>LR738713.1:366128322-366157615 GCA_902687465.1 Secale cereale | reverse complement strand
GGGGGGGGGGCAGCGCTCGGGGTGCATGTCGTTGCGCGCGGTGGAGGTGACTGCTGCCTCCAGAATTGATTTCTCGCTTCATCCTACCACAGAGGGGTTTCGCTGACAATGGGTGTTCGTCGACGCCGTTGCGTACAGCCCCCAATTTCACCTGCCCGATGCACCGGAGGTGCCGAACTCTGGCTGGAGGCATGAAGCCCTTTAGAATCCTCGAGCGGAGCCTGTGATGCGCCGCCTGGCCAACTTGAAGAAGAGCGGGTTGACCCTAGCGATGGTGGTGAGGGACTTCCTTGTCCTCCGTGTTGCCCCACTCCAGCGCCATTCCAACCCGATGTGGGTTCTTGATGATCGCGCACTTCTTCAGCAGAAGCAGCTCCCTCCTGACACGACCCAGGGGCTGATGTGGCTGCTTGTTGGTGGAGTGCCTGAGGCTCGCCCTGGTTCCGCAGTTCCCTTGTACTTGGCTCCAAAAGCCTGAAGGGCCCTTGCTGACAGGATGCCTCGCTTCGATGCGTGGGGGCTGGTCCCGGGAGGCACCCCCAATCCTCGCGACGATTCCTTGGTGGTATCCAGGCCCGCAAGCCCGTCCTTCCTTTTTGGGGCAGACGCGCCTCGCGGAGCCCCTGGCTTGGGGTCGGCCCCATCCTTGGAGCGAGTGGACGAAGCCCCGGCGCTGGTGTTGGTGAAGGTGGCGGCGAGCGCCGAGGCGCCGCTGGCTCCCGAAACAGCCAAGGGGGAGGTGCAGCGGCCTCTGGCCGAGGCGAGTCCAGGAAGCGCCACCTCAGGGAGTGAGACGCCGGCCGCGGGCGCCTGCTCCGGCCTTGCTCCAGAACTAGGCATATCTACCTCAGGCAGCCTCCCATCGTCCTTCGCGACACTAGGCAAGAGGCGGAGGCTGAGGAGCGTCTTTGGTCCTGCTCCGAGGGCCCTGAAGAGGATGAAGCTGACTGTACCAAGTAGGTGCGTGTCCTGGTTCTCCCCATCTCTCTTTAATGCGGTTCTGCTGACCTCTTGAACCGCATGGTCTCTTCTGCTTTGTCCGCGAGTCACCCGATGAGGCCCGCAGGAGCTTCTGCTTGCATTCCTTCTCCGAACCAAGTCGGGCCTTCAGGAGGCCACGCGCGGGCCCTCGAAATTGCACACGGGTCCTATTGCATAGGTCGTGTCCCCAGCCCCCAAGCGTCCTTGTGGCTAGGCAGCTCTTGGTACATCGGGAGCCCGCTCCGTGCCCTGGGTCTTGCCTTCACCATGGGTCAGCCAGCTCTTGAGGCGGCTCGAGCAGCTGACCGTCCGTCAAGACCATACCTGCTCCCATCGCCGGAGGTGCCGCACGCCCCCGGAACTAGCTCCGGGGTACACGCTGAACCCGAGGAAGAGGAGGAGCCCCCTTTGGGCGACGCGGGTGCCGGTGACGAGCCCGGTTGTCTTCTGGAACTTGCGGTGCGCTGGAGCGTGGTCCGCCATGACCTTGTGCGGGAGGCGTCGGATGCCCTGAAGCATCTCGAGGTCGAGGTTGCTGAAGTCGATGAGCGTGTCGAGGCCGAGGGTCTACATCTGGCGAGGGGTTGGCGCCAGCTGAGGGCCACCGTCAACCTGAGCCAGATGCAGCATGAAACCGCCCTGAGGAAGGCGGAGGCGTCGGCCGCCTAGGCTCAAAAGGCTTGCGACCGTGCCCTGAAGGAGGCCCGAGGCGCCAAGCGCCGCTGCGCGGCCGCGGAGGAGCATGAGCACGAGCTGGAAGCTTCAAACTCCGCGCTTGAGCGCCAGGTTCGTGCCCGAAGGGTTGCCCTTGCTGCACCCGTGGCTGATGATGATAGTCCAGCTGGCCTCTCGGCACGGGAGGAGGCACTGGCACTGGAGGTTATGGAGCTGAGCATGGAGTGCGAACGCCTAGAGATGATGGAGCGCCAACTAGCCGAGGCCGAGGGAAACCTTGATGACCGCGAGGTCGTGGCAAAGAAGGCTGCCGGGAAGGCGGAGCGCCTCCGGAAGGATTACCGCAAGAAGCTGGGGCTTCACGAGACTTGCTTTGCTGACAAGCGCAAGGAGCTCCAGAAGGAGATCACGGCACTTAAGAGTAGCCTGGCGGATGCCGAGCGTCTCATCCAGGTGTCGGAGAAGGCTCGCGTTGCAGCCGAGCGTCGCGAACGGGCGTCGAAGAAGGCTTGTGCCGAGGCGGAGCGCCACGAGCGAGCATCGGAGAAGGCTCACGCCACCGCCAGGGCGGAATTGTCCTGCCTCCACCAGCAAGTGGAGAACATTTCCACCCTCGTGGCTCGAACCTCTAAGGAGGCTGCACGAGTCCGTGAAATGCAGCACACCCGCTCGGAGATGTTTGAGGCCCTGCGGCACCGGGCCGGACGGGCCCTAGGAGGACTTCTTGGCTCGGGGGTCGCTGGCCCCCTGGTTAATGATGACGCCGGGTACCTCGGGTTCTTTACCAGGGTGGTGGAGTGTCTTGAAGGCGGCGTCAGGAAGGCTCGGCAGAGTGTCGAGGAGCAAAGCCACGACGTCCCGAGGAGCGCGGTTTCCCGCATCTTCGACAACTTGCACTGTCTTGACTCCCATGCGGATTTCGAGGCCCTGCTGGAGCCTGCGCCTAAGGCGATCCTCGGCCCCTCAGAGAATTGGGTGAGTGACCATGTGGACGCGTTGGTGACGGAGCTCGTTCCAGCTATCGAGGACGCGCCGGTGCTTGAGGGGGGTGACACCGACAGTTCCGGCGAAGACGTCGATGCTTAATCCAGTTCCTGCCGTAAATTTGCTTTTTGGTTGTGGCTCCAAAGCCGGGTGAGGTGGGTGTCACAAGGTTTAAACTTTTGATGATGTAATTGAACATTGTACGTTTTTAAGCACTCCCTTGTTTGTTCCCGAGGTCGTGGCTTTAAGCCCTTGTCGCGTGTCAGGACGGAGCATCCGCCGGCCTCGTCTGGGCGTGCCTCGCGAGTACCTGTCGTGAGTGCAAGAGTGGTTGACGGTCCGGCAGCGGACCAGATAGAACGTGTGCCCATGCCTCGGCCCCTGCTCGCGAGGAGTGACAGGGCGGGGTTGCGGACGTAGCCTGGCTTGGCCAAGCGAGACGAAAAGATGGACTGGCAAAAAAACACGGCGGAAATCGCAAAACACAGACAAAACTCCCCCTTTATTCAAGAAACGAGTCGCGCGGCGACGAGATCGGCTTGAGAAAGCAGATACAGAGGGAGCAAATGCGAATAGCAAAAGGAGGGGCTGCGTCCGGCCCCTGAGCAGGTCTTCAGTCTTCTCCCCAGCGTGGAGCGTAGGGCTACAACCGGCGGATGTGGGCATAGCCATTGGGGGGCAGTGTCGACGGCTAGCGCGGAGCATGGTGCTTCCACTCGGCGTTGGAGGGAGCCCCCGAGGTCCTAGGGCGACGCTCCGGAGACTCTGGGGCGTGTACAGCCCCACTCATTATTACGTGAGAGTGTCACGAGCGGAGATCTTCTGACGTACCCACCCCTTCGCTTTGAGGGCCCCGCCCCACGCTAGTCCGCTCCCTCATGAACTCACCCAACGGCGGCATCCATGAAGTGGGACACTACGCATGATGGGGGGATGGAACCTTGGCCATAGGCCCCCCTCCGAGCACCAGGCGTGCCACTTACGCGATCTCCGAATGCGCTTCGCCCCTGAGGGCTAACATTGCTCAGAGACGCGGCGTCCTGAGGTGCGAGGGGTACCTCACCCTACCCATGCTCCTAATGGCCCTTGAGCCCTTCCTGATCAGGGTCGGGCCCAGCGGGTACGGGATTTCGTGAGCAGGGGGACGGAGCCTCGGTCTTGGGCCCTCCTAGTGCACGTAGGACGGGCTGCCGTACCGCCTCCAGACGCACCCTCCGCAGCCCGGGGGATGGTACGCCAGGAGGCGCGGCGTCTTGAGGTTGAACAGAGGGGGAGAAGGTCCCTCCCCACGCGCATCGTACCCGCTGCCAGTGAGCCCCTGGTGAAATCCACGGCGGGCCATGCGCGACGGGCGCGCGCGGGGGGGGCGAGGGCCTGACGCGGGCCTTCCCTTCTCTTTTTTTCTTGATGTGGCAGCCAGAGTAGCCCCCTGGCCCGCCGTGGCCTGGGCCAAAGACCTTGTTGGCCCAAGGCCTACGGTCGGTGCTGCGGGGCCAGCCCCCGCAACGCACCTGCCGCGTCTCATCCGCGCTCCATGGCCGTGGGCGATGATGGTGGCGGATTGAGGGCCATGAGCGGGGGGAACTGCCTCCTGACCTCCCGCTCCTGAGCCACCTTGCGCCAACGCCTGGTTGCATATGGCGTTCGGCGTAGCCTTGAGGTCGCTCTCTAGTGGCTCCTCGACGGGGGCGGTTTCTGAATACAGGGGCTTCGAGGAAGAGGGGCGGCGTCATATGCAGGGTTTAGCGGATCATACCCCATGTCGCCTTCGTAGGTCGCCGCGGGTCTTGACCATACGGGCGACCAGGTGTTGCTGAGGTGGCACCCGGTCCCCGACGTCGTCGTGTGGACGCAGAATGGCACGGCTCCGACACTCACCTTTTCGCGATGTGCTAAATTCATTAAAATCTCTCTCCTTAGCTGGGGACGCACAACCGAATTATATTCGGTTCAAACTGGAGGCTGATGATGGAGAATTTAACTTCCCACCCACCACCCACTTGGTAGCCACGGTCGAAGATCTAACTGACCTACTTGACTACGCTTCGAAAGACTTCAAAGGGATGGACCTCGAAGACGAAGAAGATCTAGACCAAAACATGCATATAACCAGGCGATGGACAGCTACGTCTTCATACGACGTGTACATGGTAGATACACCTAAGGAGAAGGAGGGCGACAGCGAAAACGATCCCACAAAGGACAAAGCCTGTCGATGAACCTCCCAAGCGTCGGTGTCCGAAGTGCCGAACTAAATCCCGTAAAGGGAAAGATAGCAACACTGTCACTAACGATGGTGATAGTCCGGGGCAAGCTGAACACCCCGCAGATCCAAAGATAGAGCAGGACAAGCGAGAGGACGGCGAACATAGTCCGAGACCGCTGTCCGATGACAGCGATGCCGAAGATAGCAATTATGAACCTGTCTCCGAAGAGGATGTTAGCCTGGGCGACGAAAAATACATCGTCCTAGAAGAACCCTAGAACAAAGGCGCTTCCATCGGAGGCTTATTGCCACCGCAAGGAGCTTGAAAAAGCAGCAGAGACGGATTCGAGCCGCACATGATATGTTCAATGATAGATGGAACGAAGTGCTGGACGCTGAGAAAAAATATGGCTGCAATCGCCAAACCAAAGGCTATCCTAAGCGTAAACTGCTGCCCGAATTTGACAACGAGGCTACAGCGCCTATACCACCGAAGAATAACACCGCCAACAAGCTGGACAAACCACCTCGTGGATGGGATAGAGTGGCTAGTAATAACGTACACAAGCCCGCACCCCCGCCCCATAAAGGAAACAAGGATGCGGCCCAGGTCCGGAAGCACGATCCGCATGAGGACCTGAACAAAAAGGCTGGCAAAACTGGATCCATCTACAGATCCAGGGACCGTGCTCCCGCACGGGGCGGCGGCTATCAAGCCAATCATGCCGGTCACATACCAGTCCAGGGTCAAAACTGAACATCACAACCATCGGACATATGCCATGACATAGCAAAATATAGGGGTGTCGCACAAGGAAAATCCGTCGACTTTATAAGTTGTGAGGGTTCAAGCCCTCTGTGCTTCACCGATGAGGTACTGGATCATGAATTTCCAAAGGGGTTTAAATCCGTAAATACGAGGCGTGTGATGGAACGACAGATCCTGCTATCTGGATAGAAGACTTTATTCTTCACATCCACATGGCTCGCGGAGATGATCTCCACGCCATCAAATACTTACCCCTTAAGCTGAAAGGACCAGCTCGACACTAGCTAAACAGCCTCCCAGAAAACTCCGTTGGAAGTTGGGAAGAACTTGAGGATTCTTTTCAGGCCAATTTTCAAGGGACCTATATTCGGCCCCCGGATGCTGACGATCTAAGTCACATCATCTAACAACCCGGGGAGTCAGCCCGCAAACTCTGAAATCGGTTTATCACTAAGAAGAACCAAATCATTGACTGTCTGGATGCCGAAGCCTTAGCGGCCTTCAAACATAGTGTCCGGGATGAATGGCTAGCTAGACACCTCGGACAGGAAAAGCCAAGGACAATGGCAGCCGTAACTACACTCATGACCCGTTTTTCCGCGGGTGAGGACAGCTGGCTAGCTCGTAGCAGCACCAGTGACCTTGGAACATCTAAAGTTAGGTACAGTAATGGAAAGCCACGACATGATAAAAACAAACATCAAAATAATGCTGGAAGCCCAGATGATACAACGGTAAATGCCGGATTCAGTGGCTCCAAATCCGGTCAACGGAAGAAGCCATTTAAAGGTAACAAAGACAGTCCATCTAGCCTGGACAAAGTATTAGATAGGCTCTGCCAGATCCATGGCACCCCAGATAAACCTGTAAACCATACCAACCGTAATGGGTCTTCAAGCAGGCCGGCAAGCTCAACGCCGAACACAAGGGAAAGGGACCTCAGAGCGAAGACGAGGATGAACCTCACCAGCCAAACATAGGGGGACAGAAGAAATTTCCACCGGAGATCAAAACAGTGAACATGATCTATGCCACTCATATCCCAAAGAGGGAGCACAAGCACGCACTCCGAGATGTCTATGCCGTCGAGCCTGTTGCCCCCAAATTCAACCCATGGTCGGCCTGTCCAATCACTTTTGATCGCAGGGATCATCCGACTAGTATCCGTCATGGGGGTTCGGCTACCCTAGTGCTTGACCCAATAATTGATGGATACCATCTCACTCGAGTCATTATGGACGGCGGCAGCAGTCTCAATCTGATATATCAGGACACTGTCCGCAAGATGGGGATCGACCCGTCAAGAATCAAGCCAAGCAGCACGACCTTTAAAGGAGTGATACCGGGCGTAGAAGCCCGCTGCACGGGCTCTTTAACATTGGAGGTCGTATTCGGCTCTCCTGATAACTTTCGAAGCGAAGAGCTAATCTTCGACATAGCACCATTCCGAAGTGGCTATCATGCACTACTCAGAAGAACGGCCTTCTCCCACTTTAATTGAGTCCCACATTATGCTTATCTAAAGCTTAAAATGCCTGGACCATGTGGCGTCATCATGGTCATTGGAAATATGGAGCGCTCTCTCCGTACGAAGGAGGACACTACGGCCTTAACAGCCGAAGTCCAAAATGGCCGACTCAAGCCGAACAGCTCATCGGTCGTCAAGACCACGGACACAGCTTCACGTGTCCCGCATACGCCTCAGTTCGGCAGCTCGGATGAACCTGAGCTAGATTAGCAGTTATGCTCCCACCCACCGCCCCATAAGGTGGTAGCATACGTGCCTCGTGCACACAATTATGCCCTTAAAATTCCTTGGGCGTCGCTGGGGGCACCCTGCACACAAATAGTCCATAGTTCCGCTCGACCCTATTTGGA
Source organism: Secale cereale (assembly GCA_902687465.1). Taxonomy (NCBI): domain Eukaryota; kingdom Viridiplantae; phylum Streptophyta; class Magnoliopsida; order Poales; family Poaceae; genus Secale; species Secale cereale. Next base: position 366,150,122 of record LR738713.1, on the reverse strand, counting down.
CTCTAAAATTATCTTTCAAGGTTCATTAAATGAACCAACTTTGTTTACGACCACACTGGATTCCTTTTCTTTTCCAGGTTTTTTCTTTTTCTTTCTTTTTTACAGATGGGCATCACACTCCCCCCTTCAAGGACAGATCACAAAGGAGAAAACGGCGCTGATGTGCAACACGAACCCACATTAAGGTTTTTTTAGATTAAGACCCTGTGTAAACCTTTTTTATCTTTTTTTTTATACTTTTCTGGCATGTAAAATGTCCAAGGAAGTTATGGACATTATCTGTAAATATACAGCTCGCCGTACTATAACGGGATATTATAGAAACAACTTGGTTTATATTATGTTTGGAGTTTTATTCTCTCACCACATGTGTTCTCTCCCGATGTCAGATTGCCACATGTGCCTTGATAACAGGGCCCATTACCAGGGGTTGTATCCAGCCCGGTATATATTGAAAAGTCCGAACACCTACAGGGAGTGTTCGACGTCCTGGATATTCGCTTTATATGCATCAGTTCTGAATCATGTCTTGGGTCAATAGTTGGGTCGCCCGGCTCCTGTGCTTACCCCTACGTTCCCGATTGTTCAACTAGGGTGTAAAGGGAGAACTGCTATGATTGTAATTTTGGCTCATCCGGTCAAGTACCTCAGTAGAGAAAGCCGAAAACTGACTGTCATGATAGGCGAGAATCTGGTCTGCGATCCGGTGACTTAGTGTTATACTACGATCGATGGAAATCTACCCCGTGTTATACGAAGGGTTAGTTTTTTGCCCAACTGCGTACAAATGGATACCTTAATTCAGAAATACCATATTCGCACCAGGGGCTAGTACCTAGCCCCATTTTTCAAACGCGTATGGCTAAGTGAAAGCAATAACGCCGCATAGTCTGGATGCCTGGTTCGTTCCGCATACACCTCCTACATGGACCAAGACGTTGGATAAAGAGTGTTTATGCATGTGACCGAACAGCCCAGTAATATTTACATGGGGGCTGAAGTCGACGACTGGAAACTTTCAGATTTAAATAAACGGCCGCACAGGAGGAGAAAGTCGCTCACATTATAATAGCGGAAAAGTTATATACATCGGTTCATAAGCTTAAGTCTTTACAAACGGATACAATTACTCAAAGATAATATCTTTTGAGTACTGGTCTTCTACAAGGCAGATGCCTTCTATGACGTCCTCGAAATATCTCTCCGGCTTGCGGTGCTCCTTGCCTTCAGGCGGGCTAGCAGTGGCTATGTCTTGTGCCTTCATCTTCGCCCAGTGCACTTTTACACGGGCGAAGGCCATCCGAGCACCCTCTGTGCAGGCCGAATGCTTCAATACGTCGACCAGCGGACTCGCTTCGACAAGCTGCTTCACCAATCCGAGGTAGCTACTTGGGATTGGCTCAGCGGGCCACAACCGTTCTATCAAGTCCTTCATGGCCGAACCCGCCATGTTGTGCAGCTCGACCGGCTGCTTCATCTCGTCGTTGAGGGGCACCCGATGTTTTGGCACATAAAACTGCGACCAGAACAACTTCTCTGTGTCGCTCCCCTCCTGGGCTCGAAAGTATTGGGCGGCGTCAGCACTGCTCCTCAGAAGATCAGCAAACACGCCTGGAGAACTCCATAACCGTGTCAACCCAAGATACTTCCGCCCTCTGAAGATGCTCTGTAAGAGAAAAGTCTTACCAGATGCTATCTCCCGTGCTGCTTGATATCTTCACAGACGCTCCGTGACTCGCTTCGCGCATCCTGGGCAGCCTTAACTGCCGCAGTGAGCTCGGATGCTTGTTCCGAAGCCTTCAACTCCAACGCCTCGCAGTTGCGAATATCATCTTTGAGTTCATCCTCCACTTCAGACACCCGGGCCACGTCCTGTTGGCACGCGACCTTTTCGGCCTCTAGATCGGTAACCGCTTTGTCAGCGATTGCCTTGCTCGCCTCGGCCTCCTTATTGGCCTTCCCGAGTTCGCCCTTGAGGGCCTCGAGCTCAGTGGCGCCAACTGTTTAATACAAAATATCATAAAGAGTTTATACACATACTTAATTAGTTAGCCTTCTTGACATCTTAATTTTTCAAACCCGCATACATTACGTTTCATCTAAACGCTGGTTGACACGTTCGAGGTCCGCGTTGGCCAACAAAAGCTTCCGATTTAGTTTGGTAAGTTTCGCATCTCGTGCAGTTGCCGCAACTAGTGAAGCATGTTCAAATACAAAAGCATAAACTTCAGCTCTATAATATGCTATACTATGGATACTTCGTCCGATTCTGTTCAGAATCACACAAAGCATCAGGCGCTACTGGCTATATATGTGTATATAAAACAAACAAAGTTCCATAACGAACATTACATTGCTTACATCAAAGCCTGTTAGCAGGCTGTTGAAAGATTCATTCAGTCTGCCTTTGACGGACTGAATCTTCTTCATCACCGCACCCATCATGGTGCGGTGCTCCTCAACGACGGAAGCACTCTGTAGTGCTCCCCCCAGAGGGTCCGTCGCCTCTGGATTGACCCCGGGCACCGTCGTATCCTCTCCCGCCTTGGGGGTTTGGTTTTCGGACCCCAGAGCCTCGCTAGGCTCCAGATTAGTATTCGGCGGGGCCCTGGATTGTTTGAGCCCCGCGTCTTCGGTCTTGATACATCTCCAACGTATCTATAATTTTTTATTGTTTCATGCTATTATATATGATGTTTTGGTTGTTTAATGGGCTTTATTATACACTTTTCTATTATTTTTGGGACTAACCTATTAACCCAAAGGCTCAATCCAGATTGCTATTTTTTGCCTATTTCAGGGTTTCGCAGAAAAAGAATATCAAACGGAATGAAACCTTCGGGAGAGATATTTTTGGAACGATATCTTCACAGGAGACTTGAGAACCAAGGCAGAGGGCACACATGGCGTCCACAAGGGTGGGGGGGGCGCCCCCTCCCCTGGGTGCGCAGCCCCTGCCTCGTGGGCCCCATGTTGCTCCCCCGATGCCCTCCTTCCTCCTATATATACCCATGTACCCTGAAAACATCAAAGCAACAGAGAAAACCATAAGTCCACCGCGGCAACCTTCTGTTCCCGTGAGATCCCATCTTGGGGACTATTCCGGAGCTCCGCCGGAGGGGGGATCTTCCACGGAGTGCTTCTACATCAACACCATCGCCTCACCATGAGTTGTGAGTAGTTTACCACAGACCTTCGGGTCCATAGTTAGTACCTAGATGGCTTCTTCTCTCCTTTTGGATCTCAATACCACGTTCTCCTCGGTCTTCGAGGAGATCTATTCGATGTAATCTTTTTGCGGTGTGTTTGTCGAGATCCGATGAATTGTGGGTTTATGATCAATATTATCTATGAGAAATATTTGGTTCTTTTCTGAATTATTTTATGTATGATTATAATATCCTTGCAAGTCTCTTCGAATTATCGGTTTGGTTTGGCCTACTTGATCTATAGTTCTTGCAATGGGAGAAGTTCTTGGCTTTGGGTTCAATCTTGCGGTGTCCTTTCTCGGTGACAGCAGGGGCAGCAAGGCACGTATAGTATTGTTTCCATCGAGGATAAAAAGATGGGATTTATATCATATTGCTTGAGTTTATCCCTCTACATCATGTCATTTTGCTTAAAGCATTACTCTGTTCTTATGAACTTAATACTCTAGATGCATGCTGGATAGCCGTCGATGTGTGGAGTAATAGTAGTAGATGCAGAATCGTTTCGGTCTACTTGTCACGGACGTGATTCCTATATATAATGATCATGCCTAGATATTCTCATAGTTATTCGCTTTTCTATCAATTGCTCGACAGTATTTCGTTCACCCACCATAGAAATCTGCTATCATGAGAGAAGCCACTAGTCAAACCTATGGCCCCCGGGTCTATTCTCAACATATCAATCTACAATCTACTTTACTTTGTTGTTTTTACTTTCTGTTCTTATATCCAAAAATACCAAAAATATCAAACTATCCTATCTATCAAATCTCGCTTTCGTAAGTGACCGTAAAGGGATTGACAATGCCTTATCGCGTTGGCTGCGAAGTTCTTATTTGTTTTTGCAGGTGCGAGGGACTCGCGCGTGGTCTCCTACTGGATTGATACCTTGGTTCTCAAAAACTAAGGGAAATACTTACGCTATTGTGCTGCATCACCCTTTCCTCTTTGAGGGAATATAACGCAAGCTCAAGAAGTAGCAGGTCTCCATGGGGATTTTTCCCATGGTCAGCGGCAACCGAGGTTTTACCCTCGGTCGCCCTGTCACTTGCCCCGCCCGCATCTCCTTGAGTGGAAGACACACGCTGGGAGGACACTTCGGTGTCCCCACGGGCCACGGGCGATGGAGCTCGGACCAGCGGGTCACTCTCCATCTCTCTAGGCGCTAGAGAGTTCCCCTCCGATAAGGAGGTGTCGGGGTGTGCTCGGGGAGGGCTGTAGGTCAGCAGGTGAGAAATACTTAGAAAGCATTAAAATGCTAAACAAACAAGGTGCAACAATTAATATATCCGAACAAACTTACTTTCAGTTGGGGGCTTCTCCCTAGGCATCACCACAAAGCTATGTTCGGACGATGAGTCCGAACGAACGGGGAGGTTCAGCCTCCTCCGGGGTGCGGCCTTGCTTGCATCAGCAGCGGCTGCCCTCTTCTTCCCCCTGCCTTGCTCAGGGGGCTCTTCTTCTTCGTCATCCTCCTCCTCTTTGGAGGTGAGGATGTTGATATCCTCCAACTTCGCGTCCGCAAGGCGGGGGCCGCTCTCGGCCTCCTTGCTCTTCTTCTTGGACTTCTTATCCGGCGCCTTGTACGGCGCCGGGACCAACATCGTCATCAATTGAGGCATCTCTGGGTCTTATGGCAAAGGCGCTAGACACTTAATCTGGATTGCCTTCTTCGTCCAGCCCTGTATATCAAGCAAAAACTCCAATTCCTATTATTATTAAAATAAGAAGGGGATGTATGTTCGGTAGAATTTTTTGATTACCTCTTGTGCGATAAACGCAGTGCTATAGCCTGCGTCCTCCGTTTCCTTTGGCCACTCCTTCTCACTCTTGAAGAGATGCTTCAAGATCTCTTTGTGCCTGAAGCCATAGAGATGCTTAAGGGGCCGGTCTCCAGTCGGATTGAACTCCCATATGAGGAGCCCCGGTGTTGGTAGGGAAGAACGAGTCGGGCCAACATTACCTGAACCACGGTTGTGAGTTGGTAGCCCTTGGAGATCATGCCGGACACACAGCCTTGGAGTGCCGTCACCTCACCCTGAGACCCCCAGTTTGGACCCTTGTCAGTCCAAGAGGTTAGCCTCTCCGGGGGTCCAGATTTGAAGGCAGGTGCCGCCGCCCATTTGGCGTTGCGGGGCTCAGTGATGTAGAACTACTCCTGCTGCCAAACCTTGTTCGTCTCCACGAACGACCCCTTTGGCCAGTTTGTACTCGGGAGCTTGCTTATCACAACACTCCGCACTCCGCGTGTTGCCTGTCCACCACCTTTGGCTTCACATTGAAGGTCTTGAGCCATAGGCCGAAGTGTGGGGGAACGCAGAGGAAAGCTTCACACACCACTATGAAAGCGGAGATGCGAAGAATCGAATTCGGGGCTAGATGATGGAAATCTAGCCCGTAGAAAAATAGCAAACCCCGTACAAAGGGGTGAAGAGGAAATCCTATCCCCCTAATGAAGTGCGAGAGGAAAACGACTCTCTCACCCGCCTCTGGGACGGGAACCACCTGGTCCTTGGCGGGGACTCGATGCGCAATGTTGGCAGCGAGATAGCCCGCACTCCAAAGATCCTCCACGGCTTTCTCAGTAACCGTGGAGGCCTCCCACTTGCCCTTGACGCCAGATTCTACCATTGCTGGGGAAGGAAGTGGTGATTGAGGAATGGAGAACCGCGGACGCAAGGTATGAGGATGCTGGGGCTAGGGAGATTGGAGAGCTCGGGCTTGAGGAAGGCGTGGGGTTGATGGAAGGTATTGATGTCCTTTTATAACATTGCAAATACCGAATGTCCCCCCACTTTAGCCGCAGACCTTGCCGGTTCCCAAAGCGGTCGTGCGTAATGTGCGGTTTGGATGCTCACATCACATTAATAAGGATCCCCTAATAAGTGGGCACGATCTCTGTATTGATAAGACATGCTGAGTGGGGTTATACCTCGAAACACAAAACTAGGGCCAAATAAAATGGTCTGATATGTTAGTGGGATCGACGCGACGCTTCACCAAAAAGTTGTGAGTAAAGACACATTATTAATATTCTTTCAAAAGCCTTGCCTTAGAGGCTAAGGGTTGTACTAACCATGCAGAGCCGAACACAATAGACTTTTTGGAGAAGATATATTCGAAAGAAGGAACCCGCCTTGCAATGCCGAAGATAATACAGAAGCCAGACTCGTGGTCATCAAAGACAGGTTCAGGGGCTACTGAGGGAGTCCTGGATAGAGGGGTCCTCATTTTTCCGGATAACTCGTGATGGGTCGGACTGGTGGGCCGTGAAGATCATTGCTGAAGATAGTCTCTTGTATCCGGATAGGACTCCTGTATACGTATAATGGCAGGTCTTAGGTTCGGGTGTAATCTTTCCTTCCTCTGCAAGATGGTTATGTACAAACCCTAGGGCCCTCCGGTACATATATCAACTGGAGGGTTTAGTCCGTAGAGGCTAAGGTATAAGAGAAACAATAGAATCATAGGCCAGACTCCTAGGGTTTAGCCATTACGATCTCGAGGTAGATCAACTCTTGTAATCACATTCATCAAGATCATTCTAGTAGGAAGTAGGGTATTACCTCAATCGAGAAGGCCTGAACCTGGGTAAACATCGTGTCCCCAGTCTCCTGTTACCATCGATCCTCATACGCATAGTTCGGGACCCCCTACCCGAGATCCGCCGGTTTTGACACCGACAGCGGTCTTGTCCAAGATTCTCATAGCAACAAACTCATCCAACACTTCACTTGAGGACAAGTTGTGGAAGTCCGACCATTGATGAATGACGAAGGACATGGCCTTATGGTAAGGCATCATAGCCTTGAGAAACTTGCGCTTGATACAATTGTCATCCGTATCCTTAGTCCCATGATCTCGAAGTGAGACCGCGAGAGTAGGTAGTCTTCTATAAAGCTCTTGAGGTTCTTCATCTTCAAGCATGGCAAACTCATTGGCTTCATCTTGAACAACTTAAAAGTTTGAGCGTTGTATGATTGCGCTTCCCTTGTACAAGGAAACAACATGCTCCCATGCTTCCTTGGCCATGGAGAAGGGTCGGAGATGCGCAAGATCTTTGGGAGGAATAGCTTCTTGGAGAATGAAGAGAGCCGACATGTTGAATTGATGATCTGCGGCTTCTCTAGGGGTGAAGTTGTGATGTCTACTACACAACCTTCTTCTTGTAGACTCGTGTTGGGCCTCCAAGCGCAGATATTTGTAGGACAGTAGCAATTTGCCCTCAAGTAGATGACCTAAGGTTTATCAATCCATGGGAGGCGTAGGATGAAGATGGTCTCTCTCAAACAACCATGCAACCAAATAATAAAAAGTCTCTTGTGTCCCCAACACACCCAATACAATGGTAAATAGTATAGGTGCACTAGTTCAGTGAAGAGATGGTGATACAAGTGTAAAATGGATGGAAGATATAGGTTTTTGTAATCTGGAAATATAAAAATAGCAAAGTAACTAATGATAAAAGTGAGCACAAACGGTATTGCAATGCTTAGAAACAAGGCCTAGAGTTCATACTTTCACTTGTGCAAGTTCTCTCAACAATGATAACATAATTAGATCATATAACAATCCTTCAATGTGCAACAAAGAGTCACTCCAAAGTCACTAATAGCGGAGAACAAACGAAGAGATTATTGTAGGGTACGAAACCACCTCAAACTTATTCTTTCTGATCAATCTATTGGGCTATTCCTATAAGTGTCACAAACAGCCCTAGAGTTCGTACTAAGATAACACCATAAGACACACATCAACCAAAACCCTAATGTCACCTAGATACTCCAATGTCACCATTGTTTGGGAACGTAGTATTTCAAAAAAAATCCTACGATCCCGCAAGATCTATCTAGGATAATCATAGCAACGAGCGGGGAGAGTGTGTCCATGTACCCTCGTAGACCGAAAGCGGAAGCATTTAGTAACGCGGTTGATGTACTCGAACGTCTTCATGGTCCAACCGATCCAAGTACCAAACGTATGGCACCTCCGTGTTCAGCACACGTTCAGCACGATGACGTCCCTCGAGCTCTTGATCCAGTTGAGGACGAGGGAGAGTTACGTCATCACGACGGTGTGGTGATGGTGATGATGAAGTTACCGGCGCAGGGCTTCGCCTAAGTAGTGCAACGATATGACCGAGGTGTGTAACTGTGGAGGGGGCACCGCACACGGCTAAGAGAAGACTTGTTCTGTCTTTGGGGTGCCTCTCCCACTTATATAAAGGAGGGAGGGAGAAGGAGGCCGGCAAAGGGGGGCGCGCGCCATAGGGAGTCCAACTAGGATTCCCAATCCTAGTTGGAGTCCCCTTCTTTTCCAAGAGAGGGAGAGAGGGAAGGAGGAGGAAGGGGAGAAGGAAAGAGGGGGGCGCTGCCCCCTCCCTAGTCCAATTCGTACTTGCCATGGGGGGCGCTACCTCCCCTAGTGGCCCTTCTCTCCTTTACACTAAAGCCCATTAAGGCCCAATACTTCTCGGGGGGTTCCGATAACCTCCCAGTACTCCGAAACTTATCCGATACTTCCCAAAACCATTCCGATATCCGAATGTAACCTTCCAATATATGAATCCTTATGTCTCGACCATTTCAAGACTCCTCGTCATATCCGTGATCTCATCCGGGACTCCAAACAAACTTCGATCATCAAATCACATAACTCATAATACAAATCCTCATCGAACGTTAAGCATGCGGACCCTACGGGTTCGAGAACTATGTAGACATGACCGAGACACATCTCCAATCAATAACCAATAGCGGAACCTAGATGCTCATATTGGCTCCTACATATTCTACGAAGATCTTTATCGATCAAACCGCATAACAACATACGTTGTTCCCTTTGTCATTGGTATGTTACTTGCCCGAGATTCGATCGTCGGTATCTTCTAACCAAGTTAAATCTCGTTACCGGCAAGTCTCTTTACTCGTTCCGTAATACATCATATCGTGACTAACACATTACTCATTTGCTTGCAAGGCTTATTATGATGTGTATTACTGAGAGGGCCTAGAGATACCTCTCCGACACTCGGAGTGACAAATCATATTCTCGATCTAGGCCAACACCACAAACACCTTCGGAGACACCTGTAGAGCATCTTTATAATTACCCATTTACGTTGTGACGTTTGATAGCACACAAGGTGTTCCTCCGGTATTCAGGATATGTATAATCTCATAGTCAGAGAAACATGTATAAGTCATGAAGAAAGCAATGGCAATACAACGAAATGATCATTATGCTAAGCTAACGGATGGGTCTTGTCCATCACATCATTCTCCTAATGATGTGATCCCGTTCATCAAATGACAACACATGTCTATGGTTAGGAAAGTCAACCATCTTTGATTAACGAGCTAGTCTAGTAGAGGCATACTAGGGACACTCTATTTTGTCTATGTATTCACACATGTATCAAGTTTCCGGTTAATACGATTATAGCATGAATAAAAGACATTTATCATGATATATAAGGAAATATAAATAACAACTTTATTATTGCCTTTAGGGCATATTTCCTTCAGTCTCCCACTTGCACAAGAGTCAATAATCTAGATTACATAGTATTGATTCTAACACCCACGGAGTCTTGGTGCTGATCATGTTTTGCTCATGGAAGAGGCTTAGTTAACGGGTCTGCGACATTCAGATCCGTATGTATTTTGCAAATCTCTATGTCTCCCTCCTTGACTTGATCGCAGATGGAGTTGAAGCGTCTCTTGATGTGCTTGGTTCTCTTGTGAAACATAGATTCCTTCGCCAAGGCTATTGCTCCAGTGTTGTCACAAAAGATTTTCATTGGACCCGATGCACTAGGTATTACACCTAGATCGGATATGTACTCCTTCATACATACTCCTTCATTTGCTTCTTGTGAAGCAGCTATGTACTCCGCTTCACACGTAGATCCCGCCACGACGCTCTGCTTGGAACTGCACCAACTGACAGCTCCACCGTTCAACAAAAATATGTATCTGATTTGTGACTTAGAGTCATCCAGATTAGTGTCAAAGCTTGCATCGACGTAACCATTTACGACATGCTCTTTGGCACCTCCATAAATGAGAAACATATCCTTTGTCCTTTTCAAGTACTTCAGGATGTTCTTGAACGATGTCAAGTGATCCACTCCTGGATTACTTTGGTACCTCCCTGCTAGACATATAGCAAGGCACACATCAGGTCTGGTACACATCATTGTATACATGATAGAACCTATGGCTGAAGCATAGGGAATGACTTTCATTTTCTCTCTATCTTCTACAGTGGTCGGGCATTGAGTCTGACTCAACTTTACACCTTGTAACACATGCAAGAACCCTTTCTTTGACTAATCCATTTTGAACTTATTCAAAACTTTATCAAGGTATGTGCTTTGTGAAAATCCAATTAAGCGTCCTGATCTATATCTATAGATCTTGATGCCCAATATATAAGCAGCTTCAGCGATGCCTTTCATTGAAAAATTCTTATTCAAGTATCCTTTTATGCTATCCAGAAATTCTACAGAGCTCCCACTCACTTTCTTGTAAATGCAGCCTTCTCCAAAAGTCTGTATAGAACCATATGCTTTGATTACCTCATCAAAGTGTATATTCCAACTCCGAGATGCTTGCACCAGTCCATAGATGGATCACTGGAGTTTGCACACTTTGTTAGCACCTTTAGGATCGACAAAACCTTCTGGTTACATCATATACAACTCTTCTTTAAGATATCCATTAAGGAATGCAGTTTTGACATCCATTTGCCAGATTTCATACTCATAAAATGCGGCAATTTCGAACATGATTCGGACATACTTAAGCATCGCTACGGCTGAGAAAGTCTCATCGTAGTCAACTCCTTGAACTTGTCGAAAACCTTTCGCAACAAGTCGAGCTTTGTAGATAGTAACATTACCATCAGCGTCAGTCTTCCTCTTAAAGATCCATTTATTTTAAATGGCTTGCTGATCATCGGGCAAGTTAACCAAAGTCCACACTTTGTTCTCATACACGGATCCCATCTTAGATTTCATGACCTCAAGCCATTTCGCGGAATCTGGGCTCATCATCGCTTCCTCATAGTTCGTAGGTTCATCATGGTCTAGTAACATGACTTCCAGAATAGGGTTGCCATACCACTCCGGCGCGGAACGCACTCTGGTTGACCTACGAGGTTCAGTAGCAATTTGATCTGAAATTTCATGATCATTATCGTTAGCTTCCTCACTAATTGGTGTAGGAATCACTGGAACTGATTTCTATGTTGAACTACTTTCCAATTCAGGAGAAGGTACATACCTCATCAAGTTTTACTTTCCTCCCACTCACTTCTTTTGAGAGAAACTCCTTCTCTAGAAAGGATCCATTCTTAGCAACGAATATCTTGCCTACGGATCTGTGATAGAAGGTGTACCCACCAGTTTCTTTTGGGTATCCTATGAAGATACATTTCTCCGACTAGGGTTCAAGCTTATTAGGTTGAAGCTTTTTCACATAAGCATCGCAACCCCAAACTTTAAGAAACGACAACTTGGGTTTCTTGGCAAACCACAATTCATAAGGTGTCGTCTCAACGGATTTAGATGGTGCCCTATTTAACGTGAATGCAGCTATCTCTAAAGCTTAACCCCAAAACGATAGTGGTAAATCGTTAAGAGACATCATAGATGGCACTATATCTAATAAAGTACGATTACAATGTTCGAACACACCATTACGCCGTGGTGTTCTAGGTGGCGTGAGTTGTCAAACTATTCCACATTGTTTCTAATGAAAATCAAACTTGTAACTCAAATATTCGCCTCCGCGATCAGATTGTAGAAACTTTATTGTCTTGTTATGATGATTCTCTACTTCACTCTGAAATTCTTTGAACTTTTCAAATGTTTCAGACATATGTTTAATTTAGTAGATATACCCATATCTGCTCAAATCATCTGTGAAGGTCGGAAATAACGATACCCGCCACGAGCCTCAACACTCATCGGACCGCATACATCGGTATGTATTATTTCCAATAAGTCAGTTCCTCACCCCATTGTTCCGAAGAACGAAGTTTTTGTCATCTTGCCCATGTGGCATGGTTTGCAAGTATCAAATGATTCATAATCAAGTGATTCTAAAAGTCCATGTGCATGGAGTTTCTTCATGTGCTTTACACCAATATGACCTAAATGGCAGTCCCACAAATATGTTGCACTATCATTATCAACTTTGCATCTTTTGGCATCAATATTACGAATATGTGAACCACGATCGAGATTCAACAAAAAACAGGCCACTCATCAAGGGTGCATGACCATAAAAGATATTAGTCATATAAATAGAACAACTATTATTCTTTGATTTAAATGAATGACCGTCTCGCAACAATCAAGATCCAGATATAACGTTCATGCTCAACGCTGGCACCAAATAACAATTATTTAGGTCTAAAACTAATCCCGAAGGTAGATGCAGAGGTAGCGTGCCGACGGCGATCACATCGACTTTGGAACCATTTCCCACGCGGATCGTCACCTCTTCCTTAGCTAATCTTCGTTTAATCCGTAGCCCCTGTTTCGAGTTACAAATATGAGCAACCGAACCAATATCAAATGCCCATGCGCTACTACGAGCATTAGTAAGGTACATATCAATAACATGTATATCAAATATACCTTTGTTCACTTTGCCATCTGATACGTCTCCAACGTATCTACTTTTTCTCACACTTTTCCTCTTGTTTTGGACTCTAATTTGCATCATTTGAATGAAACTAACCCTGGACTGACGTTGTTTTCAGCAGAACTACCGTGGTGTTGTTTTTGTGCAAAAATAAAAGTTCTCGAAATGAAACGAAACATTGCAGAGATTTTTTATGGAATAAAAGAAAATTACTGGAGCCAAGACCCACCAGAGAGGGGTCCCTAGGTGGGCACAACCCACCAGGGCGCGCCCCCTCTCCCGGCGCGCCCAGGTGGATTGTACCCACCTGGTGGTCCCGCTGACGAAAACCCTGACCTTATAAAATCCTATTTTTGGAGAAAAAATCGGAGAGAAAGGATTATCGCGATCGACAAGACGGAGCCGCTGTCACCTCCCGTTCTTCCTCGGGAGGCCAGATCTGGAGTTCGTTTGGGGCTCCGAAGAGGGGATCTTCGTTCTTCGTCATCACCAACCCTTCTCCATCACCAATTCCATGATGCTCCCCAGCTGTAGTGAGTAATTCCTTCCTAGGCTCGCTGGTTGGTGAGGAGTTGGATGAGATTCATCATGTAATCGAGTTAGTTTTGTTAGGGCCCGATCCCTAGTATCCACTATGTTCTTAGATTGATGTTGCTATGACTTTGCTATGCTTAATGCTTGTCACTTTGGGCCCGAATGCCATGAACTTAGATCTGAACATTTTATGAATTCATCTTTATATCCATGTTTGAGATCCGATCCTGCAAGTTATAGTCACCTACTACGTGTTATGATCCGGCAACCCCGGAGTGACAAAAACCGGAACCACTCCCGGTAATGATTGTAGTTTGAGGAGTTCATGTATTCACTATGTGTTAATGCTTTGTTCCGGTTCTCTATTAAAAGGAGGCCTTAATATCCCTTAGTTTCCAATATAGACCCCGCTACCATGGGAGGGTAGGACAAAAGATGTCATGCAAGTTCTTTTAATAAAGCATGCATGACTATTTACGGAATACATGCCTACATTATATCGATGAACTGGAGCTAGTGATGTATCGCCCTAGGTTATAGCTTTCACATGATGAATATCATCCAACAAGTCACCGATCCAATGCCTGTGAATTTTTCTTATATTGATCGTGCTAAGTTACTACTACTGCTGCTACTGTTACACTTGCTACAAAATTACTGCTATCAGTGTTACTATTACTATTGCTATTATCACTACTATCAAAACTATCAAACTACTTTGCTACTGATCACTTTGATGTAGATAATTAATCTCCAGGTGTGGTTGAATTGACAACTCAGCTGCAAATACCTTCAAATATTATTTGGCTCCCCTTGTGTCAAATCTATAAATTTGGGTTGAATACTCTACCCACGAGAATTGTTGCGATCCCCTATACTTGTGGGTTATCAAGACCATTTTCTAGTGCCGTTGCTGGGCAGCATAGCTATAGTTGTTGAGTCACTTGGGATTATTATCATATTATCACTATGAAGAATTTGAAGGATCCAATGACTAAGATATTTCCCTCAAAGACGAGGGGAGGTAAGGAACTGCCACCCAGTTCTGCTTTAGATTCACCTTCTGTTATGAGTAAACTTGCAACACCACCACATGTTATCAATTCTAATACGTCGCAAGTTATTGATGATGCTACTTCTACTATGAATGATTCTTATGATGATTCTAGTACCTTGCTTGATAATGATGATGAATTTCTTGATGATCAAGTTGCTAGAGTAATACAACATGATGTTGTTGAATCTGATGATGAGCTTGAAACTGAAACTCCTGAAACACATGCTAGAACTAGCCTTCTTAGATATGAATTGCCTAAGGTACCGGAAGGTTTTGTTATGAGTGAAGAAGCAACTAGAGATATTCTTGCTTCTACTGATAGACATGATCTAGAGAAATTACTACACGAGCATAAAGAAAAATCTCTGGATGCTTGAATGAAAAGTGATCCTAAGTTTGATACTTCACCTATCTTTATTGATGATAATGTTTATGAATTCTCTGTCGACCCAGAGTTAATCACTTTTGTCGAATCTGATCCTTTCCATTGTTATGAAACTGAAACTGGTGTGGCACATCTTACTAAGTTAAACGACATAGCCACCCTTTTTACTCATGATGAGAAAACTCGCTACTACTTTATTATCAAATTATATCTGTTCTCATTAAAGGGTGATGCTAAAGCTTGGTACCATAATCTTACTCGTGGTTGTGTGCGTAGTCCCCAAGATATGATTTACTACTTCTCTGAAAAATATTCTCCTGCTCATATGAAACAAACTGCCTTGCAGGAAATATTTAACTCTGTGCAAACCAAAGAAGAGAGTCTCCCACAAGCTTGGGGGAGGCTTTGCCAGTTACTTAATGCTTTGCATGATCATCCTCTTAAGAAAAATGAAATACTTGATATCTTCTATAATGGAGTAACCGATGCTTCTAGGGACTTCATAGATAGTTGTGCTGGTTGTGTTTTCAGGGAACGGACTATTGCTCAAGCTGAAGAATTATTGAATAATATAATGAAAAATTATGATGATTGGACTATTCCTCAACCACCGGCTAAACCCACTCCGAAGAATAGGGGTATATTATATCTTAGTCCTAAAGATATGCAAGAGGCAAAGAAATCTATGAAGGAAAAGGGTATTAAAGCCGAGGATGCTAAAAATTTACCTCCTATTGAAGAAATACATGGGCTTAATGCACCACCACTGCCTGAGGTGGTAGAGGTAAATTCTCTTATGAAGTTCAATGGCAATGATAATCCTCACAATATGCATCCTAGTCAATGCCTTTATGAGTTTGAAAACTATATTAGAAAACAAGATCACTTCAATGCAAATGTTATGAAACAATTGAAACATAATTCTGATATGATTGCTCGCTTGAGTGACTTGTTATTTAGAATTACAAATGATGTTAGAGGTGTTGGAAAACATGCTTGTATGGTTCAAACCCAGTTAGAACAAGTTGCTAAATCTCAAAGAGAATTGCTTGATGAAATGAATCATAATATGCATGACTTTGCTATTAGAGTTGCAACTAGAGGAGGTAAAATGAATCAGGAACCAGTTTATCCTGAGGGACACCCGAAAAGAATTGAACAAGACTCACAAAGAAATAACACTACTGCACCTAGTCCTTCTAAAAATAAAAAGGAAAAAATGATAGGACTATGCATGCCACTAGTGAACCTGAAGTAGAAAAACCTCATGACAATGATAATGATATTTCTATCTCTAATGCTGAAACTCAGTCTAGTAATGAACACTCATCGAGTGATAATGACAAAGATAATGATGATGTTGATGAAGTTGCTCAACAAAACAATGAAAAAGAACCAGATAATGATGTTGAGATAGAACTACGTATTGATCTTGATAACCCACAACCTAAAAATAAAAGGTATGATAAAAGAGACTTCATTGCTAGAAAACACGGTAAAGAAAGAGAACTGTAGGTTCAAAAACCTATGCCTTTTCCACCCCAGTCAACTAAAAAGAAAGATGATGAAGAATTTGAATGCTTTGCTGAAATGTTGAGGCCAGTCTTTTTGCGTACTCGCTTGACTGATATCTTAAAAATGCCTCCTTATGCAAAGTATATGAAAGACATCATCACAAATAAGAGAAAAATTCTGGAAGCTAAAATCTCCACTATGCTTGCTAATTATACTTTCAAATATGGAGTACCTAGAAAACTTGGAGATCCGGGGATACCAACTATACCTTGCTCTATAAAAATGAATTATGTGAAAACTGCTTTGTGTGATTTAGGAGCTGGTGCCTGGTGTTAGTGTTATGCCTTTCTATTTATATAAAAGACTTGACTTAAATAAACTCACACCTACTAAAATATCTTTGCAAATGACTGATAAGTTAACTGCCATACCTATTGGTATCTGTGAGGATGTGTCCGTTGTTGTTGCTAATGTTACTATCTTGACTCACTTTGTTATACTTGAGATGCTCGAGGACGACAATATGTCGATTATCCTTGGTAGACCCTACTTAAATACTGCATGGGATGTTATTGATTGCAATAAAAGAAGGTCACTTTTCATATTAATGGTAATGAGCATACGGTGCACTTTTCGAAGAAATAATTCCAAACGAATGGTATTAATGTTATCGAAAAATCTCCGACAATCACTATTGGAAGTTTTCAAATACCTCTACCTACTGTCGAAAAGAAATATGAAATGCTTATTGTTCGGGACATCCATATCCCCATTGAGGTAACTTAGTGATTTATGAAAGTTCTTCGGTTTCGTGCCAACCAAAAGTGGTTGTTAATAAGACTTGATCAACCTTATTAATGAATCATTTTTTAGCGGTATGAAGTTGATGAATTTAGTAAGCACTACCTTCTGTCCTTACCTTTTATTTTCTGTTTTTACTAGTTAAATAAAATAAAATCCATGTTTAGCCTATTTTCTTAATTTCCCGTGCAATAAAAAAATGACCCAAAAATAAAAGTTCTCGGAATGCCCTGAAAATTTTATACGATTTTTTCTGAATATTAAGAATTTTTTGTGCAAATAATACAAGAGGGGGTGCACCAGGTGGGCACAACCCACCTGGGCGCGCCTGGGCCCTGGTGGGTTGTGGTCCCCACGTGCGCCCTCTCACTTACCTCTTTAGCCCACATCATCACTTACCTCCAAAAAAATCTCCATTGCCCTCTCTCCCGTGTTCTTGAGCTCAAACCCGCGGATTTTGATCTCTTTGCTCGAAGCTCCGATTCTGAAACTGTTTTGGGGGATTGTTGCTTGGTATATGACTCCACCATTTGTCCAATTATTTTTTGTTTTAGTGGTTTATACTTTGAATAATTAGCTACTCTTGGTGCTGCTATAGATGGGCTTGCATGTTGAATTCTTAATGTTCTAGTTTGAATGCTTGCTATGGCTTCTATGTATCCCTATGAGTAGTGGCTACCAATCTTGTGAAGTTTCGTTGAGAAAAATTTGTGTACTAAATTTTCAGGTTTTTGTTCATAGGAAAAATTGTACACGAACATTATGAACTTGTTTGGAAGGAGTTCTTCGAGGAGAAGATCCTCGGGAGCATCTTCTAGTGACAGTTCTGCTCGCCGATCCTATGTAGAACCAAGTGCAAGTTCTACCCGAGAGGCCGCCACCAAAATATGTTTGTGGCCTTGCGATGAATTTATGCTGCAAATAGGCATTAAGGAGGAATTTGAGGAATATGTTCACAATGCCGGTCTTGGTCCCTACCTTTCAGATAAGTGTGTGCAGCGCCAACTTCTCACTAAATCATTTGTCAAAGAGTTTAAATATTTTCCGCGTGAGTCTAGGGTGTCGTTTATGCTTTATGATAACCCATTTACTATCCCACTGGAGAATTTTGCTTACCATTGTAAACTTCCATTTTGAGGTTCACTCGATGAGTCACCAAAGGCCGAGTTCGAGTCTTTCTTGACTATCCTTTGTTACAATGAAAACAGAGGAGTGACACAGGGTAGAATAAAGAGTATACATTTTCCCGCAATTCAGTATTTTGCATTAGTCAACGGGAAATGTGTAGTAGGCAAACAAGATTGTAGTGCACTTTGTGCTCCAGACTTGAGCCTCATACGCACCGCCCTTACCGGTGAAAGAAAATTATAACCTTGGGGCAATTGTTGCACGCAGACTTCAGCATAATGCTAATAGTGGCTGGTTCTATGGTGGAATTTATGCCACACGTTTAGCACGAGGGCTGGGTATTTCACCTTTGCCCTTTGACCCTATCCTACCTACTCGGAACTTAGATTTTGGTGCTTTAAAAGACCATAAATTCCTTAGAGGAAAGAATCATAACTTCACTTACAACATGTTGTTTGACCCATCACATGTTGTGCACACGTATTTGCCTGCGCCTACTCTTTTTGACTGTAACAGCAAGGGAAGATATTTTGTTCTTGAGAGCGAGGCCCGAGCTCATAACGCAGCAGTGAGGGCAGCACAGCAGGCTAAGGCTTCTGCACCGAGAGCCTTCGTGAGCTACCACTCTGACTACTACCCTCCAGACTACTGATTGACTACCAAGCTAGGCCAAAAGCCTAAGCTTGGGGGAGTATGTGTTCCTCACCGACATTACATTTATGTGTACATATCATTCTATTTGTCAGTGCTCACACTTTTTCATTGTATCATCCATGCTTAGATTTATTTTCTTGCTTTCTTCTTGTGTGTTTGAAAAACTTTAGAAAAACCAAAAAAAATAGTTGTACTAATTTACCTTCTATGCATGCTTTGTAGTAGTACTAAAAAGAAAATCCAAAAAGATTTCTTTGTTCTTCTTTTGCTTGTCGGGAGCATTCCCGTGTAAATAGTTTTTCTAGTTTTTGTTTTTTTTCTTGTAATTGCGTGTTCAAGAAAACAAAATACTCCAAAAATATTTTAGTGTGTTTCTCTGAATTTCCTTTCCATTTATTCGAGTTGTACCGAGGAGAAGACCGTGATGAAAATGTTGAGTGGAACTCATATGAATAATTGTTGAACTAATGAAAAGCACATTCTACCTTGTCTTCTCCCGTTGAATAAAATGTTTTGCAGATCCCATCTTAGTCCACGACACTCTTGCACTATTATTATTTTCATATCATTCGGTCGTGCAAGTGAAAGGCAATAATGATGATATTCGATGAACTGGACGTGGCAAGGAGAAACTGGTATGAACTCGACTTGCACTACTGCAGGATACTGCTCACGCGACACTACGATCAGAGACCCTTTGCCGAAACTGTGTGCGACGCAATAATTGCAAACGGTGGTGTAAAAAACCGTCAAAAAAGGTGCAAAACGTTTGCAATGACGGAGACATCAAACACGGTTCAGATTTTAGTTGTGTGTGCGATGCAGGACACATGGTTAATCCATTCAAACTATCTGTGATGTGGCAGAACAACATAAACGGGCAGCCATAACAATGTGTGTGTGATGCAGGACATACAGTTAACTCGGACGAACTGCTTTCGATTAGGGAACACAACAGAAACTGTTCAACTTAATAAGATGTGTGTGATATGCGGCATACAGTTGACATGGATGAACTGTTTTCGATGAGCCAAAAGAACACAAACGAGTCATGTAAACAAGATGTGTGTGATACGTGGCAAACATCCGACTCGGATGGACTGTTTGCGATGAGAAATTACAACACAAACGGTCAATGCAGTTACTCGCGTGCGATTCTGTGTGTACAAAAACTTTGAAAAATGCAAACTAGTTGCTTGCGGTGGCGGAGTATCACACACGATGCATGTGCAAGTACTCGTGTGTGATGGTTAGTTTGTTAGACATATGTTTCCTTATGTTCACATGTGTGTGAATTTGCAATATGGACAGTTAATATGCAAATGCCATCTGGTCATCGGGCAGACGCTTAAACTCAATGAACTGTGTACATTACTAATACTTTCCATGAAAATTTATGAACTTGGGTAACAACATTTGAGTAACATATATATAGTGGTTACAATATTCGACAAAAGGAGGATCTTTGTTACACGGTTCTAACAACCATATGGTCCATATCTACTTACTTTAACATAGTAACAACTATCACATTTAAAGAGCCTAAGGGCCAACAACCATATGGTCCATATCTACATACTAAACATATATAGTAATAGCTAGCACATTTTAAGAGGCTGAGGGCCAACAATCACAACTATCCACAGGAAGCGGCTTGATCACGGCGATTCGGCATCTCGTCAATGAAAAGGAAGAGCCCTCCTGTGCCTTGGTAGATCATGAGTGGAATAGTGTCTCCAATTTTCCAATATGGATGCATTGCCACGAGAAGCGAGAACTTGTTAATTTGAATGGTTCCATTTCTGCGGGAAATGCAGTACCTTGCAATCACTTTGGCGTTATTAGCAGGCACAAGTGTAATTCGACCACGCGGGGAAATTGAGCCAGGAACTGCTACATGGGGCAATTTCTGTTGACATGTAGAATAAAAAATAATTGTAACATATCGTTGAAGATATATATAGTTTATGAGCATCAACATTAAAATAAGACTTTTTACCAGCGTTTTGTGCACAGAATTGGTCTTGTTCAGTGTGTGCACCATAGTTCTAATTAATCCCATCCAAAATCCAGTGTTCATACACTGTGTTATCTCTGTCAGATTATCAACAAAGTTTATGACATGCTTCAAGGCCTTCCAGTGAAATTTGGTACGCTTAGTAACATACAGATCGTTCACTATGCATCCAACATATCCTTCTTAAAATGTGGAAAGGTATTATTTATTCAGAACACGGCAGAAGAATATATAGTGTGCATAAATTGGTAAATAGAATTTGTTACTGCCTAGGAATGGTGTCAGAATATGATATCACAATTGGTTTCTTAAATAGTGATCAATTGGTTGCTTAAATAGTAATATGACAGCAAGGAGAAAGTTGAAAGGACACTAACCTCAATCAGACTTTGATCGGTTGATGACGTTGGGGAAGTAAACATCCATGTTAATTAGACCAGGCTGTGGTGCACGCACTAGAATTTTATTGCCAGCTTTCAGTTCATAACACTTAGACATCTTTCTCCAAAGGCCCGCATTAAAATAGGAGAGACCATCTTTATCAAGTTTTACGCTAACCTTCATTGTAAATCCATGCCGCGTTGTCAATATGACATCCTGGGAGTCATCAGCAAAGTAAAGCCCAAGATTTCCTTCTACTCATATTCTTGCAAAGCAAGGGATGTACTGCTTGAAATGAAAATAAATTAGATTTATTGAAATAACAGAGCAAGATGCAAATATGGGAGTAACTGATAAAACAGATGGAGATGAAAGAGGGAGATGAATCGTGTCCTTCGTTCGGCATGGATCTGTTTTATCAGTTACTCCCATATATATATATATATATATATATATATAT
>LR738713.1:366089653-366118609 GCA_902687465.1 Secale cereale | reverse complement strand
AACCCTGGAGACCCTCTGAAAAGTTGGATAAATCCACGTTCAGTGATTGGTTTACATTGACCCACCGGTTCAGGAGGAACCCTGGAGGCCCTCTGGGAGTTGGTATCATCCACTCCCAGTGATCGGATTAGTTTCATAGTTCTTTCAACCCTCTGAAAAGTTGGACAAGTCCACGTTCAGTGATTGGTTTAGATTGACCCACCGGTTCAGGAGGAACCCTGGAGGCCCCCTGGGAGTGTCGGCCAATCCGCGTCCCAGTGATCGGAATAATTTTTCTTTCAACCCTCTGAAAAGTTGGATAGTACCACGTTCAATGATTGGTTTAGATTGACCCACCGGTTCAGGAGGAACCCTGGAGGCCCCCTGGGAGTGTCGGCCAATCCGCGTCCCAGTGATCGGAATAATAGATACGATTCTTTCGGCCCTCTGAAAAGTTGGATAATTCCACGTTCAGTGATTGGCTAGGCCCCCTGGGAGTGTCGGCCAATCCGCGTCCCAGTGATCGGAATAATTTTTATACGGTTCTTTCGGCCCTCTGAAAAGTTGGATAAATTCCATGTTCAGTGATTGGCTAGGCCCCATGGATGGTACCCGCATCCATTGATTGGCTGAACCTTGCTTTGAGCCTGGCAGCTCTTTGAAAAAGCCTCGACTACATGGTCTTATTTGCAAAAATTGCATGTTTTTTGGTGTTTTTGTGTTCTATAACCTTTTAAACCGGAGTGGAACAGCTACAGAAGCTGACCACATATCTATAAATTAAAAAGTCTGGATCATGAATACCAGCATGAGTAAACCGGTGTTCATTAAAACCCGGATCATTTATCAGGCAACAAGCCATAAATTTCTGAACAAAGTTTTTCAGAACAAGATAAACCGGAGTCTACCATCAAAACCCGGGTTTCTAATTGGATCCATGAAGATCTTCATCAAGGGTTTTTAAAAGTCCTACCGGATTAAGAGTATTGAGCATATATAATTTCAGTGAAAAGTCTGGGTCATGAATACCAGCATAAATAAACCGGTGTTCATTATAACCCGGATCATCTATCAGGCAAGCAAGCCAAGTATGAGTTACAAATTTCTGGACAAGGTTCCAGCGTGATATAAACCAGTGTTCTTTTATCAATGCCGGAATTATTATTGGGTCCCTCAAAAGCTCCCTCGGAAAACTGCAAAGTTCGTCGGATTAAGAATATCAAGCATACTTAATCACAGGTATGAAGTTATTTCTGGTATAAACAGATACTTGTTTGATATATTTTGTGAGCAATATAATCCGTCCGATGGTAAACCGCCAGGACATTTTTTAGGATTGTTTTATGCAGAAACAGATAATGACCGGTGTTTATTAAACCGGCCTGATTTTGACTATAAGTCGCCAGTATGAGACAAAATAATGACCGGTGTTTATTAACCCGGCCTGATTATGATCAAACATCATTGGAACCGGTCTTCAAACCGGATTATATTCTTCAAATAGCCAAACATGGCTGGATTCCTATTATGGTTATCAATATTATGATTGAAGTTTTCAAAGTCGCTTTAAAGCGCAATGAATATTATTTCAACGATGGAAGTGATTTATTTCACAAAGGAAAAGTCCCGAGTCGCTGCAGGCTTACAACCCGGCACTTGGGGGCTACATTATTCAGATTGAGATTACATCAAATACACAAGTCTCAAGCACACAAACAAGTTGTCTACTTGACACTTGGGGGCTAATGGGCAGTTGAAGCAGTAAACAGCAGCAATTCAAAGACAAAAGTCTCAAGCACACAAGCAAGTTGTCTACTTGACACTTGGGGGCTAATGGAAAGATCATTTGCTTCATCTGGAAGTACCGGTTCACCTTCTAAATGTAGCTAAACCGGAACTTGGGGGCTACCAATCGCTCCTGTCAACAATTCAAGGTACACAAGTATTAATCCATTATTTGAAAAGTCCACTGCTCAGTTGGTAAAGCACAAAGCTCTTAACCTTGTGGACGTGGATTCAAACCCCACGATGGAAGTTACGTTATATAATGTTCATTTCAATAATTATATCTACAAAGTCCCTGCTCATTATTGCATAATGACCCGGCACTTGGGGGCTACATAATATGGAATATTCAGTTTCATAGTGATTGGGATGAACAATCCGGATTTCTTCAAGATTATACAAGGCTATGTTCAATGAAGTATATACAAAGTCCCTGCTCATTATTACATAATGACCCGGCACTTGGGGGCTATGGGTAATATGCATATAAAGGAGAAACATCTTCAAATTTTCAGTTCTGACAAATCAGATTAATTGTGTGACCCATCAATTTTGGCAATCATAAACCGGCAAGTTCTACATATTCAAGCTGGCTTAGATATCAATTTATTATTTCAAAGACCAATATTTTTGTCAAGTCAGAACATTGGAAGACCGATTCAAATGGATTCTTTATTTACAATATTTCTGATGCAAGCAAGTTGAATATGAAGCTGGTCTGTTGACCCGGATTTTCTAGAAGAAGGAAGGACAAGGACTTAAAGATGATCAGGTGCCGGTTTACAAGAATTTTTTACTCGGAGCACAACCCATCAAATTTGTTCTTGTGTTTATTTTGGAGCATAAGTTTACCATGGACACATCCAAGCTAAACTTGGGGGCTAATGTCGGGGATATACCCCCGCGGTATGAACCGGCCGGAATTATAACCCGGCCGGACTTGGCGGTTTACACTTGGTGATTCACTGGCGATCCGTTATCACCAGACGGTTTACAAGCAACCTGCCTAAATGATATTACTCACTGGTAACCCGGCGTATGGATCATGGATGACAAGGCCCAAGGCCTAGAAGGCCGGTTCATATTAGTAGTGGGCCGGTTTATGAATAAAGCGCAAGGAATATTCTCTATAAAGGAAGCAAGACTAGGACTCCTTGTAATAGATCAATCCTAGTCCTACTAGGACTAGTCATGTAAACCCGCCCCTTCAACATATATAAGGAGGGGCAGGGCTCCCCAAAGAGGAGAAGCTTGAGACAAACCACAAGTAGGCAAGTTTTAGAGGAGAGGTTTAGACAAGTTTCTAGGGTTAGACACCAAGAGCCGGTTTACCGGCGACACAACGAGGATCATAATGAGACCTAGCCTCAACAGCACGTAGGGCTATTACCGGATGACGTTTCCCAGGGCCCGAAGCTGTCTAAATCCGTGTCTTGCATCGCGTCTCTCGATTTCGCCCAACCCCTTCAAGCTACTACATAGATGCGCGGCCTCACCACTAAGTCCGCTAAACCGGACATCTGACGTGTTATTTCCACAACACCCACCGTCGCTGACTTTGGGCGAGCTCTGGCCAAGATGAAGTGCCCTAGCAACTACCTCTCAGGACTTACCAAGTATGTACTCACCAGTTCAGTCTTACGAATACTAGTTGCAATAAATGGCTATTTTCTGTATCGTCGATGTATGAAGCATGTTCTAGTAAACATGCCTAACACGTTTTTGCTACTTTCCCTACTTTTTATAGACATCTGGACCATTCTCTGCTCTGGTAGCACCTGCCTTGTGATGTTTAACTATGCCAATTGCATTTTTATCAGTACCGGTTTCAATGTCTATTATGCATGTTGCAATTAACATTTGAATCCATTTTTAAACAGTTGTATTTCAATGGCTACAAACTTACAAAACATGACTTAGTATGCTGAAGCCTGTTGCAATTAACAATTGTATCAATTTTTTAATTTGTCAATTTGCTACCATGCTACTCTCCGCAATGAAGATATACTAGAGATGCTGCCCCATTTGCTATTTTTTGTGGATGCTAACCCTGTTGTACTTAACATGCTTGCCCATGTACTTACGAATGGTCATAACGGCCGATGTTGTTGTTTGCCGTTGAGGTTAGTTGCATCCCATGTCTTACAGTATTTCACATCATTTGTGCAATTGCAATTTAACTTCTACCATTTACTGGTTGCCTGTAGGTACACATGTCAGTAGCACCGATCCACGCTTTTACCCGGAGGAACAGCTCGCCTTCGCCACCGCTGACTTTGGGCGGGCTCTGGCCAAGATGAAGTGGCCCAGCAACTACCTCTCAGGACTTACCAAGTATGTACCCACCAGTTCAATCTTACCAATGCCACTTGCAATTAATGGCTATGTTTTGTACTGTTGATGTATTAAGCATGTTGTAGTAAACATGCCTAACACGTTTGATCTATTTTCCCTACCTTTTTATAGACAACTGGGCCATTATCTGCTCTGGTAGCATCTGCCCTATGATGTTTAACTCTGCCAATTGCATTTTTATCAATACCGGTTTCAATGGCCATTGAGCCTGTTGCAATTAACAGTTGTATCCATTTTTAAAGAGTTGTATTTCAATGTCTACAGACTTACAAAACATGAATTAGGATGTTGTTAAGCATGTTGCAATTAATAGTTGTGTCCATTTTTTAATCTGTCCCTTTGCTACCGTGCTACTCTTTCGAAATGAAGATATCACTACAGATGCTGCCGTTTTATTACCATTTGCTATTTTTGGTGGATGTTAACCCTGTTGTAGTTAACATTGGCTTTCCATGTACTTACACAGGGCTACAATGGGCGATGCTATTGTTTGCCGTCGAGGTTAGCTGCATCCCGTGTCTTATACACCATCTATTCCTAAATATAAGTATTTTTAGAGATTCCAATATAGACTACGTAAGGAGCAAAATGAGTGAATCTAGAATTCTATATTCTAATCTAAACTATATCTATAATTCTATATACATCCATATGTATTTCATATTGAAATCTAAAAAAAATACTTTTACTTAGGAACATAGGTAGTTTTATTTTACATCATTTGTGCAATCTCAGTTTAGCTTCTAACATTTACTGGTTGCTTGTAGGTACATATATGAGCGGTACTGATCCACGCTTCGATCCCTTTTGCGTATGGGGCAATGAGATGTTCATGAACAAGCGTCAAGTGAGGAAACTAAGAAAGATTGTTAGGCAAAAGAAACGGGTTATTGGAATTAAGCTCTTTATTTACACTTTGTCGAGGACAACGGTGAACTTTAGGATGGTAAGTAATGTGTTGCCTTTTCCCCCTGCCCACAACAAGTTACTCTTTTAGACCTCAATATCTGATATTTTTCTCTTTTCAGTAGTTTCCGAAGCTATTTACTGATGATTACCTTGCAAACTACATGACCGGAGTGGAGGCAACTAAGGCAAAAGTATATAATTCATGCTACCATGATAATGCTCTAGAAGTCTTCCTGAAGGCGGTGAAGGATGGGCGGGCGATTGTCACAAAGGGTTGGACAAAAGTGGTTCATGCCTATGGAATGCATGAAGACACATTATGGGCATTCCGCTTCTTCAACACCGTCAGCAATCAAAATGATTTACACTTGTCTCTTCACCTTTACCGCCTTTAAATAATGTGGTTCATCATAGTTAATTGTTGCCTAATCCTGTAATTACTGAAAATATTGTGCTAGCAATTTTATTTATGGATTCGTTGTTGAACCATTGTGCAGATAATTTGAATTGCACGTTTCATATTTCAAAATTTCCAATTAGAATAATAAATTACAGGCAAAAATAAAAAGAGAACAGACGGTCATGGAACTTTGCAAACGGTTCTGGCAGTAAAAGCGCTTGTGATGGATAGCCCAATGCCACACAATTTTCTACATCAAGTCATGTGTGATACAGTTAATGAAAGCAAACAGTTAACCAAGGCAGAGCATGTGTGATAGTTACACCTTTCACACACGAGCGTATACAACAAACTGTGTGGGATGTACATCCGTACGGAAACGTTTTCCCTGGATTGATTGTGTGGGATGCACATAAGAATGAAAATGTATTCCTTGGATTGACTGTGTGTGATATACATACGAACGGAAATGTTTTTCTGGGATTCACCGCGTGGGATATACATACCTACGGAAATGATTTTCTCGGATTACCGTGTGGGATGTACATAACTACAGAAATGATTGGGTTTTGATGCCTTGCCCGATCGCACACGAACCCAGCCTGTGTCCCAGGAGGGCCTATCCCAGACGATTTCTGGGTCGTGTGGGAAGGACACCCTATCGCACACACTCACTTGGCGACGGTTCCAAATGCCGTCGCGGAAAGGGGTTAAAAATCGTTTGTATAGCACTGACGCTTAACAATGTTATTCTGTTTGTGCAAATATGTTTAACCTAGTACCCATGATTTAGCCCATTATGATTAAACATGTTTACAATGATAATTAGAGATTATAGTTTCTCATGCCATGCAAAAGTAGCTAGGAGTTAATAATGATTTATCTTGGATATCAACATAGCGGTAAATGATTGTGATGTAGTATGATGATATGGTATTCTCCTCTAAATGTTCAAGTGGCTTGACTTGGCACAAGTTTATGCATGTAGTTGAATCAAAACAAACATAGCCTCTATAATATTTATGTTCATGGTGTCCATATCCTACTTATGCGGGTGTCCAATGTTTATTATGCATGATGCATGTTCATGACCATTGTTGCTCTCTAGCTGGCCGCTTTCCAACCTAATTCCTAGCCTTCACCTGTACTAAGCGGGAATACTGCTTGTGCATCAAATTCAAAAACTCAAAGTTATTCCAAATGAGCCCACCATACCTACCTATATTTAGTATTACCCTGCCATTCCAAGTAAATTTGCATGTGCCACCTCTAAAAACTTCAAATAAATATCCCTTTTGTGTGCCTGGATTGTTCATGGAACGACAGGAGGTGGTCGGTATTTTCCATGCTAAGCTGGTTATTCTCAGGTTGAGTGTTTATTCACTCGCCATTGCACGAAAAAAGCGCGGTAATAGGGATTCCCAGTCCCAAATTGCAAAAACAAAAGCTTACAAATAAATAAACAAAAACTCCCAATGGAGTTCGAACATTTACTTTTCTGCTTGGGAACCGCCACTAGCTCGTTTAGAATGGGACATATCGATAGCTGATTGTCGTGAAGTGAATGCGAAGGGTGCGCCTCTCAAAATTTCATTTACCTCTGTTTTAAAAACATGAGCTCTGGCACCTCTGCAAATCACTGCTTCCCTCTGCGAAGGGACTTTCTAATTACTTTTATGTTGTGTCATCACCTTCTCTAATAAGCGCCAGATCTGAGAGCATTGTTGTCATGCCTATGAATTGTGTGTAGTGAATGTTGGGTGCTATCATGACTAGATCTTTTCTACCATGAATTACAATGTTTAGTCGCTGCTTGAACTTTGGAGGTGCTCTGCATTTATGTTTTGCGGTCTCAGAAAGGGCTAGCGAGATACCACTATTGTCATATTATATCATAGTTGTTTTAACAACATGTTGCTTTTTGAGATCTCTTATTATCGCTCGCTAGTTGATTATGTTATTGATATGAGTTAATATAATCTTTAAATGTTATTGTTGACATGGTTAGCTATAATGTTGGCCGAAAACATGGGTGTTGTTTAAGCTCATTTATGCAAACAAGAGCAAAAGAGTTCATAAAAGTTTTTCTTTCTCACTTTCAGTTTATCAACTGAATTGCTTGAGGACAAGCAAATGTTTAAGCTTGGGGGAGTTGATACGTCTCCAACGTCTCTACTTTTTCTCATGTTTTCCTCTTGTTTTGGACTCTAATTTGCATGAGTTGAATGAAACTAACCCCGGACTGACATTGTTCTCAGCAGAACTACCATGGTGTTGTTTTTGTGCAGAAATAAAAGTTCTCGAAATGAAACAAAACTTTGCGGGGATTATTGTAGGATCGAAAGTATGTCTGGAGGGGGGGGTGATTAGACTACTTGACAATATAAAAATTCTGCCTTTTGATCATGAACAGTTTTAGGCAGTTTCACAATTATGATCAATTCAAGTATCACCCTACACATGCAATTCTAGAGTATAAGCAACGGAAAGTAAATTGCACATGTAGTAAAGAGAGGTGGAGAAGATCAAACGCAATTTGGAGACACGGAGATTTTTCTCGTGGTTCCGATAGGTGGTGCTATCGTACATCCACGTTGATGGAGACTTCAACCCACGGAGGGTAACGGCTGCGCGAGTCCACGGAGGGCTCCACCCACGAAGGGTCCACGAAGAAGCAACCTTGTCTATTCCATCATGGCCTACGCCCACGGAGGACTAACCTTACTCGGGGTAGATCTTCACGAAGTAGGCGATCTCCTTGCCCTTACAAACTTCTTGGTTCAACTCCACATCTCGAAGACGGAGGCTCCCAAGCGACACCTAACCAATCTAGGAGGCACCACCCTCCAAAAGGTAATAGATGTTGTTGATGATGATGAACTCCTTGCTCTTGTGCTTCAAATGATAATCTCCCCAACACTCAACTCTCCTCACTGATATGGCTGTGGTGGAAGAAAGGATTGAGTGGAAAGCAACTTGGGAAGGCTAGAAATCAAGTTTCATATGGTAGGAATGGAATGACTTGATCTCAACACAAGGGTAGGTGGTTCTCTTCTCAGAAAGTGTAAGGTAGGAGTGGTAGTACTTTCTGATGGCTCTCTCCACGAATGAAGAGGGGGTGGAGGGGTATATATAGCCTCCACACAAAATCCAACCGTTACACACATAATTGAGCAATCTCGGTGAGACCGAAGTAAAAACTCGGTCAGACCGAAAGTTCAAATATAGTGAACGTTGGGGTTTTCGGTGGGACCGAAAATACCATCTCGGTGTGTCCGATATGAGTCAAAGGTAGGAACTTGCCAGAATCGGTGGGACCGAAATTAACAACTTGGATATTCCGATATGATGTCAAATGGTTATAGAAGGTTGGCAGTCCAGTTTCGGTGAGACCGAACTCAAAATCGGATGGACCGAAATATCTAGGGTTTGGAAAATAGCTGAGGTGGTTCATCTCGGTGGGACTGAGTTGGAAGAATCGGTTTGTCCGAGATTACTTATGAGTGTGTTTAGTAGTGAAAGTTGCTGATAGTTGAAGGAGCTAAATCACTAAGCACTTGAGCAACCAGATCATCAACACAACCTCATCCCCTTTTAATAGTATTGGCTTTTCCTATGGACTCAATGTGATCTTTGATCACTAAACCAAAAATGGAGTCTTGAGCTTTTGCCAATGCTTGCCTTAGCATTTTGAGGGGTCCACTTCTTCAGACATTTCCATACCCATGTCATCGAACTTCTCTGAAAAGATTCTCAAGTAACTATTAGTTCAATGATATATATGTTGTTATTAATTACCAAAACCACCCGGGGATTAGTTGCACTTTCAATCTCCCCCTTTTTGGTAATTGATGACAACATATAGATCAAAGCTTCGACAAGAGATATAATCAATGAATAATATCGTCGCTTTGAGAAGTATGTGATAAACAAGAGCTCCCCCTAAATTTGTGCATTATTTAAAATTTGCGTTTGAATGCAAATGCACAATCGATTAGGATTATGGGTCACTCTTCCATGTCACATACATCTTGGTGGAGCGCACAAAATGATAAGAATGAATAACATGCACTCAATCACCAAGACAAGAGTAAATGACCATACAAGAAGGAATAGCATATGATAAGCATTAAGCACACATTAAATCATAGTATGACCAAGCACTCATTAAGGTAGCATCAAACGTAGTAGCAAGCACACTGAAAGTATCAAGAACCAAAAGAACCAAATGTATCTCAAAGAAAACCGGCAAAAGAACGAAAGAGCACTCTCTCTCTCGAAGCCCTATGATCTATACAATTTCTCCCCCTTTGGCAACAAGTTACCAAAAAGTTCGAAAAGGTATAGAGCTAAGCGTCACTGTGGGCTCTGCTGGCGGCTCCCGTCTGGGTAGATGTCGGAGTAGAAATGACGGCATCGGCGAAGACTTCAGCTGATGTCTGCGCTGGAGGAGTGGATGCTGGAGCTGGAGTAACTGCTGGAGCTGTAGGAGGTGCTGAAGTGGTAGCCCTGGAGTCAGTCACTGGGATAGCTGCTGATCGGGATCCTCTGGGAACCTGAGCAGTCTGGCGATGAGAGTCCTGGACTAGATCATCCTGCATGAGCTCTGCTCTCTCCTGCCTTGCTTCCTCCATGTCCGCCTCAAGCTTGTTGACGGTCACCTGAATCTCTGTCAGCTTCACGTCCAGAGCGTGGATCTTGTCTTCAACAATCCTCTCTAGGCTTTCCTGAGATTGTTCAATGCTGGCCAGGCGTTGTTCAATCCTCTGGGTAGCTTCAAGAATCTGCTCTCCGAAGCTCTTTGGTTTAGCTGCTGCTGCTGCTGCCTCTTTGTCAGCTTTGGCTTTCTTAGCAGCCTCAATTTTGGCTTGACCTTCAACTGAGGTTGGATCCTTCTCATCCATCACAACAATGTTGTCTTCATGCTCTGGCTGCAGTGACAAGTGCTTCCTATCCAACATGAATTTGCCCGTGCCAAACTTGGCATTGATGAGCATCTGAATCTGTGGGGCAAATCCACACGACCTCTTCTGGTCAGCTGCAGTCCTCTTAATGGTCTCTACCATTAAGTCCATCACCTTAAAAGGTGCCTTCTCATCAAGAATGTGCAGCATGTTGATAGAATAGCCTCGAATCATGCGGTGGTCTCCAGACTTGGGCATCAAGGTATGCCTCAAAATAGTGTTTGTGGTGGTCAGACCTACCTGGAGATAGTACACTGAGCCAAGCTTCCACCCTTCCAAATCAGCTGCGGGGATATCCTTGTACATGTTCTTCATGGAATCATGGTTCTTCTTAGGAATCCCATAGACATCAATGTCGTCCTCTCTCTGCACTGGAGCATTCAGAAGTTCTGCCCATTCTTCAACAGACGAAGAAAACCTTTGACCTTCAGTCATCCAGGTGATCTTGCCATCAGGATAGAAGTGGGCTGTGGCGTAGAACTGCATGATCATCTCGTCATTCCAATCTGTCAGCTTCTGACCCACGAACTCATCAACTCCACATGCAGTGAAGCTCTCATGCACATGGGGAAAGAAGTCTCGGTGCTCTTCACTGTCAATGTACTTCCAGTCAACATACCTGGTGTCTGCAACAATAGGCTTCTTATCCATCAGCACGGTCTCATAGAAGTCTTGCTGCTCTCTGGTGTGAAATCTTGGGTCCACAGCAGTCCTTCTCCTCACAGCATATGGATCAGACTGTCTCCATAGCCTGAGACCTCTATCCTTCCTTGCCTTCATATCCTCGGCTTGAGGATGAGCATCGTTGTGGAGTGGCAACTTAGGACGGAGCTTCAGCAACACATGTTCTTCATCAGACTCAGACGGTGGCATCTCACCTTTGTTCTTCTCAGAGGCCGGAATGTTCCTGGTTGTCCTCTTGGGCTTGGCTGGAGCTGCCTTGGCTTGAGCAGGCTTCTTGGGCTTAGAAGTGGCTTGAGCCCTAATAGCATCACCCATGAACTTAGCCTTCTGAGGAGGAGGCTGGGGTGCATCTTCTTCTTCTTCATCAGCAGCTGCATCAACATGAGGTTCAGCATATACTACCCTCTTCCTCTTGGAAGTTTTCTTCACCTTACTTGGAGCTGGCTCTTCCAAGTTCAGTTTCTTTGCAACAGCTGACTGCTTGACCTTGCTGGTGCCTTTCTTCGACTGCTGCCCTTCATGCTCTTTGGCAACAACTTTTCTCTTGGGCTTGGAGGTTACTTCCTCAGCAACGAAGTCAGAGTCCTCATCATCAGAATTTCTATTATTTCTGATCCTGGTGGCTGCAGGAGGCAAACCACTAGGGGTGCTCCTCTCACCATCATCACTAGGACTACTAGCCTCAGGACTAGTATCTGCCTCAGGGATCTCTGCAAACGGTGACTCATACCTGTTCTGGCTGTCACTGACATCTGACATGGCTGACAACCTGTGAAAAGATAAGGTATAGGCAGAGTAGAAGAGTTATCACAACTGCAGAGGTTTTTGTAAAAAAAAAATGAGTTCAAATCTTAGTTTTGAGTTTTCACAGAATGCATTTCGGTCAAACCGATATTTAGTTTCGGTGAATCCGAAGTGTATAACAGAAACCTACACACCACTTTCGGTCAGACTGAAATAGGTTTCGGTCCTACCGAAACACTAGGGTTTCACTGAGACTCTACATCGGTCACACCGATTTGCACGGCTCGGTTAGACCGAAAGGTGCAGTGCAATGGCCAGAGGCCAAATCGGTCATTCCGAGTTTTCAAAATCGGTTTCACCGAGATGTATTCCGTGGAAACCTAAACCTAAGAATTTTGCTCGAAACTAAAAGGATCTGATCTGATGTTAAGGAGGATTTCAAACGTGGCTAGATACATGGCAAACCAATCGTGCAAGAATCAGATGGGGAGCACGAGAGGGATCGGGACTCACCCTAACTTGGTGGAGTCCCTCTACGGCGGCAACGGCGCGGAGAAGAATACCGTTGACGGCGGCGGAGACCTGCGGCGAGGGCGCACAGGCGACGACGGCGATGATCCGAAGACCAGGGCGACGGCAGCAGGGGACTTGGGGGCGAAACGGTTTGAAGAATTAAATCGCGCGCAGCCCTCAGTATATATATCCCCATACTGTCGGTGGGACCGAGTTGAAAAACTCGGTGACACCGAAATGTATAACTGCTGTGCAGTTACGCATATCGGTCACGCCGAGATTTTGAACTCGGTTTCACCGAGATGAAACCTAGATTAGTCTAAGCGTTTCGGTTGGACCGAGATGGAAAAGTTGGTCAGACCGAAATGGACTTAGAATGTTTTGGAAGTCAGCCTTAGACGGATCGGTGGCTCCGAGTGCTCCTCACTCGGAGGGTCCGAAAATGACTTGTTCAAAGTTGTGATATGAGCATGAATGGAATTTGAGACAAGAAAGCATAGATAGCTAGGGAAGGTGCTTAGGCATTCTTGTCCATCCATTTGGCCAGAAAAATCAAAACAATCAAAACAACAAATGGATGTCCTTGAATGGATAAAATCATGCATTCAACATGCTCACACAATAAGATAGCAAATGAAATATGTGTCAAACATGCACAACCAAAACTCTAGCTACTAGCACACAATTTGTCGATGACTAGGTCATCTATATATGAGTATTTTGACTTAGGAGTCAAATGAGAACATTTGATCATAGGTCATACTCATCGTTTAAGCACAAGTGGGGTTACCACTTTTACATAAAGCATTGATGTGTTCACATCATTTGAAGATGCTTTAGCTCAATTTTTAGAGCAAAGCACCCCCTAGATGTGAGAACCCCTTTTAAAGGGTCAAACTAACCTTGGGTTGTCGTAGAAGACTTCATGTAGATGTTGAAGATGTGGATGCTCAAAGTTGATGTAGATCATCAAGAGTTGGGAGCTATCCTTTGGATTAGGGCACTTTCAATACCTACATGGGTTAGTCCCACAAGGAACAAACAAGGATATCCATAGACATAGATTGAAGTACACAAAAGATGATGTCCATGAAAGCAATGATTACCTTGTCCCTTGACTTACCAACAAGAGGGTTTGTGACTCCATGAACTAGTGCATGATGTGGAAGTTGATTGCACAAGTTCTTGCCAAAATGAATATGAGTGAAGTATGTTGGCGGAGTCACTCTCAAGAACCTTCTAGTTCTTCTTCTTTGGGATCCACATCATCTTGATGGGAATCCTTGGTGTTGTAGTTGAGCTTGACGAAGTAGAACTTGATGTGTCCTTGGGAACCCACTTGACCATGGCTTGAGGTGCTTCAATGAATGCATCAATCTCCTCTTGAAGCTTGTCCTTGGCCTTTAGCTTGTGGTCTTGTGGTGGAAGGTCATCTTGAGCTTGTTCCACATTGGAAGAAGTAGGATCATACTTCTCCTTTTGTGAAACAAACTGTGGAGTAGGGTATTGACCTTCTTCCCACTCAACACCTTCGGCGTTGAACTTTCGCTCAAAACCAATCCCTTGATTCTTCCGGTGCCTTCCTTGTTTGCGAACAATTTCCTCAAAGTTCTTGCTTCCGGCAAGACTCTTGTAGACACCTTTCTCTATGATTTCCTTCAATAAGCTATTTTCTTGCTCAAGTGTAACTTGGCTTGAAACATTGTTAGTGGAATCAAGAGAACTACTAGAAGTAACAATATTGGATTTAACATTGTTATTGTTACTACTAGAGGAAGAACTTTTCTTATGCTTGTCATGCTTAGTCTTAATAGGTGGCAAGAAATTAGACAAGAGAAGTCATTTGGCAAGATATGAAGAACTCTTCTTTCGAAGATCGTCATTGATCGCTTTTAGAAACTCATGTTCTTGCTCTAGAGTGAGCTTCTCGAAGCGTAGCTTCTCATGAGATCTTAGGAGCTCTCTATGATCTTCTTGAGTTGTTTCATGAGCTAACTTAAGAGTGTTTAGTTCTTTAGTTAGACGCTCAATCTCCTTCATAGCATTGTCATTCGACTCTTCTCGACTATAAAGACTACTAGCATTTTCATCATTACTAAGCTCACTAGATTTATCATGCAAGAGCTCATCTTCACCAAGCAAGTCATCCTCATCACTATCAAAGTCAATGAATTCAAGGTGTGTTACCTTGGGGCCTTTAGCCATGAAGCATCTTCCAATTCCCTCATTTGGTGAATCAAATAAGTCGTAGGAGTTGGAGTTGGAGGATACGAGTGCAAGTCCGGCAACACCTTCATCTTGACTGTAGTCGGAGTCGGAGTGATAGCTTCCATCGGATTGATTGTCGGAGTCGGAGCCGGAGACCCATTCACCTACATGAGCTTGATGTCTTCTTCTTGTGTAGCTCCTTGATGACTTGTCTTTCCTCTCCGAATCCTTGCTTCTCCGAGAGGGTCTTCGTTCATAACGATCATCTCTACTCCTCTCTCTCCGAGGTGACTCATCTCTTGCTCTTCTTCTTGGAGATTCTTCTCTTCTCTTGTGGGGAGCCGTACACTCATTTGAGAAGTGTCCGGGTCTTCCACAATTGTAGCAGTTTCGATCACGACTAGAAGATCTCT
This sequence comes from Secale cereale, assembly GCA_902687465.1. NCBI lineage: Eukaryota > Viridiplantae > Streptophyta > Magnoliopsida > Poales > Poaceae > Secale > Secale cereale. Next base: position 366,103,655 of record LR738713.1, on the reverse strand, counting down.
TTTCATCATATGATCTAGACTTTGAGCTTCTTTCTTTGCCTCTATTCTTGTAGAACTTGTTGAAGTTCTTAACCATTAGGCTTATCTCTTCATTGGAAATTAACTTGTCACTTGAGGTTGTGGGAGCATCACTTGTAGCTTTGTAAGCACCACTTGACTTGTTGTGAAGCTCTTCCTTATCCTTAAGTGTCATCTCATGAGCAACAATTCTTCCAATGACTTTAGTTGGCTTGAGAGTCTTGTAGTTTGGCATCATTTGGATCAAAGTGCACACGGTGTCATATTTTCCATCCAAAGCTCTTAGAATATTCTTGATGATGAAACGGTCGGTCATTTCTTCGCTTCCTAAGCCGGCAATCTCATTTGTGATGAGAGCAAGCCTAGAGTACATTTCAGCGACTCCTTCACCATCCTTCATCTTGAACTTGTCAAGTTGACCTTGAAGAATATCTAGCTTTGATTCCTTCACAGATTCAGTACCTTCGTGCATTTCAACCAAAGTATCCCAAGTGTCTTTAGCATTCTCAAGACGGCTGATTTTGTTGAACTCCTCGGGACACAAAGCATTGAAGAGAATGTCACAAGCTTGAGCATTGTTTTGCAACATCCGCAACTCTTCCGGTGTAGCTTCGCAATCCGGAACTTTTCCTTCCTCGAAGAATTCACCTTGAATACCAACACAAATAATGCCCCATGCGGCTGGGTTATGATCAAGAATATGCATTTTCATTTTATGCTTCCAACTAGCAAAATTTGTACCATCAAAGTAAGGACCTCTACGATAATTACCCTCACTAGACGCCATACTCTCCTAGGTTGTGAAACCAAGCTTATGGAGTCCAATGCAATGGAAACCAAAACAATGGAGACCAAAGCTCTGATACCACTTGTAGGATCGAAAGTATGTCTAGAGGGGGGGTGATTAGACTACTTGACATTATAAAAATTCTGCCTTTTGATCATGAACAGTTTTAGGCAGTTTCACAATTATGATCAATTCAAGTATCACCCTACACATGCAATTCTAGAGTATAAGCAGCGGAAAGTAAATTGCACATGTAGTAAAGAGAGGTGGAGAAGATCAAACGCAATTTGGAGACACGGAGATTTTTCTCGTGGTTCCGATAGGTGGTGCTATCGTACATCCACGTTGATGGAGACTTCAACCCACGGAGGGTAACGGCTGCGCGAGTCCACGGAGGGCTCCACCCACGAAGGGTCCACGAAGAAGCAACCTTGTCTATTCCATCATGGCCTACGCCCACGGAGGACTAGCCTTACTCGGGGTAGATCTTCACGAAGTAGGCGATCTCCTTGCCCTTACAAACTTCTTGGTTCAACTCCACATCTCGAAGACGGAGGCTCCCAAGCGACACCTAACCAATCTAGGAGGCACCACCCTCCAAAAGGTAATAGATGTTGTTGTTGATGATGAACTCCTTGCTCTTGTGCTTCAAATGATAATCTCCCCAACACTCAACTCTCCTCACTGATATGGCTGTGGTGGAAGAAAGGATTGAGTGGAAAGCAACTTGGGAAGGCTAGAAATCAAGTTTCATATGGTAGGAATGGAATGACTTGATCTCAACACAAGGGTAGGTGGTTCTCTTCTCAGAAAGTGTAAGGTAGGAGTGGTAGTACTTTCTGATGGCTCTCTCCACGAATGAAGAGGGGGTGGAGGGGTATATATAGCCTCCACACAAAATCCAACCGTTACACACATAATTGAGCAATCTCGGTGAGACCGAAGTGAAAACTCGGTCAGACCGAAAGTTCAAATATAGTGAACGTTGGGGTTTTCGGTGGGACCGAAAATATCATCTCGGTGTGTCCGATATGAGTCAAAGGTAGGAACTTGCCAGAATCGGTGGGACCGAAATTAACAACTTGGATATTCCGATATGATGTCAAATGGTTATAGAAGGTTGGCAGTCCAGTTTCGGTGAGACCGAACTCAAAATCGGATGGACCGAAATATCTACGGTTTGGAAAATAGCTAAGGTGGTTCATCTCGGTGGGACTGAGTTGTAAGAATCGGTTTGTCCGAGATTACTTATGAGTGTGTTTAGTAGTGAAAGTTGCTGATAGTTGAAGGAGCTAAATCACTAAGCACTTGAGCAACCAGATCATCAACACAACCTCATCCCCTTTTAATAGTATTGGCTTTTCCTATGGACTCAATGTGATCTTTGATCACTAAACCAAAAATGGAGTCTTGAGCTTTTGCCAATGCTTGCCTTAGCATTTTGAGGGGTCCACTTCTTCAGACATTTCCATACCCATGTCATCGAACTTCTCTGAAAAGATTCTCAAGTAACTATAAGTTCAATGATATATATGTTGTTATTAATTACCAAAACCACCCGGGGATTAGTTGCACTTTCAATTATTTATGGAATAAAAGAAAATTAATGGAGCCAAGACCCACCAGAGAGGGGCCCCTGGGTGGGCACAACCCACCAGGGCGCGCCCCCCTTTCCTGGCGCGCCCAGGTGGGTTGTACCCACCTAGTGGCCCCGCTGATGAAAACCCGGACCCTATAAATTCCTATTTTGGAGAGAAAAATCAGAGAGAAAAGATTATCGCGATCCACGAGATAGAGCCTTCGTCACCTCCTGTTCTTCCTCGGGAGGCCAGATCTGGAGTCCGTTTGAGGCTCTGGAGAGGGGGATCTTCGTTCTTCGTCATCACCAACCCTTCTATGTCACCAATTCCATGATGCTCCCCACCCAGAGTGAGTAATTCCTTCGTAGGCTCGCTGGTCGGTGAGGAGTTGGATGAGATTCATCATGTAATCGAGTTAGTTTTGTTAGGGCCCGGTCCTTAGTATCCACTATGTTCTTAGATTGATGTTGCTATGACTTTGCTATGCTTAATGCTTGTCACTTTGGACCCGGGTGCCATGAATTCAGATCTAAACCATTTATGAATTCATCTTTATATCCATGTTTTAGATCCGATCTTGCAAGTTATAGTCACTTACTACGTGTTATGATCCGGCAACCCCGGAGTGACAAAAGCCGGAACCACTCCCGGTGATGACCGTAGTTTGAGGAGTTCATGTATTCACTATGTGTTAATGCTTTGTTCCGGTTCTCTATTGAAATGAGGCCTTAATATCCCTTACTTTCCAATATGGACCCCGCTGCCACGGGGGGTTAGGACAAAAGATGTCATGCAAGTTATTTTAATAAAGCACATATGACTATTTATGGAATACATGCCTACATTATATCGATGAACTGGAACTAGTGTCGTATCGCCCTAGGTTATAACTGTCAAATGATGAATATCATCCAACAAGTCACCGATCCAATGCTTACGAATTGGTCCTATATTGATCTTGCTAAGTTACTACTACTGCTGCTACTATTACACTTGCTACAAAATTACTGCTATCACTGTTAATGTTACTATTGCTGCTGTCACTACTATCAAAACTATCAAACTACTTTGCTACTGATCACTTTTCTGCAGATAATTAATCTCCATGTGTGGTTGAATTGACAACTCAGCTGCAAATACCTTTAAATATTCTTTGGCTCCCCTTGTGTCGAATCTATAAATTTGGTTGAATACTCTACCCTCAAAAACTGTTGCGACCCCCTATACTTGTGGGTTATCACCATCCTTCTTATCGGCCAAATACTTGGGGCAGTTCTGCTTCCAGTGACCAGTCCCTTTCCAGTAGAAGCACTCACTTTCAGGCTTGGCTCCACACTTAGTTTCTTCCCGGGAGTAGCAACTCGCTTGCTATACTTCTAGATACCGGTTCATGATGTGTCGTGGTACTAGCCACTTCGACTCGATGGGAGGGATTCATGCATACACATGCATGTGTGTGCTCAAACTGTATCATGTTAGCCCAGAGCATGGCCTATATATGTACCATATTACAAACAAAATAATAATAATCCCCTCCTAAGTCAAATTAACCTCTCTCGTTGTCAGGCAAAGTAGTGATGGACCAAGCGGGCCCAACAGATGGAAAGCATCGTTATCGCTGATAACCGCTTAAGTGGGTGCGAGAGGACAACCACCATAACTTTGCATGTGGGCCAAACATATGTTGAATACCCAAAATGCACAACTTTGATGTGGCACATGCCTCAAAAAATTGCAAATTCCCCACACAGAGCGAGGTTCATGAAGCGTACTACATATGATGGTCCCCTTCCCCCTCTTCGACGCATACTATATGCTCCTACCATAATACAACCCAAAAAGAATCCTCCTTGATGGTGAAATTAATTAACCTCTCTGGATGTAGGTCAAAGTGATGCATGCATCGACGATGGCCTCGTGGACCCACAGATGGAAGCGTCACATGTGAGTGTCCTAGGATAACCACCGCCTGCATGCATGTGGGCCAAAGAGGTGTTGTATGATGTTTGAATAGCCAATTTCACAACTTTGATGTGGCAGGTGCCTCGGAAACCGAAAATTCCCGACACTGAGTGAGGTGTACTTGTTCACGGACATATATGCATATTATATATGCTAGTCCCCTCCCACTTCATCAACTCATACTATATACTCCCACCATAACACAAACAAAAAAGATTCTACCTTGCTGGTCAAATTAACCTGTGTGCCAGCTGTTCGTCAAAGTGATGGTCGACGATCTCGTGGGCCCACAGAAAGCATCACACGCGAGTACCGAGTCTGGTGTAGAACAACCATCGACTACATGTGGCCAAAACATGTATGCATGAAAGGGTTGTGTATTGTTTTAAATAACGAATTCACGACTCTGATGTGGCACCTGCCTCACAAAACGCCCAATTCACATGGTGGCTCACAACTCATAATGTACTGCGAGTCACCCGCCCCCCAGACGCGCGTGCACTCTCTCTCTCTCTCTCTCACACACACACACACACACACACACACACACACATGCACACACACACACACACACACATCGCGAATCCACCGCAAGTATGATGCATGTTAAATTATCCCGCGATGAACATATGTTACCAAAGGAGGGAAGTTTAATTTTGAAAAAAACAGAGGTCATTAAGATGTTTTAGTACATTGATTGATTTTCTAGGGGTATAATGTGCAAAAATCAAATTTGAGATACATGCACACGTGGCAGTGCACCTAAATGGATTGCAAAAACACATGTGTCTCACTGGGTGCATGTTTACTCCTTGTGCAAGAAATTTCAAACATTGAGAATCCTTATTTTAAATTCTAGTACATCCAAAACTTATTTGAAATTCATGAAACTTATTGTGTTGTCATATGGACACCAATACCAAGTGGCATTGTACTTTTTTGTCAAATTTGAGACCAGTTTTGATGTGATCTTTATCTTCTTACAAACAGGAGATTATTAATAATTGGGAACCAATATCCCAAATGGATGATTTGTTCGAACCATGAGTGTCATACCAACAATGGATACGTGTCGTGCTTCGGTTAAGCAATAAAGCGACAACATTAATCATCCAAATAGAAAAATAATATATGTGCCGCCACGCGACCCGTGTGGCGTGCGAGCAGGCGTGAGTTGATAGGACGCATGCGAGCAGTCCGCCGCGCATGCAGACCAGGAGGCATGTGTGCAGGTGTGTGAATTTATGGGAGGCATGCTCGCTGTGTGGTGTCATCGAGAGGTGTGCGAGTATCTGTGTGAAACGATGGTAGGCATGCTAGCAGTTCGGTGCGCAGGCTCATCGGGAGGCAAGCTATTATTTTACCGCTGCCCGCCTCTCTCCCAGTACTCCATATTAATGGAGTGCCCGAGTGGCCGCACCCCCCATCCTGGCCACACACACAATCCTCTCTGTCCGCTGGCATCCTTGACGCCGCTCGCAGTCCTCAAAGACGTTAGTGTATGAGAATGCCGCCGAAGCGCCCCATCAGAGGGAGTGGTGACGCCTGGGCTGTAGAAGCACTAGAGCATGGTGTGGAGATGGAGACAGAGGTTGCCGTCACCACCGGCAAGGTATCTCTGCACCCTGACGTCATCGAGCTTCCACAGCCGGAGGCGGAGGTCCACACCGACTCCGGTGACAACTCGGGCGACGACCCCGACGACAACTCCAACGACCACTCCGGTGATGACTCTGATGACGACGGATAACTGGTTAGTCATCTATACCCATTTATGTGTCAAATAGATCCTAGGGTTTGTCTGTTTACTCCCACCTCCCCCTTTTTGGAATATAAATCCTATGGTTATGTTCTCCCAATCCATGAAATATGAGTAAGTTTCGTTAGATCCGTGTAGTGTATTAATTGTTTGAATGGTACAAGTGATAAGTGATTAGTTGTTTCATCTGTGCAAATGATTTCTGCTAGTAATCCGACTAGGGTTAGTGTTCGTGTTAATAATTCCTAGTCAGGACTTGACAATTGATTTTGAATGACCTACATATATGTTTGCGCCATTATTTTCTTCAAGATTGGTCTGTACATAGACGACTGTGCTTAAAAACAAAACCATAATCTCTGGATATGTATAAAAAATAGCCATAAATTCCTAATCCTACTTCACGGCATGTAAACATTGATTTGATGCCAAATTTTGTCAACTGCCAAATGTTCGCTAGAGATTAGTCTGTAAACATTAATTTGACGCCACATTTTTTTACTATTTGTATAGGTGCTGTCTGACGATGTGGACAACGAGGATGATGACGAGGTTACAGACCTAGGGTAGGGTCATAGGCCTGACCTAAAGGCCCCTCCCAAGGTCACTATCCTAGGAGATCAAAAGACAAGACCTACGACGGTGGAGACAGTCGACCGAGACGGTCGAAGGCGACACTTCACTCGACTGACTCACGTACCCAGGACGACTCAACTCCACTCGACTAGATCAAGCACTCGACCCCCGAAGACTAAACGTGTCTCAGAATAGCAACGGTCATATATTTACTCACTGTAGTAAACCCCATAACTACCCTTTACTGCAAGCGTTATCAGTAACGCCTGCCTTAATGTACCTTTAAGCCCTTGGTAACGTGGAGCATGGCTGGGGTCTTGGCATACTATATAAGCCACCCCCTCCTCCAGAACAAGGGTTCGCACCTCTGTAACACATACATACACACATCAGTCGACCAAGCCCCCGGGCACCGAGATGTAGGGCTTTTACTTCCTCCGAGAAGGGCCTGAACTTGCTAAACACTCTGTGTACAACCTCGCCATAGCTAGAACCTTGCCTCTCCATTCGTACCCCGTACCCTCACTGTCAGACTTAGAACCACGACAGTTGGCGCCCACCGTGGGGCAAGGCTAGCGACATTTGGTGAAGTTGCAATCCATTCCCCGGCCATTTTCATCATGGTGTCAGGCGGCGCTTTGGCGTCGGGCCACGAGATTCGGCTCGGCGCACTGATCTTCGTCGCCGACGACTCCGCGTGGCTCAAGGAAGCCCCGCTCGACGTTGAGGCTCTACCCGCCCGCGAAGCCACTCACTTTCGCGCCGGAGCCGGCGGCGTCCTCCTTCTGCAGCCGTCGACCCGGTACTCGTTGTCTACCACCCCCGCTGGACACCGCCGTAAGTGGTCCGGTCGTTCACGGCTCCAGCGGTGGGTAAAACATGCGGTGGCTCGTCAAACGGCCACTCCGCAAGTCACGGCCATTGAGCCCGACGGTTACCTTTACGGGCCGGCCGATCAGTCGAGCGGGCTCGAAGACTCCATTTCCGAATGCGGAAGCAGCGACCCCACGGCGGAAATCCTCATGGTCGATCCGCGCCGTAGCCCGCCGGGTTTTCCTTGCGGGGAGAACGGCGGCAGCGGTGGCGATCGGGCGCACGACAACGACGGTTACATCCCTCAGCCCTTCACCTCCGAGCAGAGAGCTGAGCTCTGTCGCCGCAACGGAGATGCGCTCTTCACCCCTGTCGTGGGAGATTCCCCAGAAGCTTTGGCCCTCGAAGCCACGTGCGTGGCCACCTTGGCCGAGCGCGCGCGCCTGGAAAACGTCCAACGTTCACTCGACGAACAGGCCCGCCGACTGGCCCCCGAATCCAGTCGACGGCCGCGGCAATCACGTCAGCGTGAGACTCAGGTGTTCCGCACACCAGTCCAAAACCTCAAAGCCGCGGCCCGTATCGCGGAGTCGATTCAGCCCTCCCAGTCGGAAGCTGGAAGAGGCCTTCAGCAGATCCGAGCTTTGCTCCGAACGGCTGAAGAACAAAACGCAGCTGTCTCTCAGTCGCGCAACAAGATTCACAGTAGATCGGTGGCTGCAGACACCGTATGGTCGGCTCACAGTCCAAGATCGCCCCTGAGGCGTGAGGAACGTGGTCCACGGCATGACCGGCACCTGGGCCGGAACGATGATCCACTCGACCGTCGACATGGACGCAACGACCGCCGTCGAGTGCTTACCCCTCCTCCGGGGAGTGGGTCACACTCGCCTCCGCGGCACGTGGGCAGGCGCCTGCGGGACGCCGAGCGTAGGATTCCCCCGGATCCCCGGCGGCCGGGCTTCGACGCGAGGTCCATCCTTGTGCAGGGCTGGGCCGACTGTAACCGGGCATCCAGGGACGAGCGAGGCGGAGACCAGCCCTCCGGCAGCCGAGCACCGGCCTCCGGGCCCGAGTGCTTCTGCAGCGCAATCAGGGCCGCAGAGATCCCCCCGAACTTCAGGCTGGCGGCCGGAGTAAGCAAATTCACCGGTGAGTCGAAGCCGGACACGTGGCTGGAAGATTACCGAGTGGCCGTGCAGATCGGAGGAGGCAACGACGACGTGGCTATGAAGCACGTCCCCTTGATGCTGGGAGGCTCCGCTCGGGCGTGGCTCAACCAGCTAGCCCCCAGGAGCATATACAGATGGGAAGAACTCGCTCGGGTGTTCGTTCGGACCTTTGAAGGCACCTGCAAGCGACCTGCTGGACTCGCAGAGCTTCAGCACTGCACGCAGAAGCTGAGTGAAACTTTGAGGGACTACATTAAGCGGTGGACCACTTTGCATCACACGGTGGAAAAAGTCTCCGAGCACCAGGCGGTGTGCGCTTTCAAGGAAGGCGTACGCAATCGCGAGTTGAACCTGAAGTTTGGGCGAACAGGCGACATGTCCCTGTCGCGAATGATGGAAATTGCCAGTCGGTACGCCAATGGCGAAGAGGCCGATCGGCTCCGTAGTGGCAAGAAGCCAGTCGGGCAGGACGACCAGAATCACAATCGGAAGAACAAGCGTAAGGCCGACCCAGCTGCTCAGGGAGAGGCCGCGGTGGTCAACCAAGGGAAGGGCAAAGGAAAGCCCAAAGGCTCCTGGGCCCCCAAGAAAGGAAAGGGTCAGGCTGGAGATGATATGCTCGACCAGCCGTGTCCCATACACACTAAGAAGGACAAAGAGGGAAACTTGGTATATCCCAAGCACACCACTCGATAGTGTCGACTCCTGATCCAGAGTTTCCAGAAGGACCAGTCTACTGAGAAAGAGAAGGAATCGGAAGAGTCCGAAGACAAGGAAGGGGACGGAGGATACCCCCGCATCAACTCCACCTTGGTGATTTTCGCAGACGTCGAGAGCAAGAGTCGACTGAAGATCATCAACAGAGAAGTGAACATGGTTGCTCCAGCGACCCCCACGTTCCTGAAATGGTCGAAGACCCCCATCACATTTGACCAGTCTAATCATCCAGCGCACATCGCCACCCCTGGGCGGCAGGCGTTGGTGGTCGACCCAGTGGTCGAAGGCACTCGACTGACCAGGGTTCTTATGGATGGAGGCAGTGGCTTGAATATCCTGTATGCAGCCACCCTCCGAGATATGGGCATTCCGATGCCAAGCTAAGGGAAAGTAACATGAGGTTCCATTGGGCAATCCCCGGGAAGAAGGCCGACTCACTTGGTCAGATCTCACTCGACGTCGTCTTTGGTGAGTCCAAGAACTACCGAAAGGAGAAGCTGACGTTCGAAGTGGTGGACTTTAACAGCGCCTACTATGCCATCCTGGGTAGGCCAGCCTACGCCAGGTTCATGGCTCGACCATGTTACGTCTACCTCAAGCTGAAGATGCCGGGACCCAACGGTGTCATAACCATCACTGGGAACCGGCGGAAAGCAGAAGAATGCTTCCAGAAAGGCTCAAAGATCGCCGACGAGCAGATGGCAGCTGTAGAGATGGAGGAGTACCAGAAGCAAGTGGATCCAGGCGACCTGCTGAGGGCAAAGAAGCCGGCTTCCGAGTCAGCCTTCCAGTCAGCCGGGGACACAAAACCCGTGCACATCCACCCCACCGACGCCAACGCAGCGCCGACCCACATCTCCACCACCCTCGACAGCAAATAGGAAGAAGTGCTCATCCAGTTCCTCCGTGAGAACTGGGACATCTTTGCATGGAAACCATCGGACATGCCAGGTGTGCCCAGGGGGCTGGCTGAGCACCATTTGCGAGTCGACCCGAAGGTGAAACCTGTGAAGGAACATCTCCGTCGATCCGCTGCGGAGAAGCGAAAGGCGATTGACGAAGAAGTGGCTCGACTCCTAGCAGCAGAGTTCATCCGCGAGATATACCACTCCGAGTGGCTCGCCAACGTCGTCATGGTCCCCAAGAAGGACAAGTCTCTCCGCATGTGCATCGATTTCAAGCACATCAATCGGGCCTGCCCGAAAGATCATTTTCCTCTCCCCGCATCGATCAAATAGTCGACTCTACTGCGGGATGTGAGCATTTGTCCTTTCTGGACGCATATTCCGGATACCATCAGATCCGTCTGTATGGTCCCGATGAAATAAAGACAGCCTTCATCACCCCTTTCGGGTGTTTTTGCTATGTCACCATGCCTTTCGGCCTCAAAAATGCCGGCGCCACCTTCATGCGCATGATTCAGAAATGCTTAATAAAGCAAATCAGTCGGAACATCGAGGCGTACATGGATGACATCGTGGTCAAGTCACGGAAAGGTTCCGACCTACTGACTGACCTTGCTGAGACATTCGCGAACCTCAGAAGTTATGATATCAAGCTCAACCCGTCAAAGTGTACATTTGGAGTTCCTGGTGGCAAGTTGCTCGGTTTCCTCGTTTCCGAACAGGGAATCGACGCCAACCCAGAGAAGGTCGGCGCCATCCTCCGAATGAAACGCCCCGAGCGTATACACGACGTCCAGAAGCTTACTGGTTGCTTGGCCGTATTGAGTCGATTCATTTCTCGGCTCGGAGAGAAGGCACTGCCTCTCTACCGACTCATGAAGAAATCCGACAAGTTCGAGTGGAATCCCGAAGCCGAAGCAGCGTTCGAGGAACTCAAAGCCCTGATGTCCACCCAGCCAGTGCTCGCTGCCCCAGTCAGCGGAGAGCCTCTTCTGCTGTACATTGCTGCCACCGGACAAGTCGTCAGGACTGTCCTCACGGTCGAGCGGGAAGAAGAGGGCAAGGCAAACAAGGTCCAACGCCCGGTCTATTACATATCCGAAGTTTTGACTCCCTCCAAGCAAAGGTATCCACATTACCAAAAGCTTGTGTACGGGATTTACTTGACTGCAAAAAAGTTGCCCATTATTTCTCGGATCACTCAATCTCAGTCGCCAGCGACGCCCCATTATCGGAGATACTAAACAACCGAGATGCAACCGGTCGAGTGGAAAAATAGGCGATTGAACTTCTTCCGTTAGATATCAAGTTCGAAGCGAAGAAAGCCATCAAGTCTCAGGCCTTAGCGGATTTTGTGGCTGAGTGGATAGAATAAGAGCTTCCGACTCAAGTCCAGTCGGACCATTGGACTATGTTCTTCGATGGGTCCAAAATGCTAAACGGATCCGGTGCAGGCGTGGTCCTGGTCTCTCCTAGGGGCAACAAGCTCAGCTACGTCCTTCAGATCCATTTTGATTCATCAAACAACGAGGCTGAATATGAAGCACTTTTGTATGGGTTGCGTATGGCCATCTCACTCGGCGTCCGTCGCCTGATGGTCTACGACGATTCCGACCTAGTGGTGAACCAAGTAATGAAAGAATGGGACGTCAGGAGCCCGGCAATGACCAGTTATTGCAGTGCAGTGCGAAAGCTTGAAAAGAAGTTCGAAGGCTTAGAGCTCCATCATGTGCCCAGAGCAAAGAATCAGCTAGCCGACGATCTCGCAAAAATTGGGTCGACTCGGAGGTCCATACCCAAGAATGTGTTCCTAGAGCATCTGCACACTCCCTCTGTCAAGGAAGACCCCTTCACGAAAGAGCCCCCGCAGCCAGTCAGTGCAACCGATCCGACTGAGGTCGAAGTGCCTGCCGTGGTCGACTTGATCATGGAGGTCCTAGTAATCACACCTGATTGGACTGTGCCATATATATCATATCTGCTCAGGCAAGAACTCCCAGAAGATGAAGAAGAAGCGCGCCAAATCGTACGCCGATCCAAAGCATTCACAGTCATTCAAGGTCAGCTCTACAGAGAAAGCGTCACTGGAGTCGCCCAGCGCTGCATCGATCCAGAGGAAGGTCGACTGATCTTGGATGAATTCCACTCGGGTACTTGCGGCCACCACGCTTCCTCTCGGACAATCGTGGCCAAAGCATACCGAGCCAGATTTTACTGGCCCCGCGCCAACGAGATGGCCAAGGATATTGTAGATAAATGCGCAGGGTGCCAGTTCTACTCCAACATGTCGCACAAGCTAGCATCCGCCCTCAAAACCATCCCACTAGTCTGGCCCTTCGCTGTTTGGGGCTTAGATATGGTCGGCCCCTTCAGGACAGGCAGAAGCGGATTCACTCACCTTCTAGTGGCAGTCGACAAGTTCACCAAGTGGATTGAGGCCAAACCCATCAAGAACCTCGAGTCGAGCACCGCCATCAGCTTCATTAAGGAACTAATATTCAGATATGGGGTCCCTCACAGCATCATTACAGACAACGGCTCCAACTTTGATTCAAATGAATTAAGGGCTTTCTGTGCTTCCCAAGGGACGCGAGTTGACTACGCCTCCGTAGCACACCCTCAGTCGAATGGACAAGCAGAAAGAGCGAATGGGCTGATTCTCCAAGGCCTAAAGCCACGGCTCATGCGTGACCTCAAGCATGCCGCCGGGGCTTGGGTAAACGAGCTGCCCTCCGTCCTGTGGGGTCTGAGGACAACCCTGAATCGGTCGACTGGCCGTACCCCCTTCTTCCTGGTCTATGGGGCCGAAGCTGTATTGCCGAGCGACTTATTGCATAATGCCCCCAGGGTAGAACTCTTCTCCGAAACTGAGGCAGAGCAAGCTCGTCAAGATGCAGTCGACCTCTTAGAAGAGGAAAGAGAGATGGCCCTGATCCGGTCGACCATCTATCAACAGGACCTGCGTCGATTCCACGCTCGCAACGTGAGAAGTCGAGCGTTCTAGGAAGGAGACCTGGTCCTCCGAGTGCATCAGAAACGTCCGCACAAGCTCGCCCCAGCATGGGAAGGCCCGTTCACCATCATGAAGGTGCTGCGCAACGGAGCTTACCACCTCTACAATGTAGCCCAGAAGAAAGACGAACCTCATTCGTGGAATGCAGACCTACTCCGCCGTTTTTTCACTTAAAGCACGCGACGGTCGAGTTGTAATAAGGATTCCCCAGTTTGTTTCAAAAGCAAGATAGCAATGATTCCCTAACAATAGGTGTCCTCCAAATCCCCCAAGTGGGTGCTTAGCTACGATCCTCCGAGCTACGTCACAAGTACAAGGCGGTTCGGTCCTCCGAACTCCGCCACAAGTACAACGTAGCTTGGAATCGCCTAAGTTATAAACATTCTACTCCGAGTGAAGAGCGATCCTCTCACTCGGGGGCTTAGCCGCGACCCCGTGACTCGCCTAAGTTACAACTATCTACTCCGAGTGAAGAGCAACCCTCTCACTCGGGGGCTTAGCTGCGGTCCTCCGAGCTACGCCACAAGTACAAGGCGGTTCGGCCCTCCGAACTCCGCCACAAGTACAACGTAGCTTGGAATCGCCTAAGTTATAAACATTCTACTTCGAGTGAAGAGCGACCCTCTCACTCGGGGGCTTAGCCGCGACCCCATGACTCGCCTAAGTTACAACTATCTACTCCGAGTGAAGAGCAACCCTC
>LR738713.1:365990356-366089494 GCA_902687465.1 Secale cereale | reverse complement strand
TCTCACTCGGGGGGCTTAGCCGCGACCCCATGACTCGCCTAAGTTACAACTATCTACTCCGAGTGAAGAGCAACCCTCTCACTCGGAGGCTTAGCTGCGGTCCTCCGAGCTCCGCCACAACTACAAGGCGGTTCGGTCCTCCGAACTCCGCCACAAGTACAACGTAGCTTGGAATCGCCTAAGTTATAAACATTCTACTCCGAGTGAAGAGCGATCCTCTCACTCGGCGGCTTAGCCGCGACCCCGTGACTCGCCTAAGTTACAACTATCTACTCCGAGTGAAGAGCAATCCTCTCACTCGGGGGCTTAGCTGCGGTCCTCCGAGGTACGCCACAAGTACAAGGCGGTTCGGTCCTCCGAACTCCGCCAGAAGTACAACGTAGCTTGGAATCGCCTAAGTTATAAACGTGCTACTCCGAGTGAAGAGCGATCCTCTCACTCGGGGGCTTAGCCGCGACCCCGTGACTCGCCTAAGTTACAACTATCTACTCCGAGTGAAGAGCAATCCTCTCACTCGGGGGCTTAGCTGTGGTCCTCCGAGCTACGCCACAAGTACAAGGCGGTTTGGTCCTCCGAACTCTGCCACAAGTACAACGTAGCTTGGAGTCGCCTAAGTTATAAACGTTCTACTCCGAGTGAAGAGCGATCCTCTCACTCGGGGGCTTAGCCGCGACCCCGTGACTCGCCTAAGTTACAACTATCTACTCCGAGTGAAGAGCAATCCTCTCACTCGGGGGCTTAGCTGCAGTCCTCCGAGCTACGCCACAAGTACAAGGCAGTTCGGTGCTCCGAACTCCGCCACAAGTACAACGTAGCTTGGAATCGCCTAAGTTATAAACGTTCTATTCCGAGTGAAGAGCGATCCTCTCACTCGGGGGCTTAGCCGCGACCCCCTGACTCGCCTAAGTTACAACTATCTGCTCCGAGTGAAGAGCAACCCTCTCATTCGGGGGCTTAGCTGCGGTCCTCCGAGCTCCGCCACAAGTACAAGGCGGTTCGGTCCTCCGAACTCCGCCACAAGTACAACGTAGCTTGGAATCGCCTAAGTTATAAACATTCTACTCCGAGTGAAGAGCGACCCTCTCACTCGGGGGCTTAGCCGCGACCCCGTGACTCGCCTAAGTTACAACTATCCACTCCGAGTGAAGAGCAACCCTCTCACTCGGAGGCGAATTTAATCAAAGACGTCGACTCGAAGATTCAGACAGTCAAAAGAAGAGCGACGAACCAAAAGATCAAAATCAAATGAAAAGCCCCGCAAGGTTCGGGCAAGAGTACTTGGGCCACAGACCCACTAGAGTTTAACGAGTACAAATCCACACGGCATCCCGCGGCAAATAAAGGATAATGTATCAAAGTCATGGCTCAGGAGGAGGCGGGCTTGTAGGCGCGACAAATTCGTCCAAGTCGATCCCATCGGCGATACGAGTGGCAGCTTCCAAGAAAGTCTCCATGAAGGACTGGAATTGAAGCTCCTTCGTGTTTGCGACCTTCAGCGCAGCAAGCTTCTTCTCCTTCACCTCCCTGAAGTGCACACGGCCCAAAGCCAGTGCCACGTATTCTCCTCCCCGGGCGGCCGACTTCTTCCATTCTTGCACTCGGTCAGGAACCTCATTGAGTCGAGTCATCAAGGACTCGAGGTCGTTCTCCTGCACGATTCCCCTCCAGAGCGTGGCGTCGTTCCGGGCCATCACCGCCTTCAGTCGTCCCAGATAATCAGTGGCCGCAGTAAGGCGGGACTCCAGCCTCAGTATGTTCATGGAAACCTCGTCCTTCACAATGGAGTTAGTGGGGTCCAAGCCAGGCTCGACCCGGCTAGTCTCCTCTCCAAAGTTACGACAGAACTCTGCACCAAGAACAGCAGTCGAGTTAGCAGATGGAACACGAGTCGACCAGCCTAATTTCAACCAATCCAAAGAGGACATACCTTTGAGCACGAGGTACCATTTTTTGGTGATATCGCACAGATACGTCTCAAGGTCAAGCCTCTTCCGAAACAGAGCCTCGTACTTGACGTTCAAGTCGGCCCTGGACTTCTTCAGCTGATCCACCTCCTTGTTGGCCGCGTCGAGTGAGCCTCTCAGTCGGATAATCTCCGCCTCGAGTGCGCCCACAGAAGTCAGCTTCTTCTCAGCTAGCTCCAACTTCTCCTGGGCCGCCTGCTGCGCCGCCGCCAAGTCAAGGTCCTTTTGCTCCAAAGCTGCTCTCAGTTGACCTACCAAGGCCGCCACTGGACAGATGAACATGAAGGAACACTCTAAACGAAAAATCAGTCGACAGGAGACAAAAGTAAGTTACCAGCCGCATCGTCTTGCGTCTTCTTCAGATGGTCCCGGGCTAACTGCAAGTCAAGATTGAGCTGGATTTGCTTCTGCTCAAGATCTGCAAACTTAGCCCCGAACTCGCAAGATTTGTGCATCAACAAGACAAAGCAAAGGTTATAAGACTACAGTCGAGTCAGATCACTCAACCGCAGCCTCGGGGACTACACCCAGTGGGTGCACTGAGCGTGCCCCCACTGGTTTCACTCGGCCAAAGATCAGTCCGACGCGAGTTCTAAAAAAAAACTCAACAACATGGAAGTTCTATAGTAAGACCATGGCTGACAGCAATCAGTCGACCAAGGTCTCGGGGACTACACCCAGTGGGTGCACTGAGCGTGCCCCCACTGGTTTCACTCGGCCAAGATCAGCCCGGCGCGATCTCAAAGAAGACAGGAAAAGAAGAACACCTAGTGGGTGTGATACCTCACAAAACAAAACAAGAAGATTTCTCCCGAAATCAGAAAGCACTCCGACAACATACCTGGACGTTGGCCCGAAGAGCAGAGCTGGCGTCGTAAGCCGCCATGCTGGCCTCATACGCCGCCTTCGTCCGCCCCATCATCACCTCTGCCTGGCGAACGGCCTCTTGTGCCACCCCCACAGGGTCCTCCGGGAGGCGGTAGGTGGAGAAAAGGACAGACGAAGCAGCATGCGTCGAGCCGGCCGCAGGCGCAGGCGCTGGATCGACGGCGCGAATCGGCGCTGAGTCGACGACCGGAGTGGACGCTGGGTTAACAACCAAGGCGGGCGCTGGGTTGATGCTCGGCGCAGACGGTGGGTCGACGACGGGCACGGTTGACACAGGGACAGCGAATGAGACCGCGGTTCGGGCCGCGTCCTCGGGTCGCTGGGCTCCCGAGCCAGAAGGCGCCTTCCGGCCCTTCCTCCTTGCGCGCCGGTAGTCCTCCCCCAGCCGCTCCTCGTCCTCGTCGTCGTCCGGCAGCTCTATGACAAGGCGCGGCGCTTCGGATCAAACAGGGAACCAAGTCAATCGACTATCGCCCGCGAAAGAAAAGAAGGACAAAAACGAGTCTCATAGAGCCCATACCTGCTCGAGATGTCGCGGCATCCGCGATCTCCTCGTCATCTCAACCCCGGTCGATGTCCATCGAGGTCGTGGAAGCGGCAGCTCTGGAAAATTTGGTCAAGAAATGAGTCGACCAAGACTGCAGTCGACCCCCGAGAAACAAAGAAAAGCAAGCCCGAGCGACACTTACGTGGAGGCGATGGGTACATCCACCTTGATCCTTGGCAGAGCCTTACGGGGCTTGGTGATGGTGACTTTGGGCTGCTTGGGTGTCTTCACAGCTGGCTCGGGGGTAGTCGTGCGGGTGTGCTTGTGCGTCCGGGACCCCGAAGGACCCACATGAGGTCGAGCGGCCCCTGGGTCGTTCTTCTCTTTGGAGCGGCGCTCGGCACGGGGAGGTGACTCGACCTCCTCCCCGCTGCTGTACTCCTCGCTCTCCTCGGTCTCCTCCTCCGATTTCCACTCGGCGGCGTCGCCCATAGCCTCCTCAACTCCCTGGCCCGAGTCTCCGTTGGGCAGCGAGTACATCTCCGTATATATCTGCAAAGAAAGGAAGTTCACCAAATTCCAGTCGAGACCATCAATAAGATCACAAATCAATCAACAGATGCGTCACTCGGAAGCGGAAGGCTAACCTTGTCTGCCAGGTGGTCAGCATCAAATGGGATAATCCTCCCCGACCCCCTGGGGTTGTCCTTGTTCCCGGTAACGCTCTTCAAGCACTGCACCACGTACTTCGGGTCGGCCGCCTCCGGGTGGACTCGCGACGAGTCGTCAGTGCCGGAGTACAGCCACATCGGGTGGTCCCGGGCTTGGAGCGGTTGGATCCTCCGAGAGATATACACCTCGAGCAAGTCCATCCCCGTGACCCCCTCGCGGACCAGCTGGACGACCCTCTCCATCAGCATGTCTACCTCGGCCCTCTCGGCCTTGCTCACTACCATCGAAGGAGGCGGGGTGGCTCGACCTAGGGTAAATGGAGGAAGGCCAGTCGACTGACCCGGAGTCGGGCTATCCCTGTAATAAAACCAGGTCGACTGCCAGCCCCGGATCGACTCTGGAAGGTTCATGGGGGGGAAGGCACTCCTATTCCTAAGCTGGATCCCGAGCCCGCCGCACGCCTGAAGGACGTGCATCTTGCCGTCACTCGGGTTCACTCTCTTAACGGTCTAGGAGCGACAGGTGAAGATATGCTTGAACAATCCCCGGTGCGGTCGGCAACCGAGGAAGTTCTCGCACATGGAGACAAAAGCGGAGAGAAATGCGATGGAGTTGGGCATAAAATAATGCAGCTGGGCACCGAAGAAGATCAGAAATGCGCGGAAGAAAGGGTGCGGGGGAGTTGAAAAACCTTGGTCGACGTGGGTGGCGTGGAGTACACACTCACCCTCCCGCGGCTGTGGCTCGAGCTCTCCTCCCGGCGCCCGCCAGGAGCCGCCGGCGATCAGCCCCTCCTCCTCCAGCTCCTCCAGATCCTCCACCACGACGGTGGACCGGATCCAATCCCCCTGGATCCATCCAGTGGGGAGCCCGGACCTCGACGACGATCCGACCCGGCCGGCTCGCCGCCCCTTCCCCGACGCCGCCTTCTTGGAGCGCTCCATGGCCGCAGTCTTGTCCTTAACCATGGCTCGCGGGACGGCGGTTGCGGTGGAGAGTAGCAGGGAGGATTGGGGGCGCGGCAGAGAAGCAAAGACGCTGCGCAGAAGACAATGCGAAGGGGGGAAAGCTGGGCGCACAGTAACCCCCGCAGCGGACTCAGCGCGCTTTTATAACGACCCGGTCGAGTGGCTGACCGGTGGCCCCAAGCGATCTTATCCGATCCCGTAACAGGCGCTAACGCGATACGTGGCGAAAAAGGGGGCGCGAGAATCGAGGCGTTCGAACCGCACCCCTCCGATTGATGCGGCACGCCCCGTCCCACGCGCTTCCCCAAATTTCGAAAGCCCCGCCGAATCCAGCGGACAGAAGGCAACCGATTCCGTCAAAACAGCACGCGCTCATGGCGCCCGACACCTGGCGCAAAACTCAGTCGACGCCAGAAACCCAATCGACGCAAGACGTCCAGTCGACGCAAAGGCAACTGATTCACCAATGGTTTCAGAATCGATCGAGGCGACCAAGACACAACTGGGGAGGCCTGCCCGAGCCACAAACTCCAAAACAGTATGCCCCGAGGACGTCGAGTCAGGACCAGAGCTTCCCTCAGCATCCCCTTGCTCAAGCCCCGATCCATTCGGGGGCTACTGATGAGGTTACAGACCTAGGGTAGGGTCATAGGCCTGACCTAAAGGCCCCTCCCAAGGTCACTATCCTAGGAGATCAAAATATAAGACCTACGACGGTGGAGACAGTCGACCGAGACGGTCCAAGGCGACACTTCACTCGACTGACTCACATACCCAGGACGACTCAACTCCACTCGACTGGATCAAGCACTCGACCCCCAAAGACTAAACGTTTCTCAGAACATCAACGGTCATATATTTACTCACTGTAGTAAACCCCATAACTACCCTTTACTGCAGGCGTTATCAGTAACGCCTGCCTTAATGTACCTTTAAGCCCTTGGTAACATGGAGCATGGCTGGGGTCTTGGCATACTATATAAGCCACCCCCTCCTCCAGAACAAGGGTTCGCACCTTTGTAACACATACATACACACATCAGTCGACCAAGCCCCCGGGCACCAAGACGTAGGGATTTTACTTCCTCCGAGAAGGGCCTGAACTCCCTAAACACTCTGTGTACAACCTCGCCATAGCTAGAACCTTGCCTCTCCATTCGTACCCCCTACCCTCACTGTCAGACTTAGAACCACGACAGATGAAGATGGCCAGAGGAGGTACAAGAGGCAAATCCTGAGGGAGGTTTATATGGGAATGCATAATAGGCGTATTAGGACCTGGGACGGCGACTATCAATGCCCATTTTGCAACCAAAAGATTCATGACGCGTATGAAAGTGTTCTAGCTCATGCAAGAGGGCGAGCTGTTGGCTCCTTCAAGCAGAAGTATTCTTGCAGGGTGGCACACGCTGAGTACATGGAGAAGCTTCGGAATCGTGCCGACAGATGAGATGAGATGTGGGATCGAACTATGTATGCTTGAGTATGCTTAATGATGGTTGAACTATGTACTTATGGTTGAACTATGCCTGTGTACGCTTATTATCTATGACTGAGTATGTTTAATCTATGTTTACTTATGTCTAAATGTGGGATATGGATGCAATCGGTTTGGTCGATGGATGTAGTATGTTAATCACACATGGTTCCCAAAATTGCAACCATGTGCAATGACTTTCATTTTGCCTGTTACGTCAAGCACACACGGTTGGCTCTAGCAAACCGTTGCCTTCGAAACTCTTTGTGGGACAGAAAACTCTCACCACCCAATTCAAAAAAGAAAAAAGAAAACCCTCACCATCCCCACGTCACAAAAACCCTCAGACCGCCCGTCACCCCCTCCGGTACCCATTCACACTTGCAAAAGCTCCTCCGTGTCTATGCATGGCACCGCCTATCGCGGCAGCAACCACTTAGCTCGCTGCCTGCCGCCGCCGCCAGGCTGCCGGTAAACCCCACTGCATTTTGTCACTTCCGCTTGTCGCCGCCTATCCCCATCGACTTTCTCGACGCTGCTCGCGGTCAGACCAGCTCCGCCCGGTTGGGGAATTCGCCGCACTGAGGTTTTTTTCTCATGAACAAGGTAACTAATTTAATGACATATTATCTCATCTCTTATCCCAATTCATCTGCCTCCTTTAATCACCCGGTCAAAATCATCGTGAATTCATTTTATTCGAGCTGATTTGAGGGTTTTCTTACATTCATAGAGTGCACAGTGCACGGACACATCAGGACTTTGCGACCTCCACCAGACATCCATGGAGTTCCATCTCACCGTACCAGATGACTTGAGGATTGACGCGGTATGTTCAATCTCACTCTAAATCGGTTGGCATGGCCTACTTTCCTGAACATATACTAAATATTGCTACATCTGGATAAATGGTGCCACGTACACCATATACATCAAAGGGGATTTTTTCCTCTTCTTTCTATATTAGGCAAATTAATGATGTATTGTTCTTTCTATTACTCTCATATTTCCATAACATCATGTTTACCCTATCTGTTTAATTATAGTTTTTTTGTCCTTCGATTTCAACTGCTACACAGTTCTTTTATATTTGGGCCCATATTTGCATGTTACCCTATTTTGTTTAATAGTCCCACCATTTTTTTGCAGCGCGTCCCTTTCTATGCAACAAAATCTGTAGTACACAATCTTCCCCTTTACATAAATGAAGACTGCAGGGATGTCATACTGAACACAAACCATGAATTTACAATCGTTGCTGCTGTAAGACTTGATGAACGTGGTGACTCCTATTTTGGCAGTGGCCTTTGGAAAGAAATTTCTAAGTTTTATGTACTGAAAGCTGGCACTAAAATTGCACTGCACATAAAAGAGCCTGGTCATGAGATATATGCTAACTTCCCTGACGATATCATCCATCCAGACTTTGTTCGAATTAAGTGTTCTTTTCAAATATCTGCATGTTGACTTACCCAGCAATATCAAATGAATTGTGTAGTATTTAAGCAACCAATTGTTATTCCATTTTTTTACTCTATTCCTACCTACTAACTTATTTTTAACTAAATATTCCATGTACTCCCATTTTTATCAAAAAGTGCCACTGACAAGGAGACTCCAGAGTTGGAGAACGGGGCTGCCAAAAAGCGAAGGCGGGTCGAGCAAGAACCACAAGCGACTCCAAGCAGGCCTAGACTTCATAAGCAGCCTCCCCGATGATATGTTAACAGTCATCATCTCCCTCCTCCCAATCAAATATGGGGCGCAGACAACCATCCTTTCCCGGCGGTGGCGCCCCTATGGAACTCCACCCCTCTCGACTTCATCGACACCCACGAGCTCTGCCATGGTTATCGCAAAATCTTGGATGCGTTCTCCAAGATCCTTGGCAGTCACCCTGGCCCAACCAGAGGCCTTAGCATGGGCAAGTTCCGTTCCAATGGCAAGGACCAAGCAAAGCTTGACGACTGGTTCCGATCCCCCACCCTAGATCAGCTCGAGGAGCTCACATTTAATGATGGGCATATGCGCTCGCTGTCAACGTCCGCGCTCCGCCTCGCGTCCACGCTGCGCGTCACCAAGTTCAGGAACTGTCATCCCCCCTTAATGACACGCCCGCTCTTATTCCACCACGACTGAAGCACCTCAAGCTCGTCGCTGTCTGCCTCCCAAATGGTGGCATCGAGCGCCTGCTCCGTGGCTATACTGCACTCGAGTACCTTTGTCTTCAGGCGATCAGTGGGTTGAGTAGCTTCTACATCACCTCCATGACTCTTCAGACTATTTACGTGTGTTGCTGGTGCGGCAAGAAGACATCACAAGATGTGTACCACGGTATGGTCATTGAGGACACACCTTCACTTGAGATATTACTTGTAGTTGATCAACAAGGTCCAACAAGAATCAATGTCATTTCTGCGCCGAAATTGACAGTGGTTGGCTACTCGTGTGACAAATACTCCGAACTTGTTATTGGTTCCACACCCGTTCAGGTACAACAGCCGCCTTCCACCTCTCCTAGAAATTAACATTATTTCTAATTTTGAAGATGTATGTTCGTCTGTCATCCAGAAAATGATTTCGACAAGCTTGACCCCGAAACTGCGCACAATGAAGGTCTTGGCATTAGAATCTATCGGCACCAACCTGGAGCAAGTTGTCAGTTTCCTGAGATGCTTTCCGTGCCTGGAGAAGCTATATATCGAGGTGATGTTCCTTTCTTATTAAATGTTAACCATAAGGGATTTCAATTTGTGACACCTTTTTCCAAGTTTACAATGACAATGTACTATGATTTCTGAAGGATTTTTTTGGAGGATTTCAGTACATACATGTTTTCCCCCCATATTGGTTGCTCGATCCATATGGTTACAATCCATAAGCATTTCTCCTTTGGATTCATATGTACTAGCTTTCTTAGGGAACTTTTCATCCACTCCAACCTCTTGTGAAGAAGGCTGCATTTTTCTAGATTGTAATCAAATGCCCATGTTAATGATGTTGGATCGAAGATGGCATGTTAGTGCATTTTACAAATCCTGTAAACCAAATATGCCGGTGGTAGTGTTCAAAACAGCATGTAGGCAGTAACATGTTTTCTTATTTTGCAGATAAGATTAGGCCCGGTGGTGGATAATGTGATACAATATAACAATCACATCAAATTCCTAGATCTGCATCTCTCAGAAATTACTTTGAACTCCTACCGAGGGACCTTACCGGATATTATATTCGCCAGGTTTTTTGTTGTAAGAGCAAGGGTGATGAAGGTAATGAGGTTTTCCCTACATTTATTTCGCAAAAATGAATGGTTTGTTGATCAGCGCCGGCGGCTGCGGCAGAATGGAATAGGGTCCAAAAATGCTGAATTTCATTTTGGAACTTCAGATGATAGAGTCATCGGAAGTCAACGTGTCAACCCCATACACGACTTCTCAGTGGCTGACCCCTTTGCAAAAATTATTAGGTTTTGAAACCAGACTTACAAGTGGTAATATAAGTTTGAACCTCTCTAATATCCATGTTCAATGGATCAGTGCGAGTGTTTGTAGCTGATGAGCTGAATTTCATTTATAATATCAGTTTGAACCTTGTAATCTTTGAATTTGAGCCATATAACTCTAGAATTTGAACCTTGTAATATTTCGAGCTTTTGTGGTACAGTCACTGAAATGGCACCGTATGAGACTCGTATATTGGTAGCACTATTTTGACCTTAGTATGCAATGGACTTAAATTTTATCTGTTTACCCTGTCGATCTCATAACACATGTTCTATATAGCTAACTCAACTGCGATCTCTGACATTATTGCACACAACTGGTTTCTTCAACCATGTGCCCTGTAGAGCGCATAATTAATTATTGCACTCGAGAGTCCATCATCACCCTTATGTGTAACTTTGACCTCATCACCCATGGTTAAACTTATGACCGAAGTCATTGCACACACTACATTTTTACAAAGCTTTTTGCCAATAATCGCCCATGGTTTGTCCCTCTTCTAGCCAACTCGTGGCCAAACTAGCCTGGCGGGAAGCTTGCGCGGTAAAATGCACGGCAGCGCGGGAACAGCTCACCGACGATACATTTGGCACCTCTTTGAGCCCACGCTTGGTCAAACGAAATGCGTGCGGTGTGGTGTTGTCAAGCGTGCATTGGAATCCTCTGCTATGAACGCGGTGACAAGACATGACAATTACAGGCCGGCCAGACCCCGTTTATTACAATGGCCATTTAACCCTGGTGTCTCTTCAACCTTTCGATCACGCCCCACCATTACAAGAAGCACACCCACCACAACAAATTCTTATAGGGTATCCTGCAAGGCTCCAATGGTGCCCCGAGCGGCTGCCGACGACGAGCAACAGTTCACCATACATGCCATGGTGGACACCCATAGAAGGTTCACGGAGCTCTCTGTGGTGTACACCAACAACCCGGTCTGGGTGGAGCACTCCATCCACATCATGGAGTTGTTGCTTGCCGAGGAGAAGTACAAGATGGTCGGGTTTGACATCGAGTACACCCGCGCTCATGCTGGGTCTCGTCTGAAGGTCGTCGTCTCCCAGATGTGCATGCGCAACCACGTCCCCGTCTACCACTAATGCCTGGCCACAAGGCCTTGCGAGCGTTTTGCCAGGTTTGTCAACAGACCCCACTACATGTTCGCTACAGTGGACATCACCAATGATGTAAAGGTGCTCAAGAATTTGGGCATCGCCTGCCAGAATCTTGTCGACATCCAAGGCCAATACAAGATCTAGGGCAGCAACGAGCATGAGAAGGACTCACTGGTTCACCTCGCCGAGTCCATCATCGACCCCTACTATAGAGACATGAAGGATTCCTGCAACAAGGACAAGCGTGCCCGGCACTCGGCCTGGATGGAGAAACTCGACAAAGCTCACGTCATGTACACGACCAAGGAGGCGTACACGAGCTACGAGATGTACAGGGGGATCGTTGACATGAGGAAGTGCCTCCTTCCCCAAAACGGCCAGGGATCTAGCCGGAAGCAGAGCAATGGCAAGCATCGTCGCAATAATAAGTAGATGATTAGATCCTCGTTTATTATGCATGTAATTTCTTAATTTGGCGTGTGGAAATGTTATGTGTGTAGTCACTTGTGTAATGTATGCTTAATTTGATTTTGCAGTGCTGTCTTTTTAAGTATATTTGTTGAGGCTCTATACATAGAGCAAATCGCATCCCACATGGACTAAACAATGGAACCCGTCGGTGATGATTTCATCAATCACTGACAATTCTTACCAGCAATCGTTGCTCACAACACACACGGCTTGTTAACATGAATCATTTGTGTTGTTATCAGTCTTCCCACACATTTCCGATTATAGACCTGTTTGCCGCATATAACACACATCTTGTTAAGTTGAACCGTTTCTGATCTCTTGGCTCAACGCAAACAGTTCATCCGAGTGAACTGTATGCCGTATATCGCACACACCTTCATCTGGCTGCCCGTTTCTATTGTTCCGCCTCATCACAAACAGTTTATCTGAGTGAACTGTATGTCGTATATCGCACATGCCTTCATTTGGCTGCTCGTTTCTTTTGTTCCACCTCATCGCAAACAGTTCATTGAACTGAACCTTATGCCCCTCATCGCACACGTAACTAAAATTTGAATCGTGTTTGATGTATCCTCATCGCAAATGTTTTGCATCTTTTTTACGGTTATTTTACATCACCATTTGCGATTAATGCATCACACACAGTTTCATCAAAGGGTCTCTGATCGTACTGCCGTGTTAGCAGCATCCTGCAGTAGTGCATGGGCAGCCGTGAGGCTCATATTAATGGAGCAGAACCGTGTGTTCGGATAGACCGAATTATGGAATTACCATGTCTTCGCGCAGCACGGGGTACAACTCCAGACTCCCCCAGCATCAAGTTGTATCGGGAGGGCCACCCACCAAGGTTCTACTGAAGGCCCCATCCCCCTCTACTCGCAGAAGCAAAGGCGCAGATGTGCAGGAGGGCACAATTGAGGCTTAGACCCACGCATCAAGGCCGTGTATAAACCTTTACTCTGTAAAAAACTTTTTCCCTTTTTATTTACAATAAATGCCTTTGGCAGTTCGAATTGTACGGTTAGACTTCCTGAGCTTAGGGAAAATAATAAGAGCACCCTTTATGGTGTGTGGATACCCATATTATGCGATTCTCCCCCTCCTTTCCTTTTATTTCTCAGCTCTTCGAATGGGCCGACATGAAAACATGATGTAGTAAATACAAGTCAGTTAATTAACCAAGAGCTTGATTGCCTCATCAGCTCCATGCGTACCAAGTCCGGCACCACTTTCTGCTGAGTGTTCGGCGTCTCAGATATTGCAGTATATGCACCAGTTCCGAACCGTGTCTCGGGTCAAGGGTTGGGCTGCCTGGCTCTTGTGCTTACCTTCTCACGTTCCATAAGTTCGGCTGAAAAGGTAAAGGGAGAACCCTTGCGATTGTACTTCTGGCTAGTCCATTCAAGTACCTTAGGAGGAGAAAGTCAAAAACTGATTGTCATTGTAAGCGCGAACTGGTCAGCGATACGATAACGAGCATTAGACTCAAAAAATTGTTGGCGATATCTCCGTGTCACACGCAGGGTTTGCCTTCATGCGAACCACGTGATCACAAGGTAGGTCGACTTCCAAGTATATCACACAAATACCAAGGGCTTGTCACTAGCTCCCACAGTCAAGCTCCTATGGCTAAGTGAAAGCAATAAAGCCGAATAGTCTAATTGCCTAATCTCTGTCGCGCACTACCGCCTTCGGGTACCGAGACATCGACCAGTTTTGAAAATGCGGAGACAGAACTCCTTCGGTGACATTCACTTGGGCTGAAGCCGATGACCGGTAACTTTCAAAATAAACACACGGCCGCATAGGAGTCAAAATAATAGCATCGCATTATAAAGCACATAAACATGCCGCATTATAAAGCACAAAGGTCCAGTTAACAACCAAGTACATTCGTTCAATGATTACATCTCTTGAACACCGGCCCTCTATCGCCCGAGCGCATTCTTACCTACGCAAAGCATAGCTCAGGACGGCGATGCTCCTTTCCAGCCAGCGGAGGACCAGTGGCCATGTCCATTGGCTTAATCTTAGGCTAATGAACCATGGTCTTCGCAAACGCCAGCCTAGCCCCCTCAAGGCACACCGAGTGCTTCACGACTTTGATCCGAGGTGATGCCTCCCGAGCTTATGCATCAGGCCGAAGTAGCTGTCCGGAATTGGCTCGGCGGGCCAGAGCCGGATACACAGATCCTTCAGGGTGGCCTCAGACATCCAATGTAGCTCCATCAACTACTTCATTTGGTTGCTGAGGACGGGAGGATATTCAAAGGCCGGGAACTACGACCAGAAAAGCCGCTACTCAAAGTCCTCCACATGAACAGCATACTGCTCCGCCACGGCCGCCACACTCCTTGGCAGTTCAGCGAAGACGCCTGCGGAGTGCCAGACCCGCGTCAGCAAGGCGAACCTATTTCCTCCAAACACACTCTGTGGTAAGTATTTCTTACCATCTGCAATTTGCCCCATGGTACGTCACCATCGTATATATAATTTTTGATTGTTAGATGCCAATATTCTACAACTTTCATATACTTTTGACAACTTTTTATATTATTTTTTGGACTAACATATTGATCCAGTGCCCACTGCCAGTTCATGTTTGTTGCATGTTTTATGTTTCGTAGAATATCCATACCAGACGAAGTCCAAATCCGATAAAAACTTATGGAGATTTATTTTGGACTATTTTTGATTTTTGGGAAAAAGAGTCAATTTGTGATGATGCCCGAGGGGCTGACAAGCCATAGGGGCATGCCCGCCTAACCAAGGCGCGCCTGGGAGGATTGTGTCCACCCCGTAAGGCGTTTGGTGCCCTTCTTCGGATGCAAGAACGCTAATATCCGTATAAAAATTGTGTTAAAATTTTAGCCCAATCGAAGTTACGGATCTCCAGAAATTTAAGAAACGGTGAAAGGCCAGAAACAGGGGTCGTGAAACAGAGAGACAGATCCAATCTCGGAGGGGCTCTCGCCCCTCCACCATCATGGAGGCCATGCACCAGAGGGGAAACCCTCCTCCCATCTAGGGGGTGTCAAGGAATAAGAAGAAGTAGGAGCGGGCGCTCTCCCCCTCTCTCCCGGTGGCACCAGAACGCCGCCATGTCAATCATCGTGTGATGGCGATCTACACCAACACCTCCGTGTCGGTGTACAAAATGAGGGGTACACTTTTTGTACCCCTATAACTGTGCACGGGCACTCTGAGCCACGGGCACCACCACACCAAGCATGGCAAGGGAGGTGGGCCGGGGTAAGACCGAAGCTTGATGGAGACTGGAACAACGCGAAGAACAAGGCCACAAGGAGCAAAGGGGCGAAGCGGCTTTCTCCTACATGGTCCTTGCCGGGAGCCAGTTTTAGGAGCCTTGGCAAGACCCTTGCCGGGGCCGGCTCTGGCAGCCCCCGCAAGACCCTTGCCGCGGCAGCTCGCCCCACGCCTACGGAGTAGATCGCCCTTGAGTCCACCGCATCCATTGGGCGAGGATTCGGTTGATATCCCCGTGGTGGCATGCAGATCTTTGTGAAGACATCCAAGATCAGATACAAGCTAAGAAGACGACGACCCTTGGCGGGATCCCAGCCAAGGAGGACCACAAGGCCTTCGACAAGCACCTTGCCGGGGATGACAGTAGGCGCCGCGACAAGACCCTTGCCAGGGCCCCGGCAAGGCCCTTGCTGAGGACACCCGCAGGGCCACCATCAGGCCCGCACCAACTGTATTTCCACCGTCCCACGCAGCTGCCGACCCAACCAGCTGGAAAGGCTCCTGCGTGGCAACTTGCAGATCTTCGTGGGGACCCGCCGTTGCGCCACCTCAGCTGCCTGCCTGCCTGCCTACATGGCACCTTAGGCACCGCTGGCCAGGGCACGTGTCAACACGAGGAGGAGCGGCGACGGATAAGACGGACGTCTCCCCTCGTTCCCGATAAAGCAAGGACACCTAAGCTAAGCGCATTAAATGCGCCTTGTCCTGTAATGCGAGGGATAACCTCGCATCACTGTACCCTTTCCACCTCCTGTGTGCCACTGTGGCAACCCCTTTTTCCTATAAAAGGAGGCCCGAGGCGACCAGGAGGGGGATTCGGCTTTTTAGAACTCCTCATGACCCTTTTGGAGCTCCTCATTAGCTGAAGAACACAAAGATATAATCCACCAAAGCAGGAGTAGGGTTTTACGCATCTTTGCGGCCCGAACCTGGGTAAAGGAACCGTGTCCTGACTATTAGATCCTCTCTTCTCTCAACCCCGTGCCCCGCAACCGTAGTAGGGATTCTTGTGATCCCATAGGTGTCGATCCAAATACACCGACATCTTTGGCGCGCCAGGTAGGGGATGCGCAGTTGTGAGAATCGGCTTTAGGAGTCAGTTCGACGCTTCTTCATCGTCATGGCGCCCAAGAAAAAGACGACGGTGGCGGTTGGCCGGTCGGAAGCCGGATAGCCCGTCCTGACGCGGGCAAGGAGCGGACCGGTCGCAGAAAGAACCCGGGGCGGTGCTCGCCAACACCAACGCCATCCCGGCAGCCGGATTTTGGGAGGTGGCGATGCTTGTGCGCCCGGTAATGGGCCACACACCGCCAGTTCCAAAGATGGAGCCCGGCCCTCCGCGGGTGGCACGGGGCCTTCCAAGGTCGCGGCCGCACCACCCGAAGGCGACGCAAGGACCTCCAGAACTCCCACGCCGGGGCCAGCAGCGTGCTCTTCTCAAACAGCGCACGGCGAACAACGTCGTCACCCCGAAGATCCCGGACGTCGCCATGGGAAGAGCCCCGAGCGCCACTCCCGGGACGTAGAAGACCTGCCCGCCCGCCGAAACACTGGTGGAGACGGTATGCGACCGCGGGATCGTGATGGGGCTCCTCCTGACACGCTCAGGGGTCAAAGCGCGTCGCGGTCCGTGCAGGTTTCGCTACCGTTGACCCCAGCCGAAGCCCTGGCGCGCGCGCAGTTGCTTCTCGACTTTCCTCCCATTACGGGGAAACTTGACGAATGGAGAGCCACCATCCGAAGCCTCGTTGCAGTCGCCAACAAGGATGAACCAAATCCAGCGGAGCTCCCAGGTCAATGCTCCGATGGAGTCCCATGCACCGGTGGCTGGAGGACCGGCAGCGCCGTGGCTACGGTGCATTCGCCTCCTCCTCGCACGATACCGCGTGTGTAGACTCGTCGACACGTCGCGGGCGACGCCATATCCATCGCGTCGTCCGACCCGTGGACCCACGGCGACCAACGTCGAGTTCTTCAGGAGCGAGCTCACGAAGACGCTCGAACCACCATCGAGCGCCGGCGCGGAACGCGCCACCAGTCAGACAGGCGAGCAGGGCCTGCTGCAGACCACCATGCACCGGAGAGCCCTGGAGGTCTACCTTACGAGGTAGGTTGTCCAGCTTTCACCCGTGAGCTGCGGCAGTTCATGTGGCCCTCTCACCGCACATTCACACCTGACGTTGGCGAGAAGTACAACGGCAAGACCCACCCATCGGAGTTCCTCAGCATCTACACCATCGCGATGCAAGCTGCCGGGGCCCGCGATAATAAGGTGCTTGCGAATTACTTTCCGTTGGCTCTTAAACCTAATGCCATGTCGTGGTTGATGCACTTGCCAGTAGACTCTATTTCCTCCTGGTCCGACTTGTGCCATGAGTTTGTTGGCGCCTTTACTGGAGGCCACCAAGCCCATGGCCAAGCAAGTGACCTGCATGTCATACCCCAGAAGGAAGGCGAGAGTCTGCGCAAGTACATACAGAGATTCAGCCGGGTACAGTACAATATCCCCGATGTTCACCCTGCCGCCATCATCAGCGCGTTCCATCAGAACGTGCGCAACCGCAAGATGCATGAAGAGCTAGCGATGACCAAGGTGAAAGATGTGGCAGAGCTCTATGTTCTTGCTGACAGATGTGCTCGGGCTGAAGATGGAAGGAAGTACCCCGGCGAAGGCGCCGGTGCGGAAACCGACTCTTCGGACGAGGATACTGCTGCCCCGGCGAAGAAGGGCCGGCACCGCAACAGGAAGTGCAAGGGTAAACCCGTACTTGCCGTCGAGGGGTCTGATGACGCCGGCTCCACCAAGAAAACCAGGGCGGGTGACCCCGGCAAGGAGATTGCCGGGTGCGTCGCCTGCCGGGCCTTGGCGGCTGCCGAGAAGCCAGGAAACTCGGGCAAGCGATACTGCAAGATCCATCGCACCAAAGGCCATGATCTCCAGGACTGCCAACAAGTTGAGCTCCTTGCTGAGAAGCAAAGGGCTGAATACGAGTACCGGGACAAGGAGAAGGGCCAAGACGGCGCTGAGGGGTCTAGCAAGAAGCGTGACGGCCAAGCAGGCCGTCGCGGCAAGGAGAAACAGCAGGAAAGGCCTACCCGGGGCCGCGACAGAAGACCTGAAGACGACGATCACGAAGAGTACGACGAGTCCGGCGGCCAAGAGTTTCAGAAGGCTACGGACGCCATGTGCGTCGATGGTGGCGCCTTGTTGCATGCTTCTCATCGCAAGCTTAAACAGTGGGCGCGCGAGATTATTGCAGCGGAGCCATCGTCCGGTGCCCAAAAGCCGCTGAAATGGTCTAGCACACCTATCATCTTTGATGCTGAGGATCACCTTGATCGCGTTACTGCGGTCGGGTGCTTGCCATTGTTGGTTTCGCCGACAATACGCAACCTCAAGGTGACGAAGATGCTAGTCGATGGCGGGGTCGGTCTGAACCTACTTTCGCCCACCGTGATCGAGAAGCTGCAAATTCCTGATGGAGACCTCGAAGAGACGGGCAGGTTTCAGGGGGTCAGCCCAGGGAGAAGTCAACCGAAGGGGAAAGTCACGTTGCCCGTGACTTTCGGAAGTGATCTGAACTACAGGACAGAGAGGATCGCGTTTGATGTTGCCAAGATCCCCCTGCCTTACAACGGGATCCTTGGCCGCCCAGCACTGGCCAAGTTCATGGCAGCATCACACTATACCTACAACACCCTGAAGATGCCATGGCCCATGACGATCATCACCGTCCCCTCCGATAAGAAAGATGCGCTGATTTGCGCTGACCAATTGTACCAGCAAGCAATTGCAGCAACTGCCGCTACGAGGGCACTTGCTCCTGCCACTAGAGCCCCAGGAGGGAAGAAGAAGAAGACTGGCGAGACCTCGGGCGCCCACTCCGGCAAGCGCACCTCTTCGGAGTACTGTGCTCCCGTCGAGGACGTGCCAGAGAGCTCCACCGGAAAGAAGAAGACCGGTGAGGCCTCAGACACCCACTCCGGCAAGCGCACCTCTTTGGAGTGTCGCGCTCCCATCGAGGACGTGCCAGAGAGCTCCACCGGCAGAAACAAGAGATCCAGGGCCACACCGCCGGTAACCAAGAAGGTTTCTGTCAAGGAGGACGGAACGGGAGGGGCTTTCACCATAGGCTCCGCCCTTGACAACAAATAGGAAGACGCGCTCGTCACCTTCCTGCGGGTGAATGTCGATGTGTTTGCCTGGCAAGCATCTGACATCCCCGGCGTTCCCAGGGAGGTGATTGAGCACCACCTTGCTGTCTGTCCTCATGCGCGACCCGTCAAGCAGAAGGTCAGAAAGCAAGCTTTGGAACAGCAAGAGTTCATCATCGAGGAGATCCGGAAACTGGAGGCTGCGAGTTTGGTAAGAGGAGTGCTCCATCCAACGTGGTTGGCCAATCCAGTGGTAGGGCGCAAGGCGAATGGGAAGTGGAGGCTGTGTATTGATTACATAGATATCAATAAAGCTTGTCCCAAGGACCCCTTCCCGTTGCCGCGCATAGACCAGATTGTTGACTCCACGACAGGGTGTGACTTGCTGTCATTCCTCGATGCCTACTCCGGCTACCACCAGATCTTCATGACAAGAGAAGACATCATTCATCACCCCATGTGGTACGTACTGTTTCGTACGAATGCCTTTCGGGTTGAAGAGTGCTGGCTCGACGTTTGCAAGGGCAGTCCAGATTGGTTTTGAACCCCAGCTCCATAGAAATATGGAGGCTTATATGGATGATATAGTGGTCAAAACCAAGAACAAGGCAACCCTTGTACCGAATTTACAAGAAACATTTATAAACCTACGCAAGATCAACCTCAAGCTGAACCCTGAGAAGTGCGTCTTCGGCGTCCCGTCTAGCAAACTTCTCGGGTTCTTTGTGTCGCAACGTGTGATAGAAGCCAATCCGGACAAGATCAAAGCTATAGAGCATATTGAAGCACCCAAACGGGTCAAGGATGTACGTCGGCTCGCTGGCTGCGTTGCCGCCATGAGCAGGTTCATTTCCAAGTCTGTCGAGCGCGCCCTCCCCTTTTTCAAGATTTTGAAAAAGGCGGGCCCAATGGAGTGGACGCAGGAAGCTGAAGCAGCATTACAAGACCTGAAGAGGTATCTTTCCTCCACGCCAATACTAGTTGCACCGAGACCACAAGAACCATTGCTGCTATACTTAGCGGCAACAAACCAGGTGGTCAGCGCCGCACTAGTGGCGCAGAGACAAATTGATGATGAGGTGATAGCAGCTACAGAGCCTGATGCCACTGGTGCAGAGACGACACGGCCGGTTGGAGCGCAGCCAAAGAAGAAAATGATGCAGCACCCGGTCTACTTTGTTAGCTCCCTCTTGCAGGGGGCTAGATCAAGGTACTCCGGTGTGCAGAAATTGCTCTTCGGCCTTCTTATGGCCTCGAGGAAGCTGTGTCACTACTTCCAGGCGCACGAGATCACTGTCGTCACTCGCCTCCCTCTACAACGAATATTGCATAATCCAGATGCAACGGGAAGGATTGTAGAGTGGGCACTGGAGCTGTCCAGCTTTGGCCTCAAGTTTGATAGTACCTCGACGATTCAGAGCCGAGTCCTGGCAGAGTTCGTCGCAGAATGGACCGCAACACCCGACGAAGAGGTCCAGGAAACTGCTCTCCCCGGCAAAGAGGCGAGTTGCAACTGGATCATGTACATTGATGGAGCTTTCTCCTTGCAGGGCGCCGGGGCTGGCGTATTGCTGGTCGCGCCCACTGGAGAGCACCTCAAGTACGTGGTCCAGATGCACTTCCCCAGGGAGGTATCAACGAACAACACTGCTGAGTACGAGGGACTGCTTGCCGGTCTTAGGATCTTGGCAGACCTCGGAATCAAGAAGCTCATTGTCAGGGGCGACTCGCAGCTCGTCGTCAACCAAGTCAACAAGGATTACCAGAGCCTGTTGATGAAGGCCTACATTGATGAAGTGATAAAGTTGGAAGAGCGCTTTGATGGTATACAGGCGGAGCACGTTCCCCGAGCGGAGAACGACATCGCCGATTACCTCTCAAAGCGCGCTGCCCTCAAGCTACCTGTGGAACCAGGTACCTTTGTGCTTCAACTTTCTCAGCCATCCATTGATCCATCGACGGAGCAAAACAAGAGGAGGAAATCAGGGCCCGATAAGTACTTTCCCGCCGATCTCCCCGGAGCCGCCGGCAAGGATGTTGTCGGAGACACTGAACCCACCACAGGATGGCTAGCTCCGACAGAGCGTCAAGCTTTTGCCGTTGAGACATTCGCTCCCTTGGCGGAGGAGATGCCTTTGGTCCTCACCGTCGAGCCCCAGGCTCCAGCGTGGGCGCAGCATACCGTCCGATTCCTCCAGACTGGGGAACTTCCTGAGGAGCAGGAAGAAGCGGAGAAAGTAGCCCGTCGGTCTGCTATGTACCAGTTCGTCGATGACGTCCTGTACAGAAGGAGACCGAACGGCGTGAAATTGTAGTGTATCCCTCGAGAGGAAGGACTGGAGCTGTTGGCAGAGATACATGGAGGCATATGTGGATCCCACATAGGGTCAAGAGCCCTTGCCGGCAAGGCATTCTGGCAGGGTTTCTTCTGGCCCACTGCCCTCCAGGATGCGACGGCACTGGTCACCAGGTGTGAACCGTGCTAGTTCCATTCGAAGAAACTTCATCAACCAGCTCAAGCCCTTCAAACCATTCCTCTCTCCTGGCCCTTCTCGGTCTGGGGGCTCGACATACTGGGCCCCTTCCCCCGCGCCGCCGGGGGCTTTGAATACTTGTACGTTGCAATCGACAAGTTTACAAAGTGGCCAGAGGTGGAGGCAGTCAGGAAGGTCACAGCTTAGTCAGCCGTCAAGTTCTTTAAGGGACTAGTGTGCCGTTTTGGTGTACCCAACAGGATCATCACCGACAACGGCACGCAGTTTACAAGCCGCACCTTCATGCAGTATACCCAGGACCTCGGCAGCAAATCTGTTTCGCTTCCGTTGCTCACCCCCGAAGCAATGGTCAAGCTGAGAGGGCAAACGCTGAAGTGCTGCGAGGATTAAGGACAAAGACCTTTGATAGGCTGCACAAGAGCGGGAGGCGCTGGATTGATGAGTTGCCGGCGGTTCTTTGGTCGATCAGAACGACGCCAAATCGAGCCACCGGCCAGATGCCCTTTGCCCTCATATACGGGGCAGAAGCAGTTCTCCCCACTAAACTCATACACGGGTCACCTCGAGTGCTCGCTTATGATGAGCTTGAGCAAGAGCAACTGCGGCAAGACGACGCAATGCTCCTTGAGGAAGATCGTCTTCGGGTGGCTGTGAGAGCAGCACGCTACCAGCAAGCCTTGTGCCACTACCATAGCCGCAAGGTCCGTGCCCGAAGCTTTGAGGAAGGTGACCTTGTTCTCTGGCACGTTCAATCGGCCAGGAATACGAACAAGTTGACGCCGAAGTGGGAAGGCCCTTATCGGGTAATACGAGTCACCAGGCCTGGCGCAGTCCGCCTGGAGACCGAAGGTGCCATTCCGATGAGTAATTCCTGGAACATCGAGCATCTTTGCAAGTTTTACCCATAAGGCGCGGCTTGCCGGGCCCCCCGGCAAGCCACCCTTTTGTATAAGCCTTGCCGGCAAGGCATGTAACCCTTTGTACAAAGCCAGGCGCAGACCCTGAGCATAAATAAATGAAGCGCTGGCGCCCTAAGTTATAGCATGCATGCTGAGTCGAGTCTCGTCCTTGGTTAGGGTTGATAGTGCTTAGCAGCGGCTAACCCCTAGCTTAGAGGTCGAGTCTTTGTCTTTCCTCCATCTTCTTTGGTTCACAGGACGCGCAGACATCCTTGCCAAAGCCACTTGGGGAAAAGAAAGAAGAATAGACCAGCACCTAGGCCCTGGCGAGCCAGTGTTGCCGGGGGCTACAAGGGCAAGGATTCACCCATGGCAGACCAGGATTGCCGGGGGCTGCAGCTTCAGATAAGTTCTTTATACCTTATCATGCATTCCATTATGGACTGAGGTATGTGAAACCTCGTTCTTTTCCTTAAGCTATCGTGCTCCCATAACTCTAGGCCCTAGGGCTCGTTCCTGGGACTAAGTTTGGTCGTAGTCGCGGCAGCAGAAGGATGAAACGAGGAGCCTGGGCGCACTTCATCCCTGCCTCCGCCAAAGGCGTGAGAAAGGTCGAGCGAAGTAGGGAAATGGCAGGGCCTGTTGCCGGGCGAGAAAATGTTTATCTTAAAAGATATCAGGGATTTATTCCCTGTTGTGGGTTTTTACCTACGAACAAATGACCCGTCAAACATTCCTTTTTCATTAAAAACATTCCATTCAGGTACATTCCATAGGGAATGAAAAACATGAACAAGGAGATTACAAGTTTTAAACTTAACAGATGCCCGAAGGCTTACACACTAAAAAGAGATAAGATGCCCGTAATGCCTTTCTTGTCCCTCTCCTCAGGAGGTAGGTCAAGGAGGCGAGAAGGGCAAAAGGGGCGCCTAGGCGAGCTACGGGTGGCAGAAGACACCAAGAGGACATCTCGGCGGTCGCCTAAGGACTGGGTGGTGATGACGGCGCCGGAGGCAGAGCTCGAAGACGAGGCGGCAGGACGTCAGTACGCGTCGAAGGCGTCGGTGCCCGCGTACTCCGACATGACGACCTTGCCGCCCACCTTTTACCTCTTCCTTTTCCGTAGCCTCCCTACACCAGCCGCCAAGGAGACGGCCCCGAGAAGTTCAAGGAGCCGGCGACGCGGATGATGGGGTCGCCGGTGCCACCAGGAGCGGCGCCCGACACCTAGTCGGACCCGTGATCATGCCATCCACTACCCTCGTCGTCGCTGCCGCTGTCCTCCTCATCACCCTCGTTCGAGGAGGAGTCTTCGTCATCAAAGGAGCTCTCCACGCAGCACCTCGCACGAGTCCCAAGGTGCCCGAAGACCTTGATGGATAGATGGCCATCCTCCATCAACTTGATGTGGAGGGTGAGCCCATCCGTCAGGCTGTGGATGCGAGCGAACGTCTTCCATCCTTGGCGAAGATACATCACATGAGGGGCAGGGAAGTCGACACGAACCCGCGTGCCACTGATCCCGCAACACCTCATGTGCAGCCGCAGCGACTCCGGCGGATCCACCTCCATCTCCCGTGCAAATGGAGTCGGGAGACGAAGGCGACGATGCAGCTCCCCCCGCATCCTAACGAAGAACTCACAAGGGTCATCTCCAATATGAGTTTCCATTGGAGGAGGAGCTGCTAGCGGGGGCGAGGCCGGCGGACCGCCCCGTCCTCCTCTTCCTCGAGCGCCCCGGCCTCGCCCACGGCCCCGCCCCCTCCTTCTTCCCCTCATGGCTGGTTTGACCACTGCAGGTGCAGGAGAAGGGGGGATACGTTGTCGAGCAGCGACCCTCGCCGCCATCGTCGAAGGGCCGGCATTTCCCCTCTTCATGGCGAACAGAAGGGAGGAGCAGAAGCAGAAGGAGAAAGAAGATGGAGAAGTGCGGGGCGCCGTCCTTTCCCTCCCGCTCTTTATAAAGGGGCGGGGCTGGGGCTGGACCGCCCCGCTCGGCCAACCAAGACGTAGAAGGCGAGGAGGGCCGGAACCGACCCACTGCCCCAACCAGCGACAGCTCGGTTTCCCGCCTCCACCGTTCGCCACCTCAAACGCATGAGGGGCACGTGGCAGACGTGCAGAACCGAGGGGACGGGTGAGGCGACCTCTCCCCACCCCGTGATCATGGGGAGTGGACGCCTTGACGACCGCGCCTCGGCCCTGTTCAGTAAATGGGCCACGCCTCCACACCTCCCCCCATTTACGGGGAAGGCGCGAAGCCGCCCTCCTTTCGCATTTACTGCGACGTGACACATGCATGCGGAAACCGCCCCACGCATGCCGCCCACGTCACGCACGCCCCTCCACCCCGCGCCGCGCGCGCGGGTCGTGGGAGGCGCAACGCGCGGAATTTTTTACCACAGTGAAAACCGCCCCGCCTGTCCGCGCACCGTTCTGGGCCTGGCCCAACAACGTGTCGCGCTTATGTGTGGCCCAGGCCTGGGGGCTCCTGTCGGTGTACAAAAAGAGGGGTACACTTTTTGTACCCCTATGACTGTGCACAGGAAGTCTGAGCCACGGGCACCACCACACCAAGCATGGCAAGGGAGGTGGGCCGGGGTAAGACTGAAGCTTGATGGAGACTGGAACAACGCCAAGAACAAGACCACAAGGAGCAAAGGGGCGAAGCGGCTTTCTCCGGCAAGGTCCTTGCCGGGAGCCAGTTTAGCAGCCCTGGCAAGACCCTTGCCGGGGCCGGCTCTGGCAGCCCCAGCAAGTCCCTTGCCGCGGCAGCTCGCCCCACGCCTATGGAGCAGATCGCCCTTGAGTCCACCGCCCCCATGGGGCGACGATTCGGGAGATATCCCCGTGGTGGCATGCAGATCTTTGTGAAGACATCCAAGATCAGATACAAGCTAAGAAGACGATGACCCTTGGCGGGATCCCAGCCAAGGAGGACCACAAGGCCTCCGACAAGCACCTTGCCGAGGATGACAGCAGGCGCCGCGACAAGACCCTTGCCGGGGCCCCGGCAAGGGCCTTGCCGAGGACACCCGCAGGGCCACCATCAGGCCCACACCAACTATATTTCCACCGCCCCACGCAGCTGCCGACCCAACCAGCTGGACACGCTCCTGCGTGGCAACTTGCAGATCTTCATGGGGACCCGCCATTGCACCACCTCAGCTGCCTGCCTGCCTATATGGCACCTCAGGCACCGCTGGCCAGGGCGCGTGTCAACACGAGGAGGAGCGGCGACAGACAAGACGGACGTCTCCCCTCGTTCCCGATAAAGCAAGGACACCTAAGCTAAGCGCATTAAATGTGCCTTGTCCTGTAATGCGAGGGATAACCTCGCATCACTGTACCCTTTCCACCTCCTGTGTGCCACTGTGGCAACCCCTTTTTCCTATAAAAGGAGGCCCGAGGCGACCAGGTGGGGGATTCGGCTTTTTAGAACTCCTCACGACCCTTTTGGAGCTCCTCATTAGCTGAAGAACACAAAGATATAATCCACCAAAGCAGGAGTAGGGTTTTACGCATCATTGCGGCCTCAACCTGGGTAAAGGAACCGTGTCCTGACTATTAGATCCGCTCTTCTCT
This sequence comes from Secale cereale, assembly GCA_902687465.1. Classification (NCBI taxonomy): domain Eukaryota; kingdom Viridiplantae; phylum Streptophyta; class Magnoliopsida; order Poales; family Poaceae; genus Secale; species Secale cereale. Next base: position 366,063,542 of record LR738713.1, on the reverse strand, counting down.
CAACCCCGCGCCCCGCAACCGTAGTAGGGGTTCTTGTGATCCCATAGGTGTCGATCCAAATACACCGACACTCCGTCATCTTCACCACATCTTCATCACCTCCCCTCATCTATATTCAGCGGTCCACTCTCCCACAACATGTTGTACCCTCTACCCGAGCATGGTGCTTTATGCTTCATATTATTATCCAATGATGTGTTGCCATCCTATGATGCTTGAGTAGATTTTTGTTGTCCTATCGGTGATTGGTGAATTGCTATGATTGGTTAAATTTGCTTGTGGTTATGTTGCTATCCTTTGGTGCCCATCATATGAGCATGTGTATGGATCACACCATAGGGTTAGTTGTATGTGGACATGACTATGTATTGGAGGGCAAGGGTGACAGTAGCTTCAACCTAGCATAAAAATTGATGCATACGTGATTGAAGGGGGGGCAATATATCTTAAGGCTATGGTTGGGTTTTACCTTAATGACTGTAAGTAGTTGTGTATGCTCTTGCTGGAGTTCCAATCATAAGTGCATAGTATTCCAAGTAAGGAATAACATGCTAGCAGTGGCCTCTCCCAAATAAAAACTTGTTATCGGTCTAGTAACATAGTCAATTGCTTAGGGATAATTCTGCAACTCCTACCACCACTTTTCCACAGTCTCTATACTAACTTAAATGCAGCATCTAGTTTTTATTTGTGTGCTCTTTATTATCTTGCAAACCTATTCTACAACACCTACAAAGTACTTCTAGTTTCATACTTGTTCTAGGTAAGGCGAACGTTAAGCGTGCGTAGAGTTGTATCAGTGGTCGATAGAACTTGAGGGAATATTTGTTCTACGTTTAGCTCCTTGTTAGGTTCGACACTCTTACTTATCGAAAGAGGCTACAACTGATCCCCTACACTTGTGGGTTATCAAGACCTTTTTCTGGTGCCGTTGCTAGGGAGCAATAGCGTGGAGTGAATATTCTCGTGTGTGCTTGTTTGCTTTATCACTGAGTAGATTTTATTTCTTGTTCTAAGTTGTTATCTATCCTTAGTTATGGATATGGAACGCGATATACCAAAAATTAGGTGTACTTGCTACTCATGGAGAGGGGGAACCTCCTAAAACCCTCGATGTTGGTTATGAGAAAAGTATTAAATACTACTTTGATAATCCTGAGAAAACCCCATTCAACTTGATAATGGGAATAACGTTGGATCAACCTAAATACTTTAGGGATTATCTCTTGACTCAAAAAGGAAAACTTTTATGGGATCAAATTCATATGTTGCATTGGTATGCTCGGGAGCTATGCTTGAGATACGATTATACTTGTGCTCTAGGAGGTAGGCTCCACACCTTCCCTTTTCATGTGAATTAAATGATAATGAAACCTTGGCTTCTTATGCTAATGGTATATATGATTACTATGATGTGGAACAAATAGAAGAATTTGTTGCTTTTAAGGGTGCTTATGAGATTGAATCTTTGTTTCAAAAGTATGAAGATTATGATGATGATGTTGTTTATAGATCTGAAATTTTTGCTATAATTAAATATTGCTATGAGAATTATGAATGAAATTACGATAATAATGAGTTTATTGAGAAATTCTCCGCTGTCCAAGAAGAGACTAATATTTTGCAGGAAAGTATGGAAGAAGAAATTGATGACATTGTGAGCTCATTAGATGAAAAAGATGAGGAGGAGAGCGAAGAACAAACGAAGGAAGAGCGGATGGACCACTCGTGCCCACCTTCTAATGAGAGTAACTACTTATCCCATACATTGTTTAATTTCCCTTCGTCCTTACTGATACGTCTCCAACGTATCTATAATTTTTTATTGTTCCATGCTGTTATATTATCATTCTTGGATGTTTTACAATCATTTTATAGTCATTTTATATCATTTTTTGGTACTAACCTATTGACATAGTGCTAAGTGCCGGTTGTTGTTTTCTGCATGTTTTTTACATCGCAGGAAATCAATATCAAGCGGAGTCCAAACACAGCGAAAATTTTCAGAGATTTTTTTGGACCTGAAGAAACCCAATGGGCCAAGGCCGCACCTGGGGGGTGCTCCGAGGGGAGCACAACCCACCAGGGCACGTCGGGAGGCCCAGGTGCGCCCTGGTGGGTTGTGCCCACCTCGGGTGCCCCCGGACCGCCTCTTTACTCTATAAATACCGCGATATTCCAGAAACCCTAAGGGAGTAGACGGAATTTCGATCCAGCCGCCGCAGAGTCCAGAACCAACAGATCAAATCTAGACACCATCACGGAGGGGTTCACCACTTCCATTGGTGCCTCTCCGATGATGCGTGAGTAGTTCCTTGTAGACCTTCGGGTCCATAGTCAGTCGATAGATGGCTTCATCTCTTTCTTTTGACTATCAATACAATGGTCTCCTGGAGATCCATATGATGTAACTCTTTTGCGGTATGTTTGTTGGGATCCGATGAACTTTGAGTTTATGATCTAATCTTTCTTTTTATATCCATGAAAGGTATTTGAGTCTTCTTTTGATCTCTTATATGCATGATTGCTTACAGCCTCGTATTTCTTCTCTGGCATTGGGTTTTGTTTGGCAAACTTGATCTATTTAGCTTGCAATGGGAAGAGGTGCTTTGTAGTGGGTTCGACCTTATGGTGCTTGATCCCAGTGACAGAAGGGGAACCGACACGTATGTACCGTTGCTACTAAGGATAAAAAGATGGGGTCTATTTCTACATAAATAGATCTTGTCTACATCATGTCATCATTCTTATTGCATTACTCCATTTCTCCATGAACTTAATACACTAGATGCATGCTGGATAGCGGTCGATGTGTGGAGTAATAGTAGTAGATGCAGGCAGGATTCGGTCTACTAATCTTGGACGTGATTCCTATATAATGATCATTGCCTGGATATTGTTATGATTATTTGAAGATCTATCAATTGCCCAAGAGTAATTGTTTTCCCACCGTTTGCTATTTTCTCGAGAGAAGCCACTAGTGAAATCTACGTCCCCCGGGACTCTTCGTCATATTATTTGCCTTTGCGGTCTATTTTTTCCTTTGCTTTTATTTTCAGATCTATTAAACCAAAAACCCAAAAATACCTTGCTGCAATTTATCTTATTTACCGCCCGATCTATCAATATTTATCTCTCTCTCATGTCTGTTACCCGAATGGGATTGACAACCCCTTTTACACGTCGGGTTGCGAGTATTTGTTATTTGTGTGCAGGTGTTGTTTACGTTGTGTTGCTTGGTTCTCCTACTGGTTCGATAACCTTGGTTTCATCACTAAAGGAAATACCTACTGCTTCTATACTGCATCATCCCTTCCACTTTGGGGAAAAAACTGACGTAGCTTTAGCAGCCATCACTTACCGAAGGATGAATGCTATGATGATTGCTATGATCCCTTGGATTCGTTTGAAATACCCTTTTTGATGAACTTGATGCTTGCTATGCTTGTGTCCATGATGCCAATATGAATTATGCTTATGGAGATGAACTTGCTATAGTTCTTTGTGTTAAGAGTGAAGTTGTTGCTATTGCACCCACGGATGATAGTCCTGTTATATTTTTGAATTCTCCCAACTACACTATATCGGAGAAGTTTGCGCTTATTAAGGATTATATTGATGGGGTGTGTTCTACTATTGAACATGATGATTTTGATAAATATAATATGCATATGCTTGCTGCTCCTACTTGCAATTATTATGAGAGAGGAACTACATCTTCGCCTCTCTATGTTTCAATACGATAAAATTGTAAGAAACTATTTATGTTATGTATCGGCCTTTACTATTTGTGCATGAATTGTTCTTTTATGACATGTCGATGCATCGGAAGAGAGTTAGACTTTGTTGTTGCATGATATATATTACTTTGTGCTCAATACTAAATTACAAATCACTATTAATTAAAATTGGCTTTGATATACCTTGGGATCCGGGTGGATCCATTACTTGAGCACTATATGCCTAGCTTAGTGGCTTTAAAGAAAGCACTGCTAGGGAGACAACCCGGAAGTCTTAGAGAATCATTTATTTCTGTTGAGTGCTTTTAAAAAAGTTTAAAAATTAAAAATAAAGTGGGGAACCTAAAACTTTCTCGAAAAGAAAAGTGAAAGTAAGAAGGACGAGCACCGTTGAGTGGGGGAGCTCCTTGAACTTTGTTCATGCCCATGGAAAATTTGCAAATCTTGAATTACAGAAAATTTTCAACAAAAATAATTATCCCCTTGTACAAATCCATTGTATTATAAAAATAATTTTGCCAAGATTTACCTTTGGGATGATTAGATTCCTTGTTTGGTATGTGCAGTGAAAAAACAGAAACTTTGGCTGTAGTGCGTAAATTTACATTTTTTACTGGAACGTCAAAAGTTTCTGAAATTTGTACATAGTACTTCTATAATTTATTTTATTTTGTCCTATTGTTTCAGAATTTTTAGATTTACATAAGTATTGTCAATGTTCAGATTGCTACAGACTGTCGTGTTTTTGATAGATTCTGTTTTTGATGCATTGTTTTGTTTGTTTTGATGAAACCTTGGATTGTATCGTTGGTATAAGACTTAAAGTGGCTATAGTACAGTAGGGATAATGCAAAAATAAAATATGAATGGTTTGCAATAGTACTTAAAGTGGTGATTTGCTTTATTATACTAACGGATCTCACGAGGGTTTTGTTAAGTTTTGTGTGATTGAAGTTTTCATGTTTGGGTGAGATCACGATGGATGAAGGAATAAGGAGTGGCAAGAGCCTAAGCTTGGGGATGCCCGAGGCACCCCAAGTTAATATTCAAGGACTCCCAAGCAACTAAACTTGGGGATGCCCCGGAAGGCATCCCCTCTTTCTTCTAATGACCATCGGTAATTTTACTTGGAGCTATATTTTTATTCGTCACATGATATGCGTAAATCTTGGAGCGTCGTGTGCTTTTTATTTTTAATTTTAATAATGCACCATGCTGGTTTGATATAGTCCTTGGTTGATTTACAAAATGCTCTTTGCACTTCACTTATATCTTTTAAGTATGGCTTTCTAGAATGCCTCACGTGCTTCACTTAATATCATTTGAAGTTTAGATGCCTATTTCTCTACGTAGAAAAACCTCCATTTGTAGAATGCTCTTTTATTCACTTATATTTGTTAGAGCATGGGCATATCTTTTGTAGAAAGAATTAAACTCTCATTCTTCACTTATATCTATTTAGAGAGTTAACGGGAATTGGTCATTCACATGGTTAGTCATAAAATCCTACATAAACTTGTAGATCACTGAGTATGATATGTTTGATTCTTTGCAATAGTTTTGTGATATTGAGGTGGTAATATGGGGGCATGCTAGTAAAATAATTAAAGTTGAGTATTAGTAATAGTGTTAAGGGAAGTAAGTTTGTACGCAAGTAAATCCTCACGCATGTAAAGTGGTGGCCGCCGACATTAGCGGTGAGGTCGGAGCATAATTTATCCTTGATTGAAATCCTTTGTGTTGTTTGAATCCGGGGTTAACGATGGTTAACTCCTACCAGCCTCCCCCCTAGGGGCACTTTGCTTCGAGGGCTAGTAAAATTTTCACAATAAGTATATGAGTTCTTTATAATTAATGCTGAGTCCATGGATTATACACACTCTCACCTTTCCTCCATTCCTAGCCTCTCTAGTACCGCGCAACTTTCGCTGGTGCATAAAACCCTCCTTATACCTTCCTCAAAGCAGACATCATACCTACCTATTATGGCATTTCCATAGCCATTCCGAAATATATTGCCATGCAACTTCCATCATCATCATATACATGACTTGAGCGTTCATTGTCATATTGCTTCGCATGATGGTAAGACAGCTAGCACGATATTTTCATGGCTTGTCCATTTTTGATATCTTTGTTATGCTAGATCATTGCACATCCAGGTACACAACCAAAGGCATTCATACAGTCACCATGTATTAGCTTTATTGAGTTGCAAGTAATAAAAGTGCGATGACCATAATTATTAGAGCATTACCCTAGTGAGGAAAGGATGATGGAGGCTATGATTCCCTCACATCGAGATGAGACTTCGGACTTACAAAAATAAAAAGAGGCCAAAGAGCTCAAAATAAAAAAGAGAGGCCAAACAGCCCAAAAAAGAATAAATAGAAAATAGAAAAATGAGAGAAGAGAGAGGGGGCAATGTTACTATCCCTTTACCACACTTGTGCTTCAGAGTAGCACCATGTTCTTCATACAAAGAGTCTCTTGAGTTATCACTTTCATATACTAGTGGTAATTTTTCATTATAGAACTGGGCTTGTATATTCCGATGATGGGCTTCCTCAAATGCCCGAGGTCTTCATGAGCAAGCAAGTTGGATGCACACCCACTTAGTTTCATTTGTGAGCATTCATACACTTATAGCTCTAGTGCATCCGTTGCATGGCAACCCCTACTCCCCGCATTGATATCGATTGGTGGGCATCTCCATAACCCATTGATCCGCCTAGTTGATACGAGATTTTCTTCCTTCTCCTATTCATCCCTACCACCCCATTCTATTCCACCCATAGTGCTATATCCATGGCTTACAGTCATGTTTTGAGTGAAGTTGAAATTGTTGAAGCGCGTTAGAAGTACGATCCAATTGCTTGGTTTGACACCAAGGTGCTCATGATTTATACTTTATGCTGGGAAGACTGAGTGTGTCATGCTTACCACAATTAAGTGTATAGAGGTTGTTTCCTTCAGCTCCATTATTATGAAAGGCAATGATGAATTACATGCATGTCTTGTATTATTTTTTGATGTCAAACGATAGACTATTGCCTTGAATCACTCGTGCCTTAATATTCATGCCATGATTAGATTACATGATCAAGATTATGCTAGGCATTCCACATCAAAAATTATCTTTCTTATCATTTACCTACTCGAGGAAGAGCATGAATTAAGCTTGGAGATGCTGATACATCTCTGTTATATCTATAACTTTTTATTGTGACATGCCAATATTATACAACTTTCATATACTGTTGACAAAATTTTATATTATTTTTGGGTGAACATATTGATCCAATGCCGAGTGCCAGTTCCTGTTTGTTGCATGTTTTTGTTTCACAGAATATCCATACAAAACGAAGTCCAAAAGCGATAAAAACGTACGGATATTTCTTTTGGAATATTTATGCTTTTTGAGAAAACGAATCAATGCGAGATGATGCTCGAGGGGCCCACAAGCCGTAGGGGCACGCCCCCTTACCCAGGGCGTGCCTGGGAGGCTTGTGGCCACCCCGTAAGGTGGTTGATACCCTTTTTCGGCCGCAAGAAAGCTAATATGTGGATAAAAATATTGTTAAAATTTCAGCCCAATCGGAGTTACGGATCTCCGGAAATTAAAGAAACGGTGAAAGGCCAGAAACAGGGGTCGCGAAATAGAAGAGAAACAGAGAGACATATCCAATCTCGGAGGGGCTCTCACCCCTCCGCCGTCATGGAGGCCATGGAGCAGAGGGGAAACCCTCCTTCCATCTAGGGGGGAGGTCAAGGAAGAAGAAGGAGGAGGGGGGCTCTCTCCCCCTCTCTCCCGGTTGCGCCGGAACGCCGCCGGGGCAATCATCGTGTGACAGAGATCTACACCAACACCTCCGTCATCTTCATCATTGATATGTCTTCGTCGTATCTATAATTTTTGTTTGTTCCATGCCAATATTCTACAACTTTCATATACTTTTGGCAACTTTTTATACTATTTTTTGGGACTAACATATTGATGCAGTGCCCAGTGCCAGTTCCTGTTTGCTGCATGTTTTTTGTTTCACAGAATATCCATATCAAACGGAATCCAAACGGAATAAAAACGGACGGAGATTTTTTCTGGAATATATGTGAATTTTGGGAAGCGAAACTAACACGAGACGATACCCGAGTGGGCCTCGAGGGTGGGGGGCGCGCCCCCCTGCCCAGGGCGCGCCCAGGGCCCTCGAGGCCACACCGTAAGGCGGTTGATGCCCTTCTTCCGCCGCAAGAAATCTAATATCCGGATAAAAATCGTGTCAAACAATCAGCCCAATCGGAGTTATGGATCTCCGGGAATTTAAGAAACGGTGAAGGGCTAGAATCTGAGAACGCAGAAACAGAGAGAGACAGATAGACAGATCCAATCTCGGAGGGGCTCTCGCCCCTCCCACGCCATGGAGACCATGGACCAGAGGGGAAACCCTTCTCCCATCTAGGGAGAACGTCAAGGGAGAAGAAGAAGGTGGGGGGCTCTCTCCCCCTCGCTTCCGGTGGCGCCGGAGTGCCACCGGGGCCATCATCGTGTGACGGCGATCTACACCAACACCTCCGTCATCTTCACCACCATCTCCATTACCTTCCCCCATCTATCTACAGCGGTCCACTCTCCCGCAACCCACTGGACCCTCTACTTGAACATGGTGCTTTATGCTTCATGTTATTATCCAATGATGTGTTGCCATCCTATGATGTTTGAGTAGATTTTCGTTGTCCTATCAGTGATTGGTGAATTGCTATGATTGATTTAAATTTCTTGTGGTTATGTTGCTATCCTTTGGTGCCCATCATATGAGCGCGCGTGTCGATCACACCATAGGGTTAGCTGTATGTTGATAGGACTACGTATTGGAGGGCAAGAGTGACAGAAACTTCAACCTAGCGTAGAAATTGATGCATATGGGATTGAAGGGGGACCAATATATCATAATGCTATGGTTGGGTTTACCTTAATGAACGTTAGTAGTTGCGGATGCTTGCTAATAGTTCCAATCATAAGTGCATAGAATTCCAAGTAAGGAATGGCATGCTAGCATTGGCCTCTCCCACATAAAACTCCTACCACCACTTTTCCACACTCGTTATCATTAACTTTATCTTAGCAGCCCCTAGTTTATATTTGTGTGCTCTTTATATTCTTGCAAACCTATCCCACAAAAACCACAAAGTACTTCTAGTTTCATACTTGTTCTAGGTAAAGTAAACGTCAAGCGTGCGTAGCGTTGTATCGGTGGTCGATAGAACTTGAGGGAATATTTGTTCTACCTTTAGCTCCTCATTGGGTTCGACACTCTTACTTATCAAAAGAGGCTACAACTGATCCCCTACACTTGTGGGTTATCAATCACCTCCCCTCATCTATATTCAGCGGTCCACTCTCCCGCGACCCATTGTACCCTCTACTTGAACATGGTGCTTTATGCTTCATATTATTATCCAATGATGTGTTGCCATCCTATGATACTTGAGTAGATTTTTGTTGTCCTATCGGTGATTGGTGAATTGATATTATTGGTTTAATTTCATTGTGGTTATGTTACTATCCTTTGGGGCCCATCATAAGAGCACGCGTGTGGATCACACCATAGGGTTAGTTGTATGTTGACAGGACTATGTAATGGAGGGCAAGTGTGACAGCAGCTTCAGCCTAGCATAGAAATTGATGCATACAGGATTGAAGGGGGACCAATATATCTTAAGGCTATGGTTGAGTTTTACCTTCATGAATGACAGTAGTTGCGGATGCTTGCTGGAGTTCCAATCATAAGTGCTTAGAATTCCAAGTAAGGGATGACATGCTAGCAGTGGCCTCTCCCACAAAAAAACTTGCTATCCGTCTAGTAATGTAGTCAATTGCTTAGGGACAATTCCGCAACTCCTACCACCACTTTTCCAAACTCGCTATACTAACTTAATTGTTTATTTATCTAAACAATCCCTAGTTTTTATTTACGTGCTATTTATTATCTTGCAAACCTATCCTACAACACCTACAAAGTACTTCTAGTTTCATACTTGTTCTAGGTAAAGCGAATGTTAAGCGTGCGTAGAGTTATATCAGTGGTCTATAGAACTTGAGGGAATAAGTGTTCTAGCTTTAGCTCCTCGTTGGGTTCAACACTCTTACTTATCAAAAGAGGCTACAACTGACCCCCTACAGTTGTGGTTTATCACCCACTTGGCGGAGCTCCTCCCGAACACCTCGCACCTCGGTCCTCCCCTCCTGGAGTTCCTTATCCACCCTTCATAGCGTGGAAAACCGCTCCTCCTGCTCCTTCTCAAGGGCCTCAAGCTTCTGGATGGCAACCTTGAGCTCCACCTGCACCTCGGCTAATCGATCCTCGTGCTGCTCACCGGCGAGCTTGGTCTTGTCAAGCTCGGCTACCGCCTTGTGAGCAGCCGTTTTCTTTGCGGCCGCCTCAGCCTCAGCTTTCTTCAGGGCCTCTTTCAAGCCCTCGACCTCGGCGGCGGCAGCTGCAATATCATCACATTATAAGATTAGCATACAACCCGGAGCATAAGTATCTGGGAAATAAGCAATCATCCATCTTAACAAAGGGCTCAGCTTGCGCTTCGTCAAGCCGCTTGTTGACAAGGTCAAGTTCTCCATCTAAGCGCTTGAGCTTCTAATCCATCTCCTCTAGTGACGCGGCATTAGCAGCCGCGACCAAGGAAGATGCCTGTGACATCACAAAGTTCACACCACTTCAAATATTGGCCTACAGAATTGGACCCTCTGCAAGTTTCTCTACAAACTATGCAGAGTCTCGGGGGCTGCTACATATACGGCCTACTCAAACTAAGTGCTAAAAGTATTTTACGAGAAAAGAACATTACTTGACTTACCTCAAAGTCTGTTAGCAGGCCTTGGAAAGTGTCGTTCAGTCCGGATTGGACGGACCGAACACCCTGTATAACTGCACCCATAGGAGTGTAGTGCTCATCGATGATGACGCAGTATCTTACCAACCCCGCTAGCATGTCTGGTCAGTACGCCGCCGCCCGATTAGAGGTGTTCGGTGCGGGTGTCGGGCTCCCGACCCCTTCCTTGTCATAAGGAGGAACTGGCACCTCTGAGGACCTCGGGAGCTCACGAGCTGGCGGCTGAGGGGGTCCGGATGGTCCAGACTCCCTTCCCGCATTAGCAGGAGGGACGTATCCTCCTGGTCTTCGGTGACCAAGGCATCAACCTCGGCCATGATAGCGTCGACCTCCTCTCCTCGGATGAGGAGCGGTCTTTTGGGACAACACCTCCCTGACCTCTTCAGTGATCAAGGGAGGTGCGAAATGCGATGCGGACCCACTATCCGCTAGTTCGACAGGCAAAGACGTCCCCTCTGAGGTCTGCTCGGTGGGGTGACCACATGGAGGGCTACAACACTAGAACAGTCAATTCCGTTTGGAATGGATTGGTAAAAACAAGGCGGCTTGGGAGGCTAAAAATACCATCTTCATCAAACGTAGCATCCCCAAGCTTGGGACAAACATTAATTGCAGCAAATAAATTCTCAAATAGGTCATTCTCATCAAACATAGCATCCCCAAGCTTGGGCCTTTTCATATCATAAGCATAATCACTATCATCATTAATAGTATGGATAGCGCCGATATTATAGCAATTATCATCATCACAATGAGTAATAGGAGCAACATCATTTGGAAGGGATACCTTTTTACCTTTGCTTCTCCGTCTTTTCCTTTTCTTCTTCGCATCATGTGTGGGTTTAATCCTCTTTTTGGAGCTCCTTATTAATGAGATTGGTTGAATAGAAGGCTCCTCCTCGTTACCTGATTCATCATAAGAAAGAATAGGAGGATACGGGGAAACCTCTTCCCTTTCATTAGTATTCTCTTCATCTTCTATTTCTTTTCTTGTCTTTATGTAATTGGCAATATAAGGATTTTCAATGCAATTCACTGCACAATAAATATAAATTTCCTCCATATCAAAATCAAGAACTTTATCAAGGACAAATTCTGGAAGATCCTTAGTTATACATTTCATTTCTTCATAACCCAGAAGCAAACTAAGTTCATTATGATGTGCAAGGGAAATCAAGTCATCACAATTTTTGGACACGATTCGATCATGAAACAATTTGCATTGGAGATTAAGATGATCATGTTCATTGCAAATTTCACAAGGATGGATAAGAAAAAATAATATTTTAGCACAAACATCTAGCCTTTCTTGCAACCATTTAGTTTCTAAATACTTATGCCTCTTGCAAAATCTATCTTCCCTATTTAGTGTGTACTTGCAAACTCTATGCACTCCACAAAAATTGACATGCTTATATGAGATATCTTCATCATGACTAGTGCAATCATCATTAGTACTATGGATATTCAAGGATCTCATGCTAACAATTTTAATGTATTCTTCTTCTAGTACTTGAGCACAATTTTCCTTCCCATCATTTTCACGAAAGGTATTAAAAATATGAAGCATATGAGGCAACCTCAATTCCATTTTTTTGTAGTTTTATTTTATAAACTAAACTAGTGATAAAACAAGAAACTAAAAGATTCGATTTCAAGATCTAAAGATATACCTTCAAGCACTCACCTCCCCGGCAACGGCGCCAGAAATTGCTTGATGTCTACTATGCAACCTTCTTCTTGTAGATGTTGTTGGGCCTCCAAGTGCATATGTTTGTAGGACAGTAGCAAATTTCCCTCAAGTGGATGACCTAAGGTTTATCAATCCGTGGGAGGCATAGGATGAAGATGGTCTCTCTCAAACAACCCTGCAACCAAATAACAAAGAGTCTCTTGTGTCCCCAACACACCCAATACAATGGTAAATTGTATAGGTGCACTAGTTCGGCGAAGAGATGGTGATACAAGTGCAATATGGATGGTAGATATAGGTTTTCTTAATATGAAAATATAAAAACAACAAGGTAACTAATGATAAAAGTGAGCACAAATGGTATTGCAATGCTTCAAAACAAGGCCTAGGGTTCATACTTTCACTAGTGCAAGTTCTCTCAACAATAATAACATAATTGGATCATATAACTATCCCTCAACATGCAACAAAGAGTCACTCCAAAGTCACTAATAGCGGAGAACAAACGAAGAGATTATTGTACGGTACGAAACCACCTCAAAGTTATTCTTTCTGATTGATCTATTCATGAGTCCATAGTAAAATAACACGAAGCTATCCTTTCCATTCGATCTATCCTAGAGTTCGTACTAGAATAGCACCTTAAGACACACATCAACCAAAACCCTAATGTCACCTAGATACTCCATTGTCACCTGAAGTATCCGTGGGCATGATTATACGATAAGCATCACACAATCTCAGATTCATCTATTCAACCAACACAAAGAACTTCAAAGAGTGCCCCGAAGTTTCTACCGGAAATTCAAGACGAAAATGTGTGCCAACCCCAATGCATAGATTCCCAAGGTCATGGAACCCGCAAGTTGATCACCAAAATATACATCAAGTGAATCAATAGAATACCCCATTGTCGCCACGGGTATCCCACGCAAGACATACATCAAGTGTTCTCAAATCCTTAAAGACTCAATCTGATAAGATAACTTCAAAGGGAAAACTCAATCCATTACAAGAGAGTAGAGGGGGAGAAACATCATAAGATCCAACTATAATAGCAAAGCTGGCGATACATCAAGATCGTGCCAAATCAAGAACACGATATATATATATATATATATATAGAGAGAGAGAGAGAGAGAGAGATCAAACACATAGCTACTGGTACATACCCTCAGCCGAGGGTGAACTACTCCCTCCTTGTCATGGAGAGCGCCCGGATGATGAAGATGGCCACCGGATAGGGATTCCACCCCCCTCCGGCAGGGTGCCGGAACGGGTCTACATTGGTTTTCGGTCGCTACAGAGGCTTGCGGCGACGGAACTCCTGATCTAGGTTATTTTCTGGAGGTTTGGGTATATATAAGAGGTGTTGGTGTCGGGAACAAGTCAGGGGGTCCTTGAGGCAGCCACGAGATAGGGGGGCGTGCCCCCACCCTCGTGGTGGCCTTGGGACTCTTCTGGTCCATCTCCGGTACTCCGTGGGCTTCTTCTGGTCCAAAAACAACCTCCATGGAATTTCAGGTCAATTGCAATCTGTTTGGTATTCCTTTTCTGTGATACTCAAAAACAAGGAAAAAACAAAAACTGGCCCAGGGCTATGGGTTAACAGGTTAGTCCCAAAAATCATATAAAAGTGTATATTAAAGCCCATTAAACATGCAAGATAGATAATATAATAGCATGGAACAATCAAAAATTATAGATACGTTGGAGACGTATCAACCCCCCCCCTCCAGACATACTTTTGATCCTACACTTCGGCCCGTTCCCTCCAGCACCCGAGGGCTACTGCTACCTCTACGTCGCCATCGACAAGTTCACCAAGTGGGCAGAAGTGGAGGTCGTCTGCACCATACCAGCTGGCTCGGTGGTCAAGTTCATCAAGGGCCTCGTGAGCCGTTTCGGGGTCCCTAACCACATCATCACCGACAATGGCTCTTAGTTCACGAGCAACCTTTTCAAAACATATTGCACTAACCTTGGAATGCAGATATGCTACGCGTCGGTGGCACACCCGCGGAGCAATGGCCAAGCCGAGCGAGCCAATGTGGAGGTCCTGAGGGGCCTCAAGGCGATGAGCTTCAAGAAGAAACTCGAGGCATGTGGCAGGGGCTCGCTCGATGAGCTCCAGGTTGTGTTATGGTCCATCCACACAACCGTGACCAAGCACACGGGCGAGACTCCGTTCTTTCGCGTAAACGGGGCCGAGGCGATCCTCCTTCATGAGGTCAAGCATCGCTCCCCACGGGTCTGAGCATTTGAGGAGGCACGCCTGGACACCTCATGGGGGATGGACCTCGTGCTAGGGGAGGAGCGCCGCCGTCGAGCCTCGCTCCGTGTAGAGTGGTAAAAGCAGGCGTTGCGGCGGTATCACTGCTGCAGCGTCCGCTCCAGGACCCTCGAGGTGGGCGACCTCATTCTGAGGACGTGCTCTCCACGGAGGGTCTTCACAATCTCTCGCCCATGTGGGAGGGCCCGTTCAGGATCGTCCGCGTCTCCAGGCCCGCACGCCTCGAGACGTAGGACAGTGTCCCCATCTAGAACGCCTGGAACATCTAGCACCTCCAGAAGTTCTACCCATGACCAAGGCCATGCGCCCGTGAAGATATCCGCTCATGACTGTAGCGACCACGATCCAAATGGACCGAAGTCTCTGTGTTTCCGTGTCATCCCTGGATCGGTAATGCTGACACACATAGTGAAGGATTTATAGCAGAGTGGCAATCACACACTTATTACATCGAATGTCTCCAAAGAGAACTTAGTACAAAAGTCTATGGCTTAAGGCCATCTAACAAAATAACAGCGGAAGGCTTGGAAGATAAGTGAGTCCATCAACTCCAACAGCATAGCTGAGTGCATGAAAAACGACCTAGAACGTCTTACTCCTCGTCTGAAAAGTCTGCAACGTAATATGTTGCAGCCCGAGAACGGGTCAGCACATGGAATATGCTGGCAAGATAACACAGAAGATGCAAGTAACTGAAATAAGGCTATACTATATGCATATTTGGCTGGTGGAGGCTCTATGGTTAAGGTTTTTGCGTAAAGCCAATTTTTTCCTACAACAAAGGAATAACTTTTATTTTAACTATCATGGTAGTTGAAAATCATTGAGAAGCTACCTCCAACTCAATCCCAAATTAAAGTAATCATTAAACCCAACAAATTAAATTTTAGAGTGATGAGATCAACCAATAATTCCAGTATCAGATACTCAAGTTGTCCATAACCGGGGACACGGCTAATCATGTTAGTTTGTACACTTTACAGAGGTTTGTGCACTTTTCCCACAAGACTCGATCTCCTCCGTTGGATTTCTCGCACTGCATGGTGTTTGAGAAACGGATGACCGAGACACAGTCTTTCAGAAGCATTCACTCTTTACCTCGGGTGGACCCGTACACCTACTTTCCCCTACATCAGCTAGTCCACCACCGAAAAAGCTCACACAACTTACTCATACTATGCCAGAGCCCATATTAGCATTGTGGCTGCACACGGAAGTTTCTAGCATGAATAGTTTTATGATCCCTTTGAGCCTGGGTGGCAATCCATAGGACAATCACACTGAACCCCGGGATTTCCTAGGACAACACTGGATTCTCCAGGTGCCCTGCAATCAATCCACCCAGATGTGTATTCAAGTAGCCACCTTAAGTTGAACCATTAATTAACATCTCACATCTGTCATGGATTTCACTCAAACCCAAACCATGTCTACGAGCATAGCATGGCAACCTAAGCAAACGTAGAAGTATCTCCCAGGGGTTTGAAAAATAATGCAGGTAATAGGTTCTACCACAAACTACTTCCTAGTCCCACAAGTTAAGAGATCCTACTCATGCAATGTGTGAGGGTTTGATCTAATGCATAAAAACTGGGTAAATAAAAAGGGTATGATCAAAGTGTTACTTGCCTTGCTGACGATTCGCAAAACTTAAAGACTCGTAGTAGCACGCTTCACAGTCCGGGTATTCTATCGCAAGCAAACAATAGTATACATAATAAATCAATCAATGAGGCACAAACAAAACTCCAAAAGACTAGATCTAACCAGAAAGTTCAACTTAGAACTCCGGTTTGCAAAAAGAACCAAATCGAAAGAAGCAACGAAACTCAAACTGCGAAAGAAACGAGTTTCGTTTACTAATTTGGTCTAGGGTCAAATTTTACAGTAGCCAAAACTTGATTCAAGTTGGTTAAACGGAAAGAGGGCGTGAGACAAAGATCTGGGATTTTGAATCACCTGATTCCGACTCTTGAGGGAAAATAAAAATGAAAAACAAGATCAGGGCAGAAATCGCGATCGAAATAATCGCGGATAAATACCCCGAAAAAGAATACTGACGAACAGGCTAACGGATGAACGTTCGCTGTCTGCGGCTAACGGGCGAACAATGTTCGTTAAAATGAACGTATGGATGAACGTCCGCTAAATAACTAAACCGGAAAAAAATCGATCTAATCTAAAAAAACGGATCTAGGGTTTTCTAAAAAAAACCGATCGGCTTTTAGAGAAAACCGATGGCGGCGGCTACCTCCAAGAAGTCGGCGGCGGCGGCTCCGGCGAAGGTCCGGCGGGCGGCGGCGGCGAGTCCGGCGGGGTGCGGCAGCGGGGCGGGGCTAGCGCGGCGGCGGGGCGGCGGGGTGCGGCGGCTCGGGCGACGCGGGCGGCAGGGTGCGGCGGCGGCGCGCGGCGGCGAGTGGCGGCGGCGGGGCTAGGGTTTCGCGGGGTGGGGCTGGCGGGCTGGCGGCTGGCGGGCTGGCGGCTGGCGGCTGGCGGGCCTCGGCTTATAAAGGCCCTGGCCAGAGGAGTCCTGGCCGAACACGGCCCAAAGGCGGTTTCGTTTTTTTTTAAACGAGTCCTGACATAGTAAAACTAACAAAAGAAATACTAAATGGACTCCAAAAATCTCGAAATAAATCTTCACCGTCCTCTAATAAAATTTAGGACAAAGTGAACATTTTTCCCGGACCTAAATGCAATTTTGAAAAACGCGTATTTTTCCTATGCAAATAAATCCAGAAAAATACCAAAAGTGATTTTAATATTTTTCCTGCAATATTTCTGTTATTTTGGAGAAGTCATATTATCTCCTCTCATATATTTTATTTAGAAATATTTTTAGGAGAGAAAAATAATTAAAACCAACACTGTCCTTTTACCGGTATTCGAGTAAACTCAAATACAGAACGGTAGAATTCCCAACTCTCTCCGTAGGTTCTTGAGTTGCTTAGAATTTCGAGGATCGCCACGCACAAAATGCAAAGAAATATGCAATGCAGTATGATCTATGTATAACTTTCCAAATTGAAAATTTGGGATGTTACAAACCTACCCCCCTTAGAATGAATCTCGCCCTCGAGATTCGACTTGGCTAGAGAACATGTGTGGGTGGTCCTTGCGTAGATCATCTTCTCGTTCCCAGGTGGCTTCTTCCTCGGTGTGGTGACTCCACTGAACTTTGCAAAACTTGATAACCTTACTGCGGGTGACTCTGCTAAAAAATTAGAGGATCGTAACAGCTTCTCCTCATAAGTCACATCACTATCCAACTGAATTGCTTCCAGGGGTACTGTGTCTCTAAGCGGGATATCGGCCATCTCCGCATGGCACTTCTTAAGCTGCGAAACGTGAAACACGTCGTGCACTCCTGACAATCCTTCGGGTAACTCCAACTTATAGGCAACCTCTCCCATGCGTTCCAAAACACGGTAAGGTCCCACAAATCTCGGGGCTAGCTTTCCCTTAACTCCGAAACGTTTAACTCCTCGCAGAGGCGATACTCTCAGGTATGCCCTGTCTCCGATTTCGTAAGCTATCTCCTTGCGCTTCGAGTCTGTGTAACTCTTCTGTCTGGACTGAGCTACCTTCAGTCTATCCCGAATCAGCTTAACCTTCTCTTCAGATTCTTTGATCAAGTCTTGGTCCAAACAACTGTCGATCTCCAACTTCATCCCACATCAATGGTGTTCGGCATCTTCTTCCGTACAATGCTTCGAACGGTGCCATCTTCAAACTGGCCTGGTAACTGTTGTTGTACGAGAACTCAGCGTAGGGCAAATTGTCATCCCAACTAGATCCATAATCTAGCGCACAAGCTCTCAACATGTCTTCCAGAATCTGGTTGACTCTCTCGGTCTGTCCATCAGTCTGCGGATGAAACGTTGTGCTGAATTCCAGCCTTGTTCCCAAAGTTTGGTGTAGCTGATGCCAAAACTTTGAGGTGAACTGTGTTCCTCTATCTGATACAAAGGTCCTCGGAACTCCGTGCAGACATACGATCCTGGTCATGTATATCTTGGCCAACTTTGTAGTGGTATACGTGGTTTTCACGGGGATAAAGTGAGCTACTTTGGTCAAGCGGTCCACTACTACTCAGATAGAATCATATCCCGATTTGGTCCTGGGCAATCCGGTGATAAAGTCCATGCCAAGCTTCTCCCACTTCCATTCGGGTATCGGCATAGGCTGTAGCAATCCTGCTGGCTTCTGATGCTCCGCCTTTACTCTTTGACATACATCACATACGGCTACATACTCGGCAATATCCTTCTTCATTCCCGTCCACCAGAAACGTTCCTTCAAATCCAAATACATCTTGGTGTTTCCGGGGTGTATCGAGTATGGTGAATCATGTGCTTCCTGTAGTATCAACTTCCTGATCTCCGGGTCGTTGGGCACATAGATTCGATCCTCAAACCACAAGGTGTCGTGCTCATCCTCAAGAAATCATTTGGATTTTCCTTCACTCATCCTCTTCTTTATCTCAGCAATCCCTTTGTCCTCCTTCTGGGCTTCACGTATCTTTCCCAGCAATGTTGACTGAACCTCCATCATTGCAATGAAACCTCTAGGAACTATCTCCAAACAAAGCTCCCTGAGATCTTCTGCTAACTCTTGTGGCAATCCCCCTTTTACTAGGGTATTTGCATAACTCTTCCGGCTTAGAGCATCTGCCACGACGTTGGCCTTCCCTGGGTGATAGTGCAGCTTCATATCATAATCCTTTATGAGCTCCAACCATCTCCTCTATCTAAGGTTCAACTCCTTCTGTGTGAAAATGTACTTCAAACTCTTGTGATCCGTGTACACATCACAACGATTTCCAATAAGGAAATGTCTCCAAGTTTTGAGTGCATGCACTACAGCTCCTAACTCCAGATCATGTGTCGCATAATTCAACTCGTGCGGCCGCAGTTGACGAGATGCATAAGAAACAACTCTTCCATCTTGCATGAGTACTCCTCCAAGTCCTAAGCGTGAAGCATCGTAGTACACTTGGAAATCCTTGCGTATATCCGGCAATATCAGCACTGGAGCTATCGTCAACGATTTCTTCAACTCCTGGAAACTTTCTTCACACTCTTCAGTTCAATCGAACTTTGTCTCCTTCTTCAACAATGTCATCATTGGCTTAGCAATCTTGGAGAAATTTTCTATGAATCTCCGGTAGTATCCCGCGAGTCCAAGAAAACTACGGATCTCTCCAACTGAAGTGGGTGCCAACCATTCAGTGACTGCCTGCACTTTGACGGGGTCCACTGCTATACCCTCTCCTGATATAACATGCCCTAGGAATCCAACTTCCTTCAACCAAAACTCGCATTTGCTAAATTTGGCATGCAACTGATGTTCTCTGAGCTTCTCCAATACCAAACGCAAATGCTCTGCATGTTCCTCTTCATTCTTCGAGTACACCAAAATATCATCAATGAATACCACGACAAACTTATCCAAGAACTCCATGAACACCTTGTTCATCATACTCATGAAATAGGCAAGGGCGTTAGTCAATCCAAATGACATAACTGTATACTCATATAGCCCGTACCTTGTGGTGAAGGCTGTCTTAGGTATATCCTTCTCTCGGATCTTCAACTGGTGGTATCCAGATCGTAGATCTATCTTGGAGAATACTTTCGCTCCTTGGAGTTGGTCGAACAAATCATTGATCATCGGCAGCGGGTACTTATTCTTAATAGTCACTTCATTCAGTGCACGATAATCAACGACCATTCTTAAAGATCCATCCTTCTTCTCGACCAAAAGCACTAGGGCTCCCCAAGATGATGAGCTTTGGCGAATAAATCATTTCTCCAATAACTCCTTTATCTGCTTCTTGATCTCCTCGAGATCATTCGCTGGCATCCGATACGGTCTATTAGTTATTGGTCCGGTGCCAGGCAACAGCTCAATCAGAAACTCAATATCCCTATCCGGTGGCATGCCTAGTAATTCCTCTGGAAACACATCCGGATATTCCTTTACTACTGGCACTTTGTCCTGAACAACTCCCCTGAGGGAATGTACTTGTGTCCTTATAGGCGAATGCCTAGATACATACTTAATCCCTTTTTCCCTCCGGGGTGGTGAGAAAAATAGACTTACTGGCACAATCGATGTTACCTCCGTACTTCGATAGCCAATCCATACCTAATATCACATCCAATCCTTGTGACTCAAAAACTATTAGGTCTGAGGGGAAAACGTGGCGTCCAATGGTCAATGGCATCTGAAAACATCCTTGATTTGCCATATATTCCGCTCCGGGTGAACTTACTATCATGGGGGCCATGAGAACTCTAGTGGAAAACTTATGTCTATTTACGAATCCCCTTGAAATGTATGAATGCGATGCACCAGTATCGAAAAGAACTACTGCGGTAATGACTTAACCAAAAACTTACCGATCACCGCATATGACTGCTCTTCAACCTCCTCCACGGTCACGTGGTTCACTTGTCCTTTGTTGAACGGGTTGGGCTTCTTCCAGGCGCTTCCATTGCCGTTCCCATTCTTGACTACAGGGCAGTCTGTGGCATAGTGTTCATTCTTCCCGCACTTGAAACAAGTGATATGGCTGAAATCCTTCTTAGCGGGTGTGGACGGGGTAGAGCGATTCTGGGTATTGTTTGCTCCATTCCCATTCTTAGAGCCATTGTGGTTGTGGGAACTTCCTCCAGTGTGGTTGTGGCTTCCATGGTTATGGGTGTATCCTCTCGAATTCAGAGTGAATCGGGGCTTCTGCTGGGCTCCAGAATTATTCATTCCTTGTCCATACTTCCTCTTGCGGCTTTCAATCTGCTGCTGCTTCCCTTCAATCAGAAGAGCTTTATCTACCAACTCCTGGTAGTTGTTGAAGGTTGCCACCGTCAATTGTACGCTCATTTCGTCATTCAGCCCTTCCATAAATCTCTCCTGCTTAGCGGAATCTGTGGCCACATCATCCGGGGCATAACGAGATAGGGTACTAAACTCATCCACGTAGTGAGCCACAGTACGATTTCCTTGGTGCAAGTTGCGAAACTCCCGCTTCTTCATGCTCATAGCTCCAGTCGAGACATGGGCAGTATGGAAAGCTTGTTGAAACTGCTCCCAGGCGACATTGGCTATAGGGAAAGTGGTTGTGTAATTCTCCCACCATGTCGCGGCTGGTCCAAACAACTGGTGTGCGGCAAATTGCACTTTCTCAGCATCCGAGCAATTGGCGGTGGTCAAATCCCTTCCAATCTTGTGTAGCCAGTCACCAGCAATTATTGGTTCAATGCTGCTAGCAAACACCGGTGGTTGCAACCTTAAGAAACGTGTCAGGTTGTCCATGGGTGGTGGTGGTGGTGGAGGGTTGTTGTTGTTCTGGTTGTTCTGAGTGTTCTGGACAAGAAGTTGCATCAAAGTGTTCTGCTGCTGGATCAACTGAGTGAGCTCAGGGGGAAACTCAAATCCGGGCTCACGTCTTGGAAGCATCTGATGGGTGTAGAGGGAAGAGATTAGAATAGAATTGAGGTCTAAGGGAAAATCACTACCCATATGCACATGAGACAAACACAATCATATCACACCAATCAATTTCAAACAAGGTCTTACAAGATCTAACTAACGTTACAAAGTGCTCTAAATACTACTTTGGGGAAAAACTACTAGTCATAGGGTGGTCATCTAGAAATTTTGATCGGCGGAAGATTCCATGATGTCTGCTCCAGCTTCATCTTCATAGTCTTCGTCTTCACTATCATCGGGGTCTGAATCCGTGTCGTTTATAATGATATAATCTTCAGAACGAATATCCTTGGGTTCTTCTTCCTCTTCTTCTCCTCCTGGTGCTGGATCTCCATGAATACTCCTAGCTTCCTTGTCAAATCATCATTCTTCTCCACTAGTATTAACATCTCCTCCTCGTATCCGTCACGAGTAGACTTGAGTCCTTCTTCTAGCTCCAAGTTCCTGGTTAGTGCCTTCTTCAAATCTATCATCCCAGCGCACATCTGATGCTCCTGTCATCGAATGTGCTGGTTTAACTCCTGGATGAACGCTGCAATGGACCTATCCTTCCGGGTGCTGATCATGTCCCAACACTCATCTCGGCGTCCACAAATCTGGTAGATGGTGTCCTTCAGCTCCTGCTTGTAGACTTCTCCGATCCTTCCCATAGTGATATGGGCTACATACTCTTGCTTAGACTCCAGGTTGGTGCATCAAAAGAAAACTCTATTGGCTCAGTGGATGGTGCGAAGGTTCTTCCGGGAATTTGAACTTGAATGCTCCATCGCTCCTCTTCTGGTAAAGTGGCGGTGTAGGTCCCGGTAAAACTTGGTATTCCTATGTTCCGGTACCTAGTGACTTCCTTCAAATGTCGTCCAAAAGGTGTGCCTTCATCTGGTTGAGTGAACTTGTTCCTTGGGTCCACCATCCTAAAGAAGTAGAAAATGGAGAGGAGTCAGAAATGAGTAGAGAAGAGTGACCTAGTGTTTATCTTAGTGGCCGTGTCCTACATTCAGCGTGTGCTCTGATACCATCTTGTAGCGACCACGATCCGAATGGACCGAAGTCTCTGTGTTTTCATGTCATCCCTGGATCGGTAATGCTGACACACACAGTACTTGAAGGATTTATAGCAGAGTGGCAATCACACACTTATTACATCGAATGTCTCCAAAGAGAACTTATTACAAAAGTCTATGGCTTAAGGCCATCTAACAAAATAACAGCGGAAGGCTTGGAAGATAAGTGAGTCCATCAACTCCAACGGCATAGCTGAGTGCATGACAAACGACCTAGAACGTCTTACTCCTCGTCTGAAAAGGCTGCAACGTAATATGTTGCAGCCCGAGAACAGGTCAGCACATGGAATATGCTGGCAAGATAACACAGAAGATGCAAGTAACTGAAATAAGGCTATACTATATGCATATTTGGCTGGTGGAGGCTCTATGGTTAAGGTTTTTCCATAAAGCCATTTTTTCCCTACAACAGAGGAATAACTTTTATTTTAACTATCATGGTAGTTGAAAATCATTGAGAGGGCGTCGACACGAAGATCTAGGATTTTGAATCACCTGATTCCGACTCTCGAGCGAAAAAATAATGAAAAACAAGATTAGGGCAGAAATCGCGATCGAAATAATCGCGGATAAATACCCCGAAAAAGAAAACCGACGAACAGGCTAACGAACGAATGTTCGCTGTCTGCGGCTAACGGGTGAACAACGTTCGTTAAAATGAACGTACGGACGAACGTCCGCTAAATAACTTAACCGGAAAAAACCGATCTAATCCAAAAAACGGATCTAGGGTTTTCGAAAAAAACCGATCGACTTTTAGAGAAAACCGACGGCGGCGGCTAACTCGAAGAAGTCGGCGGCGGCGGCTCCGGCGAAGGTCCGGCGGGCGGCGGCGGCGAGTCCGGTGGGGTGCGGCGACGGGGCGGGGCTAGCGCGGCGGCGGGGTGCGGCGGCTCCGGCAGCGCGGGCGGCGGGGTGCTGAGGCGGCGCGGGGCGCGGCGGCGGCGGCGGCGGCGAGTGGCGGCGGCGGGGCTAGGGTTTCGCGGGGCGGGGTTGGCGGGCTAGCAGCTGGCGGCGGGCGGGCCTCGGCTTATAATGGCCCTGGCCAGAGGAGTCCTGGCCGAACACGGGCCAAAGGCGGTTTCGTTTTTTTAACGAGTCCTGACGTAGTAAAACTAACAAAAGAAATACTAAACGGACTCCATAAATCCCGAAATAAATCTTCACCGTCCTCTAATAAAATTTAGGTCAAAGTGAACATTTTTCCCGGACCTAAATGCAATTTTGAAAAACGCGTATTTTTCCTATGCAAATAAAATCGCAAATAAATCCAGAAAAATACCAAAAGTGATTTTAATATTTTTCCTCCAATATTTCTGTTATTTTGGAGAAGTCATATTATCTCCGCTCATATATTTTATTTAGAAATATTTTTAGGAGAGAAAAATAATTAAAACCAACACTGTCCTCGTACCGGTATTCGAGTAAACTCAAATACAAAACGGTAGAATTCCCAACTCTCTCCGTAGGTCCTTGAGTTGCTTAGAATTTCGAGGATTGCCACGCACAAAATGCAAAGAAATATGCAATGTAGTATGATCTATGTATAACATTCCAAATTGAAAATTTGGGATGTTACAATGACACTCTCACGTAATAATGAGTTGGGGTTGTACACGCCCCGGGGTCTCTTGAGTGCTGCCCCTGGGCCTCACGAGGGCTCCCACCCATGTCCTAGCGGAGGCCCGATGCTCCGCGCTGGTGGGAAGACAAGAATACTAGTATAGGTGCCGGACGCGGCTGTTCTTATGCTTGCTTTCTATAGCCGGTTTGCATTTTCTTGAATGGAATTTGAAATTTTTCGCGTTTCATTCAAGGGTTGGGAAATTTCTTCTCCTTGCACCGTTTTGCTCTTCCAGGTCGTACCTCTGGAGGGGTGGCAGTTGCCCGTCGCTCCTCCTCATGCATCCCGCACGCTGGGGCTGGGCTCGTGTGCGCGCACGGGCCCGCCTGCGAACACACCTCACCAAAGCTTAAGTACCATGGCCCTTTGGCGCCTTCGTCCTCGCGTGACGCTCTCAGACGAGTTCACGGGCACGGTGCCTCTGTCAGATTTCGGGTTTCGCAAACCCTTGAGAGGTTCAACTCTGGGGTGCGCACGAAAACACTCTCTCCCCAGCGCGCTCGCCCTACGATTCCACAGCCTAGCTTGACGAACTCAAGGGACAAGGGACACACATGATTATACTAGTTCGGGCCACCTTGTGGTGTAATACCCTACTCCATTGTGTGTGGTGGATTGCCTCGTGGGGCTGAGGATGAACTAGTAGAATGGACGAACAGCCTCCGGAGGAGAGGTGTTCTTGGGCTCGGATGAGCTTGTGGTGTCTCAAATCAGATCAGATGAGTCGTCTCCCGATCCCCTCTATGGTGGTGGCTAGGTCCTATTTATAGTGGCCTAGGTTCTCTTCCCAAATATCGGTGGGAAGGGATCCCACAACGGCCAAATTTGAAGGGGAACAACTGGTACAAGTTATCCTGACAAAAGTGGTCTTCGCCTGCCAAAGGCTCTGGTGGTGACGCCGCGACGGGCTCCACGATGACCGCCATTCTGCCGCCCTTACTGTCCTTGGTCTTGTTGCACCGATATGAAAAACCTTTGCTTGATTCCTCGGGACTCCGCGCCTGCATTTGCCCCCTTAGCACCAAAGGGGAAACTAGTACACTGCGCCCGCTGGCGCCCGCCTGGCCATGGACGTCATGGCTCATGTCACTTGAACCTCGCGAGGTGCACCTTGCATAGATATCTCCGCTCCTCGGGAGCCATCCTAGTGCGACTGCCCCCAGGGAGGTCTTGTTGTCACTCACCTCGCGAGGGTCTTCAGTTGCGGTTGCTGAAGTTGGGCCGTACCAGGCCGCTGATGGAACCACGTCACAGGCCGCATGCAGGCAAGTCTGGGTACTCCCGTTCCCAGGACGCCAACGGTAGCCCCCGGGCCCAAGGCGCGCTCGGACTTGGCTTCAAGGCAAAGCCAAAGGGGCAAGGGCAAAGCGCTGCAGCCCCAATAGCCCGCGGCCTTGGTTGATGCGTGGCGACTTGATTGGACATGGGCGTCTCCGCTTCCCCATGCTGCCTTGGCAACTGCTCGACTTGAGGAGACCCTGCTACATGCATAGAAAACCCATCATTACACGAGATCATGGAGGCCGGCGGTTGGCCTCCTTCAGGCTATAAATGGGGAGAGGGCGAAGCCCCCGCTGCCCATCTCCTTCTTCTTGTCGCATGCCTCTCCTTCTTCCTCCCTTCTTCGCCCTCTTGTTGCAGCCTCTATGGGGCAACCAAAGAGGTCCTCCGCCGTGAAGAAAGGGAAAGCTCGCCAGGAAGAATCTGACTTGCCGCCGCTCGAGAGGGGGCGGGGCCACCCCCGCAAGCATGTCGCTTCCCCAGCAGCGGTGCTTCGTGGTCACGAGCATACTCCTTCTATGGTTGATGCCGCCCTGGGTGGTCGCGTCGGTACCTCTTCCCGCGGTAGGGGTCGGTCTCGTTGCGGCAGCCCCCTTGCCGTGGGAGGGCGCGCCATGGTCGCCTGGCCTCCTCGGTTAGGCTTCCATTCGTCTAAGGCGCTCCTGGAGTTTGTCTTGTGGCCGGAGAGTCCGGCCAGCGCCTGGCTCCAACTGTCGTGCTTCTTCGCTCACGAGTTGTCGGTCGGGGGTCTCGATGGCCTCTGGTTGCAGGCTGATGGCTGCTGCAGCAAAGCATCCTGGGTTGCGGTGGAGATATCTGTTGCGGGGAACATGGCCCTGGCCCGCGGTTGGCAGACGTTCGCCTGCGCGCGCGGCTTGGGCAGGCGATGCACCCTGCACTTCAAGTATAATGGTGCCGCGACCTTCTTCGTGAGGGTGTTTGGGGTGGACGGTCGCCGCGCAGGGTGCTGCCCCGAAGACGGCAGTGGCAACGACGGGCTCGGCCATGGCGATGGTCGCGACGAGGCTGCAGGTGGGCTTGCCCTTGGCGACTGTCATGGCTCATCCAACCGTGGCGGCTCCTATGCCAGCGAGAGCACTAACATTGGTGGTTATGACCAACCACCATGCCGCCGGGCTCACTTTGAGGTTGGTGATGGGTCATCCCGCTGCCATGCGGCGGTGAAGCACGAGGAGGGCTCAGATTGAGCTAAGCCTGGGAGGCACTTGGGGCCGGATCTCGCGAGCTGTTGCGGCTGTGCGGCTCGCTTTTTTTAGCTTTCCTTTATTCCTGCATTCCGACAAAGGGTAGGTAGCCCGACTGGGGCGTGTAATGAACTGTGACGCCTATGCTGCTATGTTATGTCACGATATTTATGTGCCTCGTGAGGGTAATGGGGTAACTTAGCTTGATATGCTCGAGGGTGGCGTGAGGGTGCGTTTTCTGGTATCTGGAGAGATCTCCTTGCCGCCGGTGCGGGCGCTGTTGACCTTGGGGCATCTGCAAAATCTGTTAGGGAATCCACCGGATACCTTGTTCCTTCTTGCGCGAGCCCTCAGGCGTGGGCTGATCATGGTTTGACGCACCGCGTCGCGGTACCCGGGAGGCATAGACCTGAGGGGAGTGCGCCAATCACAAGCTCATATGAGGGCGCCTCACGAGGATTAACGAGGCCGAAGCTCTAGGGCGAGAGGGTTTCGGCGAGGTGTGCCCGTGACGTGAGCTAACCAGCGCGCAGACACGGACGAACCTGCCTAGCCCCTGCGCGAGGCGCGCGAGGGAGAACGTCAAGCAACTGTCGTCATCCCTGAGGCAAGAAAAAGGGGCGAACAAAGCAGAAAGGGGGAAAACTCAACCGAGCAACCGAGAAACACCAGAACTCCAAATCCATTGAAAGATCGCAACCAGATACAGAAAGAAAATGAACAGCCGTGTCCGGCACCTAGTCTAGTCTTCTCACCAGTGCGGAGCTAAGTGCTACCACTAGGACATGGGAGGGAGCCCCCGAGGCCCGAGGGCGGCATTCCGGAGACTCCGAGGTTTGTACAACCCCACTCATTATTACATGAGAGTGTCACAGGCGGAGACCTTCGCAGGCACTGGGCCTTGCTTTACGGGCACTGGGCCTTTCTTCACAGGCACCGGGGCTTGCTTCATAGGCACTGGGCCTTTCTTCATGGGTAGTACTTCTGGAGGTGCTGGATGTTCCAGGCGTTCTGGACGGGGATGCTGTCCCCCGTCTCCAGGCGTACGGTGCCACGCCTGGAGACGTGGGCAATCCTAAACGGGCCCTCCCACATGGGTGAGAGCTTGTGCGGTCCTTCCCTGGAGAGCACCCACCTCAGGACCAGATCGCCCACCTCGAGCGTCCTGGAGCGAATGTTGTGGCAGTGGTACCGCCGCAGCGCCTGCTGGTACCTTGCTACTCGAAGCGAGGCTTGACGATGGCGCTCCTCCCCTAGCACGAGATCCATCCCCCGCACGGCGTCCTGGCGTGCCTCGTCAAATGCCAAGACCTGTACGGAGCGATGTTTGACCTCATGAGGGAGAACCGCTTCGGCTCCGTAGACGAGGAAGAACGGGCTCTCGCGTGTTCGCTTGGTGGCCGTGGTGCGGATGGACCACAACTCGGACTGGAGCTCGTCGTGCCTGCCCCTGCTGCAGGCCTCGAGCTTCTTCTTGAAGGTCCTCGCCTCGAGGCCTCTCAGGATCCCCACGTTGGCGCGCTCAGCTTTGCCGTTGCTCTTGGGGTGTGCTACTAAGGCGTAGCATACTTGTGTTCCAAGGTTAGCACAATATGTTTTGAAGAGGTTGCTAGTGAACTGCGAGCCATTGTTGGTGATGATGCGGTTAGGGACCCCAAACCGGCTCACAAGGCCCCTGATGAACTTGACCGCCGAGACGGCGGGGATGGTGCGCACTGGCTCCACCTCCGCCCACTTGGTGAACTTGTCGATGGTGACGTAGAGGTACGGATAGCCCCCGGGCACCCGAGGGAACGGTCCCAGGATGTCCAGCCCCAAGACCGCGAACGGCCATGAGAGCAGGATAGTCTGAAGGCCCTGTGCTGGCTGGTGGACCTGCTTGGCATGGAACTGGCAGGCTTTACAGGATCTCACCAGCTCTGCTACGTCGCTGAGCGCTGTCGGCCAATAGAATCCACTATGGAACGCCTTGCCCACCAAGGTGCACGAGGATGAGTGATGTCCGTAGTCCCCACCATGTATGTCAGTTAACAGCTCGCACCCCTGCTCCCTGGAGATGCATCTCAAGGAAATGTCATTGGGTCATTTTCGGTACAACTCACCATCCTGGAGGCAGAAAGTTGTGGCATGCCAGGCCACGCGCTCCGCGTCCTCCTCCTTCTCCGGCAGGGTTCCCAATAGCAGGTAGGCCTTGAACTCTTGAGTCCAACACCCCTCCTGGGGCTCGAGAGCAAGGAGCAAGCATGCTCCTGAGGTCGGGCCACATGCGGGAGCTCCCGAGGTTGGCGGAGGGGGGAGCTCCTCCCGAGGCAACGTCAGCTTCGCAGCCGGAGGGCTGCTGAGGGCTTGAAGAGCCGCTCCTCGAAGACACCGGGTTCCTGTGGCTGGCGCCTGGACGCCCTCTTGGCAATGGCATATGCCTCCTTGTTTGTACCGCATGGTACGTGCTGCAGCTCCAGGCCCAAGAATTGTTTCTCCATTTTGCGTACCTCCGCTAGGTACGCCTCCATGTGCTCATCCCTTGGCTCATATACCTTGTTGGAGAAGTGACGAGGAGCTGGGAGTTGTCCTTGATGGTAAGGCGCCTCACACCCAGGGCGGCCACAGCCTTCAGGCCGGCGATTAGGCCTTCATACTCTGCGATGTTGTTGGAGACCTTGTCTTCGTGCTGGAAGCACTGCTGCACATTGTAGTAGAGCTTGTCCTTGGTGAGCGAGATGAGCACGACGCCAACCCCTGCGCCCTGGCGTGCGAAGGCGCCGTCAAAGTACATGACCCAGCCGTCTGGTGCTTCACTCCCTAGCGAGAGGGACCGATCCTCACCCGCTTCGGGTTCTGGGGTGTCGGTCCATTCTGCCACAAAGTTAGCGGGCGCGGTGCCCTTGACTACCCTGGTGGTGCTGAACTCCAGCTGGAACACTTGTAGCTCGTTGTTCCATTCGGCGACCCTTCTTGCGGCATTGGGGCTCCTCAACACCCTCTCCAACGGGTAAGCAAATACAACCTTGATGGGATGGCCTTGGAAGTAGTGGCGTAGCTTGCGCGAAGCGACGAAGAGTGCGAGCAGAAGCTTATGTGGCATGGGGTAGCGTGCCCGAGTGTCGCGAAGCACCATGCTGATGAAGTACACCGGGTGCTCGATGAGGGTGGAGACCAAGCTCTCCTGGGGCCGTGGCGCCTTCTGAGGTGATGGGGCCTCGAGAGCTTGGTCGTCGGACATGGAAGTTACAGCTTCAGGAATGTCATCTCGTGGAGCTTGGTCGTCGGCTGGCCCTGCTGGAGCCTTGAGAGTATCGCCCCAGGGCTGTGTGGGTCTTCTATTAGCGCTCCTCCCGGACTGCCACCAATGCTGCACTGGCGGAGTGTGGTGTAGAGGCTAGGTAAAGCACCAAGGGCTCTTGAGGTTTGGGTGCCACCATTACCGGCGGGCTAGTGAGGTATTTCTTGAGGTCTTCGAATGCTACATCGGCCTTAGGAGTCCACTCAAACAGGCCTTTCCTTTTCATTAGTTTGAAGAAGGGGAGGGCACGCTCCCCCAGCTTGGAGATGAAACGCCCGAGCGACGTCACGTAGCCGGCCAGCTTCTGCATCTCTTTGAGGGTCTTTGGTGGACTCATCTTTTCTATGGCCTTGAACTTCTCGGGGTTAGCCTCAATTCCTCTATGTGACACCAGGAAACCCAGCAGCTTGCCTGACGGGACGCCGAACACACACCTTTCCGGGTTGAGCCACAGGTCTACCTTGCGCAGGCTGGCGAAGGTCTCTTCCTAATCTTCAATGCGGGTCTTGGCCTCCCGAGATTTTACCATGATGACATCAACGTAGGCCTCAGCGTTCCTCTCGAGCTACTCTTCAAGCGTGATATGCATCAGTCGCTGGAAAATTGCTCCTGCATTCCGCAACCCGAATGGCATACAAGTGTAGCAGTATACCCCGCACGGGGTGAGGAAGGCACTCTTCTCAACATCTTGCACCGCCATCTTTATTTGATGATAGCCCGAAAAGGCATCCAGGAAACACAGTAGGTCGCACTCGGCGGTGGAGTCGACAATCTGGTCCATGCGCGGCAGCGGGAACGGGTCTTGTGGGCAGGCTTGGTTGAGGTTGGTGAAGTCAGCACACGTGCGCTCTTTCCTAACTTTCTTGGGAACGACTACTTAGTTTGCCAACCATTCTGGATACCGCACCTCGCGGATCACACCGGCTTCTTGTAACTTACGAATCTCTTGTACGATGAAAGACTACTTCTCAGTGGACTACCGTCGGGCCTTCTGCTTTACTGGGCGCATGTTGGGGAATACGTTTAGGTGATGCTCAATCACCCCCCTTGGGACTCTCGCCAGGTCCTTGGGTTCCCACGTGAACACCTCCTTGTTGGCACGCAAGAAACCTACTAGCGCCTTTTATTGATCTCGGGGAAGGCCAGCGCCTATGGTGAAGGTGGATCCCGATGCCTCGTCTTCATCAACTAGCACTTGCTTTGTCTCGGCCCGGTCTTGAGAGAAAAGCTGCTTCTTTTTGGCTGGCGCGGCCCCCACGGCCTCCCGAGCTGCTTCGTTGGCCGGGCGTGCTGCCGCCGTGGCCCTGAAGGCGAGCTTGTGGGCCCCCAGGGCCTCCTTGGTATCTCCGGACACAGTGAGGACGCCATTGCTCCCCGGCATCTTCATGAGATTGTAGGCTCGGTGAGTCGCCGCCATGAACTTGACTAGGGGTGGGTACTCAAGAATGGCATTGTATGGGAGGCTGATGTGGGTGATGTCGAAGTCGATAAGCTCGGTACGGTAGTTGTTGCGGGTGCCGAAGGTGATGGGGAGCCGGATTTGCCCCATGGGACTGGTGGACCCGTCGACGAACCCGGAGAACGGCCCGGTGGGGCGGAGCCGTTCGAGCAACACATAGAGCATGCCGAATGCTTCTGGGAGAGCACGTTGAGTCCAGCACCATCGTTGATGAGGGGCTTGGTTACCGCCACGTGGCAGATGGTGGGGGTGCAGAGCATCGAGAGTGTGCCTACACTTGCGGTGATCACCGGGTGGTCTCTGGAGTCGAAGGTGAGGTCGGCCTCACGCGCAGCCCATCCTGGAGGGACTCCCTGCGAGGCTCGGATGGAGCCCATTTGATGGAAGAACTGCTTGACGTGGCGATCTGAGGGCGGTGCCTGAGAGCCACCAAGGAGGGCCGCGACGGTGTGGGGCATCGGCGCCGCGAAGCATGCAGTGAAGAGACCGCGCAGCTCCTCCCAGGATGCCACAGACGACTCTGGCAGGCTGAGAAATCAGGCGCGTGGCACGTCGGTGAGTGCCATGGGGAGCCAGCTGGCCATGACCTTGTTGTCGCCGCCGGACGCCGAAATGGTCTCCTCGTAGGCCTGGAAGAAAATAGTCAGATCTGCCGCTCCATCGTAACGAGGTGGCATTTCCGGCCTAAACCTGTGTGGCCACCACACCTGTCGCAAGGCGGGGTGAAGGCTCGGTGGCCCACAAAGCTGATGCGTGCGCCCATCGAGCCAGACGGAGAAGAGGTGCCTGCCATGGGAGCCTGGCGGATGGAGAGCGAGGTGGACGGAGAGGCGGAACTTCGGCGCAACCCATACCTGGCGCGCCAAATGCCGGATTTTGGGTTCCGCAAACCCTTGAGAGGTTCGAACTCTGGGGTGCGCACGAAGAACACTCTCTCCCCAGCACGCTCGCCCTACGATTCCATAGCCCAGCTCGACGAACTCAAGGGACAAGGGACACAGAGGATTATACTGGTTCGGGCCACCTTGCGGTGTAATACCCTAATCTAGTTTGTGTGGTGGATTGCCTCGTGGGGCTGAGGATGAACTAGTACAATGGATGAACAACCTCCGGAGGAGAGGTGTTCTTGGGCTCGGATGAGATTGTGGTGTCTCAGATCAGATCAGATGAGTCGTCTCCCGATCCCCCTCTATGGTGGTGGCTAGGTCCTATTTATAGTGGCCTTGGTCCTCTTCCCAAATATCGGCGAGGAGGGATCCCACAACGGCCAAATTTTAAGGGGAATAGCTGGTACAAGTTATCCTGACAAAAGCGGTCTTCGCGTGCCAAAGGCTCTTGTGGTGACACCGCGCCGGGCTCCACGACGACCTCCATTCTGCCGCCCTGACGGTCCGTGGTCTTGTTGCACCGATATGGAAACCTTTGCTTGATTCCTCGGGCCTCCGCGCCTGTGCTTGCCCCCTTAGCACCAAAGGGGAAACTGGTACACTGCGCCAGCTGGCGCCCGCTTGGCCTTGGATGTCATGGCTCACATCACGTGAACCTCGCGAGGTGCACCTTGCATAAATATCTCCACTCCTCGGGATCCAGCCTAGTGAGACTGCCCCCAGGGAGGCCTGTCTGTCGCCCGCCTCATGAGGCTTGGCCCCTTGCGAGGGTCTTGAGTTGCGGTTGCTGAAGATGGGTCGTACCAGGCCACTGATGGAGCCACGTCACGGGCCGCAGGCAGGCAAGTCTGGGTACCCCCGTACCCAGGACGCCGACAGCCTCTAGAAGGTTCCTAATCCTACAGCTGCAGGGTGCCTCCTGAGGCACAACGACTTCTGGATCTCCTCATGACAAGACACGCTCTTGCCGTGCGCACGGAATTCGGGCCCACTCTCACGTCAGGGGAGTACACACAAGAATGCCAAGCTGAGTCACCCCAACCATGATCAGCGGTGATGTGGGCATCATAATGCAACATGAAAACAACAACATAATGGCATAAGCAACTTAGTTCATTACATGCCCCCAACAGGGCCTGCTACCTTTTTTTCCATTGCAGGGGGGAGGAAAGAAACAAAAACAAGCCGCGTGACTACAGCGGCTCTCGAGGCCCGACTCCAGTCGCACATGGGCTCAGTCATAGTCCTCCTCCTGCTTCACTGGGGCGTGGCGGAGACGTGGCTTGCCTTCCTCCCCAGTCCGAGCCCGGCGACATGGCGGTTCGTCGTAGTCTCCGTCATGGGTGCTCTCCCCGGAGGAGGAGGAGTCGCTGCTAGAGGCGGCGCGGTCGTCGCCAAGGGAAAGCTCACCACCAGCGATGGCGCCACCCCTTCGTCCGTCCTCGTCATCACCATCGTCGTCCTCGCTGCATCTCTCCGGGCAGCATGTTACCCAAGTTCTTAAATTTTCATGGAAAGTATTAGTATCGTACACAGTTCATTGAGTTTAAGTGTGTGCCCGATGTCCAAAAGGCATTTGCATATTAACTGTCCATATTGTAAATTCACACACATGTTAACATAAGGAAACGTATGTGTAACTTACTAATCATCGCACACGAGTACTCGCAGATGCATCGTGTGCGATACTCCTAGCTACCGCAAGCAACTAGTTTGCATTTTTCAAAGTTTTTTGTACAACAGCACACGAACTAACTGTATTAACCGTCTGTGTTGTAATTTCTCATGGCAAACAGTTCATCCGAGTCGGCTGTTTGCCACGTATCACACACATCTTGTTTACACGACTCGTTTGTGTTCTTTTGGCTCATCGCAAACAGTTCATCCATGTGAACTGTATGCCGCATATCACACACATCTTGCTAAGCTGAACCGTTTCTGTTGTGTTCCCTAATCAAAAACAGTTCGTCTGAGTGAACCATATGTCGTATATCGCACACACACACATTGATATGGCTGCTCATTTCGGTTGTTCTACCTCATCGCAAACAGTTCGAATGGATTAACCATGTGCCCTACGTCGCATATACATTGATATGGTTGCCCGTTTCTGTTGTTCTGCCTCATTGCAAACAATTTAAATAGATTAACCGTATGCCGTATATCGCACACGCAACTAAAATTTGAACCATGTTTGATGGCTCCGCCATCGCAAACATTTTGCACCTTTTTGACGGGTTTTTTTTACTCCACCGCTTGCGATTAATGCATCACACACAGTTTCGGCAAAGGGTCTGGTCATAGTGTGGCGTTAGCAGTATCCTGCAGTAGTGACCCACCGTCGACTTCCTCCAGCCTCCACCTGCACTGTTCATCCACCGCGTCTTCCTCTGCCTCCACCGGCTACTGTCCAACCAGCCCTCCACCGGCTACTGTTCAACCAGCCCTCCACTACGTCCTGTTCATCCAGCCCTCCATGGGGTCCTGTTCATCTAACCAGCCCTCCACCGGCTATTGTTCAACCAGCCCTCCACGGGGTCCTGTTCATCCACCCCAACACCTCGTCTATGGCGGCCTCGTCTCGGGGTCATGTTCATCCAGTGGCAACCGCAATGGCCTACTACCAGGGGTCCTATTCATCCAACCCCCACCGGGAATTGTTCATCCGACCCCAACCACGTACGTCTCGACTCGTTCAACCAACCCCACCTTCACTGTTCATCAAGAGGCAACAAGTTTTATCGGCTTCAGTAAGCAGCAGCAGTGATCGATCGGGTTCAGTTAGCAGCGGTAGAGAAGGAGTCGGTCGGGTTCAGTTAGCAGCGAAAGGATCGATCGCTCGGGTTCAGTAACGTAGCTAGTGCAATCGCTCCAGTTCAGTAAGCGAACGCCTCGCTTGGGTCCAGTTAGAGCCCAACGCCTCGCACATACACGCGACTTCTACGAGAAAAGCATGCAAACCTCCGTGCATCGCTCCGCCCCGACCACCCACCATAACCGGGAACTCCCTGAAATTTTACTCGCCCTCGCTTCTACCACAATTTTTCCGTCATGGACGGCCGAAAGAATGTCATGCAGGTGCGTCCCCGGCCCACCCAGGACAAAAAGCCCATTTTCTATCATGATTTTTTGTCATAGAAGTAGGAGCCCACCACATCTATGATGATACGGTTTTTTTCACAATTATCGTCATAGAAGTGTCATAAGCATGGTAGGAAAAAATTCGTTCGGGCCAAAATGTCACAGATGTATCTTTTTTTGTAGTGTAAGTGCTAAACTTTTGAAAAGCATCGGTGTTCACAAAAGAGTTAACACAATAAAACTTAAGCTTAATACCTGACTCTTTACCTTCATCGAGTTCCCAATCTTCAAAGTTGCGTTTAATTCTTTCCAAGAGGTCCCACCTGAATTCAATAGTCTTCTTCATAAAAGAACCGGCACAAGAAGTATCAAGCATGGATTGATCATTTCGAGAAAGCCGAGCATAGAAGTTCTGAATGATAATTTCTCTTGAGAGCTCATGATTGGGGCATGAATATAACATTGACTTAAGCCTCCCCCAAGCTAGAGCGACACTTTCTCCTTCACAAGGCCAAAAATTATATATAATTACGATCACGATGAACTAGATGCATAGGATAATTTTTTTTATGGAATTCCATTTTCAAACGATTCCAATTCCAGGATCCAATATCATCGCATAACATATACCATGTCAATGCTTTTCCCTTCAAAGATAAATGTAAAACCTTCTTCTTAGCTTCATCTCTTGGTAAACCTGCAAGCATAAATAATCCACATATTTCATCCACATATATCAACCGCATATCAGGATGTGCGGTTCCCTCTCCTGCATAAGGATTAGCCAATAGTTGCTCTATCATATCCAGTATTTTCAATAGGTGCAGTAGGTTGAGGTGAAGATACCCCGAACAAACCCTCAAAGGATTGTTCTCCATAGTAACAAATGAGAATAAATGTTAGCACGTAGTAAGAATTTTTTCCTTACCAAGAGCGCTTCACTCTCCAACAACGACGCCAGAAAAGAGTCTTGATAACCCACAAGTATAGAGGATCAATCGTATTCCTTTCGATAAGTAAGAGTGTCGAACCCAACGAGGAGCAGAAGCAAATGGCAAGTGGTTTTCAGCAAGGTAATGTCTGCAAGTGTTGAAATTGTAAGTAGCAGATAGTTTGATAGCAAGATAATTTGTAATGTGAAAGTAACGGTAACGGCAAATAGTATGCAGCAATGTAGCCCAATCCTTTTGTGGCAAAAGACAGGCCAAAATGGATTCTTATAATAAGCAAGATGTTCTTGAGGGCACACGGAAATTTTATCTAGTCACTTTCACCATGTTGGCTTGATTCGTGTTCACTACTTTGATAATTTGATATGTGGGTGGATCAGTTCTTAGGTGCTTTTCTTACTTGACCAAACCTCGTACTTATTATTAACCCCCTCGCAAGCATCCGCAACCACAAGAAAAGTATTAAGATAAAATATAACCATAGCATTAAACATTTGGATCCAAATCGGTCCCTTACGAAGTAGCGCACAAACTAGGGTTTAAGCTTTTGTCACTCTAGCAACCCATCATCTAATAACTACTTCACAATGCATTCCCTTAGGCCCAAATATGGTGAAGTGTCATGTAGTCGACGTTCACATGACACCACTAAGGGAATCACAACATACATATCATCAAAATCAAACACATATTAAGTTCACATGATTACTTGCAACATGATTTATCTCGTGACCTCAAGAACAAAAGTAACTACTCACAAGTGACAAACATGTTCATGGTCAGAGGGGTATTCAATAGCATAATGGATCTGAACATATAATCTTCCACCAAATAAACCATATAGTAATCAACTACAAGATGTAATCAACACTACTAGTTACCCACAAGCACTAATCTAAGGTTCCGGTACAAAGATTGAACACATGAGATGAACTAGGGTTTGAGAGGAGATGGTGTTGTTGAAGATGTTGATGGAGATTTCCCTCCCCAAGATGGGAGTGTTGTTGGTAAAGATGATGACGGTAATTTCCCCCTCCGTGAGGGAAGTTTCCCTGGCGGAATCGCTCCACCGGAGGGCAAAAGTGCTCATTCCCAAGTTCCGCCTCGAGATGGCGGCGCTCCGTCCTAAAATTTATCTCCTTATTTTTTTCTAGGTCAAAATGACTTATATACCAGAAGATGGGCACCGGAGGTGGGCCGAGGAGGGCACAACCCACCAGGACGGTCCTGGGTGCCCTCACGCACCCAGGTGGGTTGTGCCCACCTAGTGGGCCCCCTCTGGTAGTTATTTGCTCCAATGTTTCTTATGTATTCCATAAAAAATCCTCGTGAAGTTTCAGCTCATTTGGAGTTGTGCAGAATAGGTAGCCTGGCGTTGCTTTTTCTGGTTGAGATTTCCAACTGCCCGTATTCTCCCTCTTGATATAAACCTTGCATATTATGATAGAAAAGGCATTAGAATTACTCCAAAAGGCATTATTATGCATGAAAACACTATAAATAATAGTAGGAAAACATATTGCAAAATGGACGTATCAGTAGCGCTCAATTTTCTCTTTAGTTTTATTCAAAGACGAACTGTCAAGGGGTCCCCATATACCCAACCACGTTAGGAACGCACAATCAAGGAACATAACACCAGTTTATCGGTTCTTAAGGCGGCATGAGTGGAACAAAACACCGGGCAAAAGGCCAAGCCTTCCACCCATTGCCAAGTATATATGTGTGTTAATTTAATTAATAGATATTGTGATATTCCAACATCCAAGTTCCAACATTGAGCAATCTTCATATTCACCTACAACTAATAATGCTATAAGAGGGGTTGAGTGAGCTGTAACATAGTCAAACAACGGTTTGCTAGAATGGTGTCAAAGGTTAGAGGTTTCATGGCATCAAGGACAGGCTGACAACAAAAGATAGGTAGCACGACATATAGCGATAGCATCGAGACAACTACCAAGGCAAAGATAGTAATGAGATCCAAGGTGATGGTCATCTTGCTTGAGATCCCGCAAGGAAGAAGAACGAGTCCATGAAGAAGACGAAGCCACGAAGAAGAACCAAGTGTAGTCGAACGAATCTTCACGATCGCAACGGAATATGAAGTAGCGAGAAGAAGTACACAACATGGTAAACACACCACTCAATAACATGACATGATGCTCAACCAAGTATGATGCACGACAAGGCTACATGATTCAAAACATGGCAAGGGATGAAGCATACAAGCCCACACAAC
The DNA here is from genome assembly GCA_902687465.1 of Secale cereale. NCBI lineage: Eukaryota > Viridiplantae > Streptophyta > Magnoliopsida > Poales > Poaceae > Secale > Secale cereale. Next base: position 366,024,349 of record LR738713.1, on the reverse strand, counting down.
AAGGCAAGTTTAAATGAGGCTAGTAACGACATATAACAACTTCGGTAAGTCCTCATATGCAAAATTTCGAAATTGGTCCAGATCTGAACAAACCTTAAGTTCAAGTTGTTAAACAGCAAGTTAACATGCACCATGATGATCTACTCGAAATTCTAGTCAAGTTACATATAAAGTTCATTTAATTCGGAGCTACGGCCTAGAAGATATGAGCAAAACAAATCAAGCATGTCATTGATGCAAAACGCATTCAAACATCAAGCGAACACACTCCAAACATGTATACAACATGTTATCATGCATCTACATGCAAAAACACACAAGTTTCATGTAGGACACGCTCAAAACGGAGCAACGGTTCATCACATACACATGAAGCAAGTTTGAAACACAATCAGCCCAAAACAGCAAGTAGGCATATAGTTGACACCAAAACAACATGATACAATAATATTTCATGGCAACAAAGGGCATGGAAAGCATGTACATGTCAAGCACTACAAGCATGATCACTGAGCTACCACCAAACACCACTAGAACATGCTCAAAACATCATGGCAAGATTGCAAAAGATAACAGATTCTCAGACTTAGTGAAATAAACTAAACATGGCAGCAACAACGACAAGTAGGCATGTTTGCAAGCTTGTGGAACTCATCTCATAGCATATCATGGCAAGTGAATATAACCAACAGCAAGAAAACATGTGTATGAAGCTACTCATGGCAAGAACATGGTCATAGGATGCATAGATCACTACCTACTGACATGGCAAAACAGAACTTATGGTTAACAGGTTGACAAAAACATTTTATAGCAACTTGAGAGCAAGAAATAGACAAGCCACAGTAGGGCATATATGCAAACAAAGGCATGGATGGATAGAGCATAACATAGACTTCAATACATGGTCATTGGACAACCCAAAACATACATGGATTTGAGTGGGGCATCAAGCAAACATGGCATTAGGATATAACAGTTTCAGACTTAGCAGTTTTCAACAAGTGTAAGAAATCAGCAACAGTGAGTAGGCCACTTTGCAAGCTTGTTGCACTCACCACAAGGCATAACATGAAAACCTAATTACACCACAGCAAATATGACATGATTGTGCTTCTAAAACATATTGACATGTAGCTCAAACAAAAATCACACATAAATATATGAAAAAGACAAATCAGCATCTTATAACAGTTTTCAGCACTTAACAGCAACATGCACTTTTACAACAGAGATAAACATGGCAATATGGCACCTAACATGAATGCAACAACCACCATCATGTAGAGCACTTCACAATGAACATTTTGACATATCATACACTCCATTTGGACCAACTTGCACAAAGTTACACCCTCACAAACATGCTAACATATTGTTGGCAAAAAACAAGGACTTGACATAAACATCACATAGAAGTTTTGAAACAAAGAGTAAGGCATCAAGATGAACAGTAACATGCATGCAAATTCATCTAACATGTAGAGCACTTCGAAATGAACATTTTGACATATTAAACACACAATTTGGATCGTCACACAAAAAGTTACATAACTCACAAACATGCAACATGATGATGATTTTCAGATACTTAGTGAAAAAACAACCTCGGAGTGTTGGCTGGGCGGACACGTCCGGAGCGGATCGGACACGTCCGATGGGCTGGATCCCACGCGGCAGTGACACGAGTGAGAGGAGGGGTCGGACATGTCCGGGCTCCTCCGGACATGTCCGGCGCGGGCACAGGAGGAGCTCGGGGCCGGTGGTTGGGGAAGGCAGGGGCCGGCACTCCGGCAAGCATCCAACGGCGGAATGGCCGGATCCCGCTGAGGATGAGCGAATCTGGGCACGGGGGTGGTCCTCCGGCTGGATCTCGCCGGATCCGGCGTGGGACAGCGTAGAGCAGAGGCGGGGTGAGCTCGGGCTCGGCACTACGGGCGGCAGCAGCTCGGGTCAGTGGGCGGCGCGCGCGAGCGACTGGGAGGTGCAGGGCGCAGCTGGCAGCGGCGGAGCCGAGGCGGAGCAGAGCAGCGGCGACGGGGTTGGCGCTGGCGGCGGGGCGACGGATGGGCGGCGACGCGGTGGCGAGGGAGCCAGGCGGCGACGGGAGCTAGGCGATGCGGGCGAGACGCAGAGCGGGAAGGCGCGCAGGGCGTTGGAGCTCGGGCCCGCGGGGCCCGGTTCGGCCCGGGGCGGGCCTGGCCTGGGCCTGCGGCGGGAAGCGGCGGTTGGGGCAACGTGGCCACCTCTCGGTGGCTGCGTCCGGCGGCGCAGGTGGCGGCTCGGCCAGCGGCTAAGCGCCAAGTGGCGGCGGTGGGCTGGCGGCGCTGGATCCGAGGAAGTAGGCTAGGGGTAGGGTTTTCCAGAAATGGAGGTGAGGGGTTTCCTTTTATAGGCAGGGTTAGGGTTTGGGGGGATTTGGGGAGTTTCGGAGCCCTCCGATCACAATCGAACGGTTCCGGTCGGAGGGGGTTTTAGGTGGGCTGATATCGGGCTGGTTTAGAGGCTATGTAGGATTACTTGGGCCGAGGGGAGAGAAGAGAAGTGCAGCCCGGCACAGCATTTCGGAGACCGAAATGTCCGACGATTTAATCGGCGATCGTGCCGCTATAGTTTAACGGTTGGGCTATCAAACGAGCTTCGAATGCGATGAAATTTGGCAGGCGGTCTACCTACACTATAATAAGACTGCACGTCAAATTTCATCCCATTCCAAGAACATTTTCCGGCCACTTATAAAATAAATATTCGGAGGTGTCGCGGGCGCGTGTGAGTGTGTCTGGGCTCAGAACGGGCAACGGAAAGGACGAGGGGGCTCGGCCGGATGCAATTTTTGAAAACATGATACATGCACATGATGACATGGCAAGATGCAACACGCAAGCAAATGACATGGCAACGGCAACGAATGACACCTGGCGCATCGGTGTCGGGGTGTCACAACACTCCCCTACTAACAAGAGATCTCATCCCGAGATCTTAGGAACGAGACGGAAGAGGCAAAAGGAAGAAGGTGGAGCCAAAGAACCTTGAAAGGTTGAACAACTTGAAGGAAAGAACACGACGGAGAAGAATGAAGTTGCAAACACTTCGTTAGACAAAGAAGAACAAGGGATACGAGGAGAACCAAAAGGTTGAAGGATATGAAGCACGAGTTGAAGGAACGGAATGAATTCGAAACCACTCCGGTTAAAAGCGATAGACACGAAATAAGAACGAGAAAATTTAGATAGCACTCCGATTGAATATGGAAGGAATAGAACATGAACTTGACAAGACGGAACAATATATGACGAGAGGAACCACACAATGCCTCCGGAAGAATTGAAGGAATGGAATGAAAAGAACGGAGAAGAAGATGACAACTTCTGCCACAATGAGGCTGCTCCACAAGAATCTTGATGAACACTTGAAGAATTATTTGAATCACGAAGAACCACCATGAAGAACTCCGGTGACATAAGATGATGAGAAGGAATAAAGGATGAAGAGAGTAATAATAAGGCCTTGCGATGATTTAGATGGGGGTTTCCGACGAGATTGCCGATAAAATTTGAACTCCGGAAAGAAAAGATTAAAGCACTTGGAACTAGAATTTATTCATCAAGAATAAACTCCGAAGGAACGTAATAATCAACTTCATGAAGAAGAATAAGAATTATGTTATGCTTATCCTCCACCAATTAAATTGATGAGAAGCAATGGATTGCATACCGCTTATTCATGTTGAAATTGATTTAAGAGGGATAAGGCGCAAAACTCGAGAAAATCTCCTTGAACCACCGGTAGGATTGGAAAAATGAACAATTGATATGATAGCACCGAAAAAGAACTCTTTAGCGAACCATCGTAAGAATTGAAATTGGACGAAGAAAAATGAGAATGAATCTCCGGAAGAATTAAAATATGAACAAAGAGATTGCGAGCTGATTAAAGAACACTTGAACGAAGCACCAGAAGAATATGGAGACGAATGAAGAGGCATCAATGAAGAATATTTGGAGGACGAAGTTGAAAAATGAGAACGGAGAAATCTACTGAAATGATGGCCTTCGGAGGAACACAAAGGAAAGAATTCATGAAATACTCCAGATGGTTAAACAAAAGAATTTACGACAAGCGGGATAATTCGAGAGGATAACATGAAGCTAGAACCACGAACCTTCACAAGAACGGACAAGATTTAGAGGAAAACTCTTCTTCGGTCTTCAAATGACGACGAGAAAGACCACCAACAATTATTGAGATACTCCGGACAAATGAAAAGAGGGAAGATTGAACCAATGATGAAAAGAATTTTAAAACGAACTTCAGAAGGCACGTGACTGAAGGAATCCATACTTACGTCACACTTGAAAAGAATTTGGGAATACTCTGGAAAATAATTAGAAGAGTCAGGTAAGATCCTGGAAATAAACCTATGGGTTATGAGCCCACCGAAGAGAAAACACCATTGAAAAGGATTATTCGAGTGAGAAACGATGCACCAGAACGTTTGAAAGACTCGAATGAGGTGACAACCTCGAATTAATTAGAACACATATGAATCTCCTGAGATGACTTCGGAACCCTGGAACAATTAAATGGCGAGAGGCGAACGCAACAAGGGAAACATTTGAGCGGAGGGAAAGAATATGAACAACACCGAATACTTGAGTTGAATCCACCGGAGAGAAAAGGAGATGAAGAATGACGAACGAGATGATAAATCACTGGTTGAAATAATTGATGAAAGGAATTCAAAGGCTTCACACGAGTTGGATGGATACTCGATTAAGGACTCCGGTCCGAGAAGAAAACAGGGTGGGCGGGTGGGAAAAGAAAGACCACTTCGGAAAGGAAAAACGACGTCGGTCGGAAAGAACTGGGGATTGATCTTGCAAAAGACAAAGAGGATCAAATCAACTTGACGAAAAGTGCACCGGATGAAAAGATCTGACATCGCAATGAACGAAAACTAACCATGTGATCCTAAAAAAATTTGAAGGGGAAGAGGAGTAATTCAAAACACCTAAGTCAAGATTCCTCACTAGAGCGACGAAGGGGCTGAGGAGTAAAAAGAATTCCTACTCTCCGATGCAACTAGACTCCGAAAATAGTTTTTTGCTAGACTCGACACCGGCCAAACAACGATCAATCATGGGGGCTCCTATAGTCGGTCGAGGCTCTGATACCAGCTTGTCACGCCCAAGATGCGATTCTATCCCGATCACGTGATACACTCGTGATTGGGGCACAACCGCATTTCGGGCGCTTAGCAAGATGGATATCATTACACCGTACCATTACATAAATACATGGGGATACAACAATTCATACAAGTCACATGAATACAACAACATCAATACAAGGCATCCGACTACGGATGCAAACATGAAAAGCACAATGACATCTATCTTGCTATCCCAGGCTGCCGACCAGGAACCTGACTCGAGACTGACGAGGAAGAAGAAGAACCCCAACACAAAGAACATCGCTCTCGCATCAAGTTATCGGAACCTGCACCTGCAACTGGTGTTGTAGTATCTGTGAGCCACGAGGACTCAGCAATCCCATAACCATGGGTATCAAGACTAGCAAAGCTCAAAGAGTATGGAGATGGTAAGTGGTGAGGTTGCAGCAGCGGCTAAGCATTGTATGGTGGCTAACTTACGAGTACAAGAATAAGATGAGCATCTACGCAAACGGTCACAAACTAGTAATGATCGCTAAAGATCCTGAACTACCTACGAGTCAAACATAGCCCCACTGTGTTCTCTTCTCAAAGTGAAAAGAGACGGTCACGGTTACTCACACGATTGTGTATTTTATTTCGGATCCTCTATCAAGTTTTCTACAACCGGACATGAACAAATTCCAATATGCCACATAACCGCGGGCACGACTTTCGAAAGATCATAACCCTGCAGGGGTGTCCCAACTTAGCCCATCACAAGCTCTCACGATCAGCAGAAGTAAAAGTATTACCCCTTATCTTAGGGACAATCCGATCAGACTCGGAATCCCGGTGCACAAGACGTCTAGACATTGGTAAAAACAAGTCCAGCAAGACCTCCCGGTGTGCCGACACCCTGATAGTAGCCCCGCGTATCTCGTCTCAGGCCACGACCGGATGAGCTAAGCGTACAGGAGCCAGAATACCCCAAGTTGCCAAGGGGCGGCCCTGCACGATGCTCTAGTTGGGACCAACACCATTGGCACTGCCCCCTCCCTGTAATGTAGAATTAAGAACCCGGGGACGCAACCCTTTATGCATTTAGTTAATTAATTAAGTTGTTATTATGAGTCAAATTAAAACCAATGTTGGGCCTTGCTGGAGGAGTTTTATTCAAAGACAAACTGTCAAGGGGTCCCCATATATCCAACCGCGTTAGGAACGCAAATTCAAGGAACGTAACACCGGTTTATTGGTTCTTAAGGCGGCATGAGTGGAACAAAACACCAAGCAAAAGGCCAAGCCTTCCACCCATTGCCAAGTATATAGGTGTGTTAATTTAATTAATAGATATTGTGATATTCCAACATCCAAGTTCCAACATGGAGAAATCTTCATCTTCACCTGCAACTAACAACGCTATAAGAGGGGCTGAGTGAGCGGTAACATAGCCAAACAATAGTTTGCTAGGATGGTGTCAAAGGTTAAAGGTTTCATGGCATCAAGGAGAGGCTGACAACAAAAGATAGGTAGCGCGACATATAACGATTGCATCGAGACAACTAGCATGGCAAAGATAGTAATGAGATCCAAGGTGACGGTCATCTTGCCTGAGATCCCGCAAGGAAGAAGAACGAGTCCATGAAGAAGACGAAGCCACGAAGAAGAACCAAGTGTAGTCGAACGAATCCTCACGATCGCAACGGAATATGAACCAGCGAGAAGAAGCACACAACATGGTAAACACACCACTCAATAATATGACATGATGCTCAACCAAGTATGATGCATGACAAGGCTACATGATGCAAAACATGGCAAGGGATGAAGCATACAAGACCACACAACAAGGCAAGTTTATATGAGGCCGGTAACGACATATAACAACTTCGGTAAGTCCTCATGTGCAAAATTTCGAAATTGGTCCAGATCTGAAGAAACCTTAAGTTCAAGTTGTTAAACAGCAAGTTAACATGCACCATGATGATCTACTCGAAATTCTAGTCAAGTTACATATAAAGTTCATTTAATTCGGAGCTACGGCCTAGAAGATATGAGCAAAACAAGTCAAGCATGTCATTGATGCAAAACGCATCCAAACATCAAGCGAACACACTCCAAACATGTATACAACATGTTATCATGCATCTACATGCAAAAACACACAAGTTTCATATAGGACACGCTCAAAACGGAGCAACGGTTCATCACATACACACGAAGCAAGTTTGAAACACAATCAGCCCAAAATAGCAAGTAGGCACATAGTTGACATTGAAACAACATGATACAATAACATTTCATGGCAACAAAGGGCGTGGCAAGCATGTACATGTCAAGCACTACAAGCATGATCACTCAGCTACGACCAAACACCACTAGAACATGCTCAAAACATCATGGCAAGATTGCAAAAGATAACAGATTCTCAGACTTAATGAAATAAACTAAACATGGTAGCAACAACGACAAGTAGGCATGTTTGCAAGCTTGTGCAACTCATCTCATAGCATATCATGGCAAGTGAATATTACCAACAACATGATCATAGGATGCATAGATCACTAGGATGCATAGATCATTGGATGCATAGATCACTAGTTATTCACATGAAAAAACTGAACAAATTGTTAACAGGCTGACAAAAACATTTTATAGCAACTTGAGAGCAAGAAATGGGCAAGCTACAGTAGGGCATATATGCAAACAAAGGCATGGATGGATAGAGCATAACATAGACTTCAAGACATGGTCATTGGACAACCCAAAACATACATGGATTTGAGTGGGGCATCAAGCAAACATGGCATCAGGATATAACAGTTTCGGACTTAGCAGTTTTCAACAAGTATAAGAAATCAGCAACAGCGAGTAGGACACTTTGCAAGCTTGTTGCACTCACCACAAGGCATAACACGAAAAACTAATTACACCATATCAAAGATCACATGATTGTGCTTCTAAAACATATTGACATGTAGCTCAAAAAAATCACACATAAAGATATGAAAAAGACAAATCAGCATCTTATAACAGTTTTCAGCACTTAACAGCAACATGCACTTTTGCAACAGAGATAAACATGGCAATATGGCACCTAACATGAATGCAACAACTACCATCATGTAGAGCACTTCACAATGAACATTTTGACATATCATACACTCCATTTGGACCAAGATGCACAAAGTTACACCCTCGCAAACATGCTAACATATTGTTGACAGAAAACAAGGACTTGACATAAACTTCACATATCAGTTTTGCAACGAATATTAAGGCATCAAGATGAATAGTAACATGCATGCAAATGCATCTAACATGTAGAGCACTTCGAGACGAACATTTTGACATATTAAACACACAATTTGGATCATCACACAAAAAGTTACATAACTCACAAACATGCAACATGATGATGATTGTCATAGGCTTAGTGAAAAAAACAAGCTCAGAGTGTTGGCTGGGCAGACACGTCCGGAGCGGATCGGACACGTCCGATGGGCTGGCTCCCACGCGGCAGTGACACGAGTGAGGGGAGGGGTCGGACATGTCTGGGCTCCTCCGGACATGTCCGGCGCGGGCAGAGGAGGAGCTCGGGGCCGGCGGTTGGGGAAGGCAGGGGCCAGCGCTCCAGCGAGCATCCGGCGGCGGAATGGTCGGATCCCGCCGAGGACGAGCGGATCTGGGCGCGAGGGTGGTCCTCCGGCCGGATCCCGCCGGATCCAGCGTGGGACGGCGAAGAGCAGAGGCGGGGTAAGCTCGAGCTCGGCACTCGGCAGCTCGGGTCAGGCGGCGGCGCGCGTGAGCGAGTGGGAGGCGCGGGGCGGGGCTCGCGGCGGCGGAGCCGAGGCGGAGCGGAGCAGCGGCGGCGGGGCAACGGATGGGCGGCGACGCAGTTGCGAGGGAGCTAGGCGGCGACGAGAGCTAGGCGACGCGGGCGAGACACGGAGCGGGGAGGCGCGCGGGGTGCTGGCGCTCGGGCCCGCGGGGCCCGGTTCGTCCCGGGGCGGGCCTGGCCTGGGCCTGCGAAGGGAGGCGGCGATTGGGGCGACGTGGCCACCTCTGGGTGGCTGCGTCTGGCGGCGCATGTGGCGGTTCGGCCAGGAGCTAAGAGCCAAGTGGCAGCGGTGGGCTGGATCCAAGGAAGGAGGCTAGGGGTAGGGTTTTCCATAAATGGAGGTGAGGGGTTTCCTTTTACAGGCAGGGTTAGGGTTTGGGGGGGTTTGGGGGGTTTCGGAGCCCTCCAATCGCAATCGAACGGTTCCGGGCGGAGGGGGTTTTAGGTGGGCTGATATCGGGCTGGTTTAGAGGGTGTAGGATGACTTGGGCCGAGGGGAGAGAAGAGAAGTGCAGCCCGGCACAGCATTTCGGAGAACAAAACGTCACACGATTTAACTGGCAATAGTGCCGCTATAGTTTAATGGTTGGGCTATCAAACGAGCTCCAAATGCGATGAAATTTGGCAAGCGGTCTACCTACACTATAATAAGACCGCACGTCCACTTTCATCCCATTCCGAGAACATTTTCCGGCCACTTATAAAATAAATATTCGCAGGTGCCGCGGGCGCGTGTGAGTATGTCTGGGCTCAGAACGGGCAACGGAAAGGACGAGGGGGCTCGGTTGGATGCAAGTTTTTTAAACATGATGATGACATGGCAAGATGCAACACGCAAGCAAATGACATGGCAACGGCAACGAATAAGAGGATGACACGTGGCGCATCGGTCTCGGGGTGTCACAAGTGGTGTCTCCGGTCCCCTTTCGCTTTAGAGACCTGCCCTGCGTAGGCGTCGCCCTCTGGGAAGACGCTCTTGATGCAGTTCAGCGGGATGAGTGATACGTCTCCAACGTATCTACTTTTCCAAACAATTTTGCCCTTGTTTTGGACTCTAACTTGCATGATATGAATGGAACTAACCCGGACTGACGCTGTTTTCAGCAGAACTGCCATGGTGTTATTTTTGTGCAGAAATAAAAATCTGGGAATGACCAGAAAATCAACGGAGAATATTTTTGGAATATATAAAAAATACTGGCCAAAGAATCAAGACCAGGGGGGGCACACCCTGTCCACGAGGGTGGGGGCGCGCCCCATGTCTCGTGGGCCCCCTGACGCTCCACCGACCTCAACCCTGACTCCATATATTCACTTTCGGGGAGAAAAAAATTAAACAGAAGGATTCATCACGTTCTACGATACGGAGCCGCCGCCAAGCCCTAATCTCTCTCGGGAGGGCTGATCTATAGTCCATTCGGGGCTCCGGAGAGTGGAGATCGTCGCCGTCGTCATCATCAACCTTCCTCCAACCCCAATTCCATGATGCTCACCGCCATGCATGAGTAATCCCAACGTAGGCTTGCTGGACGGTGATGGGTTGGATGAGATTTACCATGTAATCGAGTTAATTTTGTTAGGGTTTGATCCCTAGTATCCACTATGTTCTAAGATTGATGTTGCTATGACTTTGCCATGCAATGCTTGTTACTAGGGCCCGAGCGCCATGATTTCAGATCTGAACCTATTATGTTTCAATGAATATATGTGAGTTCTTGATCCTATCTTGCAAGTCAATAGTCACCTACTATGTGTTATGATCCGGCAACCCCAAAGTGACAATAATCAGGAGCACTTCGGGTGATGACCGTAGTTTGAGGAGTTCATGTATTCACTAAGTGTTAATGCTTTGGTCCGGTACTCTATTAAAAGGAGGCCTTAATATCCCTAAGTTTCCAATAGGACCCCGCTGCCACGGGAGGGTAGGACATAAGATGTCATGCAAGTTCTTTTCCATAAGAACATATAACTATATTCGGAATACGTGCCTACATTACATTGATGAACTGGAGCTAGTTTTGTGTCACCCTATGTTATAACTATTATATGAGGGATCGCATCGGACATAATTATCCATCACTGATCCAATGCCTATGAGCTTTTCACATATTGCTCCTTGCTTAGTTACTTTACCGCTGCTACTGTTAAAATCACTACAAAACTGCAACCGTTACTTTTTCCACTGTTACTGTCAGGGATATTACTAGCGGGTATAAACCGGCTAGGGAGATCCGGATTATGGTAATGTAGCTGTGTAACTAAAAACTCAGTAGAGGTTACGGCCCATGAAGGCTTAGGGCCCATGTGTAAAGGTTACGGTTTGTAAACCGTTCTATCATGTAACTTGAGACACAAGGAAGAAAGAGTAGAGACCGAGGCGGACACAATTATGAGCCGGCCTCGGGACTCTATAAACCGGATCGGACATTGCCTCCTATATAAAGGGACGACCCGGCGACGGTTCAAGGGCAAGAAACAATCCGTCGAGAGACAGGCAAGCAATCTGCTCCCTGTTCATCGATGCCCAAGCAATACCAAACCAAACTAGACGTAGGCTTTTACCTTCATCGAAGGGGGCGAACTAGTATAAACCCTCTGTGTCCTTTGTGTGCTTTTAACCTCTTCAAGCTAACCCGTGCGATGGTTCCATTACTAAGTCCGTTAAACCGGACATCTGTCGTGCTAACACGATGGTTTCGAGTTCTTGAAGGGCATCTTCGAAGGACTCAAGGGCTACGCGGTCGGCCAGATGACCAAGAGTCGCCGCGGCCAGATCTACATCGACGACGCAGGCTGGGGCCCGGAGGCCGATACAATCGAATATGGGTACCGGGTCCCCTTCGGCGGCATCCACGTCTTCATCGGCAAGATTGGTGAACCGGGACCTGAGCCGAACATCTTCCCCGACATCATCGAGCCGGCTCAGCGTGCGAGATCGGCTCGGATTCAGCCTGCCATGAAGCGCGTTTTCGTAGGAGCAATACATGGAGTCCAAGCCGAGGACAGATCGGATTCTGGTGGCGAGACGGTTGTCTATTCCGATGATGAATCCTCATCCGGAGAGACTGAGTCCTTGTATCTGTTGCGGGACGGCCGGTCTGAGGGTGTGTCCAACGGAGATAGTATTCCGGACCCCTTTGATCTGCCAAACCGGGTGGTTGTCTTTATGGCCGGATCACAACCTACGCCACAGCCAACGGTGACTGGGGCGTTCACAGCCGGGGCAGGGGGGAGCGGCCAAGCTCCCTCGGCCTCTGACGCTCTATCCGCCTTGATAGAGGAGTTGACAACACGGGCAGTAGCAGTGGTGGCTCCCGCTGACAAGGCGCAGCACGATGCAGAAATCCTACAGCTGAAGGGCCGGATCAAACAAGCCAGACATAATCTAAATGCGGAGAAAGCTATGATAGCAACAAGACAGGAAGAGCTGGATTCTCAAGCTTTTCAGCTCAGGATGGATCAGGCCTCTGCGCAAGGAGTAAGGAATAGAAGGTATCAGTCTCGTCTACCGCCGGTCTATGAGGCGATGAATCTCTTTGGGACGCCAGGAGCGGGAGCCAGCAATAATCCGGAGGCGAACCGAAGGGGAGCCCCAGTGACAGGTGAACCGGTCCGACAACCCACTTCAGAGCAAGATCGACGGGTTATGCACACACCTCACATCCCCATTCCTCCTGGCCACTACTCAAACCCCCTGGATAACATTGTCGCTGCCGCTTCACGCCTGGCCGCTTTACCCATTGAGGGGACATCCCCTGTGGCAATGGAAGCACGCAGGGTCAAGGATCTGCTCAACACGGCATTGACACAACAGCAGGCGTACTCTTACAGCAGGGAGAGACTTCATTCAACACCCCGCCACAGCCGGAGTTATACTAGGCATTGGGATGAACCGGAGGTGTCCAGCAGTGAACGGAGGCGACACCGTCATAGACAGGATAATCCGGCGGGCGCGGAGGCGCAAGCCCAGGAGGCGGTAAACCGGGCCGGACCTACGGCGCGTGAGGATATCCGCCAAACGACGCCGGTTCACACAACCACAGCGGAGACGGGAGTCACAATGAGTTCCTTTGGAGTACAGTGTTTTATTCCCACTTTACGAAGCGTAAGGTTACCCAAGGATTTCAAGGGTCCACGTAAGGTGCCTAACTACACAGCAGATTTGGCTCCAGAGGCTTGGATTGAGAGCTATGATATGGCTATGGAGATGCTGGACGTGGATGAAGCGGCTTGCGCAAAATATTTCACCATGATGCTTGAGGGTACAGCCCGGACCTGGTTAAAAGGTTTACCTCCTAACTCCATTGGGTCATGGGGGGAGTTACGCCGCCAGTTTATTAAAAATTTCAAAGACACGTGCAAACAGCCGATGTCAGTGGTGGACCTAGCGGCATGTATACAAGGAGAGCAGGAGCCTACGAGTGCATGGGTGCGGCGAGTGTCAGAAATCTTGCACTCTTCGAACGGTATCAGCCCTAGTACGGCGATAGTAACACTGGAAAACAATTGCCGGTTTGAGTCTCTGAAGTTGAAGCTGGGACGGCTCAAACGGGATTGTAATGACATGGGAACTCTCATGAGCGCTTTGGTAAAGTATGGGGACTCCGACAACACTAAGTATCCAGAAGCGGATGGAGATAAATCCAAAAAAGCAAATAAACCTGGTAAACCGACGCAGGCTAATCCGGTCGGAACAAGCTTCAACGGTAAGCGAAAGGCAGAGGGTGGCTCTGATTTTGTGGCCAATACCAAAGTTCAAGGGAGCTTTCAGCGCAACAAGGGTAAACCACCTCCACAAAACGGCGGAGGGTTCATTAATTGGGAGCGACAATTGAACGAGCCCTGCCCGAAACATGGAACAGAGGAACGTCCAGCTAAACATACCTGGGGAGAATGCCGGGTCATGATGGAGGCCATGAACCGGGCCAGATTCAACAACGGACCACTGGGCGGTGGTTCAGGCCCCGGGTTTCATGGTCCAGGTCATCAGGGTAATGTCTCCGGATCAGGATATCATGGCGGCAACAATGGTTACAATAACCAAGGCAATCATCAATATGGTCAGGGCGGTTACAATAACCAGGGCAACCATCAGCATGGTCAGGGCGGTTACAATAGCCAGAGCAACCAACAGCAGGGCCAGGGTAATCACAACAATCAAGGCAATCAGCAGCGTCAGCAGCAGCAGCAATCCGGATATCAAAGTAATCCGAAGGAGCTGAGTAGTGGACAGTATCATGTGTTCACTACGAGTTTGTGCAAACGGGATCAAAAGGTCTTAAAGCGGGCGGTCCACACGGTTGAACCGGCAACACCACGATTCCTGCGCTGGTCGGAACAACCTATTGTGTGGAGCAGAGAGGATCACCCGCCGCGAATTGATAATCCGGGCCAATTGGCCTTAGTGGTGGCACCACAGGTGGGTGGCTACAAATTCACCAAGGTTCTCATGGACGAGGGCAGCAGCATCAATATCTTATATTACGAGACTTTCCGTCGCATGAGGCTGACGGATAAGAAGCTAAGGCAGTCAAACACGGTATTCCATGGAGTAGTGCCAGGTAAATCAGCTTACCTAGTTGGGAAAATTGACCTAGAAGTTACCTTTGGAGATGAACAGGATTCCAGGTCAGAGATGATAACCTTTGAAGTTGTAAAAATCCGGAGCCCGTATCATGCCCTGTTCGGACGGCCGGTTTACGCCAAGTTTATGGCTAGACCGTGTTATGTTTATCTGTAGCTCAAGATGCCGGGTCACAAGGGAACCATCACGGTTCATGGAAGTCGCAAGATTGCATTGGAGTGCGAAGAAGGAGATGCTGCTTATGCGGAGGCAGTATGTGCTATGGAGGAATTGAAGTTTTACAAAGGCAATGTTGATCCGGCAGATATGTCCCCGTTGAAGAAGCCAACTACAGAGCATGATCCGGCGTTGAAGTTCAAGTCTGCAGAGGAAACCAAGCAAGTTGACTTTGTGCCAGGCGATTCATCCAAGCAGTTCACTATCAGCGCTAACCTTGATCCTAAATAGGAAAGCGCGCTCATCGAGTTCATCCGTGAGAACCGGGATATCTTCGCATGGAAACCTTCTGACATGCCAGGTATACCGAGGGAACTCGCTGAGCACAGTCTTAATATTGATCTGAAGTTTAAACCGGTCAAGCAGTATCTGCGCCGCTTCAACGAAGAAAGGCGCAAGGCTATAGGGGAAGAAGCGACTAGACTTTTGGCCGCAGGATTCATAGTTGAAGTTTTTCACCCGGAGTGGTTGGCTAATCCGGTGTTGGTATTAAAGAAAAATGGAAAGTGGAGGATGTGTGTGGATTACACAGACCTAAACAAAGCTTGTCCAACCGATCCTTTTGCTCTCCCTCGTATAGATCAGATCATTGATGCTACGGCGGGATGTGAGCGGCTAAATTTTTTGGATGCATATTCAGGATATCATCGGATCAAGATGGCAGTTAAAGATCAGGAGAAGACAGCCTTCATAACTTCTTTTGGTGCTTTTTGCTATGTGTCTATGCCTTTTGGGCTCAAGAGTGCCCAAGCAACTTACCAGCGTTGCATGCAGAACTGTCTTAAGGGGCAGATAGGGAAAAATATTCATGCCTATGTGGATGACATCGTGGTGAAGTCAAGGAAGGAGGAGACATTGATAGAGGACCTCAAGGAAACCTTTGATAACCTTCGGGCCTATAAAATGATGCTTAATCCGGAGAAGTGTGCTTTCGGTGTTCCGGCGGGCAAACTCCTTGGTTTCTTGGTGTCCAATAGAGGAATAGAAGCCAATCTGGAAAAGATCAAGGCAATCACGTCCTTGACTAAACCAGCTTGTATCAATGATGTTCAGCGTATCGCCGGCCGGATTACAGCGTTGAGCCGATTCATCAGTCGTCTAGGGGAGAAGGCAATCCCGCTTTATCAGATGCTAAAAAAGACAGACCGGTTTATTTGGAGTGATGAGGCAAACGCTGCGTTTGAGGATTTGAAGCGGCAACTGGCAGATCCACCGGTCCGTGCTGCCCCCGTTGATAAGGAGCCGTTGCTGTTATACGTCGCTGCCAATGCGCGGGCAGTTAGCGTGGCGATCGTGGTCGAGCGCAAAGAAGCAGGAAAGGAGTATCCGGTTCAACGTCCAGTTTATTATGTCAGTGAGGTTCTCATTGAATCCAAACAAAGGTACCCGCATTGGCAGAAGCTGGTATATAGCGTATTCATGGCAAACCGAAAGTTGAAGCATTATTTCCAAGGCCACCCAATAACTGTTGTCAGCTCAGCTCCATTGGGGGGTATAATCCAAAACAGGGAAGCCACTGGCAGAGTGGCGAAGTGGGCCATTGAGCTTAGCCCACACGGATTAAAGTATGTGCCACGCACCGCTATCAAATCCCAAGCATTGGTGGATTTCATCAATGATTGGACAGAACTACAAGCACCAGAGGAGAAGCCGGATCTTACATACTGGACTATTCACTTTGACGGTTCGAGGCAGTTAGAGGGCTCGGGGGCTGGAGTTGTGTTAACTTCCCCGCGAGGTGACAAGTTTTGTTATGTCCTCCGTCTAATGTTTCCTTGTACTAACAATGCAGCAGAATATGAAGCATTGCTTCATGGCCTGCGGATGGCTAAGGAGATGAATTTGAGCCGGGTCAAGTGTTTCGGTGATTCAGATTTAGTGGCACAACAAGTATCCAACAAGTGGGATTCTAAAGACCCTCTCATGGCAGCTTACAGACGAGAAGTTGAAGCAGTTGCAGGATATTTTAAAGGGTATCAGGTGGATCACATAGAGCGGCGAAGAAATGAAGCGGCCGATGCTCTAAGTCGGCTGGGTTCTCAGCGTAAACCGGTGCCACCGAATACTTTTTTGGATGAGCTACACAGTCCATCAGTTCAGGTACCGTCGGAGGAAGATCTGGTCGTTCCTGATCCGGAAGCGCAGATAGTTGCAGCACTTCATGTTATTCCGGATTGGACGCTCCCATACTTGGCGTATCTAGGCCGTGGAGAGTTGCCGGACGATGAGATCGAAGCAAGACAGATAATCCGGCGATCCAAGTCCATGACAATTGTAAACGGAGAGCTTCACCATCGCAGTGTTTCCGGAGCATTTCAGCGGTGTGTATCATCCGAGGAAGGCTGTGACATCCTTCGAGAGATTCATGAAGGGGATTGTGGCCATCATGCCGGTTCAAAATCCTTGGTAGCCAAAGCTTTTCGACACGGGTTTTATTGGCTGACAGCCCATGCTGATGCGGAGGATCTAGTCCGGAGGTGCGATGCTTGTCAGAAATTTTCACGGCGAGCTCTTGTTCCAGCGCAGGAGCTGCGGATGATACCAATTACTTGGCCATTTGCGACTTGGGGGCTTGGTATGGTTGGGCCTTTTAAACGATCCCAAGATCAAAAAACTCATCTGCTGGTTGTTGTGGATAAGTTTACAAAGTGGATTGAGGCAGAGCCTGTGAGTAAGTGTGATGCGGCAACAGCGGTTAAATTCATCAAAAAGGTAATTTTCCGGTTTGGCTTTCCACACAGCATCAGCACAGACAATGGCACCAATTTATCTAAAGGATAGATGGAAGAATTTTGTCAACGGGAGCATATTCGTCTAGATGTATCTTCTGTAGCTCACCCTCAATCCAATGGTCAAGCTGAAAGGGCCAATCAAGAGATTTTGCGAGGTATCAAGCCCCGGCTTATGACTCCCTTGCAAAGAACACCAGGGTGCTGGGTCGAGGAGTTACCTTCTGTCCTCTGGAGCATCAATACTACGCCGAACCGGTCCACAGGTTATACACCTTTCTTCATGGTGTACGGTGCTGAAGCGGTCCTTCCAAGCGATATCCGCCATGATTCACCACGAGTGACGGCTTATGTCGAAACATCCAATGAACAGGCAAGACAGGACAGTTTGGACCGGCTAGATGAAGAGCGTGACATAGCAGCAGCACGATCCGCGATTTATCAGCAGGACTTGCGCAGATATCACAGCCGCCGGGTCAAAACCAGGACATTCCAGGAAGGGGATTTGGTACTCCGGCTCATCCAAGACCAAACACATATGCACAAGCTATCCCCGCCTTGGGAAGGGCCCTTTGTGGTCAGTAAGAATCTACACAACGGTTCATATTACCTGGTGGACGTTCGAGAGCACAAAGACTCACGGACATCAGAAGAAGAGACAAAGAGGTCGTGGAACATCGCTCTCCTGCGGCCCTACTACACTTGAGCCATGAGCTCTGCTGTATCCTATGTATATATTATGATTAATGAATAAACCGGCACCCTCGGTAAACCGGGGAATCAGCCTTTTTTCTTCTAAGTATATGTCCTATGAAATTATTACAGATATTTTGAACAAACTATTTTATGCAGAAGGGACCAAACTAGGGGGCTACGGATCACATATGAATCTTCGATAAAGTCTCTTTTGGTCCGGTCTACATAATGTTCTTGTCCTTAGGGATCCACCTTTGATGGCAAATGCAAAAATTCTTGTCCCTTGGTGGACCAAATCCCTTTGAAGGGAAAAGAAAAGTTCTTGTCCTTAGGGATCCACCTCTGATGGCAGATGTAATATTCCTATCCCTTGGTGGACCAAATCCCTTTGATGGCAAAAGAAAAGTTCTTGTCCTTAGGGATCCACCTTTGATGGCAGATGTAATATTCCTGTCCCTTGGTGGACCAAATCCCTTTGATGGCAAAAGAAAAGTTCTTGTCCCTAGGGAACCTTCCTTTGATGGCAGATGTAATATTCCTGTCCCTTGGTTGATCATTCCCTTTGATGGCAAAAGAAAAAACCTGTTCTTGTCCCTAGGGAACCTTCCTTTGATGGCAGATGTAATATTCCTGTCCCTTGGTTGATCATTCCCTTTGATGGAAAAAGAAAAAAACCTGTTCTTGTCCCTAGGGAACCTTCCTTTGATGGCAGATGTAATATTCCTATCCCTTGGTTGATCATTCCCTTTGATGGCAAAAGAAAAACTGTTCTTGTCCCTAGGGTACTTCCTTTGATGGCAGATGTAATATTCCTGTCCCTTGGAAGATACATACCCTTTGATGGCAAAAAAAAAATTCTTGTCCCTAGGAGTACATCCTTTGATGGCAGATGCAATATTTCTTGTCCCTTGGAGTACATCCTTTGATGGCAAAAGAGTACATCCTTTGATGGCAAAGTTCTTGTCCCTAGGAGTACTGATAGTCATAGCCCTTTGGGTCGCACCCTTTGATTGGCACATAGGGAGCCTGGCAGCTCGCAAAAAGCCTCGACTACATGGTCTTATTTGCAAACCTGTGTTTTTGGTGTTTGTGATTTTTCATGTGTTTCTTATGATTTTTTAATCCGGAGCTGGCCAACTTCAAAGTTGACCACACATTTTCAAAAGTCTGGACACAGAGCTCCAGCATTATTTAAACCGGTAGTTCCTATAAACCCGGATTAACTATTGGGTTCACCCCAACAGAGCCAAGAGCTTCCTCAGAAACTACAAATATCCACCGGATTAAGGATATCAGGCATACTTAATCAAAGGTATGAAGTTATTTTTGGGTATAAAATAGACACTCGTTTGATATATAAGTGAGAGCGATTTAATCGGTCCGGCAGGTAAACCGCTAGGACATCTTTTTAGTGTTATCTATGCAGATACAGATAATATAAAGATCAACCATAGCAGACAAGCGATTAAGATTCGCAAAATGCCTAATCAAACATCTGACATCCGGATCAAGACGGACAATATTTTTCAAGCTATCCTATTACAAGGCACAGCAAGCCTGAACGGATTAAAGTTTTTCTCGACAAAATAATATAGCAGCTAAAAGATAAACTGAGTGGCTTATGCTTCTTCCTGCTGTGAAGACTGAGGATCAACTTGTTCCGGAGCTTCTTCATCCTCTTGAAGCGGCTGAAAATCAGGAGCGCGCCAATCGATCTTGGATAAGGCACGGAAGTACATCTCTTCAGTAATGAGATCTGACGGATCAACATCTGGGGCGAAAGTATGGGGGCGTACTGGTGGGATTAGATTTTCGGTATCATAAACCGGCCGATCCACCCGCTCATTCTTTAAATCATATGCCGGATGATACTTGGACAGATCCGATTCATCAGCAAGCTTGCTGGCAAGAGGACGCATCTCCTTAGTCAAAGCATGAAGATCTTTGCCAGAGAAGGCCGATCCATCTTCCTTGGTGCTGGGATACCCGTTCATGGCTTCTTCCGGATCAAAGTCTGGAACCCACGCCTTGGCTCTGGTTAGCGCTACAAGAGAACCGGCCCGTGCAGCAGATTTCTTCACCTCTTCCAAGCGTACAGGCAAGATAGAAAGCTTCTCCAAAGTGCCTTGGATAGTGGTGGGGGCCGGTTTATTAAAAGACATCGCACTTATAATCCTTTGAGCGCCAGAATACAGCTGCTCAACCAGAGTATAAGAGGCCTTGAGTTTCTTCCGCAGATCATCCCCAAGATGGGTGACGCGGCGCCCTGCATATGATTATCACAGTTAAACCGGAGCGGAATAAAGATTGCAGAAATGAAAGCACGTGCAAGTTAAGTATTTACCAAAGACGGCAGAGGTCATAAGCTCTATCTGCTGCTTTAAACTGGTCAGCTCTTGCGTCACTGGGTTGAGGGCCTCTTCAGCATCCTTTTCTCTTTTTTCCAGAGCATTCCTCTGCACTTCCCAGGTTGTCCGTTCCGCTTCAAAATATTTCTTCAATTGTTCAGCAGTGGTTAAGCTCAACGCAAGGTCTTTTTTGTCCTTGGCAGCAGAAGTTTCAGTCTCAGCAAGTCTGTTCCAGAGCTCAGTTATTTCTTCAGCCCTTCGGGTCAAGTCAGCCCCTCAAACTTGATTTCACGAAGGCGTTTGATACTCTGGAACATGCTACCATTCTTCAGATGTTGCATTATAAGGGTTTTGACAAGCGTTGGACTGGCTGGGTAAATTCTCTGTTATCTTCAGGCTCTTCTTCTGTGCTCCTTAATGGTGTACCTGGACAACATTTCCACTGCAGAACTGGGGTGCGTCAAGGGGACCCTTTGTCCCCGCTTCTTTTTGTCATTGCGGTGGATCTTCTTCAATCGGTGGTAAATGATATGTGCTCTCGCAACATTCTTCAGATGCCAATACCTACCAGCTCCAATGATTACCCAATTGTTCAGTACGCTGATGATACTCTGATCATCCTCCCAGCCGCTGATGACCAGCTCATTGCCCTGAAACAGATGCTTCATAAGTTTGCTCAAGCCACCGGGCTCTGTGTTAACTTCAGCAAGTCTTCGTTGATTCCTTTAAACTTATCTGAGGAAGAAGGCTCCCGTATTGCGTCACTTCTTGGCTGTGAGGTGGGTACTCTCCCCTTCACATACCTTGGTTTGCCTATGGGCACTTCTAGGCCAACTGTGGCAGAGTTAACACCACTTGTGGATCGTCTGGAGAGGAGGCTGTCTGCTTCATCCTGTTTGCTCAACCAGGGCAGCCGCCTTCAGTTGCTACAATCGGTCTTAGCATCCATGCCTATTTATTTCTTGTGCTCTCTGTCCCTCCCAAAAGGCATTCTTAAACAGCTGGAACGGATCATGCGCCAATGTCTCTGGAGAGGTAATTCGGAGACGCCTCGTCAATCTCTCGCTGCCTGGGACCTTATATGCCGGCCCAAGAAATGTGGTGGACTTGGTATCACCCACCTGGAAACTCAGAATGAGGCTTTGCTCATGAAGCATCTATATAAATTTTTTAACAAATTGGATATACCTTGGGTTCAATTGATCTGGGACACTTATTACGTCTCTTCTCCACCCCAAGCAACTCGCAACTGTGGTTCCTTCTGGTGGAGGGACATCTTTCAACTCTATGATCAATTCTGCTCCCTCGCCGTCCCATATGTTTCCTCGGGGGACACAGTCTTGTTTTGGACTGATAAATGGCATATTGATAATAGGGTGATTTCTCTACAGACCAGATTTCCACATCTATATTCATTTGTGATCAATGAGTTTATCACTGTCAAGGATTTCTTCCTGGACTCAACTGAAACGCAGAACTTCCATTTACCCCTGTCCATCGAAGCCTATGAGGAACTACAGCTTCTGCAGTCTCTTTTGACTTCTATACACCTTGATCCCTCAACAAATGACACCTGGAAATGGCCCTCCAAATCTGGCACCTTCATCTCCAAGGTGTACTATGACTTCCGGTTTTCTCATATTGCGGTGGACCCCATATTTAAATGGATATGGAAATGCTCTTGCACGCTGAAGATCAAAGTTTTCGGCTGGCTTCTACTAATGGATCGCCTCAACACTAGAGATATGATGCAGCGAAGGCACTGGCATGTCGATGATGCTCATTGTGCAATATGTCTTCTGCCCCATCTTGAAGACCGGGCACACCTCTTTTTCGTCTGCAATTTCAGTCAGCGCGTTTGGAACTTTCTTGGTATTTCTTGGATAGCTACAGGACACTCCTCCACATACTCCATGGCTCTAGCAGCACGTCAAGACTTTGGACAACCTTTCTTCACTGAGGTGGTCTTCACTGCTGCTTGGAATATCTGGACTCAGAGGAATGGCAAAGTTTTCAGGAATGAGCAACCTAGTTTCAGATCCTGGAGAAGAAACTTTGTGTATGATATTTCCTTACTTGCACATAGAATTAAATGTAAATATAGAGATAGACTCCTATCTTGGATAGCCTCACTCCAGTAACCTAGATGTAAGTCCCCTCCCCCCTCTTCTCTGTATATATTTAGGACCTTTGTAACTCTTCCCCTATATGGGTTTTTAAGGTAATAAAACACTGTGAGGCTGTTGCCTTGCAGTACATAGTCAAAAAAAAAAGAAAATCAAGTGAAATAATTAATGATTCAGACAAGTCTCAAGCACATAACCAAGTTATCCACTTGACACTTGGGGGCTAATGGGCAATTGAAGTATCAAAGGGTGACAATTAAAGACAAAGTCTCAAGCACATAAAGCAAGTTATCTACTTGACACTTGGGGGCTAATGGGCAGTTGAAGCATCGAAAGAAAGATTCAGACAAGTCCCAGGCACATAAAACGAGTTATGCCCCTGGCACTTGGGGGCTAATGTAAGATTATTTGCTCACATTTGGAAGTACCGGTTCACCTTCCAACAAAGCTAAACCGGAACTTGGGGGCTACCATGATATAGACAGAAATACAAAGAAGGCAAAAGCAAAAAACAAGTAAGATACCTCGTATTTGTCTTTCATCTTATTGACCAAGCCCGCTTCATAGTCCCGACTGGTATGAAGCCGGTTCAAATACCCGGAATAAAGCTCCTGGGCACTCAGCTCGGCATAATTGGACAAGTATGTGTTCCACTTGCCCTTCTCCTGCTGGAGTTTCTCCGTTTTAGTAGTATGCTTAGCTAAGACGATAGGCTCAGCAGGAGCGGTAAAACCCGTCCCGGTTATTTGAACGTCCGGGGAAGAAGCAGTATTTGGCTGTGAAGGGGCAGCAGTATGAACCGGACTAACGTGAGCCGGGCTAGTCCGAGAAGGGCTGGCCCGAACAGGACTTGCTGGTTCATGGACATCTTCAGCATTGGGATTTTCAGGAGCAACAACATAATCATGATCCATGGGAGCAGGATCGTCGAGCTGAATGGTAGGCTCGTTTTCCGGAGGGATGACCTCGTCCGGATCAGCTGCCGGATCGGCAGTAGCAGTCTCAGCAGCCATTTTGCTGGCCTTGGCCTTTTTGCTAGGTTTGGGCTTGCTGAAAGGAATTGAAAGAGAAATTAGAATCGTAAAGGCAAATACAAAAGTAAACCGGATGGGATAAAAAACTTACCCAGGGACGGTTTTCAGAGTTGGGACCTGGGTGGCAGTTGATTCGCCGGAAGATGATAAAGGTGTCTCCTGATAATTAGGATCAGACGGTTTAAGTGGCTTGCGTATAAGTCCGGCCTTGGGATGAAGAAGAGTTGGAGAAAGTAAAACCTCAGAGCGGCGCCTCCGGGCCGGAGTAAGAGATATTCCGGAAGACTCGACCACATGGCCACTATGGCGTGTAGTCCGGCGGGCTTCGTGTTGTTGTTTCTTCAAAAGAAAATTAGGGTCCAGTTGAGCGTAAGGATGAGAAAAAGGGTACTTCCGAGATGCCTTACGAATCTTGGGCACCGACGGTTCAGAATCTGAAGAAAGAAGGATTACCTCAGTTTCGGCCGCTTTATCAGCTTCAGCCAAATCCTGTGAAAAGACACTGTTAATATAAATCTGGATAAAAGAGATCAAAGCATATCAGGATCAACTCATACCTCAGAATCCGGATCATCTTCTTCAACATGTGAACCGGAGCCAGCAGCTGCCTTTTTCTTCTTAACAGCGAAGGTTTTCCGACGTGGCTGTTTACCTGACTTGTCCTGAGATTTTCTCTTCCAAAACGGATCATCGGCCTATGCAAAAAGGGAAAAATAAATACAAGGAGTAATTCATATGGACGGATTAGACGCAAATAGGAGAGGTTAAGACTTACTGCTGGCAACTTGTTCTTCTTGTAATATGGGGCCAATCCAGTTTGGCTACATTCCTCCAAGGAGATGTTGAGCATTTTCTTAGCAGATTCAATAACTTCCTTCTCAGGAAGCATGATGTCGGTATGGCGCTGAGGATCATCCGGCTTTCCGGTATACTGACACATCAAACCGGAGCGCCGGCTCGGAGGAAGAATACTCCAGGCAAGCCAACAACGCACGAAGTCAACTCCAGTCAATCCGTTGGCCCTAAAGGCTTTGAGTTTGGCGAGTTGAGGGGCAAACCGGGGCCGTTCTGAGGAGCTAAGACGCTGCGGCAGTGGATGATCTTCAGGAAGACAATGTTCACGATAACCTGGCAGTGGGTTCTCTCCTTCAGGCGAGGTATCCTTGCAATAAAACCAGGATTGATTCCAATCCTTGGGGTGTGTATGGAGAGCAGCATGAGGAAAAACTACATCTCTCCTCTTCTGGATACTGACACCACCCAGTTCTTGATGTGGTCCGGCAGTGAACTCAGTCCGCCGGTTTAAGTGGAAAAAGTTCCGGAACAAATCCACTGACGGTTCTTCTTGAAGGTATACCTCAGAGAAGACTTGAAAATTACAGACATTTGATACAGAATTTGGACATATGTCCTGAGGATGAAGCTGAAAAACGGCCAGCACGTCTCGGAAGAATTTTGAACCGGGGGGACTAAAGCCCCGGGCTATATGATCAAAGAAGACAATAACTTCTCCTTCTTTGGGGGTAGGGGGGCATTCACCCCCTGGGGCCCGCCATTTCAGAACTGCTTGAGGGCCCAGAGTACCAATTGCAGCAGCGTTAGCTAAGTCCTCTTCCGTAATGCGGGAAGGGACCCAGTTGCAAGAAACAAACTGTTTGGCAGACATATTGGCAGAAGGAAAGCTCTGAAAAAGTAAAGTGCAAAATCCGGATTATTCAAATACTGAAGCATAGACCGGATCATGTTATCAAATTACATTGACGATTTAGACAGAAGGCTAATGGCATTGACAACCCGGAAGCAAGTGGGAAACGAGCTGCTACCAGTTTATGATAACAAAAAAGAAGAAGCTAAACCGGAGGGTTCATGGTTGATGCGTTGCAGAAGCAATGTATTATTGACTAAACCGGCGAATGTCTTGCAGATCTATCAAAACAAAGAAACAGGTTTCTACAGAAGACCAAGGTAAAATAGATCTGAGCAATAAGAAAAACAGGAAATTTACGCAGGTCTATCACAGAAGAACTGCGGGGGTCTTATACAGAGCGGATGAATCTAAGGATTGAATCTAAAAAATACCAAGTCTAAGCATAAAGCAACAGAGCAGGAGCAAGTTTCAAAGATAATCTAAGGTTGAATATACCTTAGAAACAGCTTATAGGATGAACAGATAGAGCTTCGAGGTCTCATGGCAGAATCAATGGAGAAACCCTAAGTTACAAATCTGCAGCGAGGGAAAAAGGAATACCTGAGAATGGAAGAGACGGTGGCGGACTAATCTGGACGCGGTTCAGGTTGATGCAGCGGCCTGGTCGACGACGGCGACGAGCTCGAGAACAGCGGAGAAGCTTCGGGCGACGGAGGAAGAAGACGAGCGGAAGGAAGAAAGGCAGAGATGCGGCGGTATTTATAAAGGTTGAGAGACGAAACGGCAAGCGCGGGATTTGAGGAAGTCAGAGATTGGATAAAGATTCTCCTGTCGCCTCGATTTTCGGGATGGCCTTTAAACAAAGGTAACAAAACGGCTGTGCGCAATAAATGAGGAGGTGATGTCATGATCAAATCAAATGATTTCCAGGGATGACGTCATAGCCGTTTTACAAAACAGAGAAGATACAGGAAGGAAGTTTATGCAAGGTTTAGAAGACTGGCATGAACAAGTTCAAGTCATTCTGGGGCCTAATGTCAGGGATATTATTAGCAGGTATAAACCGGCTAGGGAGATCCGGATTATGGTAATGTAGCTGTGTAACTAAAAACTCAGTAGAGGTTACGGCCCATGAAGGCTTAGGGCCCATATGTAAAGGTTACGGTTTGTAAACCGTTCTATCATGTAACTTGAGACACAAGGAAGAAAGAGTAGAGACCGAGGCGGACACAATTATGAGCCGGCCTCGGGACTCTATAAACCGGACCGGGCGTTGCCTCCTATATAAAGGGACGACCCGGCGACGGTTCAAGGGCAAGGAACAATCCGTCGAGAGATAGGCAAGCAATCTGCTCCCTGTTCATCGACGCCCAAGCAATACCAAACCAAACTAGACGTAGGCTTTTACCTTCATCGAAGGGGCCGAACTAGTATAAACCCTCTGTGTCCTTTGTGTGCTTTTAACCTCTTCAAGCTAACCCATGCGATGGTTCCATTACTAAGTCCGTTAAACCGGACATCTGCCGTGCTAATTCCACGACAGTTACCGTTACTCCTATACTACTTTGCTGCCAAATACTTTGCTGCAGATATTAAGTCGTCCAGGTGTGGTTGAATTAACAACTCAACTTCTAATACTTGAGAGTATTCTTTGGCTCCCCTTGCGTCGAATCAATAAATTTGGGTTGAATACTCTACCCTCGAAAATTGTTGCGATCCCCTACACTTGTGGGTTATCAAGACTATTTTCTAGCGCCATTGCCGGGGAGCATAGCTATATTCTTTGAGTCACTTGGGATTTATATCTGTTTATCACTATGAAGAACTTGAAAGACGAAAAAACCAAGATTTATCCCTCAACTACGAGGGGAGGTAAGGAAGTGCCATCTAGCTCTGCACTTGATTCACCCTCTGTTATGAGTAAATTTGCGACACCTACACCTGCTATTGAATCTGATATGTCGCATGTTCTTGATGATGCCACTTCTGCTATGCATGTTACTTATGATGAAACTACTTCTATGATTGCTAATACTGTGCCACTAGGTGAATTTCTTGATGAACAACTTGCTAGGGCTAGAGAGAATGAAATTATTGAAACTGGTAATATTGATGAAAGTGATGATGAAGAATCTCCCCCTAGATATGAATTTCCTGTTGTGCCTGAGGGTTATGTTATGGATGAAGAAACTGCTAGAGATCTTTTAGCTTGCAAAGATAGGTATGATCTTAAGAAACTACTAGCTAAGCTGAAAGAAAAGTCTTTGAATGCTAGAATGAAATATGACCCTGCTTTTTCTACTTCACCTATCTTTATTTCTGATAAGGATTATGATTACTCTGTCGATCCTGAGTTAATTACTTTGGTTGAATCTGATCCTTTCCAAGGCTATGAATCTGAAACTCTTGTGGCACATCTTACTAAGCTGAATGATATAGCCACCCTATTCACCAATGAGGAAAAAAATCGTTACTATTATATCCTTAAGCTATTTCCGTTCTCGTTAAAGGGTGATGCTAAAACATGGTTTAATTCTCTTGATCCTGGTTGTGTGCGTAGTCCCCAGGATATGATTTATTACTTCTCTGCTAAATATTTTCCCGCTCATAAGAAACAAGCTGCCTTAAGGGAAATATACAATTTTGGTGCAAATTGAAGAAGAGAGTCTCCCACAAGCTTGGGGGAGGCTTCTCCGATTACTCAATGCTTTGCCTGATCATCTTCTTAAGAAAAATGAAATACTTGATATATTTTATAATGGACTAACTGATGCTTCCACAGACCACCTGGATAGTTGTGCTGGTCATGTTTTCAGGGAAAGAACTGTTGATCAAGCTGAATTGCTATTGAATAATATGTTGATTAATGAAAATAATAGGACACTTCCTGAACCAACTCCTAAGACAACTCCTAAGAATAGGGGTATTCTATTTCTCAGTCCTGAAGATATGCAAGAGGCAAAGAAATCTATGAAAGAAAAAGGTATTAAAGCTGAAGATGTTAAAAATTTACCACCTATTGAAGAAATACATGGTCTTGATAACCCGACACAGGTAGTAAAGGTAAATTCTCTCTATAGATTTGATGAAGGTGATATTCCTTATAATAAGTTTGCTAGCCAATGCTTAGATGAGTTTGATAATTTTATTGTTAAACAAGAAACCTTCAATGCTTATGTTGGTAGACAATTGCAACGTAATGCTTATATGATTGAACACTTAAGTGATTATATGTCTAGAGTTAAAGGTGAACTAAAATTCATTAGTAAACATGCTTATATGGTTACCACTCAAGTAGAACAAGTACTTAAAGCACAAAATGATTTGCTCAATGAATTAAATAGTGAGAAAAATGATAATGTTGTTAGAGTTGTGACTAGAGGGGGTAGAATGACTAAGGAACCTCTGTATCCTGAGGGTCACCCTAAGAGAATTGAGCAAGAATCTCATAGAGCTAATGTAGATGCACCTAGTCCTTCTAAGAAGAAGAAAAATAAAAATGATAGGACTTTGCATGCTTCTAGTGAACCTGTTGGTGACACACCTGAGAATCCCAATGATATTTCTATCTCTGATGCTGAAACACAATCTGGTAATGAGCATGAACCTAGTGATAATGTTAATGATGATGTTCATGATGATGCTCAACCTAGCAATAACGATGATGTAGAGATTGTACCTGTTGTTGATCTTGATAACCCACAATCAAAGAATCAACGATATGATAAGAGTGACTTCGTTGCTAGGAAGCACGGTAAGGAAATAGAACCATGGGTTTAGAAACACATGCCTTTTCCTCCTAAACCATCCAAGAAAAAGGATGATGAGGATTTTGAGCGCTTTACTGAAATGATTAGACCTATCTTTTTGCATATGCGTTTGACTAATGTGCTTAAAACAAATCCTTATGATAAGTATATGAAAGACATTCTTACAAATAAAAGAGATACCGGAAGTTCAAAATTCCACCATGCTTGCCAATTATACTTTTAAAGGTGGAATACCAAAGAAACTAGGAGGTCCAGGACTACCAACTATACCATGCTCCATTAAAAGAAACTATGTTAAAACTGCTTTATGTGATCTTGGAGCCGGTGTTAGTGTTATGCTTCTCTCTTTATATCGTATACTTGATTTGAATAAGTTGTCACCTACTGAAATATCTTTGCAAATGGCCGATAAATCAACCACTATACATGTCGGTATTTGTGAGGATGTGCCTGTTGTGGTTGCAAATGTTACTATTTTAATGGACTTTGTTATCCTTGATATCCCCGAGGACGATAGTATGCCGATTATCCTTGGTAGACCCTTTTTGAATACCATAGGGGTTGTTATTGATTGCAACAAAGGCAATGTCACTTTTCATGTCAATGGTAATGAGAATACGGTACACTTTCCCAGGAAACAACCTCAAGTCCACAGTATTAATTCTATTGGAAAATTTTCAATGAATACTATTGGAGGTTTTGAATTTCCTCTTCCTACTGTCAAGAAGAAATATGATATTCTTATTGTTGGGGACATGCATATCCCCATTGAGGTAAGCTATTGTTATTCAAAAATTCTCCGGTTTCATGTTGTTCGGAAAGAGTTTGTTAACAAGACTTGATCAACCTTGTTAATGGATTCCTTTTGATGAGCATGAGACGGATGAAGTTCGAAAGCACAACTCTGTGTACCCTCCTTTTACTTTCTGTTATTTAGATTAGATGAAGCAAAAATAGTATTTTCTGTCTGTTATCTAAGTTAACCGTGCAATAAAAAATACCCCAAAATAAAAGTTCTCCAAATGCCCTGAAAATGAAATATGATTTTTTTCTAAAATATTTAAGAATATTTGACACTAAGAACACATCAGGGGGCCACACCACCTGGCCACGAGGGTGCAGGGCGCGCCCCCTGCCTCGTGGGCCCCACGTGGCCCCCTCCACTTATTCCAGCACCCACACACTTCATCTTCCTCCAGAAAAAATCATCCCATAGCTCAAACTCGTGTTCTAGCTCATCTTGCTGCCATTTTCGATCTCCTTGCTCAAAGCTCCATTCATGAAACTGTTTGGGGAGATTGCTCTTCGGTATGTGACTCCTCCAATGGTCCAATTAGTTATTGGTCTAGTGCTTTATTTATTGCAATTTTTTGCTGCTTAGGTGACCCTGTTCTTGAGCTTGCATGTCAAATTTATGTGGTTCCAAGTAGTTCTAATGCATGATATAGTCTCTAGGCACTTGTGGGAGTAGTTGCTATCAATCTTGTTGAGTTTGGTTCACTTTTATTTTGAGTCACTAAAAATTTCAGAAATTTTCCAGAAAAAAATGCATAGGAAAATCAAGCAAGGTGGTTCCTCAAAGAAGCAAGGACCAAGGCTCGCGATATGTGATCCAAACGATGAACTATCGAGGGAAGCTCAAGTGTGGCCTTGTGAATGGCCGTCAGAGGAGTTTATGATCCAGGCGGGCATCAAGGAAGAATTTGACACATATGTGTGTAATGCTGATCTTGAGGACTTCGTGTCAGATAAGTGCCCACAGCACCACTACTGAACTGATTCCTTTGTGAGAAGGTTTAAATTTACATCTTCACGTAATTCTCACACTGTCTTACTTGATCTTTATTATAAATCTTATACCATGGACTTAGAAGATTTTAATGATGCTTGTAAACTTCCGTAGTGGGGAAATGTTAGTGAACCTCGCAAATCTGAATATAAGAACTTCCTAGCTAGTATCACTGTGGGGGAATCTAGAGAAATCACACAAGCTACCATACGGAGCATTCATTTTCCTTCCATACATTATTTTGCTATCTTCATTGGTAGATGCATTAACGGTAAAGATGAGGCTTGCCACATGTGTATTCCAGATCTTAGTGTCCTCAAAAGCGCGGTACTAGGTGATAGACAATATAACTTGGGGGCTATCCTTGCACGAAGGTTACATCTTAACGGTTTAAGTGGAGATTTGTTTGGTGGAATTTATGCAACTCGCTTGGCTAATTATCTTCATGTACCCATACACGAGAACGATGCGAAGTTGCCTCCCGCTTATCTAGATTATAATGTTATGGTTCACCATCAGTTTGTCGAGAGGGATGAACAATCCCTCCAGTACCGACTAATCTTTGACAGGCATCGCACTGTTCATATTGCTCTCCCTGCTCCTACTTTCTTTGACTTTCAAGCGAAAAGGATATATGTTATAACCAGGGAGGAGGCAAACTAGTATGAAGGGAGGACGGAAGCAGCTCGTCTCTAAGCTGCAGCTCTTTAGGCAATAGCCGCTGCATCTCAGTACAACCCCAACTACGACTTTGGATATCCGTCAGGCCAGTACTGGCCATAGACCAACTTAGGCCAAAAGGCTAAGCTTGGGGGAGTACGTATTTCTCACCGACATTACATTCATGTTCACACACTCATTCCAGTAGTTGGTGCTCATACTTTTTCATTGTATTATCCATGTTAGTTTATTTTCTTTTCCAAGTCTTTTTATTGTGTGCCTCAAAAACCCCCAAAAAAATAGTTGTAGCTATTAGCCAGTTTACTTTCCATGCCTGTAGTAGTAGTAATTAAAAGAAAACCAAAAAAGATTTCTCGTTCTTCTTTTGCTTGTTGGGAGCTTTCCCGTGTAAATAGTTTCTTTTCTTTTCTTTGGGGGTCAAGAGGAGAAGACCATGATGAAAATGCTTAGTGGCTCTCATATGCATTATTGTTGATTTAACCAAGAGCCATATTACTTTGTATTCTCCCTTGTATTAAATGCTTGCAGATTCCGACTTAGTCCAATGCACGTGCACTATTATTATTATCCACACCGTTCGGTCGCGCGAGTGAAAGGCAATAATGACGATATATGATGAACTGATTGAGATGAGAGAAGCTGGTATGAACTCGGCCTACCTTGTTTTGTAAATATGAATAGTTCATCATTCCCGATTCAGCCTATTATGAACGAAACATGCTTGCAATGACAATTAGAGATTATAGTTGCTCATGCCATGCTTAATTAGCTAGGAGTTTATAATGGTCTACCTTGCATGCCAACATGCTATTAAAATGGTTGTGATGTGGTATGATAGGGTGGTATCCTCCTCTGAATGATTCAAGTGGTTTGACTTGGCATATGTTCATGCATGTAGTTGAAACAAAATCAACATAGCCTCCATGATATTTATGTTCATGGTGATTTATATCCTACTCCTGCTTGCACTCATTGTTGATTAATCTTAATGCATGTTCATGACTGTTGTCGCTCTCTAGCTAGTCGCTTCCCAGTCTTTTTCTAGCCTTCACTTGTACTAAGCGGGAATACTGCTTGTGCATCCACTTCCATAAACCCCAAAGTTATTCCATATGAGTCCACCATACCTTCCTATATGCGGTACTTACCTACCGTTCCAAGTAAATTTGTATGTGCCAAACTCTAAACCTTCAAATGAAATTATGTTTTGTATGCTCGAACAACTCATGTATCAACTAGGGATGTCTATATCTTCCATGCTAAGCGGATTATTATCACGATGAGTGAACTCCGCTCATCATCCACGAGAAAATGGCCGGTAAACGGGATGCCCAGTCCCATGCTAAAATCAAATCAAAATAATTAAATAAAACTCCCCCAGGGCTGTTTTTGGTATGGACGGTACCCGTTGTTTCGGGCGAGCCGTGGAGTGTGCTTGTTCGTGGTGGGGGAGTATAAACTTTACCATTCTATTTGGGAACCGCCTATAATGTGTGTAGCATGGAAGATATCGGGAACTCTTGGTTGTTATGTTGACAATGAAAGTATATCGCTCAAAATATTATTCATCTCTATTTCAAAACTCGAGCTCTGGCACCTCTACAAATCCCTGCTTCCCTCTACAAAGGGTCTATCTATTTACTTTTATGTTGAGTCATCATCCTCTTATTAAAAAGCACCAGTTGGAGAGCACAGCTGTCATTTGCATGCATTGCTATTAATTTACATTGAGTATGACTGTGACTGGATCTCTTTTACCATGAATTACAATGTCTAGTCAATCCTTGATCTTCAGAGGTGCTCTGCATTTATGTTGTGCGGTCTCAGAAAGGGCTAGCGAGATACCATCTTGTTGTATCATATTATGACTGTTTTGAGAAAGTGTTGTCATCCGAGGTTTATTATTATTGCTCGCTAGTTGATTATGCCATTGATATGAGTAAACATGAGACCTGAAAGTTACTGTGAATGTGGTTAGTTCATAATCTTTGCTGAAAACTTGAATGCTGGTTTACATATTTGCAACAACAAGAGCAAACAGAGTTTGTAAAAGTTTTTCTTTATCACTTTCAGTTTGTCAACTAAATTGCTTGAGGACAAGCAAAGGTTTAAGCTTGGGGGAGTTGATATGTCTCCAACGTATCTACTTTTCCAAACACTTTTGCCCTTGTTTTGGACTCTAACTTGCATGATTTGAATGGAAATAAGCCGGACTAACGTTGTTTTCAGCAGAACTGCCATGGTGTTATTTTAGTGCAGAAGTAAAATTTCTCAGAATGACCTAAAAATAAACGAAGAATATTTTTGGAATATAAAAAAATACTGGCGAAAGAATCAAGACCAGGGGGCCACACCCTGGCCACGAGGGTGCCCCCC
>LR738713.1:365949057-365990293 GCA_902687465.1 Secale cereale | reverse complement strand
CCCCCCCCCGCGGGCATGCCCCCCTGTCTCGTGGGCCCCTGACGCTCCACCGACCTCAACCCCGACTCCATATATTCACTTTGAGGGAGAAAAATATCAGAGAGAAGGATTCATCGCGTTTTACGATACGGAGCCGCCGCCAAGCCCTAATCTCTCTCGGGAGGGCTGATCTGGAGTTCGTTCGGGGCTCCGAAGAGTGGAGATCGTCGCCGTCGTCATCATCAACCTTCCTCCATCACCAATTCCATGATGCTCACTGTGATAGCCTAGCTTATTAGGTATGATAGACTACTCATATCAATAAGGAAGTCCTTCTTTTCCGGGAGCCCATTTGGAAAGAACTCCAAAGTTAAGCGTGCTCAGCTTGGAGTAATTTCAGGATGGGTGACCGACCAGGAAGTTGCTCCCGGGTGCGCATGAGTGAGGACAAAGTACGCATAATAGACTAGTATTGATATATGGGGCCAGTCTAGATCCCGCCAGGAGTAACGACCACCGGCGGGTGTGTACGGGGTGTTACAAGTTGGTATAAGAGACGACCCTCATGGTTGCACGGATGTTTGCGGAAGGTGCTCGATCATGTTATTCATGACGTTTGTGACCCTTCGTGGCACACGGCATGGCACATGTGTATCGGACTGGATGCACAGACGTTTGTGCCAAGAGGGAACGTTCCTGTGGCCCGACGAGGACGTCGGTTCCTCTGAGTGGGGGTGTATGTGATAGCCTGGCTTATTAGGGATGATAGACTACTCATATCAATAAGGAATTCCTTCTTTTCCGGGAGCCCATTCGGAAAGAACTCCAAAGTTAAGCGTGCTCAGCTCGGAGTAATTTCGGGATGGGTGGCCGACCGGGAAGTTGCTCCCGGGTGCGCATGAGTGAGGACAAAGTGCGCAGAATAGACTAGTATTGATATATGGGGCCAGTCTAGAACCCGCCAGGAGTAACGACCACCGGCGGGTGTGTCCGGGGCGTTACACTCACCACCGTGCGTGAGTAATCCCATCATAGGTTTGCTGGACGGTGATGGGTTGGATGAGATTTACCATGTAATCGAGTTAGTTTTGTTAGGGTTTGATCCCTAGTATCCACTATGTTCTAAGATTGATGTTGCTATGACTTTGCCATGCTTAATGCTTGTCACTAGGGCCCTAGTGCCATGATTTTAGATCTGAACCTATTATGTTTTCATGAATATATGTGAGTTATTGATCCTATCTTGCAAGTCAATAGTCACCTACTATGTGTTATGATCCGGCAACCCCGAAGTGACAATAATCGGGACCACTCCCGGTGATGACCGTAGTTTGAGGAGTTCATGTATTCACTAAGTGTTAATGCTTTGGTCCGGTACTCTATTGAAAGGAGGCCTTAATATCCCTTAGTTTCTGATAGGACCCCATTGCCACGGGAGGGTAGGACAAATGATGGCATGCAAGTTCTTTTCCATAAGCACGTATGACTATATTCGGAATACATACCTACATTACATTGATGAGCTGGAGCTAGTTCTGTGTCACCCTATGTTATAACTATTACATGAGGAATCGCATCCGGCATAATTATCCATCACTGATCCAATGCCTACGAGCTTTTCACATATTGCTCCTTGCTTAGCTACTTTACCGCTGCTACTGTTACAATCACTACAAAACTGCTATTGTTACTTTTGCCACTGTTATTGTTACTTCCATACTACTTTGCTACTAAATACTTTGCTGCAGATATTAAGTCTTGCATGTGTGGTTAAATTGACAACTCAACTGCTAATACTTGAGAGTATTCTTTGGCTCCCCTTGTGTCGAATCAATAAATTTGGGTTGAATACTCTACCCTGGAAAACTGTTGTGATCCCCTACACTTGTGGGTTATCAATGAGTGTCGCCCCTTTTGAGCATGAGCTAGTGCGGCGGGTAAGGCGCGCTGGAAATATTCTCTTTGAAGAGGAGTCTCCTGGGTATTTACCTGAGAGGAAGGAAGAAGGCCAGGATAGTCGGCTATAATAGCCACTTCGGTACCATCATGGCTGGTTTGATAAAAGACCCCGTATTTAAGATCTATGCCAATGTCCGGATCCTCCTCAAATCCGGGATCCATGTCCCGAATATGGTCCTCTGGCTGTGGGATAGGATTGCTAATCTTTTCGACCACCTTCCTCCACTCCTGTTGAAAGCAACCGCACTTAGTTCGGTTAATCAATCTCAAAATAAAAATTGAGTAAAACTAACGATCAGGGAAAGGCTTACCCAATCGATGGGGTTATACATAGAGAAACCCTCCCGGCACTTCAAGCGAAGAAAATCCTCCTTCTCCCCTTTGTAGAGATCAGCTAGGATGGTGGCCAGAGCGGCAGGGTTGTCGGAACCCTCGCGTAGACAGCGTGAGGCATCATCCTGGCCATTATAGTGCCACATAGGAAACCCTGTGGCCTGGAGCGGCTGCACGCATCGCGCTATTGAGATCGCCATCACTTTGATTATCGTCAGCTTGAGGTGGGCAAGTAGTATAATCTTGCTTGCAAGTCTTTTGACCTCCACATTGTCTTCCTCCTTGAGACTGCGCGGGCACCAGTTGAAACGCTTCTTTAAAGGAGCACCAGAGTATTCGAGGAGGCCTTGCCGGATTGGGTCCGGCAGGACCACATCCTCGATATAAAACCACTCTAAGGGCCACTCTTCGGATGCCTTCTTCGGAGTGCCGGGCAGATAACATGTCTCTGCTATACGCCACACTTTGGCGCCTCCTACCTCGAATATAGATCCCTTCTGGGAGCGAGGGACGAGGTAGAAGAACTTTTGCCGTAACCCGAAATGGGCCTCGCAGCCCAGAAATAGCTCACAAAGAGCGACGAAGCCCACAATGTGCAGGATAGATCCCGGTGTAAGGTCGTGCAGTTGGAGGCCATAGAACTCCAGAAACCCCCTGAGAAAAGGGTGGATTGGAAATCATACGCCTCTTAGGAGGAAGGAGACTAAGAACACCCGTTCTTCTTTGGAAGGATTGGGGAAACTTTTCGCCAGAGCTTGACCGTCAAGAGAAGTTAATCCAGCCCGGATAGGGACTAGATCCTCGGGAGGGAGATAACCCTGCGTGTGAGTTTTCTCAGATGCGCATGAGAGACTGAGCAACTCTCCCAATCGCCCACTTGAGGACCATGAGGGCGCGATGAAGAACTAGGAACGCTGGTCATGTTTGAAGGTTTTCCGTGGCAGGCTCTAAGGATTTTCCGTGTGGAATGGAATGGCATCTGAGATCTAGTCTCCTTAAATAGGCGCCTTCCCTATGTAGTCGAGAGGTCAATTGTAAAAATACCCAGATGGTTCACATTTGTCTGACACGTGGAAGCCAAGACGACGACGGCAAGGAATCGACGAGATATAATACTAAAATATGAAGTCGAACTATCATCTGATCTAAAGGAGGACTCACCTTGCAAGACCGAAGAGATGAAGCCGGATACAGACTCGTCCTTGAAGGCAAGTCCGGGGGCTACTGAGGGAGTCATGTATTTTAGGGGTCCTCGGGCGTCCGGGCCATTGATGTTGGGCCGAATTGATGGGTCATGAAGATAGAAGCAGAAGGCCCTCCCTCGTGTTCAGTTAGGACTCCTATGTATGTAGAAAGGCAAGAGAGATGTTCGGATGTAACGGTTCCTTCCTTCCCAAGTCACCTTTGTAACCCTAAGCACCCTCTGGCGTGTATATAAGTCGAGGGGTTTAGTCCGTAGAGACAACAGAATCATACCACATAGGATAGACTTTTAGGGTTTAGTCATTATGATCTCGAGGTAGATCAACTCTTGTAACCCCATATCTTTCAAGATCAATCAAGCAGGAAGTAGGGTATTACCTCGATCGAGAGGGCCTGAACCTGGGTAAACATCATGTCCCTAGTCTTTTGTTACCATCAATCCTTAGACGTACAGCTTGGGCACCCCTACCCGAGATCTGCCGGTTTTGACACCGACAGTAACCCTTTACGACAAGCTCTTGATCACCTCCATAAACGAGAAACATCTCCTTAGTCCTTTTCAGGTACTTAAGTATATTCTTGACCGCTATCCATTGCTCCATTCCAGGATTACTTTGAAACCTTCCCACCATACTTATGGCAAGTCTGACATCTGGTCTTGTGGACAGCATTGCATACATGATAGATCCTATGGGTAAAGCATAGGGGGTGAAACTCATCTTTTCTCTATCCTCCGTAGTCGCTGGGCATTGAGTCCTACTCAACTTCACACCTTGAAAAATAGGCAAGAACCCCTTCTTGGACTGATCCATTTTGATCTTCTTCAAAATCTAATCAAGATATGTGCTTTGTGAAAGTCCTATTAAGCATCTCGATCTATCTCTATAGATTTTGATGCCTAATATGAAAGCAGCTTCTCCTAGGTCCTTCATTGAAAAACTCTTGTTCAAATCTTCCTTCACATTTTCCAAAAGTTCTATATTGTTTCCAATCAGCAATATGTCATCCACATATAATATTAGAAACGCTATAGAGCTCCCACTCACTTTCTTGTAAATACAAGCTTCTCTGAAAACTTGTATAAACCCAAATTCTTTGATCACCTCATCAAAGCGAAGATTCCAACTCCGAGATGCTTTCACCAGTCCATAAATGGATCGCTGGAGTTTGCACACTTTGTCAGCATTCTCTGGATCGACAAAACCTTCTGGTTGAATAATATACAACTCTTCCTTAAGGAACCCATTAAGGAATGCTGTTTTGATATCCATCTACCAGATTTCATAATCGGAAAATGCAACTATTGCCAACATGATTCTGGCGGACTTAAGCATTGCTACGGGTGAGAAAGTCTCATCATAGTCAACTCCTTGAACTTGTGAAAACCTCTTTGCCACAAGTCGAGCTTTATGGACGGTGACATTACCGTCCACGTCCGTCTTCTTCTTGAAGATCCATTTATTCTGAATGTCCTTTCGCCCTTTAGGTAATACTTCCAAAGTCCATACTTTGTTTTCATACATGGATCCCATCTCGGATTTCATGGACTCTAACCATTTGTCGGAGTTCGGGCCCACCATCTCTTCTCCATAGCTCGTAGGTTCATCGTTATCCAACAACATGACCTCTAAGACAGGGTTGTCGTACCACTCAGGAGCAGAATGTATCCTTCTCGACCTACGAGGTTCGATACTAACTTGATCTAAAAGTTTATAATCACCATCATTAATTTCGTCTTCAACTGATGTAGGTGCCACAGAAACTTCTTTCTGCACCGTGCTACTATCTGGTTGAAGTGAAGGTTCAACAACCTCATCAAGTTCTATCTTCCTCCCACTCAATTCTTTCCAGAGAAACTCTTTCTCGAGAAAGGACCCGTTCTTAGCAACAAACACTTTGCCCTCGGATCTGAAATAGAAGGTATACCCAACTGTCTCCTTTGGGTATCCTATGAACACATATTTGTCCGCTTTTGGTTCGAGCTTTTCTGGCTGAAGCCTTTTGACATAAGCATCGTAGCCCCAAACCTTTAGAAACGGCGACTTAGGTTTCTTGCCAAACCATAGTTCATACGGTGTCGTGTCTAGGGACTTAGATGGTGCCCTATTTAAAGTGAATGCAGATGTCTCTGACGCATAACCCCAAAACATCATAGAACGCACCATATCCAATTAGGTACAATTACGATGTTCGGACACACCATTACGCTGTGGTGTTCCAGGTAGTGTCAACTATGAAACAATTCCACGTTGTCTTAAGTGATTGCCAAACTCATAACTCGGATATTCTCCCACTCGATCGGATCGTAGGAATTTAATCTTCTTGTTACGATGATTCTCGACTTCTCTCTGAAATTGCTTGAACTTTTCAAATGTTTCAGACTTATGCTTCATTAAGTAAATATACCCATATCTACTCAAATCATCGGTGAAGGTGAGGAAATAACGATATCCACCGCGCGCGACAATACTCATCGAACCGCACACATTAGTATGTATGATTTCCAACAAGTCACTTGCCCGTTCCATTGTTCCGGAAAACGGGGTTTTTGTCATCTTGCCCATGAGGCATGGTTTGCATGTGTCAAGTGATTGAAAATCAAGAGACTCCAAAAGTCCATCAGCATGGAGTTTCTTCATGCGCTTTACACCAATATGACCTAGGCGGTAGTGCCACAAGAAAGTGGTGCTATCATTATCAACTCTATATCTTTTGGCATCAATGTTATGAACATGTGTATCATCACTATCGAGATTCAATAAGAATAAACCCCTCACAATGGGTGCATGACCATAAAAGATATTACCCATATAAATAGAACAACCATTATTCTTTGATTAAAATGAGTAACCGTCTCGCATTAAACAAGATCCAGATATAATGTTCATGCTCAACGCGGGCACTAAATAACAATTATTCAGGTCGATAACTAATCTCAATGGTAATCGAAGAGCGAGCGTGCCGACGGCGATCACATCAACCTTGGAACCATTTCCCACGCGCATCGTCACTTCGTCCTTCACCAACCTCCGTCTATTCCGCAGTTCCTGTTTAGAGTTGCAAATGTGAGCAACCGCACCGGTATAAAATACCCAGGAACTACAGCGACATCTGATTAGGTACACATCTATAACATGTATATCATATATACCTTTGTTGGCCCCCTTCTTTTCAGCCAGATACTTGGGGAAATTCCGCTTCCAGTGGCCAGTTCCCTTGCAATAGAAGCACTCAGTTTCTGGCTTGGGTCCAGCCTTGGGTTTCTTCACGGGAGGAGCAACTGCTTTGCCACCTTTCTTGAAGTTTCCCTTCTTTCCCTTGCTCTTCTTGAAAATAGTGGTTTTATTGACCATCAACACTTGATGTTCCTTCTGGATGTCTGACTCAGCGACTTTCAACATCGCGAACAGCTTGGAGACTGACTTATTCATCCCTTGCATGTTATAGTTCAACACAAAGCTCTTGTAGCTAGGTGGTAGCGATTGAAGAACTCTGTCAGTGATCGCCTCAGGTGGGAGCTCAACTCCCAACTCAGCCACACGGTTGTAGTACCCAGACATTCTGAGTATGTGCTCAGTGACAAAAGTGTTCTCCTCCATTTTGCAGGTGTAGAACTTAGAGGTCTCATACCTCTCGATCCGGGCATTTTTCACAAAAATACACTTCAACTCCCGGAACATCTCATATGCTCCATGACATTCAAAACGCCTTTCAAGTCCCAGTTCTAAGCCATACAACATGGTGCACTGAACTATTGAGTAGTCATCAACACGCGATCGCTAGACGTTCATAACATCCATAGACGCGGGAGCGGGTGGCGCACCAACCACCAAGTGGTGCATCAAGGACATAAACATGTTGGGCAGCCGTGAGGATAATCCTCAGATTACGGGCCTAGTTCACAAAGTTACTTCCATCATCTTTCAGCTTAGCTTTCTCTAGGAACACATTGAAATTCATGGGAGCTACTGCGCGAGCCATTGATCTACAACATAAATTTGTAAAGACAACTTAGACTATTGTTCATGATAGATGAGCTCAATTAATCTTATTACTTAAGAACTCCAACTCAAATCATCATCCCTCCGGTTGTCCAAGTGTAACACGATCCAAATTCACCAACCCAAGTCCGATCATCACGTGAGATGAGGTGGTTTCAGTGGTGAACATCTCCATGTTGATCATATCT
Organism: Secale cereale; assembly: GCA_902687465.1. NCBI lineage: Eukaryota > Viridiplantae > Streptophyta > Magnoliopsida > Poales > Poaceae > Secale > Secale cereale. The sequence continues at coordinate 365,982,630 of LR738713.1, read as the reverse complement.
ACTATATGACTCATGTTCGACCTTTCGGTCTCTTGTGCTCCGAGGCCATGTCTGTACATGCTAGGCTCGTCAAGTTTAGCCCAAGTGTTCCGCATGTGCAAAACTGGCTTGCACCCATTGTATGTGAACGTAGAGTCTATCACACCCGATCATCATGTGGTGCTTCGAAACGACGAACTTTCGCAACGGTGCACACTTGGGGAGAACACGGTTTTATCTTGAAATTTTAGTGAGGGATCACCTTATAATGCTATCATCGTCCTAAGCAAAATAAGATGCATAAAAGGATTAACATCACATGCAAATCATAAGCGACATGATATGGCCATCATCTTGTGCATTTGATCTCCATCTCCAAAGCACCGGCATGATCTCCATCGTCACTGGCATGACACCATGATCTCCATCATCGTGCTGCCATCAGGGTTGTCACGCCAACAATGCTTCTACTAATATTGCTACCGTCAGAGATGAAGTAAAGCATTACAAAGCATTTAATGATTGACACGCAGGTCATACAATAATTAAAGACAACCCTATGGCTCCTGCCGGTTGCCGTATTTATCGACATGGAAGTCGTGATAAACTATTACTCCCTGTGTCCCAAAATAAGTGATGCAAAAGTGACTCAACTTTACACTAAAGTTAGTGCAAAATTGAGTCACTTTTGAGTCACTTATTTTGGGACGGAGGGAGTACAAAACATGACCATCTCATACATCAAATATATCTCATCATGTCTTTGGCCATATCATATCACAACATACCCTACAAAAACAAGTTAGACGTCCTCTAATTTGTTGTTGCATGTTTTATGTGGCTGCTATGGGTATCTAGCACGAACGATTCTTACCTACGCAAAGCCACAACAGTGATATGCAAATTGCTATTTAACCTTCCAAAAGGACCGCCTTTGTCGAATCAGATCCAACTAAAGTGGGAGAGATAGACACCCGTCAGCCATCTTTATTCAACAAGTTGCATGTCTGTCGATGGAACCGGTCTCATGTACGTGGACATGTAAGGTTGGTCCGAGACGCTTCATCCCACAATACCACTGAATCAAAATAAGACTAGGGAAGGAAGCACTCTGAATATCAACGCCCACAAACTCCTTTGTATTCTACTCGTGATCTCATCTATGCATAGACCTAGCTCATGATGCCACTGTTGGGGAACGTTGCATGGGAAACAAAAAAAAATCCTACGAACACCCAAGATCAGTCTAGGAGATGCACATCTACGAGAGGAGAGTTGGATCCTCATACCCTTGTAGATCGCTAAGCAGAAGCGTTCAATAACACGGTTGATGTAGTGGTACGTCTTCGTGATCCAATCACGAACCATCCCGCGGACTCCGATCTAGCGCCGAACGGACGGCACCTCCGCCTTCAACACATGTACGGCTTGATGACGCCTTCACCTCCTCGATAAAGCGAGCGAAGGTGAAGTAGTAGCTCGAGTCCTCCGACAGCACGACGGCGTGGTGGCGGAGGAACTGTGGCAGAGCTTCGCTAAGCACTACGCGTATGAGGAGAAGAGCTACGGGAGAGGAAGGGCGGCGCCAAGGCGTGTTGGGGTGCGGCTGCCTGATGTCTACACACGCTTCTATTCCTGTAGACTATGTTGGGCCTCCAAGCGCAGAGGTTTGTAGGACAGCAGCAATTTCCCTCAAGTGGATGACCTAAGGTTTATCGAACTCAGGGAAGTAGAGGTTGAAGATGGTCTCTCTCAAGCAACCCTGCAACTAAGATACAAGAAGTCTCTTGTGTCCCCAACACACCTAATACAACTAGGAGTTGTATAGGTGCACTAGTTCGGCGAAGAGATGGTAAAATATGGATGATAGGAGTGGCAAAGCAAAGTAATATAAATCTGTAATAAAAGGTGCAGCAAGCAAACAAGTGGTAAACGTGAGCACAAATGGTATTGCAATGGTGGAAACAAGGCCTAGGCTTCATACTTTCACTAGTGGCAACTCCCAACAACATTAACATAGTCTATCACATGATATTTCCCATAAAACATGCAATGGAGACGCACTCGGAGGTCATTCCTTTGTGGTCAAGAGAGGACGAGAATTATGTAGGGCTACAAAAGCACACCTCAAAGTTCGTAATTCTCAATCTATGGATTTCCCATGTCACCACGGCCATCCAAAGAGAGTACCACAATCACCACAACATATCTCCAGGATAGTCAAAGACAAGCACCAAGAGACTCTCAATCTTCAATCAACACACAAAAGAGGAATTCACTCATGAAAATATTCTTCTAATCCATGTCCATTAGACCGCTGTCACCTTGGTCTCGGGGATTATACTAGATAAAGACAAGTGAGTACATCAATTCAATACATAGAGGAAGGGGAAATATCATGGGATCACCCTAGATTAACATAGCCTATGATCACAACGAAGATCACATCATGGGAGAGAGAATTGACCACATAGCTACTGGTAGAAACCTCAGCCCTGAGGAAGACTACTCACACATGGCCATGGTGAGCAAGAGATTGATGGTGGTGTTGATGGAGAGGTGCAGCCCGGAGAGGAGGAGGCGGCCGGCGGCAGCCCTCCGGGGCGGCGGCGGCCCTCGAGGCGGTGGCGGCCCTAGGGGGCAGCGGCTCCTTGGCCCCCCTTCTTCCTTGTGGATGGTGCTGCAATGGTGCTGGTCCTCCCCTCCAAGACGGCGGCCTGGGAGGAGGAAAATTCGTGGCCCCTGGTGACCTAGGTTTCCTCTCTTTATATAGACTCTCGGATTCCCGTCATCAGATTTTGGGCTTCAGTAAAAACGGGATTTTGTCGGCCGTCCAGACTCCGATTTGGACGAATTTTATATCCAGAAGCATCCTCTCGAAATTCCCCACAACTTTCGCAACTAGGCTTTTTCCGTTTGACGTCGTCTTCGGGCCGGAACGTGACCATCTTATAAAAACGTTCTCAAACAGATTTCAGGAAAGTCAGAGTTCTACTCCAATACGACTCCTTTTGCGTTTTTGTCAATTCCAAGTAATTCCTACACAATAAAGTGTAAAACAAGAACATTGTCAACTTTTGCAACCATTAGTAGGTTAGTCCAATAAATGCCTAAAAAGATAGAAAACTTTGATATAAACATGAGACAATGATGCAAAACAAGCATGTCACAAGCAAAAATTATGGATACGTTTGGGACGTATCAACATCCCCAAGCTTAATTCCTACTCGTCCTCGAGTAGGTAGAATGATAACATAGATAATTTTTGAGGTGACATGCTACTAACACAATCTTGATCAAGTAATATAGTAAAGCACATGAACTGAAATAAAGTGAACCAAAACAATTGTCTATAGTTGAAAGCAAGTAAACAATGAATAACCAAGTGATCATCTAAGTAAATTCTTTTCATGAATAGTACAATTGAAGACATTAAACTATAAAGTTAAGCACAACTATTAGCCCCAAAGGAGTTCTCTCATCAAAAGCATTCTAGTTAACACAAAAGGAAGATAAAGTTTCAGCAATGCTTTCCACTTTTCAACATTTTATCTCATGGATAAGTTCAATGCACAAGGATTATACATAACTAAGCAGAAATTTTGAACATAATCAACTTGAACCCAGGGTTAACACTAGATGCTTGCTTATGGTGGAGGAAGAAGATTAGAACATAGGAAAACTGACTCAACATTTAAAAGTAAAAGATAGGCCCTTCGCAGAGGGAAGCAGGGATTACTCATGTGCTAGAGCTTTTTATTTTTGAAAACATAGAGATATAAAAGCAATTTTGAGAGATGTATGCTTATGTCAACGAATGGTAATAAACAATGCACTACTACTCATGCCAAACAGAACTTAAGAGCAGCTCCCATAGAGGAATGATAACACTCCCCTTTCTCCTTTGTTTATCACTAGCCAAAGTTTGCCTGATTTCTCAGGTACGATGTGTGAAGGAGGTTTTTGATATTGATATTGATGACATGTAAAGTGGGCTGGGCATACCCTTTTGCCAGCTGTTTTTGCAAAATTAAGGACATGCACATTATTCATGCACGTTAGGGGTCGTTCTGTCCAACACAAGTAATAATGAACTGTCTACCACTTCCTCATGAGCTAAAACAGAGACACAAATAACGATAAATTTTGAATATTTTAAAGATAGCACATGAGCAATTTACTTGGAGTAGCTATTAAATACCATGCATATAGGTAGGTGATGACCCACAACCGTAAGGGATCTATTGCAGCGTTTTCGATAAGTAAGAGTGTCAAACCCAACGAGGAGCAGAAGGTATTGATAAGTGATTCTGAGCAAAGAATAACTGCAAGCACTGAAAGATAACTTTTTAGGGGTTTTCTTGATATAAGCAACAGGAAGGTAAAAGCGAGCAAAGTAAAAGGCACTGGAGAGTAACAAGTGGCCCAATCCTTTCTGAGCAAAGGAGAGGCCTAGCAACTGAACTTATAAAGGCTAAAGTGTTCTTGAGGACACACGGGAGAGGTAGTCATGTGCTTTCGCCATATTCCGTATCGGTACTATGTGATGTGTTGATAAGTGTTGAGTGGGTGGATCTATGCTAGTACACCCTCTAGACTAAGATAAGTGCACTCTTATGATTAAACACCTTGCAAGCATCCGCAAATACAAGATAGTATTTAAGGCAAAAGCCTAACCATAGCAATATGATCGATGATCCAGTGTTCCCTTGTGCAAAAGCGTGCGAACTGGGGTTCAGGCTTCTGTCACTCCGGCAACCCACCGTAAGCAATCTTTGTACACAATGTATTCCCCTAGGTCCTTAATAAGGCGAAATGTTGAGTGTTCGACTCACACAACACCACTAGGAAAATAACAACACAACTTAAGTATCAAACAACACATATTACTTCAACATCATATGACTACTAACAACAAGACTTCTCCCATGTCCTCAAGAACTAAAGTAACTACTCACAAGACATAAAAGAGATCATGATCAGTGGAGATAAATGGATGATAAACAATCTGGACATAATGATATTTCTCCAACAAAACTCAATAACATTCACCACAAAGTAGTAATCAACACCGATTGAGTAGAGAGGATAGATAGTACGGATTACAACACAAGTTGCAATTGTGAGATGAGATTGGATGAAGATGGAGATGGTGCTGATGTTGGGGATGATGTTGATGATGATCTCGATGACGCCCGTGACGATGGTGATGACGATGGCGATGATCTCCCCTTCCGGGAGGTAATCTCCCCGGCGGAATCTGCCCGCCGGAGATGGCTTTTTCTTCTCTGTAGGTTTCCGCCACGGAGCGGCGGCGGAACTCCGTAAAACCTCTCCTTTTTAGGGTTTCTGGATGACGAGGAGTATATATGCCAAAGGGGAGAGCCAGGAGTGGGCCAGGGGCTCCAGGCGCCCTCCCGGCGCGGCCAGGGAGGGGCCCGCGGCAGGTGGCCGCCTGGGCACCCTGTGGCCCCCCTCTGGTTGCTCTTTTGCGTGTCTTTGTGATCCTTCTGGAAAATACCCTCCGTCGATTTTCAAGTAATTTGGAGGTATTCTTCTTCAGCAACTCAGCGTCCACTTTTTACCGCTGAATTCTACATCTGCTGCTTCGGCACCGGAAAGTTGCAAACTGTGTAAAATAGGCCAAAACATCATAAGAACATCATCGTAATGTGAAATATATCAATGAATAAGGATTAATTACGATATAAAATAGTGATGCATTTTGGACGTATCAACACCCCCAAGCTTAGACCTCGCTTGTCCCCAAGCGAATACTGAGCTCGGTAAACCTGTCCACAAGTTTAGAGAGTGAAGTGTCGATAAATAGAATACGGACGAGAAGCATCCCAGTTTCTTCACCAAACTCAAATATCCTCAACAGCAATCTTCAACTCATAAGGCCCTTATAAAGGAGTGGTAACACTTATAATCGAAAGTAGGGCTAAGGAAACTCATCAAATCATGGCAAACATGTCCTTTGGTCAAAGAACAACTAATAGCTTTTACTTTTGCTCTTTCTCTTTATGTTTTGATGAAATTAATTGAAGCTTTTGAAAGAACATGTTATTAGGCAAGAAGTGAAAGTGTTAACACAAAGGAACATGTTTGCTTTAGCTGGGCTTGACAAACAACTTACCTATCAAATGATAATGTCAACAAGGATATGATATGACAAATCTTAATGCAACTTTATATGAATGAATCCTCGTCAACATCAAATGTCTGCTCTCTTTAAGAATAGAAGGAAGTAGGAATAACTGACTCATCCTAAAACTAAGAGATAGGCCCTGCTCTAGGGAAGTAGGGAAAACTCATGTGCTATCCTTAAATCAAACAGAATGAAAACAAGTTTTGAGAGGTGCATGATTTGTCAACGAATGCTAATAGATAACTCAATTACTTCTCGAGCTGGACAAGTTTCGAGGAACGGCTCCCGTACGGGGACGATCACATCCCCTTAATCTCCTTTGTTTATCGCTGCCAAAGTTTTCTGATTTCTCATGAACAAAGCGTGAAGGAGGGTTTGTTTGTTGTATTATCTTTTATGAGCCGGGCGCACTCATGCTAGTTCCTTCTCGTATTAAGGGTTTGCAGATTAGACATGCAATCTCGGGGTAAAACTTGTCCAACTTAAAAAGATCATGAATTAACTACTATTTCCTCATGAGCTAAAACAGGGGCACAAAATAGAAGATTTTGAACATTTAAGGATAACACACAAATTCTAAACTTTAGGAGGTGGTAGTGGAATACCACGAATAGGAAGGTATGGTGGACTCATATGGAAGGTATTGGTTTAAGGGTATGGATGCACAAGCAGAATTCCGCTTAGTACAGAGTTTAGGCTAGCAAAGGCTTTGAGAGAATAGACAATTGATGATGACTAAGATGCAAAGCAATATAAAGCATAAACACTAAAATAAGCATAACACATCAAGTTGTCTTCCTTGTCATCATAACACTTCAAGCATAATAACATAAAGGTTTTGGCTATGTCGCTACTTTAAGAAAATCATGCTTGTTGTTATGACCAAAGCTATGTTTGCCAAGATTAAATAAAGTTTTCAAAGCCATACCTGATATAAGGTCAATACTCCCCATAAGAATCATCATATAAGGTCGATTGCGTGAAGAGAATACCGAGTGCAGCAAAGGAACCAATAGACTTCTCATTAATATTCCATCATAGACGACTCCACACTCACGGATACAATCTCTCCACAGAAGGAGTGATAGACCTCAATGCATACACCTATTTCATATAATAACCTCCCTAGACATGATACGACTCTACTTGACTCTAAAAGACAAAAGATAAAGATAAAGATACCGGGCACTCCCCCAAGCTTCGAACAAGCCAAGGGGATGCCATTACCCAAGGAGATTTCACTCCTCATTCTTGTTCACGTTGATCACGTAGTCCTCGACGAAGCGCTTCCATGGAAGGGGTTCTCCAGTCGCATATGAGAAGTTTGTCTCCTGAATCCTGCATGCAGCACCCATACCCATGCGCATAAACCTTAGTTCATACTCACAGTTCTGCTGATGTAGATCATAAATTTGCCCTTGGAGCTCTTCAATTCTTTCTTCAGATGCGGTGATGCTTTTCCACATCTCCCTCATCTCCTTCAGGAAGTAGGTCTTCAGCTCGTTGATGATGTCAAAGTTAGCTTCAACACCACGCTCGATCATCTTCTTGTACTTGAAGATGAAAGGATCGATATGGTTGACTAGAGGGGGGGGTGAATAGGCAACTAACAATTTTTAGCTTTTCTTAACCACTTTAAATTAAGCGACAAAATAAGTTGTCTAGATATACTACTAGGATGACAACTAATATAAAGAAGGACAACAACTACACATGCATGCTATAGGAGTTGAACAAGTAAAGCATGCAAAAGTAAAGGTAAGAAATAACCACAAGTGGAACCGGTGGAGACGAGGATGTGTTTCTGAAGTTCCTTCCCTTTGAGGGGAAGTACGTCTCCGTTGGAGCGGTGTGGAGGCACAATGCTCCCCAAGAAGCCACTAGGGCCACCGTATTCTCCTCACGCCCTCACACGATGCAAGGTGCCGTGATTCCACTTGTGGTGCCCTTGAAGGCGGCAACCGAACCTTTACAAACAAGGTTGGGGCTATCTCCACAACTTGGAGGCTCCCAACAAACCACGAAGCTTCACCACAATGGAATATGGCTTCGAGGTGACCTCAACCGTCTAGGGTGCTCAAACACCCAAGAGTAACAAGATCCGCAAGGGATTAGTGGAGAGAATCAAATATCTCTTGGTGGAAGTGTAGATCGATGCCTCCTCAAGCAATCCCGAGCAAATCAACAAGTTTGATTGGCTAGGGAGAGAGATCGGGCGGAAATGGAGCTTTTGGAGCAACAATGGAGTAGTGGGGGAAGAGGTAAGTCTTCTTGGAGAAGAAGACCCCCTATATATAGTGGGGGGACAAATCCAACCGTTATTGGAGTTTTCAGCCCGCAGAGAGCGGTAGTACCGCGCATGAGTTGCGGTACTACCGCTGGCTGAGCGGTACTACCGCTTTGGGAGCGGTACTACCGCTTAGGCAAAAGAGTGCGACATGATTGACAATCACGGATGAAATAAATTACATCCGTGGCTACATCCGCAGGGAAAGCAGTAGTAGCAAAATGCGACACGGTACTACCGCTTAAGTTAAGCGGTACTACCGCATTGGATGCGGAAGTAGAAAATTACTTCCGCATCCACTTCTATACTTAGAATCAGCGCCTGGGCCAGATACACGATACTACCGCTCTGGAGACGCGGTACTACCGTCAGAGCGGTACTACCGTGTCGGCAGGCGGTACTACCGTGTACCCGCGCGGTACAACCGCTTGGTTGAGCGGTACTACCGCTTGCCGGGCAGATGATCAGTTAAGAAGTCACAGTTTTGCAAATACGACAAATAACCGGTTGGACCTCCAGAGAAGCAAGGAAAGGAGGTGTGAGAGTAGGATGTGTACGTGTTGATTCTACCCAAACCTTTCCGACGCGGACCCCCTCTTAATAGTACGGCTTTCCTATTACTCAAAGCCACCGACAGGGAGCAAAAAGAAAACACCGTCTTCCATAGAATCCGAGGGGCAAACAATCGTCTTGTGGCTAAGGGAGATATACCTGTATGAACTTAGAGCACACGATCAGTCCGCAAATGCATTGTCATCAATCACCAAAACTACTTAGGGAGAAATATGCCCTTACAATCTCCCCCTTTTTGGTGTATTGATGACAATACATGATTTGCATAGGTAAGAAATAATAGAGACTGCAATCAAAGCCCTAGAGTATAGGTAAGCTCCCCCTGGATGTGTGCCTATACAAGATTGTGCTTTGGACTGCACGGCACACATACTCGGTAGCGCTCCCTTATACTCTACACACGAGATACTCTATATAAGAACTAACTGCTCTATATAAGAACTAACTGCTCTAGATAAATATTAAAGACATAACGATAAGTTCAACGATAACGGGGCATATGTCTTACACCATATGATAGTCTTACGCACACGACACAAACACGCAAATAAACCAGAGTTCAACGAAACACAAGAGCACAACACAAACACGCAAATCACTCTCCCCCTTTGTCATCGAGACACCACAAAGGGGAAAGAGGACACTAAGACAGGTGGCAGCCCTGGAGAAGCTCAGTCGTCGTACTCATCATCAGACCCCTGCTGCTGCTCCTGATACTCATCATCAGACCCCTGCTGCTCCGGCTGATACTCCTCATCAGACTCTGACCACTTGTACCCCTGGCGAGCCATCCAGGTAGCCTCAGGTGTGATGTTATCCTCTGATCCATTGGAAACCTCCTCTCCATATAGAGCCAGAATCTTCTTGTCACGCTGGCGTGTCTTCTTGTCAGTCACATGAGCACGGTATTGCCCCTTAGCCTGCATGCAGAAGAGGGCCTTCATCTTCTGCTGAAGCTTTTTAGCCCAGGAAGGCTTCTCCACTGCAGAGGAAGAAGAAGGGGCAAATCTGCCAGAGCGCACATCAGCAGTCTCCTCCACAGGCTCCTCCTCAGTGCCCATCTGGGCAGCAGCAGCCTAAGCACGAGTGGTGGTGTTGGCCCATCGAGTCTTGACGCGAAGCCGGATGGGTTCATGGCGGTAGCAGTCGGCCTCGAACTCCTCCTCTGGGTACAACTTCTCCCAAGTCTTGGAGATTAGCAGAAACAAGTATGGACCATAGATGGGTACCTTGCGAGAGTAGATGGCAAAACGGAGCTCATTCCACATGATGTGGGAAATGTCAAGCAGTGCAGCCTGGGCTGAGCGAGCCTCTTGACACATCAGCAGCATGTCAACCAGATAGGCATGGACCTTGTCCTTATCTCCAACACGAGGAAACAGGGTGTTGCGAAAGATCTGATACATGATGTCCAAGAAGGGGTTCAACACCCAAGTCTGTTTGCCACTAGCAAGAGTCTTTGCCTCATAAAATGGAAGCAGTTTGTCTTTGTTTGCTGATTCAGGATTGGCGTGAGGCCGAACACCAATTGGGGTATGGAGACCCTCATCAGGAAGCTGAAGAAGATCCATGAACTCCTTCCAAGTAGAGGTCATCTTGTGACCATTGGTCATCCAAGTCATGGGGCGATCTTCCTTGGATTGGAAATTGACAGAGGCATAGAACTGAGCAATAATCTCTGGATCAAAGTCATTCTGGAAGGTCATGATGTGCTCCAGGCCCAACTGCTCGATCAAATCAAGAGCCTCTGCAAAGTATGCCCGGTTCTTGTCCTTCCTCATGTGATCCACATCCACCCAGTGAGCATCCACATAGAGATTGGCCTTGGTCTTGAGCACCTCATGGTAGATGCGAAACTGCTGCTTGGTCCAGAAGATATCATCTCCAGGAAAGTGCTCACGGGGTTCTCCATACGGGTTGATCTTCCTACGGGACATGAACTCAGCAGCAGGCATCTCCTCCATAGACATTGATGATTCCTTACGCTTGTTGGCTGAAGTCTTGTACCGGCGCTGGGGATTGGAGCCCTCGGGCACATCACTTGGGGTTCGCAGACGCTTGGATCCGGTGTCGCGGACAGGGTTGGTACGACGACCCTCAAAACCGGAGCCACCACCTAAAACACAAACACAAGACCACAACAACACAAACACAAGAAGAATCAATGCCAAAGCCTCGAAAAACACAAGAAACTAGGAGAAATAGGAAAGAGATCATGCTACGAAGAAAATATGATACAAGTGGTAGTACTGCTGACCTTACGCGGAAGTAAAAAATTAGTACCGCAAGGTAAGCGGTAGTACCACATGACAGATGCGGTAGTACCGCATACGCTGCGGTAGTAATATTTTACGTCCGCCAGAAGAGGCGGAACTAAAAAATTAGTACCGCAACTCAAGCGGTAGTACCGCAGATTGATGCGGTAGTACCGCGTACCTTGCGGTAGTAATGTTTTACTTCCGCCAGAAGAAGCGGAACTAAAAAATTAGTACCGCAAGGTAAGCGGTAGTACCGCATACGAATGCGGTAGTACTGCATATGTTGCGGTAGTAAGATTTTACTTCCGCAAGAGGAGCGGAAGTAAAAAAATAGTGCTGCATGCGGAGCGGTAGTACCGCATATGGTTGCGGTAGTACCGCTCGGCAAGCAGTACTGGATTTTTACTTCCGCCCGAGCGGTAGTACCGCTGGGGACAGCGGTAGTACCGCGCAGGTCAGATCAGATCTGGATTAGATCGCGCGGTAGTACCGCGGTTCTCCAGCGGTAGTACGCACGAAATAGATCTGAGAAGAGCAGATCTAGAAACGGCCAAGGAGATCGACTCACGGTACTACGGCTGATCATAGTAACTTCATAGCAACAAATATAATCGTATTTCTAGGCATAAACACTCTCCCACATCCTAAGCATCCATGGATAAGATCACGAAGAACACAAGAACACTAAGCATCTCCCCTAACCCTAAAAACACATGCAAGGCAATAAGAAGAGGGGAAAAGGGGAGAAACCTTCATCCATGGCAAGAGGACGTGGTGGGGATCAATCCCACCGGTCAGAATGCGAGGGGAGTGGCCGAGGGAGGAGATCCGGTGAGGTCCTCCGGCGGCGTTCTTGAGAGAGAGACAGGGACGACGTGGGGGTTAGGAGTGAATGGGTATGGGGGAGATGGAACTCCCCCTGCCTGCTTATAACCCCCACACGTTCGGATATGTGCGGTAGTACCGCAGTCATCGCGGTAGTACCGCTCGCGCGGTAGTACCGCTCGTCCGGCGGTAGTACCGCCCTACCAGCGGCAGTAAAAAATTACTGCCGTGCTGGATGTGCGGTAGTACCGTATATCCTTTGCGGTAGTACCGTAACCGATCACGGTAGTACCGCTTCCCCAAGAAAATGCACGAAAAGGCAAGAGGCTTTAAGCAGTAGACCATGTGCACAAGCAGAACATGTAACATAAATTCCTCATAAGAGGGCGGTGGCCGAGGCCACCTATGTTTGAGTTTTATAGATATGGCACCGCGAAGAATTATCCTTGGGCCCATGATCAAAACTCGACTTGAAGCATTTAAGCCAACTATGTATGGCAAATGATGAAGACTTGGTTAGTTTATGCATAATAGGGGGAGGAATAGTTCATTGAGAGAACAGTACTCCCCCTAAGTCCATGCCTACATCTAGACAAGATAGCTATGTCGAGTGTCAGGAGTGTGTGCACAGATTCAAGCCACATTGCTCAAATCGATGATATTTAGCTCATGCCTTAACTCGCGAAATCTTGCTTCATCCAGAGGCTTCGTGAAGATATCTGCAAGGTTATCATGAGTATTGACGTAGTGAAGCTCGATTTCTCCTTGCCTTATGTGATCCCAGATGAAGTGATACCGAATCTCAATATGCTTCGTCTTGAAGTGAAGCACCGGGTTGAGAGAAATCTTGATGGCACTTTCATTGTCACACCAAAGAGGCACTTTGTCACAAGTGACACCGTAATCCTTTAAAGTTTGCCTCATCCATAAGAGTTGAGCACAGCAACTGCCAGCGGCCACATATTCTGCTTCGGTGGACGAGAGAGATACACAACTCTGCTTTTTGGAAGACCAACTAACAAGAGAGCAACCAAGAAATTGGCACCCTCCCGAGGTGGACTTCCTATCCACTTTGTCTCCCGCCCAGTCAGAATCAGAGAAACCAACAAGGTTGAAATTTGCTCCTCTTGGGTACCATAAGCCAAAGTTTGGGGTATGAGCCAAATATCGAAAGATTCGCTTGACAACCACAAAGTGACTTTCCTTAGGTGAGGCTTGGAACCGTGCACAAATTCCCACACTCAACATAATATCCGGTCTAGATGCACAAAGGTAAAGCAAGGATCCGATCATAGAGCGATATACCTTTTGATCCACCGCTTTACCATTGGGATCAATGTCAAGTTGGCATTTGGTTGGCATCGGAGTAGTAGCCGGCTTGACATCACTAAGGTTGAACCTCTTGAGCATGTCTTGAGTATACTTGGATTGTTTGATGAAGATGCCTTCTCTTCGTTGTTTGATCTCAAATCCAAGGAAGTACTTCAACTCTCCCATCATGGACATCTCAAAATGTGTGGTCATGAGTGCGGCGAACTCATCATTGAAAGCTTTGTTAGGAGAACCAAAGATAATATCATCAACATATAGTTGGCATACAAACAACTCCCCTTTGACCTTCTTAGTAAAAAGAGTGGGGTCGATTTTCCCAATTTCAAACCCACGATCTTGTAACAACTCAGTAAGGTGCTCATACCACGCTCGTGGGGCTTGTTTAAGGCCATAGAGTGCCTTATCAAGTTGATACACATGATTGGGGAACTTAGGATCCTCGAACCCCAGAGGTTGTTTAACATATACCAACTCATTAATGGGACCATTAAGAAATGCACTTTTCACATCCATTTGTTGCAATTTAAAGTTATGATGGGAAGCATAGGCAAGCAACAAACGAATGGATTCAAGACGAGCAACGGGGGCAAAGGTTTCACCGTAGTCGATACCCTCGACTTGGGAGTAGCCTTGAGCCACCAAACGTGCCTTGTTGCGGATAACAATGCCATGAGCATCTTGCTTGTTCTTAAAGATCCATTTGGTTCCAATGACATTATGGTTCTCCTTTGGTCTTGGCACCAGACGCCACACTTTGTTGCGCTCGAAGTTATTGAGTTCTTCATGCATGGCATTGAGCCAGTCGGGGTCTTCGAGCGCCTCATAAACCTTCTTAGGTTCAACAAAGGAGACAAAATCTTGATGAGCACAATAGTTTGCTAATTGTCTACGAGTGCTTACCCCCCTTTTGATGCTTCCTAAAATGTTCTCGATGTGATGCTCGTTGGAAGCAAGCCTGGAGGCAACTTTTGCAGCACGACGCTCTAATTGCTCTTCAAGTGATAACTGAGGAGCATTGAGTTGATCATCTTGAGCGTCATCATGAGCAAGATCTTGATCTTGAGCTTCCTCTTGACCTTGATCTTGCTCGGGGGACTGAACTTGGCCTTGTGCATCAATTGGTGGTTCTTCACCAACTTGAGATTGATCTTGCACTTGGCCTTGTTCATCTGGCTGAGGGCCTTCACTTTGTTCTTCGGAAGCGTGTGGGTCTTGGGTTGGTGATGGTTCCACTTGAGTGGAACATTGTCCTTCTCCTTCGGCCACAAGGGGTTCCTCAACGGGTAGGATATATCCAACACCCATTCTTCTTATGGCTTGAGGAGGAATTTCATCACCTGCATCACAAGTACCACTTTGCTCCACTTGGGAGCCGTTATTTTCATCAAACTCTACGTTACTCGTCCCCTCTATGAGTCCAGTGGACTTGTTGAGGACACGGTAAGCATGAGAGTTTGTAGCATAACCAACAAATATGCCCTCATGAGCTCTTGATTCAAATTTAGACAAACGAACACCTTTCTTGAGAATGAAACACTTACACCCGAACACCCGGAAGTACTTGAGATTGGGCTTGTTACCGGTAAGAATCTCATACGGAGTTTTGTTCAAGCCTTTGCGGAGATAGAGACGATTTGAGGCATGGCAAGCGGTGTTGATGGCTTCGGCCCAAAAGTTGTATGGAGAGTTGAATTCAGCCATCATGGTTCTTGCAGCATCTATTAAAGTTCGGTTGTTTCTCTCGGCAACACCGTTTTGCTGAGGGGTATACGGGGCTGCATATTGATGTTTGATCCCCTCATCACCAAGAAACTCATCCAAGGTGTAGTTCTTGAACTCGGTGCCATTGTCACTTCTGATCATCAAAATCTTTGCTTCATGTTGTCGTTGAGCTTCATTTGCAAAGTTGATGACGGTTTGTTGGGTCTCACTCTTCTTCTTGAAGAAGTATACCCTGGTATATCTTGAGTAATCATCCACAATCACCAAGCAATACTTCCTACCCCCAAGACTATCAAAAGTAGGAGGCCCAAAGAGATCCATGTGGAGAAGCTCCAGGGGTCTCTTTGAATAGATGATAGTCGTGGGAGGGTGAGCCTTCTCATGTAATTTTCCTTCAATGCACGCCCTGCAAGCACGATCTTTGGCAAAGCTAACATTTGTTAGTCCTCGGACATGGTCCCCCTTGAGAAGACTTTGCAAAGATCTCATATTGACGTGGGCCAAACGGCGATGCCAAAGCCATCCCACATCAAATTTAGCCATTAGGCATGTCGCGACCTTAGTGGGTTGCTTCGAGAAGTTAACCACATAAAGACCGTTCTCGACATGCCCAACATAGGCTACTTTAAGAGTCTTGCTCCACAAGAGGGCCACAGAATCAATATCAAAGAATGTAGCAAAGCCCATGAGCGCAAGTTGGCGAACCGAAAGTAAATTGTATGCAAGGGACTCAACAAGCATGACTTTCTTGATCGTGAGATCATGAGAGACAACAACCTTGCCAAGTCCCAATACCTTAGAATATGAAGCATCACCCCATTCGACGTTGGTGGCCATAGATGAACCAAGATGCACGTCCACCACCAAGTATTTGCTTCCGGTCATATGATTTGTGGCTCCGCTATCGAGCAACCATGATCCCCCACCGGAAGCAAACCCCTACAATAGATCAATGCTTGGATTTAGGTACCCATTTGGTAATGGGTCCTTTGAGGTTAGTGACAAGGGTCTTAGGAACCCAAATGGACCATTCAATGTACTCATAAGAAGAACCAACAAATTTAGCAAACACATGGCCATCACTGGCACGGCATAAAACATATGAAGGATTAAAATTGTCGGCCATGTTTGATGGTATGGTGGAGTTTTTCTTGACACCACCACTTTTCTTCTTGGTTGACGTGCCCTCTCCTTCTTTCACAAAGGATTGTCGGAGAGGGGGTGGTTGCTTTGTCTTGTCATTCTTCTTCTTCTTGGGCTTAGGACCAAACCCAATTCCTTCCTTTGCCACAACTTGCTTTTGATTGCTCAAAAGGGCGTTGAGGTTCTTCTCACCTTGTATGCAAGTCACAAGGCCTTTCTCAAGTTGCTTCTTCAATTCGGCATTTTCTTCAACAAGATGCACATGCTCACAACATGGGTTAGTAGCATTTGCATTATCAATTAAAACCATGCGAGGAAAGATAGCCTTTTCCTTGGTTAGCGAAACTTGGAGTTGATCATGAGACTCCTTGAGAGTAGCATGCATTCCTTTCAAGGCCTTGTGAGCCTTGTCAAGTATGTCAAACTCCTCTTTGAGTTTAGCATGGTCAACCTCAAGTTTTGCCTTCTCAGAGTTAAGGACACGAGAGACAACTAAAGCATGATCAAGATCTTTCTTTAATTTAGCATGATCATCGTTGTGTGACTCCTCAAGAGTCAAACGTAGACCACGCTCTTCCTCTAGGGCGTTAGAGAGATCCGATATCTCATCGGCATAGTCTCGACTATGTCCTTCCATTTTAGTAATGGTTTCCTCGTGAGCCTCGATCATGTCATTGGCCTCACCGAGTTGTTCTAAGAGAGCAACAAAATGCTTCTTGGGTTTGCCCTTGAGATTCTTTATGAACAAATCAAATTCATTTTTTCCCTCCTAAATACCCTCACCCTCATCAATACAATTAGTCAATGAAGGATTAGAAGAGATAGTAGTATTGATGTTTGGGGTTACCTTGTTGGTGGCCTTGGCCATGAGACACTTGGCGGTGATGTTCTCGTTTGGTGAGTTGAAGAGAGATGAGTGTGAAGTGGTAGCAATTGCAATCGTGGCCATAGTGGTCACCTCATCGTCTTCATCATTGTCATCATCCTCCACATATTCTTCTTGAGCCACCAACACTTTCGGAGGAGTCTTCTTGATGAAGTTGTTCTTGTTGGGATAGGACTTTGACTTGTCCTTTCGAATAAGCTTGCCTCCAAAGTCTTCTCTCTTCTCATATGGGCAATCCACAACGAAGTGACTCACATTTCCACAGTTGAAGCATGTCCTTACTCGTTGTTTCCCTTTGTTCCCACTAGAGTTGGTCCTGTTAAAGTTGGACCTTGTGTTCTTCTTGCCCCAGAATTGCCTTGAAGCAAGAGCCATGTGCTCATGATAGGCATATTTGGTGTCCTCGGGGCAACACTCATCATCATCTTCCACTTCCTCCTCTTCCACACAAGCCTTGGCCTTCAGAGCAAGATTAGGCTTCTTGGATCGTTGAGCTCTTAAGACCGCATTGTCGGTGGTAACGTCAAGGATCCTCATGGCTACAAATTCATCCAACACTTTGTTTGAGGATAAAGTGTGGAAGTCCGGTCTCTGACGAATGACAGAGGACATGGCCTTATGATAGGGCATCATGGCCTTGAGGAACTTGCGCTTGATCCAATTGTCATCCGTATCCTTACTGCCATGATCTCGAAGAGACACTGCAAGAATAGTTAATCTTCGATAAAGTTCACGAGGATCTTCATCTTCAATCATAGCAAACTCATCAGCTTCAACTTGCACCACTTCATAGTTGGAGCGTTGAATACTGGTGCTTCCCTTGTACATTGTGCCAACATGCTCCAAAGCTTCCTTGGCCACAGTGAATGGTCGAAGGTGAGCAATGTCTTCAGGAGGGATGGAATCTTGAAGAATGCAAAGAGCGGACTCGTTGAATTGATGATCTGCAGTTTCTCTTGGAGTCATGTTGTCGGGATCATACGGATAAAAACCTTGCTCAATGATTCTCCAAAGGTTAGTGGAACAATGATTAATATGACGTTTGAAACGAAACACCCAAGTAGCAAAATCAGTATTTTTAACAAACTTGGGAGGGGGCCCAACAGAATTTAAATGCGGTGTGGGAACTGGTCCTCCATAGTGAGTAGGAGGAGCAGATTGGGCAAACTTCCCACTTCCATTCTTAGTGACCGGGGCTTGCTCACTACTAGCTTCTCCCTTGTCGGGATTAGCCTCCGACACGTTGGTAGCGGGACGACCCACTTCCAACGGTGAGGTGGATAATTTAAGCCCCTCAAGCATTTCTTTAAACATGCCTTTGACCTCGCTCGCTAGTGATTCTTTCAATGTGGTCAAGGCCACATTGAACTCCTCACGAGTGACGCTCCCCCATCTGACGTAGGCAAGGACGGATTTCCACCGGAATGGTCCTCCGTCTCGACTACGTTGTCAACCATACTCTTCGGACGGTAAAGTCCTTAAAAAGAGACGAGGCTCTGATACCAATTGAAAGGATCGATATGGTTGACTAGAGGGGGGGTGAATAGGCAACTAACAATTTTTAGCTTTTCTTAACCACTTTAAATTAAGCGACAAAATAAGTTGTCTAGATATACTACTAGGATGACAACTAATATAAAGAAGGACAACAACTACACATGCATGCTATAGGAGTTGAACAAGTAAAGCATGCAAAAGTAAAGGTAAGAAATAACCACAAGTGGAACCGGTGGAGACGAGGATGTGTTTCCAAAGTTCCTTCCCTTTGAGGGGAAGTACATCTCCGTTGGAGCGGTGTGGAGGCACAATGCTCCCCAAGAAGCCACTAGGGCCACCGTATTCTCCTCACGCCCTCACACGATGCAAGGTGCCGTGATTCCACTAGTGGTGCCCTTGAAGGCGGCAACCGAACCTTTACAAACAAGGTTGGGGCTATCTCCACAACTTGGAGGCTTCCAACAAACCACGAAGCTTCACCACAATGGAATATGGCTTCGAGGTGACCTCAACCGTCTAGGGTGCTCAAACACCCAAGAGTAACAAGATCCACAAGGGATTAGTGGGGAGAATCAAATATCTCTTGGTGGAAGTGTAGATCGATGCCTCCTCAAGCAATCCCGAGCAAATCAACAAGTTTGATTGGCTAGGGAGAGAGATCGGGCGGAAATGGAGCTTTTGGAGCAACAATGGAGTAGTGGGGGAAGAGGTAAGTCTTCTTGGAGAAGAAGACCCCCTATATATAGTGGGGGGACAAATCCAACCGTTATTGGAGTTTCAGCCCGCAGAGAGCGGTAGTACCGCGCATGAGTTGCGGTACTACCGCTGGCTGAGTAGTACTACCGCTTTGGGAGCGGTACTACCGCTTAGGCAAAAGAGTGCGACATGATTGACAATCACGGATGAAATAAATTACATCCGTGGCTACATCCGCAGGGAAAACAGTAGTAGCAAAATGCGACACGGTACTACCGCTTAAGTTAAGCGGTACTACCGCATTGGATGCGGAAGTAGAAAATTACTTCCGCATCCACTTCTATACTTAGAATCAGCGCCTGGGCCAGATACACGGTACTACCGCTCTGGAGACGCGGTACTACCGTCAGAGCGGTACTACCATGTCGGCAGGCGGTACTACCGTGTACCCACGCGGTACTACCGCTTGGTTGAGCGGTACTACCGCTTGCCGGGCAGATGATCAGTTAAGAAGTCACAGTTTTGCAAATACGACAAATAACCGGTTGGACCTCCAGAGAAGCATGGATAGGAGGTGTGAGAGTAGGATGTGTACGTGTTGATTCTACCCAAACCTTTCCGACGCGGACCCCCTCTTAATAGTACGGCTTTCCTATTACTCAAAGCCACCGACAGGGAGCAAAAAGAAAACACCGTCTTCCATAGAATTCGAGGGGCAAACAATCGTCTTGTGCCTAAGGGAGATATACCTGTATGAACTTAGAGCACACGATCAGTCCGCAAATGCATTGTCATCAATCACCAAAACTACTTAGGGAGAAATATGCCCTTAGAGAAGACTTCTTGCTCCACTTCTTCTAGCCTGGCCTGGATGCTCCCCTCCTTGATAGGTCCCTTCAGATCTTCTTGATGGAGGACACCGTTCTCCATCCGAACAACCTGAGGGTGCTTCTTCACCTCAGCAAGGTAAGGGTTGATGACGTTGATGACGAACTTGTCCTTGGGGGAACTTGGAGAAGCCATGGCACCTGGGTCCAGCTAAAAGATTCCCTTTTCTTATTCTGCTTCTGCTGGTGTCTGAAACAGGGCTGCAACATGTTCTTCGTGAGTTGTTGTGTATATCATATTCACATCAACATTGACAGGGTCTCCTGCTATGTAATGCTTAAGTCTTTGCCCATTCACAACTTGAGGTTTGGTGCCTTCAAAATTGTTAATCTTGATTGCACCAGACCGATAGACTTCTTCAATATGAAATGGCCCTTCCCACCTGGAAAGTAGTTTGCCTGGAGAAAACCTGAAATGTGATCTTTTCCTTGAACATTTTAGCGCTCTCGTAAGCTTCACTTCTCCACTCATCTAGAGAAGTCAAGTTCATGAGACGCTTCTCACCAGCTAACTTTGGGTTAGCATTAAGCTCTCTAACAGCCCAGAAAGCTTTGTGCTCTAATTCTAATGGCAAATGGCAAGCCTTGCCATAAACCATCTTATAGGGGGACATGCCCATGGGGTTTTTGTAAGCAGTTCTATACGCCCACAAAGCATCTCCTAACTTATTTGACCAGTCCTTTCTATTTCTATTAACTGTCTTCTGCAAGATCAACTTGATCTCTCTATTGGTGAGCTCAACTTGCCCACTAGTTTGAGGATGGTACGGTGAAGCAATTCTATGATTGACATCGTACTTGGCTAAAGCTTTTCTAAAAGCTCCATGCGTGAAGTGTGATCCTCCATCAGTCATGAGATACCTAGGTACACCAAACCTAGGGAAAATCTGTTGGAAATATGCCCTAGAGGCAATAATAAAAGAGTTATTATTATATTTCCTTGTTCATGATAATCGTTTATTATCCATGCTATAATTGTATTGATTGGAAACTTAAATACATGTGTGGATAAATAGACAAACTTTGTGTCCCTAGTAAGCCTCTTCAGGACTAGCTCGTTGATCAAAGATGACCGCAGTTTCCAGGTCATAGACATGAGTTGTCATTTGATAACGGGATCACATCATTAGGAGAATGATGTGATGGACGAGACCCAAACGTTAAACATAGCTTTTGATTGTATCAGTTATCGCTATAGTTTTCTGCATGTCAAGTATAAGTTCCTATGACCATGAGATCATGTAACTCACTGACACCGTAGGAGTGCCTTGTGTGTGCCAAACGTCGCAACGTAACTGGGTGACTATAAAGGTACTCTACAGGTATCTCCGAAGGTGTCTGTTGAGTTGACATGGATCGAGACTGGGATTTGTCACTCCGTGTGACGGAGAGGTATCTCCGGGCCCACTCGGTAATGCGTCATCTCAATGAGCTCAAAGTAACTAAGAAGTTAGTCACGGGATTATGTATTACGGAACGAGTAAAGAGACTTGCCGGTAACGAGATTGAACTAGGTATAGAGATACCGACGATCGAATCTCGGGCAAGTAACATACCGACGAGACAAAGGGAACTGTATACGGGATTGCCTGAATCCTTGACATCGTGGTTCATCCGATGAGATCATCGAGGGACGTGTGGGAACCAATATGGGTATCCAGATCCCGCTATTGGTTATTGACCTGGGAGTGTCTCGGTCATGTCTGCATAGTTTCCGAACCCGCAGGGTCTACACACTTAAGGTTCGGTGACGCTAGGGTTGTTAGTGAGAACAGTGCATGGTGACCGAAGATTGTTCGGAGTCCCGGATGAGATCCCGGACGTGACGAGGGTCTCCGGAATGGTCCGGGGACGAAGATTGATATATAGGATGAGAGTGAACGGAGTCCGGAAGTGTTCCGGGGAGCACCGGGGAGTCGTCGGATGACCGAAAGGGGTTTCGGGGGGTCCCGGTAATTGTTACGGGCCCTATGGGCCATAAGTGGGAGACGCAACAGCCCTCATGGGGCTGTGCGCCCCCCCTTGGGCCCTCTCCACCTGCGCCTAAGGGGGCTGGGCCCCCTAGGGCAGCCGCACCCTTTGGAGTGGGGGGCAAGGCACTTGGGGGGGAAACCCTAGCCCCTGGGCAGCCGCCCCTCCCATCTCCCCTTGGCCGCCGCCCCTAGGGGGAAACCCTAGGGCGCCCCCTCCCCTCTCTCCCCCCTATATAAAGAGAGGCAGAGGGAGGGCAGCCACACACGTTCGTGCCTTGGCGCTGCCCTCCCTCCACCGTAGAGATCTTCAATTAGACAGTAGTGCTTGGCGAAGCCCTGCTGGAATTCCTCCACCACCATCTCCACCACGCCGTCGTGCTGCTGGTTTTCTCCATCAACCTCTCCTTCCTCCTTGCTGGATCAAGAAGGAGGAGACGTCCCCGAGCTGCACGTGTGAAGAACGCGGAGGCACCGTCCGTTCGGTGCTAGGATCTTCGGCGATCTGAATCGCGGCGAGTACGACTCCATCAACCGCGTTCTTTAACGCTTCCGCTTAGCGATCTACAAGGGTATGTGGATCCGACTCTCCCCTCGTAGATGCATCTCCTAGATTGATCTTGGTGAGCGTAGGAAAATTTTTGTTTCCCATGCAATGTTCCCCAACAGTGGTATCAGAGCTAGGTTCTTGCGTAGATGCTTTCACGAGTAGAACACAAAGGGGTTTTGTGGGCGTTGATGTTTAGATTGCTTCCCTCCTTGGTCTTTCTTGATTCAGCGGTATTATGGGATGAAGCGGCCCGGACCAACTTTACATGTCCACGTACATGAGACCGGTTCCATCGACTGACATGCGACTTTTGTTGCATAAGATGGCTGGCGGGTGTCTGTCTCTCCTATCTTAGTTGAATCGGATTCGACAAAGGCGGTCCTTGTAGAAGGTTAAATAGCAACTTAAATATCACCGTTGTGGCTTTGCGTAGGTAAGAAGCGTTCTTGCTAGATACCCATAGCAGCCACGTAAAACATGCAACAACAATTTAGAGGACGTCTAACTTGTTTTTGCAGGGTATGTACGTGATATGATATGGCCAATGACATGATGAGATATATTTGATGTATGAGATGATCATGTTGTAATAGTTAATATCGACTTGCATGTCGATGTATACGGCAACCGGCAGGAGCCATAGGGTTGTCTTTAATTTTTGTATGACCTGCGTGTCAATCATTAAGCGCTATGTAATGCTTTACTTTATCGCTAAACGGTAGCAATAGTAGTAAGAGCATGGTGGGCGCGCGACAACCCCGATGGCGACACGATGATGGAGATCATGATGATGGGGATCATGGTGTTACGCCGGTGACGATGGAGATCATGCCGGTGCTTTGGAGATGGAGATCAAAAGCACGAGTTGATGGCCATATCATGTCACTTATGATTTGCATGTGATGTTAATCCTTTTATGCATCTTATTTTGCTTAGGAAGACGGTAGCATTATAAGATGATCCCTCACTAAAATTTCAAGATAAAATTGTGTTCCCCCCGAGTGTGCGCCGTTGCGAAGGTTCGTCGTTTCGAAGCACCACGTGATGATCGGGTGTGATAGACTCTACGTTCGCATACAACGGGTGCAAGCCAGTTTTGCACATGCAGAACACTCGGGTTAGACTTGACGGGCCTAGCATGTACAGACATGGCCTCGGAACACGGAAGACCGAAAGGTCAAGCATGAGTCATATAGTAGATATGATCAACATGAAGATGTTCACCATTGACACCACCTCATCTCACGTGATGATCGGACTTGGGTTGGTGGATTTGGATCATGTCACGCTCGGATGACCAGAGGGATGTCAATTTGAGTGGGAGTTATAAGTAATTTGATTAGTTAAAACTCACTTATCATGAACAATAGTCTAAGATGTCTTTGCAAATCTTTGGTTGTAGATGGCTCCCGCAATAGCTCCCCTGAATTTTAATGCGTTCCTAGAGAAAACTAAGCTGAAAGATGATGGGAGCAACTTTGTGGACTGGCTCCGCAATCTGAGGATCATCCTCACAGCTGCCCAAAAGGTTTATGTCCTAAATGCACCGCTAGGTGAACCCCCCGCTCCGACCTCTGTGGACGTTATGAACGCCTGGCAGTCGCGTGCGGATGACTACTCAGTAGTGCAGTGTGCCATGTTGTATAGCTTGGAAGGAGGACTTCAAAGGCGTTTTGAACGTCATGGAGCATATGAGATGTTCCAGGAGTTGAAGTTCATCTTTGAGAAGAATGCCAAGATCGAGAGGTATGAGACCACCGATAAATTCTTTGCTTGCAAGATGGAGGAGAATTCATCTGTCAGTGAGCACTTACTGAAGATGTCTGGGTACTATACCCGCATAGCTGATCTGGGACTTGTGTTCCCGGAGGAGGCTATCATTGACTGAATTCTCCAGTCACTCCCACCTAGCTACAAGAGCTTCGTGCAGTAGTATAACATGCAAGGGATGAACAAATCCATCGCCGAGCTGTTTTCGATGCTGAAAGTCGCTGAGGCAGACATCCAGAAGGAGTATCAAGTGTTGATGGTCAATAAAACTACCAGTTTAAAGAAGAATGGCAAGGGCAAGAAGGGTAACTCTAAGAAGGGTGGCAAGGCAGTTGCTCATCCAGTGAAGAAACCCAAGGCTGGGCCCAAGACAGAGACTTAGTGTTTCTATTGCAAGGGGAATGGCCACTGGAAGCGGAACTGCCCCAAGTATCTGGCAGACAAGAAGGGGGCCAACAACAACAACAACAAACAAGGTATACGTGATATACATGTTATTGATGTGTACCTTACCAACTCTCGTTGTAGTGCCTGGGTATTTGATACCGGTTCGGTTGCTCACATTTGCAACTCTAAACAGGAACTACGGAATAAACGGAGGCTGGCGAAGGACGAAGTGACGATGCGCGTGGGGAATGGTTCCAAGGTTGATGTGATCGCCGTCGGCACGCTCGCTCTTCGATTACCATCGGGATTAGTTATGAACCTGAATAATTGTTATTTAGTGCCTGCGTTGAGCATGAACATTATATCTGGATCTTGTTTAATGCGAGACGGTTACTCATTTAAATCAGAGAATAAAGGTTGTTCTATTTATATGGGTAATATCTTTTATGGTCATGCACCCGAAGTAGGGGGTTTATTCTTATTGAATCTCGATAGTGATGATACACATGTTCATAACATTGATGCCAAAAGATGTAGAGTTGATAACAATAGTACCACTTTCTTGTGGCACTGCCGTCTGGGTCATATCGGCGTGAAACGCATAAGGAAGCTCCATGCTGATGGACTTTTGGAGTCTCTTGATTTTGAATCACTTGACACATGCGAGCCGTGCCTCATGGGCAAGATGACTAAGACCCCGTTTTCAGGAACAATGGAACGGGCTAGTGACTTATTGGAGATCATACATACTGATGTGTGTGGACCGATGAGTGTCACGGCGCGCGGTGGATATCGTTATTTTCTCACCTTCACTGACGACTTAAGTAGATATGGGTATATTTACTTGATGAAGCACAAGTCTGAAACATTTGAAAAGTTCAAGCAATTTCAGAGTGAAGTTGAGAATCATCGTAACAAGAAGATCAAGTTCCTACGATCTGATCGAGGGGGAGAGTATCTGAGTTATGAGTTTGGCAATCACTTAAGAAAATGTGGAATTGTTTCACAGTTGACGCCACCTGGAACACCACAGCGTAATGGTGTGTCCGAACGTCGTAATCGAACCCTATTAGATATGGTGCGTTCTATGATGTCTCTTGCCGATTTGCCACTATCATTTTGGGGATATGCGTTAGAGACAGCTGCATTCACTTTAAATAGGGCTCCATCTAAGTCCGTTGAGACAACACCGTATGAACTATGGTTTGGTAAGAAACCTAAGTTGTCTTTTCTCAAAGTTTGGGGTTGCGATGCTTATGTCAAAAGGCTTCAGCCAGAAAAGCTCGAACCCAAAGCGGACAAATGTGTCTTCATAGGATACCCAAAAGAGACGGTTGGGTACACCTTCTATCTCAGATCCGAGGGCAAAGTGTTTGTCGCTAAGAACGGGTCCTTTCTCGAGAAAGAGTTTCTCTCGAAAGAATTGAGTGGGAGGAAGGTAGAACTTGATGAGGTTATTGAACCTCTGCTTCAATCAGAGAGTAGCGCAGCACAGAAAGATGTTTTTGTGGAGCCTGCAACGGTTGAAGAGGAAGCCAATGATGATGATCAAGAAGCTTCTGATCAAGTTACTACCGAACCTCGTAGGTCGACAAGGGTACGCACTGCACCTGAGTGGTATGGTAACCCTGTCTTGGAGGTCATGTTGTTGGACAACAGTGAACCTACGAGCTATGGAGAAGCGATGGTGGGCCCGGATTCCGACAAATGGTTAGAGGCCATGAAATCCGAGATGGGATCCATGTATGAAAACAAAGTATGGACTTTGGAAGTATTACCTGAAGGGCGGAAGGCCATTCAGAATAAATGGATTTTTAAGAGGAAGACGGACGCTGACGGCAATGTCACCGTGTATAAAGCTCGACTTGTGGCAAAGGGTTTTTCACAAGTTCAAGGAGTTGACTACGATGAGACTTTCTCACCCGTAGCGATGCTTAAATCCGTCCGAATCATGTTAGCAATAGCTGCGTATTTCGATTATGAAATTTGGCAGATGGATGTCAAAATAGCGTTCCTTAACGGTTTTCTTAAGGAAGAGTTGTATATGATACAACCGGAAGGTTTTGTCGATCCAGAGAATGCTGACAAAGCTTGCAAACTCCAGCGTTCCATTTATGGGCTGGTGCAAGCATCTCGGAGTTGGAATCTTCACTTTGATGAGGTGATCAAAGCGTTTGGGTTTGTACAAGTTTACGGAGAAGCTTGTATTTACAAGAAAGTGAGTGGGAGCTCTACAGCGTTTCTGATATTATATGTGGATGACATATTGCTGATTGGAAACAATATAGAACTTTTGGATAGCGTGAAGGGGTATTTGAACAAGAGTTTTTCGATGAAGGACCTCGGTGAAGCTGCTTTCATATTGGGCATCAAGATCTATAGAGATAGATCGAGACGCTTGATAGGACTTTCACAAAGTACATACCTTGATAAAGTTTTGAAGAAGTTCAAAATGGATCAATCCAAGAAGGGGTTCTTGCCGGTATTGCAAGGTACAAAGTTGAGTAAGACTCAATGCCCAGTGATTGCGGAAGATAGAGAAAAGATGAGTGTCGTCCCCTATGCTTCAGCCATAGGCTCTATCATGTATGCAATGTTGTGCACAAGACCAGATGTCAGCCTTGCCATAAGTATGGCCGGAAGGTTTCAAAGTAATCCTGGTATGGATCACTGGACAGCGGTCAAGAATATCCTAAAGTACCTGAAAAGGACTAAGGAGATGTTTCTCGTTTATGGAGGTGATCAAGAGCTCGTCGTAAAGGGTTACGTCGATGCAAGCTTTGACACTGATCCGGATGACTCTAAGTCTCAAACCGGATACGTATATATTCTCAACGGGGGAGCGGTAAGCTGGTGCAGTTCCAAGCAAAGCGTGGTAGCCGATTCTACATGCGAAGCGGAGTACATAGCTGCCTCGGAGGCGGCAAAGGAAGGTGTCTGGATGAAGGAGTTCATGACAGATCTTGGAGTTGTGCCTAGTGCATTGAACCCAATGACTCTGTTTTGTGACAACACTGGTGCCATTGCTCTAGCCAAGGAACCAAGGTTTCACAAGAGGACCAGACACATAAAGCGACGCTTCAATTCCATCCGCGGTTCAGTCAAGGAGGAGGACATAAGCATTTGCAAAGTACACACGGATTTGAATGTTGCAGATCCGTTGACTAAGCCTCTTCCACGGGCTAAGCATGATCAACACCAAGACTCTATGAGTGTTAGATTCATTACCTTGTAATGCTAGATTATTGACTCTAGTGCAAGTGGGAGACTGTTGGAAATATGCCCTAGAGGCAATAATAAAAGAGTTATTATTATATTTCCTTGTTCATGATAATCGTTTATTATCCATGCTATAATTGTATTGATTGGAAACTTAAATACATGTGTGGATAAATAGACAAACTTTGTGTCCCTAGTAAGCCTCTTCAGGACTAGCTCGTTGATCAAAGATGACCGCGGTTTCCAGGTCATAGACATGAGTTGTCATTTGATAACGGGATCACATCATTAGGAGAATGATGTGATGGACGAGACCCAAACGTTAAACATAGCTTTTGATCGTATCAGTTATCGCTATAGTTTTCTGCATGTCAAGTATAAGTTCCTATGACCATGAGATCATGTAACTCACTGACACCGTAGGAGTGCCTTGTGTGTGCCAAACGTCGCAACGTAACTGGGTGACTATAAAGGTACTCTACAGGTATCTCCGAAGGTGTGTGTTGATTTGACATGGATCGAGACTGGGATTTGTCACTCCGTGTGAAGGAGAGGTATCTCCGGGCCCACTCGGTAATGCGTCATCTCAATGAGCTCAAAGTGACTAAGAAGTTAGTCACGGGATTATGTATTACGGAACGAGTAAAGAGACTTGCCGGTAACGAGATTGAACTAGGTATAGAGATATCGACGATCGAATCTCGGGCAAGTAACATACCGACGAGACAAAGGGAACTGTATACGGGATTGCCTGAATCCTTGACATCGTGGTTCATCCGATGAGATCATCGAGGGACGTGTGGGAAACAATATGGGTATCCAGATCCCGCTATTGGTTATTGACCTGGGAGTGTCTCGGTCATGTCTGCATAGTTTCCGAACCCGCAGGGTCTACACACTTAAGGTTCGGTGACGCTAGGGTTGTTAGTGAGAACAGTGCATGGTGACCGAAGATTGTTCGGAGTCCCGGATGAGATCCCGGACGTGACGAGGGTCTCCGGAATGGTCCGGGGACGAAGATTGATATATAGGATGAGAGTGAACGGAGTCCGGAAGTGTTCCGGGGAGCACCGGGGAGTCGTCGGATGACCGAAAGGGGTTTCGGGGGGTCCCGGTAATTGTTACGGGCCCTATGGGCCATAAGTGGGAGACGCAACAGCCCTCATGAGGCTGTGCGCCCCCCCTTGGGCCCTCTCCACCTGCGCCTAAGGGGGCTGGGCCCCCTAGGGCAGCCGCACCCTTTGGAGTGGGGGGCAAGGCACTTGGGGGGGAAACCCTAGCCCCTGGGCAGCCGCCCCTCCCATCTCCCCTTGGCCGCCGCCCCTAGGGGGAAACCCTAGGGCGCCCCCTCCCCTCTCTCCCCCCTATATAAAGAGAGGCAGAGGGAGGGCAGCCACACACGTTCGTGCCTTGGCGCTGCCCTCCCTCCACCGTAGAGATCTTCAATTAGACAGTAGTGCTTGGCGAAGCCCTGCTGGAATTCCTCCACCACCATCTCCACCACGCCGTCGTGCTGCTGGTTTTCTCCATCAACCTCTCCTTCCTCCTTGCTGGATCAGGAAGGAGGAGACGTCCCCGAGCTGCACGTGTGAAGAACGCGGAGGCACCGTCCGTTCGGTGCTAGGATCTTCGGCGATCTGAATCGCGGCGAGTACGACTCCATCAACCGCGTTCTTTAACGCTTCCGCTTAGCGATCTACAAGGGTATGTGGATCCGACTCTCCCCTCGTAGATGCATCTCCTAGATTGATCTTGGTGAGCGTAGGAAAATTTTTGTTTCCCATCCAACGTTCCCCAACAAAATCACATCTTTGAGCATTTTCAAAGATGTCTTGTGATCAGCACTTTCAGTGGGGATTGCTTCAACCCACTTGGTCACATAATCAATAGCTACTAAAATGTGAGTGTACTTGTGCGAAGAAGGAAAAGGACCCATAAAATCAAAACCCCAGCAATCAAAAGGTTCAATCACTAGTGAGTAATTCATAGGCATCTCATTCCTTCTACTAATGTTACCAACTCTCTGACATTTATCACAGGCTAAAACATAATTTCTAGCATCCTTAAAGAGAGTAGGCCAATAAAAACCTGATTGAAGAACCTTATGTGCGGTCCTCTCACCGGCATGATGTCCTCCATAGGGACTATCATGACATTGTCTGAGAATGTCCTTCTGCTCATGTTCCGGTATGCATCTTCTCACGATCCCGTCTGGACCTTCTTTGAAAAGATGTGGGTCATCCCAAAAGTAGTGCCTCAAATCATGAAAGAACTTATTCCTTTGCTGAAATGTTAAACCTGGAGGCAAATACTTCGCAACGATAAAATTAGCATAATCTGCAAACCAAGGATCGGAAAGAGATTGTACTTTTACAACGGCAAGTTGCTCGTCTGGAAAACTGTCGTTGACTGGGATGGGATCATGCGATATATCTTCCATCCTTGAAAGATTGTCCGCCACCGGATTGTCTTCTCCTTTCCTATCAACAATCTGCAAATCAAATTCTTGAAGAAGGAGTACCCATCTGATAAGCCTTGGCTTGGCATCCTTCTTTGTCATAAGGTACTTAATGGCAGCATGGTCAGTATGAATAATAACTTTGGAATCAACAATATACTGCCTAAACTTATCACAAGCAAACACTACAGCTAAGAATTCCTTCTCAGTAGTAGCATAATTCTTTTGAGCACTATCAAGGGTTTTACTAGCATAATGTATAACATTCAATTTCTTATCAACCCTTTGCCCTAAAACAGCTCCAATAGCAAAATCACTAGCATCACACATTGAAAGAACATGTGGTGCCCCCATGTTTGGTTTTGGTAATTGATGACAATCTCTATGGACTAATGGTTTCCTTGAGTTATATTTGAAGGGTTTGTCCATAGGCTTTTCCTGGAGTTCATTTGTTGGTTTCAAGGAGAGTTTGTGATGACCAAGGTGCTATTAAGGAATTATCCAAAGATTGGTCTTGTGAGTGTTGAGCTTATTGCAAGCATGTCTTGAAGAAGAAGAGTGTGTTATCATTCATGTTTACCTTCAAGACATCATCCAAATGAAGAGTTGGAAAGATTCAAGGTTGATCAAGACTAAGTGAAGGAGTGAATCAAGTTGATCAACACACAAAGCGTAGAAGATGTACCGAGAGGGATCAAGCAATCCTATGGTATGGTAAGCATTGTCAATCACGCTTTGTGTACTAACCCATGGTCTTCGTGAGAGTTCTTTGTGGGGTTAGGTTGCGGTGTGCAAGTTCAAGTGGAGCATCACGAAGAAATCAAGTGCTTGAAGCTTGCCATCCATTGTCGTGACAATGGACTTGTGAAGATATGCCGAAGAGTGGCTCACCCATAGAGGAGTATGGGGGAGCAATCTACTAGTCTTCACCGAGACAACACAATCAAGAAAGGTGGTCCAACTTGAGGAAGTCAAGATCGTCTACATCTAGCTCAAGTGGACTTTGTGCAAAGCAAAGGTTTGCCCTTGATAGGTTTTCTATTTTACCAGTCTCGTGGTGGTAGTTGGGAGACCGGGTTATAGGATCGTTTGCCGTACTATCAAGGGGGGCTCTCAAGTTGGTAGCTTGATCGTATCGTTAGTAGAGATCTCAAACCATTGCATCCTTGCATCATGTTTCTTGGTTCTTGTTTGGTTCTCTTTGTGAGTCTTAGAGCTTATGGTCATCTTGATGACAAGCTTGAGTTCATCGAAAACGGAGTTCACATGTGTCTTCTATGATGTTTTCGGTGTTGGGCGTTTTATCGGTCTTATCCGAGGAAGGGTTCTCACCATTTTCTTATGGGACTTTTCTAATTTGCTTCTTATTGGTTTTTCTATCAAGATTGTGTTAGCCCTTGTCGCTAGCTTTCCAACAAACTTGGTTTCATCGAATTCGGAGTCCGTATGCAAAAGTTATTGTCGTTTTGGTGTACTGAAAAGGCTGCAGCGGTACTACCGCGGGTAGGAGCGGAAGTAATTTTTTACTACCGCTTTCGGGAGCGGTACTACCGCTTGGAGCAGTACTACCGTGGCTACTTCCGCTCGGGACCAAAAACTCGTCACAAGTCCAGCGGTGGTAGGCACGGATGTAATTTTTTAGTACCGCTCGCAAGCAGTAGTACCGCTACCCTTAGCAGTACTACCGCTACCCGTAGCGGTAGTACCGTGAGGTCAAGCGGTACTATCGCTCCGACGGTTCTTCTGACCTTTTTGCCTCCTCGCTATTGTTTTTCAAAGGGGTTCTACTGCCCTAGCGGTAGTACCGCTCCTGGAGCGGTAGTACCGCTCTGTGCGGGCTGTGAGCATAACGGTTGGATTTTTCCCCCACCTATAAAAGGGGGTCTTCTTCCCCAATGAACCTAATCCTTTTAGCTCGTGTTCTTCCCCCATTGTTGACCTTCTTCGAGCTTGCTATCTCTCAATCCCTCCATGGATTCTTGCTAGTTTTGGGGGGAAAAGAGAGAGGAGATCTAGATCCACATTTCCACCAATCAGTTTCTCCTCTAGGTGAGGGGAACCCCTTGGATCTTGATCTTGGAGTTCTTGGTGTTCTCCTTCTTGTTCTTCCTCTCATTTCCCTCCCTAGCATTAGTTGCTTTGGTGGGATTTGGGAGAGAAGGACTTGGGCACTCCGTGTGCCCTTGCCATTGCATTTGGTGCATCGGTTTGAGTTCTCCACGGTGATACGTGGAAGTGTAGTTGAGAAGCTTATTACTCTTGGGTGCTTGGTACCCTTGAGCTTGTTCCTCTTGGGTGCTTGGGCGCCCTAGACGGTTGTGGTCACCTCGAAGCCATATTCCATTGTGGTGAAGCTTCGTGGTGTCGTTGGGGAGATAGCCCCAACCTTGGTGTTCGGAGCTCAATCATTGTGGTGTAAAGCTCCGGGCAAGCGTCGGGGTCTCCAATTAGGTTGTGGAGATCGCCCCGAGCAATTTGACGGGTTCCAGTGACCGCCCCC
This sequence comes from Secale cereale, assembly GCA_902687465.1. Taxonomy (NCBI): domain Eukaryota; kingdom Viridiplantae; phylum Streptophyta; class Magnoliopsida; order Poales; family Poaceae; genus Secale; species Secale cereale. The sequence goes on along the minus strand of LR738713.1, from coordinate 365,949,540 downwards.
AAGGGTTGCCAAAGTGTACGGGTTCGGTGACCGCCCCCAAGGGTTGCCATTTGTACGGGTTTGGTGACCGCCCTCAAGGGTCCCTTAGTGGAATCACGGCATCTTGCATTGTGCGAGGGCGTGAGGAGATTACGGTGGCCCTAGTGGCTTCTTGGGGAGCATTGTGCCTCCACACCGCTCCAAACGGAGATTAGCATCCGCAAGGGTGTGAACTTCGGGATACATCGTCGTCTCCACGTGCCTCGGTTATCTCTTACCCGAGCCCTTTACTTATGCACTATACTTTGTGATAGCCATATTGTTTCTTGCCATATATCTTGCTATCTCCTAGTTGTTTATCTTGCTTAGCATAAGTTGTTGGTGCACATAGGTGAGCCTAGTTGTTGTAGGTTTTGTGCTTGACAAATTAACCGCTAGGTTTATTCCGCATTTGTTCAAGCCGAAACCGTAATTATTTTAAAGCGCCTACCCCCCCCCCCCTCT
>LR738713.1:365926957-365948949 GCA_902687465.1 Secale cereale | reverse complement strand
GACATCCACGATCTTTCACACATAATCTCAAAAGGTAAATTCCAGTCAGGTGGTTGTACTATAGGAGCAGTTATTAAAGCTTCCTTAAGAACTTCAAAAGCCTCCTTACAATCTTCATCAAATACAAAAGGAACGTCCTTCTGGAGAAGATTAGTGAGGGGTCTCGAAGTCTTAGAAAAGTCTTTAATAAATCTTCTATAGAAACCAGCATGACCGAGAAAACAGCGAATACCTTTGATGTCCCTTGAATAGGGCATCCTCTCAATTGCTTCGATCTTGGCCTTGTCCACCTCAATTCCCCTTTCGGAAATCTTGTGGCCAAGAACAATTCCTTCGTTAACCATGAAGTGGCACTTCTCCTAGTTGAGTACCAGATTTGTCTCCTCACATCTCTGCAAAACTTTATTAAGGTTGTGGAGACAATGGTCAAAGGAAGTTCCATAGACGGAGAAATCGTCCATGAAGACTTCCACAATCTCCTCACAGAAACCATGAAAGATAGGAGACATACACCTTTGAAAAGTAGCAGGGGCATTACATAAACCAAAAGGCATACGCCTGCAAGCATAAGTACCAAAGGGACAAGTAAAAGTGGTCTTCTCATGATCAGCAGTGTTAACATGAATTTGACAGAAGCCAGAATAACCATCGAGGTAACAAAAGTGGATATTTTTGGATAACCTTTCAAGCATTTGGTCGATAAACGGCAACGGGTAGTGATCCTTCCTGGTTGCCTTGTTCAGCTTCCTGTAATCAATACACATTCTATATCCAATAATAATTCTCTGAGGTATTAGTTCATTCTTATCATTAGGAACCACAGTTGTACCTCCTTTTATAGGAACACAATGTACCGGGCTTACCCACTTACTATCAGCTATAGGGTAGATAATACCTGCGGCTAGAAGCTTGAGAATCTCAGTTCTTACAACATCCATCATCTTCGGGTTCAACCGTCGTTGATGATCAACAACTGGTTTAGCATCGGGCTCAAGGTTGATAGTATGTTGACAGATAGATGGACTAATCCCCTTAAGGTCATCAAGGGTATAGCCAATTGCACCTCAGTGTTTACGAAGTACTTCCAATAGTCGCTCTTCTTCATATCCTGAAAGGTTAGAGTTGATAATAACAGGATATACTTTCTTTTCATCTAAATAAGCATACTTGAGCGTATCGGGAAGAGGTTTAAGATCGAACATCGGGTCCCAAAGGTTCAACCGGAAGGTTGTGCTTCAGGATAGCAGGTTGTCTCAAGAATATTTCATCTAGTTCATTTCTTTCCTGCATATGCAAATCATTCTCGTGGTCCTCCATATATTGCTGCAAAGGATCATTAGGGGAATAGCAATAGAAGCAATACTTTCAATAATTTTATCATCACTAGGTAAATCGGTACCACGAAGCTGCTTAGAGAACTTAGAAAAATTAAATTCATATGGCTCACCATTGAATTCAACAGAAACTTTACCTTTCTTGCAATCTATTATAGCTCCACAAGTTCTAAGAAAAGGTCTACCAAAAATAATAGGACAAAAATTGTCCCTCACTGAACCAAGTACTAGAAAGTCGGTAGGGTATTTTACCTTTCCACATAGGACTTCAACGTCTCTCACAATTCCGATAGGAGAGATAGTTGCTCTGTTTGCAAGATGAATGGTAACATCAACTTCTTCAAGCTCACAAGGTGAAATCTCACCTATGATCTCTTGATAAAGTGAATAGGGGATAGCACTAGCACTCGATCCCAAATCGCATAGCCCATAATAATTGTGATCTCCTATTTTAACAGATACTACTGGAGTACCTGAAATTGGGCCTTTATTCTTGGCTGTGACAAGGTTAGTGGAAACAGCACAAAAATTTACATTGGAATCCAAAATATCATTAATAACAAGGTCTTTAACCAATGCAACTTGAGGATCGACCTTGATCTGGTCCTCGGGCTCATCAATTCTTCTCTCACTTTTATTTATTATGCCTGTCACAAGAGAGTGCTCCCTTATCCTTGCGGGAAAAGGAGGCTTTTCATATATAACTGCAGGCAAAATAGGGTCAGCAACATGAATATCAACAGGTAACTCTTTGAAAGGTTCATGATGCTGATCTCTCTTCTTTTTAAAAGAATCAACGTGAGAGGCAAAATCCTTACAAAAATCAATCATTAGATGGGAATCAAGACCAATCTTAGAGCAAAAGGTATTGAAGTAATCAGTTTTCACATAGCTCTCAATATAATCATGCTCATAATTTATAGCAGGTTCAATACCTTTATCCATTTCCCAATCTTTGGTATTCCTCTGGATCCTTTCAATGAGATCCCACCTTTCTTCAACGCTCTTTGTCTGAAATACCCCACTAGAGGAGGCATCGAGCATCTCCTTATCCTGACGAGAATGCCTGGCATAAAAATTTGTAAGTATAATTTCCTTGGGGAGCTCATGAATAGGACATTTGAGCATTAGGGACTTCAATCTCCCCCAAGCTTGAGCAATGCTTTCTCCGTCACGAGACCTAAAGTTATAGATATAGTTCATGTCTCGATGAATTTCATGAAGAGGATAAAACTTGGTATAAAAGAGAGACATAAGCTCTTGCCAATCAAGCAAGTGTGAGTTATCGAGAAGCTTATACCAATCTGAAGCTTTATCTATAAGCGATACGGAGAACAATTTCCTCATGACAAACTCCATTGATACACCTGCAAGCTTAAATAATGAACATAGTTGTGACAGATATAGCAAGTGTTCACCGGGATGTCTGTCTCCTGCATAACGATTAGCCAAAACATAATCGATAATACCAGCTGGTATTTTATAGGGCACAATTTCAGTAGGGGGAGGAGCAACCACCACAGATGTGGGGCGTCTTCCCTCAAGCAACGGTCCAATAGCAAGGTTGTCCATAAGGACAAAGAGCAGCAACAGCAAAATAAAAACAGAAATATAAAAACTTCCTTACCAGCTTCACTTACAAATAGCGCTACACTCCCTGGCAACGGCGCCAGAAAACGGTACTTGATGACCCACAACCGTAAGGGATCTATTGCAGCGTTTTCGATAAGTAAGAGTGTCGAACCCAACGAGGAGCAGAAGGTATTGATAAGTGATTCTGAGCAAGGAATAACTGCAAGCACTGAAAGATAACTTTTTAGGGGTTTTCTTGATATAAGCAACAGGAAGGTAAAAGCGAGCAAAGTAAAAGGCACTGGAGAGTAACAAGTGGCCCAATCCTTTCTGAGCAAAGGAGAGGCCTAGCAACTGAACTTATAAAGGCTAAAGTGTTCTTGAGGACACACGGGAGAGGTAGTCATGTGCTTTCGCCATATTCCGTATCGGTACTATGTGATGTGTTGATAAGTGTTGAGTGGGTGGATCTATGCTAGTACACCCTCTAGACTAAGATAAGTGCACTCTTATGATTAAACACCTTGCAAGCATCCGCAAATACAAGATAGTATTTAAGGCAAAAGCCTAACCATAGCAATATGATCGATGATCCAGTGTTCCCTTGTGCAAAAGCGTGCGAACTGGGGTTCAGGATTCTGTCACTCCGGCAACCCACCGTAAGCAATCTTTGTACACAATGTATTCCCCTAGGTCCTTAATAAGGCGAAATGTTGAGTGTTCGACTCACACAACACCACTAGGAAAATAACAACACAACTTAAGTATCAAACAACACATATTACTTCAACATCATATGACTACTAACAACAAGACTTCTCCCATGTCCTCAAGAACTAAAGTAACTACTCACAAGACATAAAAGAGATCATGATCAGTGGAGATAAATGGATGATAAACAATCTGGACATAATGATATTTCTCCAACAAAACTCAATAACATTCACCACAAAGTAGTAATCAACACCGATTGAGTAGAGAGGATAGATAGTACGGATTACAACACAAGTTGCAATTGTGAGATGAGGTTGGATGAAGATGGAGATGGTGCTGATGTTGGGGATGATGTTGATGATGATCTCGATGACGCCCGTGACGATGGTGATGATGATGGCGATGATCTCCCCTTCCGGGAGGTGATCTCCCCGGCGGAATCTGCCCGCCGGAGATGGCTTTTTCTTCTCTGTAGGTTTCCGCCACGGAGCGGCGGCGGAACTCCGTAAAACCTCTCCTTTTTAGGGTTTCTGGATGACGAGGAGTATATATGCCAAAGGGGAGAGCCAGGAGTGGGCCAGGGGCTCCAGGCGCCCTCCCGGCGCGGCCAGGGAGGGGCCCGCGCCAGGTGGCCGCCTGGGCACCCTGTGGCCCCCCTCTGGTTGCTCTTTTGCGTGTCTTCGTGATCCTTCTGGAAAATACCCTCCGTCGATTTTTATGTAATTTGGAGGTATTCTTCTTCAGCAACTCAGCGTCCACTTTTTACCGCTGAATCCTGCGTCTGCTGCTTCGGCACCGGAAAGTTGGAAACTGTGTAAAATAGGCCAAAACATCATAAGAACATCATCGTAATGTGAAATATATCAATGAATAAGGATTAATTACGATATAAAATAGTGATGCATTTTGGACGTATCAGTAGGTATGGTGGACACATATGGCAGAATTTTGGCTATGGAATTTGGATGCACGAGCAGCATTCCCGCTCAGTACAGAGTTTTTGGTTTAGCAAGTTTTTAGCAAGCACATGTTAACCGGTACAAGAGAATTATAACATCCTTTCAGCATAATTATAAGACTTCTACACTGTCTTCCTTGTCAACCATCTTACTTCTAAAAAGAGAACAAGAACTTTAAAACTACCAATGGTGAAAAACTAAACAATTGCAAACTTCAAAGGTATTTCTTCACTAATAAGACTTTATTAAATGATCTACATGTTTAGGCATAACTACTTAATTTCTCAAAACAATTGATAGGGATCAAGTTACTCAATGATCTTCAAAACTATGCAAGCTTTTTATTCTTTGCGCCACGGCCACACTTGGCATTTTTCAGATCCAACATATTATTTAGCAATTCAAACCAATTAACTCTCCAAATAGATATAAGTGAAGCAAGAGAGTACTTTCTATAAAAGAACTAATAGCTCTGAACATGATATGAAAGAAAAACAAGAGCTAGAAGCATATAACAAGGTAGCTAAATCACTCAAAAAGATATAAGTGAAGAACATGAGTGTTTCATGAAAAAGCAGAGCGTGTCTCTCTCCAACACAAAGAAAGCTGGGTTCTAACTTGTTATGAACAGCAAGCAAAGCTAAAGAAAACTAAAAAGGAAACTAAGAGCAAGACGCTCCAAGCATAGCACATAACGCATGAAGTGATAAGAATAAAGTGGAACGAAAGACGAACTGATAATTGTTGATGGAGGAGGGGATGCATGGGGGCATCCCCAAGTTTAGACGCTTTAGTCTTCTTGAATATTTCTTGGGGGTGCACGGGGGCATCCCCAAGCTTGAGCGTTTGACCCTCCTGAATCTTCTTTTATCATCTTCCCTCGCACACTTGAAAACTCCCTTCATACATAACTCATCATAATCTGATTAGCGAGGTTAGTACCCACAATAAAATAATTTTTCCCTACTGGAAATAAATATAATATTGAAGAGCTACTGTTTCTCAAGATTGCCAAAAGGTTTTTGCAAATAAAAAGCAAGCTCAAGGTTTGCAAAACGAAGAAAAGGCAAAACAGGACAGAATCTGTGAAAAACAGACCAGCAGGTAGTAAATAATTTTTCCGGGGCACTTCTGCAACTCAAATCAAAAAACTCAGAACAGACACTCGAAAGCCAATTGTATAGATCACGCTTTCAAAAAAATTCAGATCAAAAAGATGACCTGGTGATTTTATTCGAATTTTTCTGTCCAAGGACAGAATCTGTTTTCTGGACAACACGTCACAACTTTTGAACTTTCTTGCAATCGGAGGCTAAACTTGGCACAAAGCTGAAAAGAAAAGATACAATAATGATGCTACTGTAGTAACAAACATCAAGACACAACAAAAGCAAAATAAAACCTAATTCGTTGTGGGCTGCCTCCCAAAAGCTCTTTCTTTATAGCCATAAAGATAGGCTTAAGACTCTAATGCTGCTCTCGTAGGAATAAGAGTTGAAGAACAAAAGAGAGCATCAAGAAGCAAATACCAAGCACATTTAAGCCTAACATGCTTCCTATGCATAGGAATATTGCAATAGAATAATTCATTGAAGCACAAAGCAATAAGCATAGGAAGACAAAACAAGTGTAGCTTCAAAACCTTCAACATAAAGAGAGGGAACTTGATATTATTGAAATATCTATAAGCATATGTTCCCTTCTCATAATAATTTTCAGTGGGATCACGAATAAACTCAACAATATAAGCATCACATAAAGCATTGTTACCATGATCCACATGCAAAAAGGTACTCTTACTCTCCACATAAGCATAATCTTTCTCATTGGTAATAGTGGGAGTAGGACTATCATAAACAACTTGAACACTATAGATTAATTGTGTATTAGGAAGATGGTGTTCAACAAGGAAGTAATTCCCTCCATGATTATGACAAGTTTAATAAGGATAATTTCTCCTTATGTCATAGGTACCTTTATAATCACTATAGATTGGAGTTATAACATCATCATAGTAGAGAAGAGCATTATCATTGCTAGCAACTATATTTGTAAACATGTTGTCTTTATTCTTACTAGCAAAAGAATTATCAATTATCACATCACTAGTGGGTAAAGGATTTGCAATCCTATCATCCCCAAGCTTAGAGCTTTCCATATCATCACTTTCAGAGTTGGTACCAAAAAGATTTTCAAGATCATAAGTAGCATTATCATCATTTTCCCAATCACAATAAGTAACATGCATATCATAATCAAAGTCATCTTCAATAGTACCTACGGACGTATCATCAAGATGATAATTAAGGCAATAAACTTCACCTTCTTCTTTAAACTTACAACCGTTAGGATAAAAGTTGATGGGAGGAATATGCTCAGGTCAGGTTGATACCCATTCTTCTTCCTTCTTGCTCCTCTTCCTCCTCCTCTTCTTTTTCTTCTTCTTCACCTTAGGAGGGAGTGGTTGGAGATGAAGCTTCTCCACATATCTTGGTTTATCATTAGAAACAATAGGGGAAACTTGGGAGAAACTCTCCTTTTTATTAGCAGAAATATAAGAGACATTTTTATACTTTGGTAAAGTTCCCTCCTTTCTAATCTTACTTATGTAATCATTTTTATGGCAATTAACAACACAATAGAGATGGAAATTTTGCAAAGTGTTTTTTATTCCTATGGCATTAACATCTAGCCAAGAAGTCTTTTCTGATAACTCTTCACACATCAAAAATAACATAAGCTCATCATAAAGATCAGGGGTGATCATGTTATCACACAACTGGTTAACAGTTATATTTTGAAAGTGCATGCATTGAAAATTAAAGTGACCCTCTATACAGCAAAGTTCACAAGTAAAAGGATAAAGGTCACACAATTCTCTAGCAACTTCATTTGAATCTTTGACCCAAGTGATTGTTCTTTCATGCTTATGTTGCTTACAATACTTCTCTTCTTCAATCATAGGCCTTTCACAAGGTCTATCCACTCCACAAAAATTAACATGCTTATATAAAACTTCATTTTTAGGAATTAGATCATGCATGTTGCAATCATCATGAACAATTTCATTTTCTTTGAAAATCTCTTTAAAAGGTTCATGATGCTTGATCCAATCCTCCTTAGGCATATTAAGATGTGAAGCAAAAGATTTAAGGAAATCAACAAGGAGTTGAGAATCAAGCCCAAACTTAGCACTAAACTTATTAAAACTTGTAGTTTCAACAAAGGACTTAATGCAATCATACTCATAAATTATACCTGATTCTTTACCTTTGTCGATCTCCCAATCTTCAATGTTGCGTTGAATTCTTTCAAGGAGTTCCCATTTAGCATCAATCTTTTCGTTTGTGAAAGAACCCATAGAGGAAGCATCGAGCAAATCTTTATCCTGTCTAGAGAGCCTCGCATAGAAATTAGTAATAATCATATCTTTGGGGAGCCCATGGTTAGGACATTTTAGCATTAATGTTTTCAGTCTCCCCCAAGCTTGAGCTATGCTCTCTCCGTCATGAGGATAGAAATTATAAACATAATTCCTATTCTCATGAACTTCATGAAGAGGATAAAACTTGGAGTAAAAGAGAGACTGGGTCTCTTCCCAATCCAGCAGGTGAGAGTCATCTAGTAGCCTATACCATTCCAATGCTTTTCCTTTCAGTGACAAGGCAAATAATTTCCTCATGACTCCATCTCTTGTCAAACCTGAAATCTTAAACAACTCACAAAGTTCTGTAAGTTTCAACAAATGAATACTAGGATTGACTGTCCCATCATAACAATCATTCCTAATTATTTCACTTATCCCAAGTGGTATTTGGAACGGGATACATTCAGTAGGTGGAGGAAACTTCTCTACCACGGGTGTGGTAAAGCGGCCTTCCCCAAGCAGCGAACTAAGAGTGCGGTTTTCCATAAACATAACTAGTGAAACTAAAAACAAGAAACGAAAAGATTTAATTGCAAGATCTAAAGATATACCTTCAAACACTTACTTCCCCGGCAACGGCGCCATAAATAGCTTGATGTCTACACACGCTTCTATTCTTGTAGACTATGTTGGGCCTCCAAGCGCAGAGGTTTGTAGGACAGCAGCAATTTCCCTCAAGTGGATGACCTAAGGTTTATCGAACTCAGGGAAGTAGAGGTTGAAGATGGTCTCTCTCAAGCAACCCTGCAACTAAGATACAAGAAGTCTCTTGTGTCCCCAACACACCTAATACAACTAGGAGTTGTATAGGTGCACTAGTTCGGCGAAGAGATGGTAAAATATGGATGATAGGAGTGGCAAAGCAAAGTAATATAAATCTGTAATAAAAGGTGCAGCAAGCAAACAAGTGGTAAACGTGAGCACAAATGGTATTGCAATGGTGGAAACAAGGCCTAGGCTTCATACTTTCACTAGTGGCAACTCCAAACAACATTAACATAGTCTATCACATGATATTTCCTATAAAACATGCAATGGAGACGCACTCGGAGGTCATTCCTTTGTGGTCAAGAGAGGACGAGAATTATGTAGGGCTACAAAAGCACACCTCAAAGTTCGTAATTCTCAATCTATGGATTTCCCAATGTCACCACGGCCATCCAAAGAGAGTACCACAATCACCACAACATATCTCCAGGATAGTCAAAGACAAGCACCAAGAGACTCTCAATCTTCAATCAACACACAAAAGAGGAAATCACTCATGAAAATATTCTTCTAATCCATGTCCATTAGACCGTTGTCACCTTGGTCTCGGGGATTATACTAGATAAAGACAAGTGAGTACATCAATTCAATACATAGAGGAAGGGGAAATATCATGGGATCACCCTAGATTAACATAGCCTATGATCACAACGAAGATCACATCATGGGAGAGAGAATTGACCACATAGCTACTGGTAGAAACCTCAGCCCTGAGGAAGACTACTCACACATGGCCATGGTGAGCAAGAGATTGATGGTGGTGTTGATGGAGAGGTGCAGCCCGGAGAGGAGGAGGCGGCCGGCGGCAGCCCTCCGGGGCGGCGGCGGCCCTCGAGGCGGTGGCGGCCCTAGGGGGCAGCGGCTCCTTGGCCCCCCTTCTTCCTTGTGGATGGTGCTGCAATGGTGCTGGTCCTCCCCTCCAAGACGGCGGCCTGGGAGGAGGAAAATTCGTGGCCCCTGGTGACCTAGGTTTCCTCTCTTTATATAGACTCTTGGATTCCCGTCATCAGATTTTGGGCTTTAGTAAAACGGGCTTTTATCGACCGTCCGGACTCCGATTTGGACGAATTTTATATCCAGAAGCATCCTCTCGAAATTCCCCACAACTTTCGCAACTAGGCTTTTTCCGTTTGACGTCGTCTTCGGGCCGGAACGTGACCATCTTCTAAAAACGTTCTCAGACAGATTTCAGGAAAGTCAGAGTCCTACTCCAATACGACTCCTTTTGCGTTTTTGTCAATTTCCAAGTAATTCCTACACAATAAAGTGTAAAACAAGAACTTTGTGCACTTTTGCAACCATTAGTAGGTTAGTCCAATAAATGCCTAAAAAGATAGAACACTTTGATATAAACACGAGACAATGATGCAAAACAAGCATGTCACAAGCAAAAATTATGGATACGTTTGGGACGTATCACTGCCCACTCTCTACTTCTCTATATATACGTGGAATTGGGAGAGGGGGCGCCCCTAGGAGATCCCATCTAGGGCCGACGGCCACTAGAGGGAAACCCTAGATGGGGTTTCCCTCTTAGGAGGCTTGGGGCCAAGCCAAAGGGGTGGGAACCCTAGGGTGGCGCTCCCACCTCCTCTCGCAACGTGGGAAGGGGTGAGGGGATGCACAACCCCTTAGTGGGCTGGTTTGCCCCTCCCCTTGGCCCATGAGGCCCCCCAACACTTGACGGGGCCCCCGAAACCCCTTTCGGTCATGCTGGCCATCACGCGGTACCCCCGGAACACTTCCGGACTCCAATACCCTTCATCCAATATATCGATCTTCACCTCCGGACTATTCTGAAGTTTCTCATCACGTCCAGGATCTCATCCGGAACTTCGAACAAGCTTTGGTAACCACCATAATGACTCAACTATACTAATATAGTCACCAAACATTAAGTGTGTAGACCCTGCGGGTTCGAGAACTATGCAGACATGACTGAGACACCTCTACGGTCAATAACCAATAGAGGGACCTGGATGCACATATTGGTTCCCACATATTCTATTAAGATCTTATCGGTTGAACCTCAATGTCAAGGATTCAAGTAATCCCGTATGTAGTTCCATTTGTCTATCGGTATGTTACTTGCGCGAGATTCGATCATCAGTATCTCCATACCTAGTTCAATCTCGTTACCGGCAAGTCTCTTTACTCGTTCCATAATACAAGATCCCGCAACTAACTCCTTAGTCACATTGCTTGCAATCTTCTTGTGATGTTGTATTACCGAGAGGGCCCAGAGACACCTCTCCGTCTCACGGAGTGATAAATCCTAGTCTTGATCCATGCCAACTCAACAGACACCCTCGGAGATAACTATAGAGCACCTTTATAGTTACCCAGTTACGTTGCGACGTTTGGTGCACACAAGGTACTCCTCCGGTGTCAGTGAGTTGAATGATCACATGGTCATAGGAACATATACTTGACATGTAGACAACGATAGCAATAAACTTGACACGATCATATGCTACATTCATAGTTTGGGTCTTGTCCATCACATCATTCCCCTAATAATGTGACCTCATTATCAAATGACAACTCATGTCAATGGCTAGGAAACCATAGACATCTTTGATCAACGAGCTAGTCCGGTAGAGGCTGGCTAGGGACATATTGTCGTCTATGCATCCACACATGTATTTGAGTTTCCAATCAATACAATTATAGCATGGATAATAAACGATTATCATGAACAAAGAAATATGATAATAACCAAATTATTATTTCCTCTAGGGCATATTTCCAACATGACTCACACACATCAGTTTTGGTTGAGCCTATTCTTAAGTTGCCTCTTTTACATGTTGCTCAACCATGTGTTTGTTGCAAGTGCTAGGCTTTGTTTCCTATATGCTCACTTGCACTTGTTGTGAGTTTCTATTGATTTTGGGGGATCTATGATCCTATTTTTTGCACTTTGTATCCAAATACAAAAATTCTTGTGTGTGAACAAATCATGGGGAGCTTCTCTGGTTTCTTTAGAACACTCCTTTGCTCATATCATAATATCCTTTGTTCTTGTGGCTCATAGGATCATTGTTCTAGTTGGTTCAATTGATATCCGTTGATTGCTTGCTTCAATTTGTATCTTTTGACTGCTTGATTGCTTGTGTCTATCGTTGGTATGTCTTTGTGGCATATCATCCTTTAGAAATATTTAGATCCTCAATATAGTTTATCTTCCTCCAAGTATTTATCTTTGGATATGTGTATTGCATTCCTCTCTACTTGAGAGATGCACAATTTATGGAGGAACACTTTTTATATTGGCCTTCTAAGCTTTTCGCCCATTTTGACAATCGATGGCAATGGGGGAGAAGTTTCAGAGAGTTTTGAGGAGAAGTTTACAGAGTTATTTCTTGCCTTGGTTTTGTTCCTAAGCATTTGCATCTCATACGCATGCATTATTGGTTGGTGCATTGCATGGTGATGCATAATTCCTTATATAAACTCTCTTAAAAGTGATTGTCATCAATTATCAAAATGGGGGAGATCGAAAGAACATGTGGTGCCCCCATGTGTGGTTTTGGTAATTGATGAAATTCTCTATGGACTAATGGTTTCATTGAGTTATATTTGAAGGATTTGTCCATAGGTTTGTCTTGAAGTCCATGTGTTGGTTTCAAGGAGTTTATGAGATGGCCAAAGTGCTTTTCAAGGAGTTATCCAAAGACTGGTCATGTTTGTCTTGAAGTCCATGTGTTGGTTTCAAGGAGTTTATGAGATGGCCAAAGTTCTTTTCAAGGAATTATCCAAAGATTGGTCATGTGAGAGTAGAGCTTACTGCAAGCATGTCATGAAGAAGAAGATTGTGTGAACATTCAAGTTTACCTTCAAGACATCATCCTAATAAAGAGAGTTGGAAAGATTCAAGGTTGATTAAGACTAAGTACAGAGAGTGATTCAAGTTAATCAACACACAAAGCGCACAAGTTGTACTGACAGGGACCAAGTGATCCCCATGGTCTACGTGAAAGTTATGTGTGGGGTTAGGTATGTTTCCATGGTCTTGCGTCAAGAGGAAGATCTCATACAACCCATGGAGGATGACATCAAGTGATGATCGTCATCAAGTTTGCAGTGTGCAAGTTCAAGTGGAGCAACACGAAGAGTGGCTCACCCATAATGGAGTATGGGAGCAATCAAGCTTGAAACTTGCTGTCCATTGTGGTGTCAATGGAATTTTCAAGATGTGCCGAAGAATGGCTCACCCATAGTGGAGTATGGGGGAGCAATCAACTAGTCTTCATCGAGCCAACACAATCAAGAAAGATGGTCCAACTTGAGGGAGTCAAGACTGTCATCATCTAGCTCAAGTGGGCTATGTGCAAGGCAAGGGTTTGCCCTTGATAGGTTTTCTATTTTACTGGTCTCATAGTGGTAGTTGGGAAACCGGGTTGTATGATTGATTGTCGTACTATCAAGGGGGCTCCCTAGTGAGTAACTTGATCATATCGTTCGTCGAGAGCTCAAACGTTGCATCCTTGCATCATCTCTCTTGTTTCTTGTTTGGTTATTCTCCTTGTGAGATTTGGATCTTATGGTCATCTCCATGACAAGCTCAAGTTTATCGAAAACCGATTTCATATGCATCTTCTTTTGTGTTTTCGGTGTTGGAGTTTTTACCGGTCTTAATTGAGAAAGGATTCTCACCATTTTATTTTTGGTATTTCCTAAATTGCTATTTCTTGATATTTCTATCAAGATTGTGTTTGCTCTTGTCCTTAGCTTTTCAACAAACTTGATTTCGTCGAATTCGGAGCTCGTATGCGAAAGTTGTGGCTGTTTTGATCTTACCTGTTTTTCATAGAGAGGTTGTACCGCCCCATAGAGAGGTTGTACCAGTTGACCGGTACAACCGGTGTTTAGAGCGGTTGTACCGCTCCAGAATTGGTCTAAAGGTTTTACCGGCCATGTACCGCTCTACCACCAGACTATTTTCTGTTTTGGAGTGGTTCTTGGGCGGTTGTTGACCGGTTGTACCGGTTAGTTCAGTTTAACCAGTACTACCGGTTCCCCGGGTTGTTGTACCGCTTAGGGCTTTTTCCTACAGGTTGGTTTTTTCCTCTGCTTTGACCGGTTGTACCGGTCCTACAGTTTTTTGCACATAACGGGCAGATTCGTGGGGACCTATAAAAGGGGGTCTTCTTCCGCATTGCAATCTATCTTTTTAGCTCGTGTTCTTCCCCCATTGTTGACCTTCTTCGAGCTTGCTATCTCTCAATCCCTCCAAGGATTCTTGCTAATTCTTGGGGGGAGAGAGGAGATCTAGATCCACATTTCCACCAATCACTTTCTCCTCTATGTGAGGGGAACCCTTTGGATCTAGATCTTGGAGTTCTTTGTGTTCTCTTCTTCGTTCTTCCTCTCATTTCCCTCCCTAGTATTAGTTGCTTTGGTGGGATTTGGGTGACAAGGACTTGGGCACTCTGTGTGCCCTTGCCATTGCATTTGGTGCATCGGTTTGAGTTCTCCATGGTGATACGTGGAAGTGAAGTTGAGAAACTTATTACTCTTGGGTGCTTGGTACCCTTGAGCTTGTTCCTCTTGGGTGCTTGGGCGCCCTAGACGGTTGAGGTCACCTCGGAGCCATATTCCATTGTGGTGAAGCTATGTGGTGTCACTGGGGGCCTCCAATTAAGTTGTGGAGATAGCCCCAACCTTTGTGGTGTTCGGAGCTCAATCATTATGGTGAAAAGCTTCGGGCAAGCGTCGGGGTCTCCAATTAGGTTGTGGAGATCGCCCCGAGCAATTTGTACGGGTTAGGTGATCGCCCCCAAGGGTTTCCATTTGTACGGGTTCGGTGACCGCCCTCAAGGGTCTCTTAGTGGAATCACGGCATCTTGCATTTTGTGAGGGCGTGAGGAGATTACGGTGGCCCTAGTGGCTTCTTGGGGAGCATTGTGCCTCCACACCAATCCAAACGCTGATTAGCATCTGCAAGGGTGTGAACTTCGGGATACATCTCGTCTCCACGTGCCTCGGTTATCTCTTACCCGAGCCTTTTACTTATGCACTTTACTTTGTGATAGCCATATTTGTCGGCGTCCTGGCAACCAGGGTACCCAGACTTGCCTATCTTCGGGCCGCAGCGCGCTCCTGCCACAGCCTGGTACGGCCCAGTTGATCGACCAGCTGCTCAATACCCTTGCGAGGAGAACGACGTCAAGACCTCCTCAGGAGCGGCCTCGACTAGGTTGCTCCGGAGGGGCAGAGAATCCAAGGCCAAGCATGCCTCAGGAGGAGGCAGTGACTCAAGCAGTGACGCACCGCACCAGCGGGTGCCAACGCGTGCCAGCGGCATAGTTGTCGTTTTGGTGCAAGGGAGACAGCGCAGGCACAGGTTCCCGAGGAGCGGGACAAAGGTTTCCCCGTTGGTGCAACAAGACCAAAGACAGCAAGGACGACAGGGAGGATGTCACCACCGAGCCCACCACTGCGTCATCGTCGGATCCCTTTGCAGGCGAAGACTGCTTTTGTCAGAGCAAGAACGTCCTTGTGTTCCCGCTCAAAATGGTCGTCGTGGGATCCCTTCCCGCCTAAACATTTCGGGGGAAGAGGACCCTGGCCGCCTATACAAGTAGCTAGGATCTCCACTATGAGGGAGGATCAGATCCAGAAACTCTGCCCTCGCATAAGGCAGCAAGAACCCTTGCCTCCTGACCCTCCTGAGCTCTCCTCCTGAGCTCAAGAACCACTATACTCATCGATATTCAAGCCCTCCCGAGGCCAATCCATCAAAGCAGGAAGTAGGGTTTTACACCACAAGGTGGCCTGAACTTGGGTAAACTCTTGTGTGCTTTACTTGTTATTCACTTGAATCTCTTCACCGGACGAGGGCGAGACGTTAGGTAGACTTGAGTGGGAGAGATATTCGTTCACGCCCCTGTGTTCGAACTTCTTGGGTTTGCGGAGCTCGTAATCCGACATTTGGCGCGCCAGTTAGGGGGCATGTCGAAATCTCGCCTCTCCGACGACCTCGTCCCGCTCTCGTCCGTCGACCCCGTGTCACCCCTCCTCAACGGATCACGACCCCGATGGCGGAAGCGCATCAGACGCGCGCGGAAGCCCGCGGCGCTCGCACCGCTCGAGCGTCGCCCTTCGGCCACGGAACTCGCCGTCACCCGGCCTTGATCGGGGCCGACGGCACGATGAGCACCACCGACCCGCTGCCTGGGGACCGGCAGCACCCACTGCCCACAAGACGCCAAAGCCGCGCAGCAGCGCGGGCCGCCGAGCACGCGGCAGCAAGTTCGCGAGACCGGTGTGAAATGGCAAACATGAGGGCCGCGCTGCTGGTGGTGAGGGAGCTGCTAGGGTGCCGGTTACTCAATACTGGCCACGACGCGCTGCTCCTCAGGGCGGACGAGCTCCTCGATGCCGCTAGCACTGGAGCCGAGCCATTCTGCTTCCACACAATGACGCCGGGAACCGGGGGCCGCGCCGGCCGTGCCCGGTCACCCGTGTGGTCAAGACCTACGGCGACCTACGAGGGCGACATGGGGTATGACCCCCTGAACCCTGTGTATGACGCCGCCCCTCTGCCTCGAAGCCCTTTGTACCCAGGTACCGCCCCCGCCGAGGAACCGTTAGGAAGCAACCGTAGGACTACGCCCAATGCTGGATGCGATCAGGTACCGGCACGAGGGGGCTCAGGGGCAGAAGGTTGGGGGCAGACCTCCCGCTCTTGGCCCTCGACTCTCCGCTGTCACCACCGACGGCCATGGAGCACGAATGAAATGCCGCGGGTGCCTGCAGGGGCCGGCACTCGCGGCACGGGCCGTAGACCTCGGGCTGACAGCATCTCTAGCCTCGGGCCTCAGCAGGCCAAGGAGACATCCCAGGTACCGCGTCAAGACAGAAAGGGAGGGAAGGCTCGGGTCAGGCCCTCGTCCCCTCACGCGTGACCCGTCGCGCATGAGCCCGCCCTGGATTTCACCAGGGGCTCGCCGGCGGCAGGTATGATGCGCGTGGGGAGGGGCCTTCTCTCCCTCCGTTCAAGCTCAAGACACCGCGCCTCCCGGCGCACAATCCCCCGGGCTGCGGAGGGTGCGTCTGGAGGCGGTACGGCAGCGCGCACCAGGAGGGCCCAAGACCGCGGCTTCGTCCCCCCGCTCACGTAATCTCGTATCCTCTGGGCCCGACCCTGATCAGGAGGGCTCAGGGGTCATTAGGAGCGTGGGTGGAACGGGGTCCCCCTCGCACCTCAGGACGCCACGTCTCCGAACGACGGTAGCCCCCAGGGGCGAAGCGCGCTAGGAGATCGCGTAAGCGGTGTACCTAGTGCTCGGCAGGGGGGCCTATAGCCAAGGTCCCATCCCCCACCATGCGTAGTGTCCCACCTCATGAATGCTGCCTTCTGGTGAGTTCATGGCAGGAGCGGACTAGCGCAGGGCGAGGCCCTCAAAGCGAAGGGGCGGGCACGTCAGAAGATCTCCGCTCGTGACACTCTCACGTAATAATGAGTGGGGCTGTACACGCCCCGGAGTCCCCGGAGCGTCGCCCTAGGGCCTCGGGGGATCCCTCCCATGTCCTAGTGGATGCACCATGTGTTGGGGAACGTTGCATGGAAAACAAAAAAAATTTCTCTACGTTCACCAAGATCAATCTAGTAGATGCAACTACGAGGGGAGAGTAGGATCCACATACCCTTGTAGATCGCTAAGCGGAAGCGTTATGAACGCGGATGATGGAGTCGTACTCGCCGCGATTCAGATCGCCGAAGATCCTAGCACCGAAGCAACGGTGCCTCCGCGTTCTTCACACGTACGGCTCGGGGACGTCTCCTCCTTCTTGATCCAGCAAGGGGTGGAGGAGAGGTTGATGGAGAACCGGCAGCACGACGGCGTGGTGGTGATGTTGGAGGAGAACTCCGGCAGGGCCTCGCCTAAGCACCGCGGGAGAAGAAGATATTACGGGAGAGGGAGGGCAGCACCGAGGCACGAACTTGTGTTTGCTGCCCTCCCTTTGCCTCACTATATATAGGGGGGGTGGAGAGGTGAGGGCGCCCTAGGGTTTCCCCCCTAGGGGGCCGGCGGCCAGGGCAAGGGGGGGCGGCGGCCAAGGCAGGGGGGGCGGCGGCCAGGGCCAGGCCCTAGGGTTTCCCCCCCTAGGTGCCTTGCCCCCCAAGGCTAGGGGGTGCGGCCACCCTAGAGGGGTCCACCCCCCTTGGCGCACAAGGAGAGGGCCCAAGGGGGGGCGCACAGCCCCCTGAGGGCTGTGGTGTTCCCCTTTGTGGCCCATTAGGCCCAGAACTGCTTCCGGACCCCCGAAACCCCTTTCCGGTACTCCGCCGATTTCCCGATGCTCCCCGGAACACTTCCGGACTCCGAAACCTTTCATCCTATATATCAATCTTCGTCTCCGGACCATTCCGGAGACCCTCGTCATGTCCGGGATCTCATCCGGGACTCCGAACAACCTTCGGTAACCATACACTTTTCTCACTAACAACCCTAGCGTCACCGAACGTTAAGTGTGTAGACCCTGCGGGTTCGGAAACCATGTAGACATGACCGAGACACTCCCAGGTCAATAACCAATAGCGGGATCTGGATACCCATATTGGTTCCCACATGTTTCTCGATGATCTCATCGGATGAACCACGATGTCAAGGATTCAGGCAATCCCGTATACAGTTCCCTTTGTCTCGTCGGTATGTTACTTGCCCGAGATTCGATCGTCGGTATCTCTATACCTAGTTCAATCTCGTTACCAGCAAGTCTCTTTTCTCGTTACCGTAATACATAATCCCGTGACCAACTACTTAGTCACTTTGAGCTCATTGAGATGACGTATTACCGAGTGGGCCCGGAGATACCTCTCCGTCACACGGAGTGACAAATCCCAGTCTTGATCCATGTCAACTCAACAGACACCCTCGGAGATACCTGTAGAGTACCTTTATAGTCACCCAGTTACGTTGTGACGTTTGGTACACACAAAGCACTCCTACGGTGTCAGTGAGTTACATGATCTCATGGTCATAGGAACTTATACTTGACATGCAGAAAACTATAGCGATAACTGACACGATCAAAAGCTATGTTAACGTTTGGGTCTCGTCCATCACATCATTCTCCTAATGATGTGATCCCGTTATCAAATGACAACTCATGTCTATGACCTGGAAACCGCGGTCATCTTTGATCAACGAGCTAGTCCTGTAGAGGCTCACTAGGGACACAAAGTCTGTCTATTTATCCACACGTGTATTTGAGTTTCCATTCAATACAGTTATAGCATGGATAATAAACGATTATCATGAACAAGGAAATATAATAATAACTCTTTTATTATTGCCTCTAGGGCATATTTCCTAAGCAAAATAAGATGCATAAAAGGATTAACATCACATGCAAATCATAAGTGACATGATATGGCCATCAACTCGTGCTTTTGATCTCCATCTCCAAAGCACCGGCATGATCTCCATCGTCACCGGCGCAACACCATGATCCCCATCATCATGATCTCCATCATCGTGTCGCCATCGGGGTTGTCGCGCGCCCACCATGCTCTTACTACTATTGCTACCGTTTAGCGATAAAGTAAAGCATTACATAGCGCTTAATGATTGACACGCAGGTCATACAAAAGTTAAAGACAACCCTATGGCTCCTGCCGGTTGCCGTATACATCGACATGCAAG
This sequence comes from Secale cereale, assembly GCA_902687465.1. NCBI lineage: Eukaryota > Viridiplantae > Streptophyta > Magnoliopsida > Poales > Poaceae > Secale > Secale cereale. The sequence continues at coordinate 365,929,517 of LR738713.1, read as the reverse complement.
TCGATATTAACTATTACAACATGATCATCTCATACATCAAATATATTTCATCATGTCATTGGCCATATCATATCACATACATACCCTGCAAAAACAAGTTAGACGTCCTCTAATTTGTTGTTGCATGTTTTACGTGGCTGCTATGGGTATCTAGCAAGAACGCTTCTTACCTACGCAAAGCCACAACGGTGATATTTAAGTTGCTATTTAACCTTCTACAAGGACCGCCTTTGTCTATTCCGATTCAACTAAGATAGGAGAGACAGACACCCGCCAGCCATCTTATGCAACAAAAGTCACATGTCTGTCGATGGAACCGGTCTCATGTACGTGGACATGTAAAGTTGGTCCGGGCCGCTTCATCCCATAATACCGCTGAATCAAGAAAGACTAAGGAGGGCAGCAATTTAAACATCAACGCCCACAAACCCTTTTGTGTTCTACTCGAGAAAGCATCTACGCAAGATCCTAGCTCATGATGCCACTGTTGGGGAACGTTGCATGGAAAACAAAAATTTTTCTCTACGTTCACCAAGATCAATCTAGTAGATGCAACTACGAGGGGAGAGTAGGATCCACATACCCTTGTAGATCGCTAAGCGGAAGCGTTAAGAACGCGGTTGATGGAGTCGTACTCGCCGCGATTCAGATCGCCGAAGATCCTAGCACCGAAGCAACGGTGCCTCCGCGTTCTTCACACGTACGGCTCGGGGACGTCTCCTCCTTCTTGATCCAGCAAGGGGTGGAGGAGAGGTTGATGTAGAGACCGGCAGCACGACGGCGTGGTGGTGATGGTGGAGGAGGATTCCAGCAGGGCTTCGCCTAAGCACCGCGGGAGATGAAGATGTTATGGGAGAGGGAGGGCAGCACCGAGGCACAAACGTGTGTTGGCTGCCCTCCCTCTACCTCTCTATATATAGGGGGAAGGAGGAGAGGGGGGCGCCCTAGGGTTTCCCCTAGGGGGGCCGGCGGCCAGGGCAGAGGGGGGGCGGCGGCCAAGGGCTGCGCCAGGCCCTAGGGTTTCCCCCCCCCCTAGGTGCCTTGCCCCCCAAGCCAGGGGGTGCGGCTGCCCTAGGAGGGGCCAGCCCCCCATGCGCCATAGGAGAGGGCCCAGGGGGGGGCGCACAGCCCTATGAGGGCTGTGGTGTCCCCCCTTTGTGGCCCATTAGGCCCAGAACCACTTCCGGGACCCCCGAAACCCTTTTCGGTAATCCGCCGATTTCCCGATGCTCCCCGGAACACTTCCGGACTCCGAAACCTTTCATCCTATATATCAATCTTCGTCTCCGGACCATTCCGGAGACCCTCGTCACGTCCGGGATCTCATCCGGGACTCCGAACAACCTTCGGTAACCATGCACTGTTCTCACTAACAACCCTAGCGTCACCGAACCTTAAGTGTGTAGACCCTGCGGGTTCGGAAACCATGTAGACATGACCGAGACACTCCCAGGTTAATAACCAATAGCGGGATCTGGATACCCATATTGGTTCCCACATGTTTCTCGATGATCTCATCGGATGAACCACGATGTCAAGGATTCAGGCAATCCCGTATACAGTTCCCTTTGTCTCGTCGGTATGTTACTTGCCCGAGATTCGATCGTCGGTATCTCTATACCTAGTTCAATCTCGTTACCGGCAAGTCTCTTTACTCGTTACCGTAATACATAATCCCGTGACCAACTACTTAGTCACTTTGAGCTCATTGAGATGACGTATTACCGAGTGGGCCCGGAGATACCTCTCCGTCACACGGAGTGACAAATCCCAGTCTTGATCCATGTCAACTCAACAGACACCCTCGGAGATACCTGTAGAGTACCTTTATAGTCACCCAGTTACGTTGTGACGTTTGGTACACACAAAGCACTCCTACGGTGTCAGTGAGTTACATGATCTCACGGTCATAGGAACTTATACTTGACATGCAGAAAACTATAGCGATAACTGACACGATCAAAAGCTATGTTAACGTTTGGGTCTCGTCCATCACATCATTCTCCTAATGATGTGATCCCGTTATCAAATGACAACTCATGTCTATGACCTGGAAACCGCGATCATCTTTGATCAACGAGCTAGTCCTGTAGAGGCTCACTAGGGACACAAAGTCTGTCTATTTATCCACACGTGTATTTGAGTTTCCATTCAATACAGTTATAGCATGGATAATAAACGATTATCATGAACAAGGAAATATAATAATAACTCTTTTATTATTGCCTCTAGGGCATATTTCCAACAGTCTCCCACTTGCACTAGAGTCAATAATCTAGCATTACAAGGTAATGAATCTAACACCCATAGAGTCTTGGTGTTGATCGTGCTTAGCCCGTGGAAGAGGCTTAGTCAACGGATCTGCAACATTCAAATCCGTGTGTACTTTGCAAATGTTTATGTCCTCCTCCTTGACCGAATCGCGGATGGAATTGAAGCGTCGCTTTATGTGTCTGGTCCTCTTGTGAAACCTTGGTTCCTTGGCTAGAGCAATGGCACCAGTGTTGTCACAGAACAGAGTCATTGGGTTCAATGCACTAGGCACAACTCCAAGATCTGT
>LR738713.1:365912842-365924830 GCA_902687465.1 Secale cereale | reverse complement strand
GGTGACCGCCCTCAAGGGTCTCTTAGTGGAATCACGGCATCTTGCATTTTGTGAGGGCGTGAGGAGATTACGGTGGCCCTAGTGGCTTCTTGGGGAGCATTGTGCCTCCACACCAATCCAAACGCTGATTAGCATCTGCAAGGGTGTGAACTTCGGGATACATCTCGTCTCCACGTGCCTCGGTTATCTCTTACCCGAGCCTTTTACTTATGCACTTTACTTTGTGATAGCCATATTTGTCGGCGTCCTGGCAACCAGGGTACCCAGACTTGCCTATCTTCGGGCCGCAGCGCGCTCCTGCCACAGCCTGGTACGGCCCAGTTGATCGACCAGCTGCTCAATACCCTTGCGAGGAGAACGACGTCAAGACCTCCTCAGGAGCGGCCTCGACTAGGTTGCTCCGGAGGGGCAGAGAATCCAAGGCCAAGCATGCCTCAGGAGGAGGCAGTGACTCAAGCAGTGACGCACCGCACCAGCGGGTGCCAACGCGTGCCAGCGGCATAGTTGTCGTTTTGGTGCAAGGGAGACAGCGCAGGCACAGGTTCCCGAGGAGCGGGACAAAGGTTTCCCCGTTGGTGCAACAAGACCAAAGACAGCAAGGACGACAGGGAGGATGTCACCACCGAGCCCACCACTGCGTCATCGTCGGATCCCTTTGCAGGCGAAGACTGCTTTTGTCAAAGCAAGAACGTCCTTGTGTTCCCGCTCAAAATGGTCGTCGTGGGATCCCTTCCCGCCTAAACATTTCGGGGGAAGAGGACCCTGGCCGCCTATACAAGTAGCTAGGATCTCCACTATGAGGGAGGATCAGATCCAGAAACTCTGCCCTCGCATAAGGCAGCAAGAACCCTTGCCTCCTGACCCTCCTGAGCTCTCCTCCTGAGCTCAAGAACCACTATACTCATCGATATTCAAGCCCTCCCGAGGCCAATCCATCAAAGCAGGAAGTAGGGTTTTACACCACAAGGTGGCCTGAACTTGGGTAAACTCTTGTGTGCTTTACTTGTTATTCACTTGAATCTCTTCACCGGACGAGGGCGAGACGTTAGGTAGACTTGAGTGGGAGAGATATTCGTTCACGCCCCTGTGTTCGAACTTCTTGGGTTTGCGGAGCTCGTAATCTGACATTTGGCGCGCCAGTTAGGGGGCATGTCGAAATCTCGCCTCTCCGACGACCTCGTCCCGCTCTCGTCCGTCGACCCCGTGTCACCCCTCCTCAACGGATCACGACCCCGATGGCGGAAGCGCATCAGACGCGCGCGGAAGCCCGCGGCGCTCGCACCGCTCGAGCGTCGCCCTTCGGCCACGGAACTCGCCGTCACCCGGCCTTGATCGGGGCCGACGGCACGATGAGCACCACCGACCCGCTGCCTGGGGACCGGCAGCACCCACTGCCCACAAGACGCCAAAGCCGTGCAGCAGCGCGGGCCGCCGAGCACGCGGCAGCAAGTTCGCGAGACCGGTGTGAAATGGCAAACATGAGGGCCGCGCTGCTGGTGGTGAGGGAGCTGCTAGGGTGCCGGTTACTCAATACTGGCCACGACGCGCTGCTCCTCAGGGCGGACGAGCTCCTCGATGCCGCTAGCACTGGAGCCGAGCCATTCTGCTTCCACACAATGACGCCGGGAACCGGGGGCCGCGCCGGCCGTGCCCGGTCACCCGTGTGGTCAAGACCTACGGCGACCTACGAGGGCGACATGGGGTATGACCCCCTGAACCCTGTGTATGACGCCGCCCCTCTGCCTCGAAGCCCTTTGTACCCAGGTACCGCCCCCGCCGAGGAACCGTTAGGAAGCAACCGTAGGACTACGCCCAATGCTGGATGCGATCAGGTACCGGCACGAGGGGGCTCAGGGGCAGAAGGTTGGGGGCAGACCTCCCGCTCTTGGCCCTTGACTCTCCGCTGTCACCACCGACGGCCATGGAGCACGAATGAAATGCCGCGGGTGCCTGCAGGGGCCGGCACTCGCGGCACGGGCCGTAGACCTCGGGCTGACAGCATCTCTAGCCTCGGGCCTCAGCAGGCCAAGGAGACATCCCAGGTACCGCGTCAAGACAGAAAGGGAGGGAAGGCTCGGGTCAGGCCCTCGTCCCCTCACGCGTGACCCGTCGCGCATGAGCCCGCCCTGGATTTCACCAGGGGCTCGCCGGCGGCAGGTATGATGCGCGTGGGGAGGGGCCTTCTCTCCCTCCGTTCAAGCTCAAGACACCGCGCCTCCCGGCGCACAATCCCCCGGGCTGCGGAGGGTGCGTCTGGAGGCGGTACGGCAGCGCGCACCAGGAGGGCCCAAGACCGCGGCTTCGTCCCCCCGCTCACGTAATCTCGTATCCTCTGGGCCCGACCCTGATCAGGAGGGCTCAGGGGTCATTAGGAGCGTGGGTGGAACGGGGTCCCCCTCGCACCTCAGGACGCCACGTCTCCGAACGACGGTAGCCCCCAGGGGCGAAGCGCGCTTGGAGATCGCGTAAGCGGTGTACCTAGTGCTCGGCAGGGGGGCCTATAGCCAAGGTCCCATCCCCCACCATGCGTAGTGTCCCACCTCATGAATGCTGCCTTCTGGTGAGTTCATGGCAGGAGCGGACTAGCGCAGGGCGAGGCCCTCAAAGCGAAGGGGCGGGCACGTCAGAAGATCTCCGCTCGTGACACTCTCACGTAATAATGAGTGGGGCTGTACACGCCCCGGAGTCCCCGGAGCGTCGCCCTAGGGACTCGGGGGATCCCTCCCATGTCCTAGTGGATGCACCATGTGTTGGGGAACGTTGCATGGAAAACAAAAAAATTTTCTCTACGTTCACCAAGATCAATCTAGTAGATGCAACTACGAGGGGAGAGTAGGATCCACATACCCTTGTAGATCGCTAAGCGGAAGCGTTATGAACGCGGATGATGGAGTCGTACTCGCCGTGATTCAGATCGCCGAAGATCCTAGCACCGAAGCAACGGTGCCTCCGCGTTCTTCACACGTACGGCTCGGGGACGTCTCCTCCTTCTTGATCCAGCAAGGGGTGGAGGAGAGGTTGATGGAGAACCGGCAGCACGACGGCGTGGTGGTGGTGTTGGAGGAGAACTCCGGCAGGGCCTCGCCTAAGCACCGCGGGAGAAGAAGATATTACGGGAGAGGGAGGGCAGCACCGAGGCACGAACTTGTGTTTGCTGCCCTCCCTTTGCCTCACTATATATAGGGGGGGTGGAGAGGTGAGGGCGCCCTAGGGTTTCCCCCCTAGGGGGCCGGCGGCCAGGGCAAGGGGGGGCGGCGGCCAAGGCAGGGGGGGCGGCGGCCAGGGCCAGGCCCTAGGGTTTCCCCCCCTAGGTGCCTTGCCCCCCAAGGCTAGGGGGTGCGGCCACCCTAGAGGGGTCCACCCCCCTTGGCGCACAAGGAGAGGGCCCAAGGGGGGGCGCACAGCCCCCTGAGGGCTGTGGTGTTCCCCTTTGTGGCCCATTAGGCCCAGAACTGCTTCCGGACCCCCGAAACCCCTTTCCGGTACTCCGCCGATTTCCCGATGCTCCCCGGAACACTTCCGGACTCCGAAACCTTTCATCCTATATATCAATCTTCGTCTCCGGACCATTCCGGAGACCCTCGTCATGTCCGGGATCTCATCCGGGACTCCGAACAACCTTCGGTAACCATACACTTTTCTCACTAACAACCCTAGCGTCACCGAACGTTAAGTGTGTAGACCCTGCGGGTTCGGAAACCATGTAGACATGACCGAGACACTCCCAGGTCAATAACCAATAGCGGGATCTGGATACCCATATTGGTTCCCACATGTTTCTCGATGATCTCATCGGATGAACCACGATGTCAAGGATTCAGGCAATCCCGTATACAGTTCCCTTTGTCTCGTCGGTATGTTACTTGCCCGAGATTCGATCGTCGGTATCTCTATACCTAGTTCAATCTCGTTACCGGCAAGTCTCTTTACTCGTTACCGTAATACATAATCCCGTGTCCAACTACTTAGTCACTTTGAGCTCATTGAGATGACGTATTACCGAGTGGGCCCGGAGATACCTCTCCGTCACACGGAGTGACAAATCCCAGTCTCGATCCATGTCAACTCAACAGACACCCTCGGAGATACCTGTAGAGTACCTTTATAGTCACCCAGTTACGTTGCGACGTTTGGCACACACAAAGCACTCCTACGGTGTCAGTGAGTTACATGATCTCATGGTCATAGGAACTTATACTTGACATGCAGAAAACTATAGCGAAAACTGACACGATCAAAAGCTATGTTAACGTTTGGGTCTCGTCCATCACATCATTCTCCTAATGATGTGATCCCGTTATCAAATGACAACTCATGTCTTATGACCTGGAAACCGCGGTCATCTTTGATCAACGAGCTAGTCCTGTAGAGGCACACTAGGGACACAAAGTCTGTCTATTCATCCACACGTGTATCTGAGTTTCCAATCAATACAGTTATAGCATGGATAATAAACGATTATCATGAACAAGGAAATATAATAATAACTCTTTTATTATTGCCTCTAGGGCATATTTCCAACAGCTGTTGGGGAACGTTGCATGGGAAACAAAATTTTTTCCTACCGTTCACCAAGATCAATCTAGTAGATGCAACTACGAGCAAGGAGTGTGATCTACGTACCCTTGTAGATCGCTAAGCGGAAGCGTTATGAACGCGGATGATGGAGTCGTACTCGTCGCGATTCAGATCGCCGAAGACCTAGCACCGAAGCAACGGTGCCTCCGCGTTCTTCACACGTACGGCTCGGGGACGTCTCCTCCTTCTTGATCCAGCAAGGGGTGGAGGAGAGGTTGATGGAGAACCGGCAGCACGACGGCGTGGTGGTGATGGTGGAGAAGAACTCCAGCAGGGCTTCGCCTAAGCACCGCGGGAGAAGAAGATATGACGGGAGAGGGAGGGCAGCACTGAGGCACAAACTGTGTTGGCTGCCCTCCCTTTGCCCCACTATATATAGGGGGGGTGGAGAGGTGAGGGCGCCCTAGGGTTTCCCCCCTAGGGGCCGGCGGCCAGGGCAAGGGGAGGGGGCGGCGGCCAGGGCAGGGGGGCGGCCAGGCCCTAGGGTTTCCCCCCCTAGGTGCCTTGCCCCCCAAGGCCAAGGGGTGCGGCCAGCCCTAGGGGGTCCCACCCCCTTAGCCGCATGGGGAGAGGGCCCAGGGGGGGCGCACAGCCCCCTGAGGGCTGTGGTGTCCCCCTTTGTGGCCCAATAGGCCCAGAACAACTTCCGGACCCCCCGAAATCCCTTCCGGTACTCCGCCGATTTCCCGATGCTCCCCGGAACACTTCCGGTACTCCGAAACCTTTCATCCTATATATCAATCTTCGTCTCCGGACCATTCCGGAGACCCTCGTCATGTCCGGGATCTCATCCGGGACTCCGAACAACCTTCGGTAACCATGCACTCTTCTCACTAACAACCCTGGCGTCACCGAACGTTAAGTGTGTAGACCCTGCGGGTTCGGAAACCATGTAGACATGACCGAGACACTCCCAGGTCAATAACCAATAGCGGGATCTGGATACCCATATTGGTTCCCACATGTTTCTCGATGATCTCATCGGATGAACCACGATGTCAAGGATTCAGGCAATCCCGTATACAGTTCCCTTTGTCTCGTCGGTATGTTACTTGCCCGAGATTCGATCGTCGGTATCTCTATACCTAGTTCAATCTCGTTACCGGCAAGTCTCTTTACTCGTTACCGTAATACATAATCCCGTGACCAACTACTTAGTCACTTTGAGCTCATTGAGATGACGTATTACCGAGTGGGCCCGGAGATACCTCTCCATCACACGGAGTGACAAATCCCAGTCTTGATCCATGTCAACTCAACAGACACCCTCGGAGATACCTGTAGAGTACCTTTATAGTCACCCAGTTACGTTGTGACGTTTGGTACACACAAAGCACTCCTACGGTGTCAGTGAGTTACATGATCTCACGGTCATAGGAACTTATACTTGACATGCAGAAAACTATAGCGATAACTGACACGATCAAAAGCTATGTTAACGTTTGGGTCTCGTCCATCACATCATTCTCCTAATGATGTGATCCCGTTATCAAATGACAACTCATGTCTATGACCTGGAAACCGCGGTCATCTTTGATCAACGAGCTAGTCCTGTAGAGGCTCACTAGGGACACAAAGTCTGTCTATTTATCCACACGTGTATTTGAGTTTCCATTCAATTCAGTTATAGCATGGATAATAAACGATTATCATGAACAAGGAAATATAATAATAACTCTTTTATTATTGCCTCTAGGGCATATTTCCAACACCATGCTCCGCGCTGGCCATCGACACTGCCCTCCAATGGCTATGCCCACACCCGCCGACGGTAGCCCTACGCTCCGCGCTGGGGAGAAGACCGAAGACCTGCTCAGGGGCCGGACGCGACCCCTCCTTTCGCCATTCGCCTTTGCCTCCTTTGTATCTGCTTTTTCAAGTCGATCCCGCGGCCACGCGACTCATTTTTTTTTAATAAAGGGGAAAAGTTTTCCGTCCGTGTTTTGTGATTTTCGCTGAGTTTTCCTTCGCCTGGTCCATTTTTCGCCTTGCTCGGCTGAGCCGGACTACGTCCGCGACCCCTCCCAATCACTCCTTGCGAGCAGGGGCCGAGGCGTGGGCGCACGTCCTGTCTGGTCCGCGGCCGGACCGCCAATCACTCTTGCGCCAACTACAGGTACTTTGTTTTTCCAAACTTGTGCTTCAAAGTAGCACCATGTTCTTCATGATAGAGAGTCTCGTGTTTAGTCACTTTCATATACTAGTGGGAATTTTCATTATAGAACTTGGCTTGTATATTCCAACGATGGGCTTCCTCAAAAGCCCTAGGTCTTCATGAGCAAGCAAGTTGGATGCACACCCACTAGTTTCTTTTGTTGAGCTTTCATACATTTTTATCTCTAGTGAATCCGTTGCATGACAATCCCTACTCACTCACATTGATATCTATTGATGGGCATCTGCATAGCCCGTTGATACGCCTAGTCGATGTGAGACTATCTCCCTCCTTTTTGTCTTCTCCACAACCACCTCTCTATTCCACCCATAGTGCTATGTCCATTGCTCACGCTCATGTATTGCGTGAAAGTTGAAAGGTTTGAAAGAATAGAGTATGAAAACAAGTGTTTGGCTGAAATCGGGGTTGTGCATGATATGAATATTTTGTGTGATGAAGAGGGAGCATAGCCAGACCATATGATTTTGTAGGGATAACTTTCTTTAGCCATAGTATTTTGAGAAGACATGATTGCTTTGTTAGTATGCTTGAAGTATTATTATTTCTTATGTCAATATAGACTTTTGTCTTGAATCTTTCAGATCTGAACATTCATGCCACAATTAAGAGAATTACATTGAAAAGCTATGTTGGTTAGCATTCCACATCAAAAATTCTGTTTTTATCATTAACCTACTCGAGGACGAGCAGCAATTAAGCTTGGGGATGCTTGATACGTCTCCAACGTATCTATAATTTTTTATTGTTCCATGCTATTATTTATGATGTTTTAGATATTTAATGGGCTTTGTCATACACTTTTATATTAGTTTTGGGACTAACCTACTAACCCAAAGGCCCAGTCCAGATTGCTGTTTTTTGCTTGTTTCAGGGTTTTACATAAAAGGAATATCAAACGGAGTCCAAACGGAATGAAACCTTCGGGAGAGATATTTTTGGAGAAAATCACGCATGGGAGACTTGAGAACCACGGAGTAGGTCTTACGTGGTGCCCACGAGGGTGCCCCCCTATAGGGCACCCCTGCCTTGTGGGCCCCACGTTTGGCCCCCGGTGCCCTCCTTCCTCCTATATATGCCTACGTACCCCGAAACCATCAGAACAACAGATAAACCACCGCCTTAACCTTCTGTTCCCGTGAGATCCCATCTTGGGGCCTGTTTTGGAGCTCCGCCGGAGGGGGGATCTACCACTGAGTGCTTCTACATCATCATCATCGCCTCACCATGAGTTGTGAGTAGTTTACCATAGACCTTCGGGTCCATAGCTAGTATTTAGATGGCTTCTTCTCTCTCTTTGGATCTCAATACAAAGTTTTCCTCGGTCTTCGAGGAGATCTATTCGATGTAATCTCTTTTTGTGGTGTGTTTGTCGAGATCCGATGAATTGTGGGTTTATGATCAAGATTATCTATGAGAAATATTTGGTTCTTCTCTGAACTTTTTATGTATGACTATAATATCCTTGCAAGTCTCTTTGAATTATTGGTTTGGTTTGGCCTACTAGATCTATAGTTCTTGCAATGGGAGAAGTGCTTGGCTTTGGGTTAAATCTTGCGGTGTCCTTTCCCAATGACAGTAGGGGCAGCAAGGCACGTATTGTATTGTTGCCATCGAGGATAAAAAGATGGTGTTTATATCACTAAGTTTGAGTTTATCCCTCTACATCATGTCATCTTGCTTAAGGCGTTACTCTGTTCTTATGAACTCAATACACTAGATGCATGCTGGATAGCGATCGATGTGTGGAGTAATAGTAGTAGATGCAGAATCGTTTCGGTCTACTTGTCTCGGACGTGATGCCTATATATAATGATCATGCCTAGATGGTCTCATAATTATTCGCTTTTCTATCAATTGCTCGACAGTAATTTGTTTACCCGCCGTAGAATATCGCTATCATGAGAGAAGCCACTAGAGAACACTATGGCCCCCGGGTCTATTCTCAACGTATCAATCTACACTTACTTTACTTTTCCGCTTTTACTTTCTGTTCTTATAATAAAAAATACCAAAAAATATCGAACTATCATCTCTATTAGATCTCACTTTCGTAAGTGACCATAAAGGGATTGACAACCCCTTATCGCGTTGGCTGCGAAGTTCTTATTTGTTTGTGCAGGTGCGAGGGACCCGCGCGTGGTCTCCTACTGGATTGATACCTTGGTTCTCAAAAACCGAGGGAAATACTTACGCTACTGTGCTGCATCACCCTTTCCTCTTCGAGGGAATACAACACAAGCTCAAGAAGTAGCAAGAAGAATTACTGGCGACGTTGCCGGGGAGGCTTACGCAAAAGTCATATACCAAGTACCTATCACAAACCCTTATCCTTCGCATTACATTTTTTGTCTCTCGTTTTCCTCTCCCCCACTTCACCCTTGCCGTTTTATTTGCCCTTCTTCTGCCGTGTGTTTATCGTTCGCTTGCTTCTTGTTTTCTTGTGTGTTGCTTGCTTGCTTGTCATCATGTCTAGCACACCTATCATTATCAACACTCCCGAGAGTGAGGTCCTCAACTTTAAACAAAGGGAGGAAGAAAACTTAAAAGATGCCTGGTGTAGAATTTGTAATGCTCAAAATAGATCTAATAGGAAGCTTTCCACTTCCGTGCTTCTTCGCAATTTTTATGTTGGCATAACTCCGTGGAATAGATTATCTTAGATACCATTACCGGAGGGAATTTCTTGGGTAGCCATACTTTTGATTCTTACAATGCAATGACTGAATTATTTGGCTCACAACCTCTTATGGTTAATGGGACCGTTTTAACTTTGGAGCATGTTATGCAAAGGTTGGAAATCATTGAAAACAAAGTTGCTACGGTAGAACTGGTAGAAAACTTGGATAGAAAAATCCATAATGAAATTACCCAATATGGATCCAAGGTAGGAGTTGTTCTGAAAAGTCTTAAGGAAAAGGAACCCATAGTTAAAGAAAAGCTAGATCAGGATTCTACTAGAATCAATAAGCTTGAGGATATTATTACTAATGTGGGTTCTGCTCTTTCTACTATAAAAAACTAATCCAAATACTTCTACCACTGAATTATCTAAGTTCATGTATATCCCTAAAGACAAAGGTGAAACATCTAGTAAAGGAATTGCATATCTCAAATCCATAAGTGTTCACCCTAATTTTCTTACTTTTGCAAGAGACCCTTTTGACACTTTAGAATTTCTTGATTTCTTACCCAAGATTTTGATTATCAATAGGGATAAAGAAGTGCCTAAGAATCACAAGTGCTTAATTAAAGAATTGCCTTCCAAAGATGTCAATACCTAGATCTATCCATGTATCGTGCCTAGCTAGGGGCGTAAAACGATAGCGATTGTTGGGAGGCAACCCAATTTTATATTATTATTTTTTGCTTCTGTTTAGAAATAAATATTGCATCTAGCTTCTGTTTAGATGTGGTTTTGTGTTTTGTTTAGTGTTTGTGCCAAGTAGAACCTTTGGGAAGACTTGTGTGAAGTTTATATGATCTTGCTGTAAAAAACAAAATCGTTAGCGCTCGCTAGAATGGTCACCAGATTTTACTGGAGCGTGATATTTAGTTGATTCTTTTTGCAGATGATTAATAGAAAAATTCATCACGTTTACCAATTTAGTTTGAATTCTTTGGAGATACAGAAGTATGTGAAACCTACAGATTACTATAGATTGTTCTGTTTTTTGACAGATTCTGTTTTTCGTGTGTTGTTTGCTTATTTCAATGCATCTATGAGTAGTATTGGGAAGTATGAATCATATAGAAGTTGGAATACAGTAGGTTTAACAAGAATATAAACAAAGAATGAGTTCATGGCAGTACCTTTGAGTAGTGGTTTGTTTTCTTATACTAACGGAGCTCACGAGATTTTTGTCTAAGTTTTGTGTTGTGAAATTTTCAAGTTTTGAGTATTGCTTTGATGGACTATGGAACAAAGAGTGGCAAGAGCCTAAGCTTGGGATGCCCAAGGCACCCCAAGGTAAAATTCAAGGATAACCAAAAGCCTAAGCTTGGGGATGCCCCGGGAAGGCATCCCCTCTTTCGTCTTCATCCATCGGTGACTATACTCGGAGCTATATTTTTATTCACCACATGATATGTGTTTTACTTGGAGCGTCTTGTATAATTTGAGTCTTTGCTTGTTAGTTTGCCACAATTATCCTTGCTGGACACACCTATTTGAGAGAGTTAAATATGGCCTAGGAATTGTTAGAACACTCTATGTGCTTCACTTATATCTTTTGAGTTGAATATTTTTTGCTCTAGTGCTTCACTTATATCTTTTAGAGCACGGTGGTGATAATATTTTGAAGAAATTGTTGAACTCTCATGATTCACTTATATCCTTTTGAGAGTCTATTAAAACAGCATGGTAGTGTGCTTAGGCTATAAAACTAGTCTTCACATGATAGACATCCAATATCAATGTAGTAAAAAAAATCACGCTAAGTGCATTGAATATGATGAGAAGTTGGATGCTTGATAATTGTTTTGAGATATGAGGATAGTGATATTAGAGTCATGCTAGTGGAGTTATTATGAAATTGAGAAATACTTATGTTAAGGTTAGTGATCCCCGTAGCATGCACGTATGGTGAACCGCTATCTGACGAAGTTAGAGCATGAGGTATTTGTAAAGTGTCAACCTTTGTGTGGACGTCGGGGGCGCGCGATGGTTAACTCCTACAACCTCCCCCCTAGGAGCATGCGTTGATTGCTTTGTTTTGATGACTCGTAGATTTTTGCAATAAGTATATGAGTTCTTATGACTAATGTTGAGTCCATGGATTATACGCACTCTCACCCTTCCACCATTGCTAGCCTCTCTTGTATCGTGCAACTTTCGCCGGTACCATACACCCACTATATATCCTTCCTCAAAACAGTCACCATATATATTCCTCAAAACAGCCACCATACCTACCTATCATGGCATTTCCATAGCCATTTCCGTGATATATTGCCATGCAACTTTCCACCGTTCCGTACATATGACACACATCATATTGTCATATTGCCATGCATGATCATGTAGTTGACATCGTATTTGTGGCAAAGACACCATGCATAATTTTTCATACATGTCACTCTTGATTCATTGCACATCCCGGTACACCACCGGAGGCATTCATATAGAGTCATACTTTGTTCTAGTATCGAGTTGTAATGTCGAGTTGTAATGAAAGTGTGATGAGCATCATTATTAGAGCATTGTCCCATGTGAGGAAAGGATAAATCAATAAATC
>LR738713.1:365884931-365912764 GCA_902687465.1 Secale cereale | reverse complement strand
CCAAAAAAAGAACAAAAACGAAAGGCCAAAGAAAAAAAGAAAGGCCCAAAAAAAGGAAAAGGAAAAGAAAATAAAAAGGGACAATTGCTACTTTGTTTTTCCACACTTGTGCTTCAAAGTAGCACCATGTTCTTCATGATAGAGAGTCTCATGTTTAGTCACTTTCATATATTAGTGGGAATTTTCATTATAGAACTTGGCTTGTATATTCCAACTATGGGCTTCCTCAAAAGCCCTAGGTCTTCATGAGCAAGCAAGTTGGATGCACACCCACTAGTTTCTTTTGTTGAGCGTTCATACATTTTTAGCTCTAGTGCATCTGTTGCATGACAATCCCTACTCACTCATATTGATATCTATTGATGGGCATCTGCATAGCCCGTTGATACGCCTAGTCGATGTGAGACCATCTCCCTCCTTTTTGTCTTCTCCACAGCCACCTCTCTATTCCACCCATAGTTCTATGTCCATTGCTCACGCTCATGTATTGCGTGAAAGTTGAAAGGTTTGAAAGAATAGAGTATGAAAACAAGTGCTTGGCTAAAATCAGGGTTGTGCATGATATGAATATTTTGTGTGATGAAGAGGGAGCATAGCCAGAATATATGATTTTGTAGGGATAACTTTCTTTAGCCATAGTATTTTGAGAAGACATGATTGCTTTGTTAGTATGCTTGAAGTATTATTATTTCTTATGTCAATATAGACTTTTGTCTTGAATCTTTCAAACTGAACATTCATGCCACAATTAAGAGAATTACATTGAAAAGCTATGTTGGTTAGCATTCCACATCAAAAATTCTGTTTTTATCATTTACCTACTCGAGGACGAGCAGGAATTAAGCTTGGGGATGCTTGATACGTCTCCAACGTATCTATAATTTTTTATTGTTCCATGCTATTATTTATGATGTTTTGGATGTTTAATGGGCTTTGTCATACACTTTTATATTATTTTTGGGACTAACCTACTAACCCAAAGGCCCAGTCCAGATTGCTGTTTTTGCCTGCTTCAGTGTTTTACAGAAAAGGAATATCAAACGGAGTCCAAACGGAATGAAACCTTCGGGAGAGATATCTTTTGAGAAAATCACGCACGGGAGACTTGAGAACCACGGAGTAGGGCTTACGTGGTGCCCACGAGGGTGGGGGCACCCCCCCTATAGGGCACGCCCCCTGCCTCGTGGGCCCCATGTTTGGCCCCCGGTGCCCTCCTTCCTCCTATATACGCCTACGTACCCCGAAACCATCAGAACAACAGAGAAAACCCTAGTTCCACTACCGTAACCTTCTGTTCCCGTGAGATCCCATCTTGGGGCCTGTTCCGGAGCTCCGCCGGAGGGGGGATCTACCACGGAGTGCTTCTACATCACCATCATCACCTCACCATGAGTTGTGAGTAGTTTACCATAGACCTTCGGGTCCATAGCTAGTATCTAGATGGCTTCTTCTCTCTCTTTGGATCTCAATACAAAGTTCTCATCGGTCTTCGAGGAGATCTATTCGATGTAATCTCTTTTTGCGGTGTGTTTGTCGAGATCCGATGAATTGTGGGTTTATGATCAAGATTATCTATGAGAAATATTTGGTTCTTCTCTGAACTTTTTATGTATGATTATATTATTCTTGCAAGTCTCTTCAAATTATTGGTTTGGTTTGGCCTACTAGATCTATAGTTCCTGCAATGGGAGAAGTGCTTGGCTTTGGGTTCAATCTTGCGGTGTCCTTTCCCAGTGATAGTAGGGGCAGCAAGTCACGTATTGTACTGTGGCCATCGAGGATAAAAAGATGGGGTTTATATCACTAAGTTTGAGTTTATCCCTCTACATCATTTCATCTTGCTTAAGGTGTTATTGTGTTCTTATGAACTCAATACACTAGATGCATGCTGGATAGCGGTCGATGTGTGGAGTAATAGTAGTAGATGCGGAATCGTTTCGGTCTACTTGTCTCGGACATGATGCCTATATATAATGATCATGCCTAGATGGTCTCATAATTATTCGCTTTTCTATCAATTGCTCGACAGTAATTTGTTTACCCGCCGTAGAATATCGCTATCATGAGAGAAGCCACTAGAGAACACTATGGACCCTGGGTCTATTCTCAACATATCAATCTACATGATACGTCTCCAACGTATCTATTATTTTTGATTGCTCCATGCTATTATTTATGAAGTCTTGGATGTTTAATGGGCTTTATCATTCACTTTTATATCATTTTCGGCACTAACCTACTAACCCAAAGGCCCAGTCCAGGTTGCTGTTTTTTGCCTATTTCAGGGTTTCGCAGAAAAAGAATATCAAACGGAGTCCAAACGGAATGAAACATTCGCGAGAGATATTTTTGGAGAAAATCACGCCAGAGGAACTTGACAACCACGTCACGGGAGCATCGAGGCGCCCACGAGTGTGGGGGGCACGCCCCCTTCCTAGGGCGCGCCCCTTACCTCGTGGGCCCCTCGAGCGTCCCCCGGTGCCCTTCTTCTTCCTATATAAGTCTACGTACCCCAGAAACTCCGTGAACAGATAGAAAACCCTAATTCCATAGCCGTAGCTTCTGTTCCCGTGGAGATCCCATCTTGGAGCCTGTTCCGGATCTCCACCGGAGGGGGATCCATCACGGATGCCTTCATCATCATCATCATCATCGCCCTCACCATGAGTTGTGAGTAGTTTACCGCAGACCTCGGGTCCATAGCTAGTATCTAGATGGCTTCTTCTCTCTCTCTGGATCTCAATGCAAAGTTCTCCTCGGTCATCGAGGAGATCTATTCGATGTAATCTCTTTTTGCGGTGTGTTTGTTGAGATCCGATGAATTGTGAGTTTATGATCAAGGTTATCTATGAAAGATATTTGGTTCTTCTCTGAAGTTTTATGTGTGCTCATAATATCCTTGCAAGTCTCTTCGAATTATTGGTTTGGTTTGGCATACTAGATCTATAGTTCTTGCAATGGGAGAAGTGCCTGGCTTTGGGTTCAATCTTGCGGTGTCCTTTCCCAGTGACAGTAGGGGCAGGAAGGCACGTATTGTATTGTTGCCATCGAGGATAAAAAAATGAGGTTTATATCATATTGCTTGAGTTTATCCCTCTACATCATGTCATCTTGCTTAAGGCGTTACTCTGTTCTTATGAACTCAATACACTAGATGCATGCTGGATAGCGGTCGATGTGTGGAGTAATAGTAGTAGATGCAGAATCGTTTCGGTCTACTTGTCTCGGACGTGATGCCTATATACAATGATCATGCCTAGATAGTCTCGTAATTATTCGCTTTTCTATCAATTGCTCGACAGTAATTTGTTTACCCGCCGTAGAATATTGCTATCATGAGAGAAGCCACTAGAGAAAACTATGGCCCCCGGGTCTATTCTCAACATATCAATCTTCATCTACTTTACTTTTACCGCTTTTATTTGTTGTTTTACTAAACTAAAAATACTAAAAATATAAACTATCATCTCTATCAGATCTCACTTTCGTAAGTGACCGTAAAGGGATTGACAACCCCTTACCACGTTGGCTGCGAAGTTCTTATTTGTTTGTGTAGGTGCGAGGGACTCGCGCGTGGTCTCCTACTGGATTGATACCTTGGTTCTCAAAAACTGAGGGAAATACTTACGCTACTGTGATGCATCTCCCTTTCCCCTTCAAGGGAATATAACGCAAGCTCAAGAGATAGCAAGAAGAATTTCTGGCGCCGTTGCCGGGGAGGCTTACGCAAAAGTCATATACGAAGTACCTATCACAAAACCTTATACTTCGCATTACATTTATTTACCTCTCGTTTTCCTCTCCCCCACTTCACCCTTGCCGTTTATTTGCCCTTCTTCCGCCGTGTGTTTATCGTTCGCTTGCTTCTTGTTTGCTTGTGTGCTTCTTGCTTGCTTGTCATCATGTCTAGCACACCTATCATTATCACCACTCCCGAGAGTGAAGTCCTCAACTTTAAGCAAAGAGAGGAAGAAAATTTAAAAGATGCTTGGTATAGAATTTGCAATGCTCAAAATAGATCTAATAGGAAGCTTACCACTTACATGCTTCTTCGCAATTTTTATGTTGGCATAACTCCGTGGAATAGATTTATCTTAGATACCATTTCCGGAGGGAGTACTTGTTCTAGGTAAAGTAAACGTCAAGCGTGCGTAGAGTTGTATCGGTGGTCGATAGAACTTGAGGGAATATTTGTTCTGCCTTTAGCTCCTCGTTGGGTTCGACACTCTTACTTATCGAAAGAGGCTACAACTGATCCCATACACTTGTGGGTTATCACTACACTTACTTTACTTTTCCGCTTTTACTTTTTGTTCTTATAATAAAAAATGCCAAAAATATCAAACTATCATCTCTATCAGATCTCACTTTCGTAAGTGACCGTAAAGGGATTGACAACCCCTTATCGCATTGGCTGCGAAGTTCTTATTTGTTTGTGCGGGTGCGAGGGACTCACGCATGGTCTCCTACTGGATTGATACCTTGGTTCTCAAAAACTGAGGGAAATACTTACGCTAATATGCTGCATCACCCTTTCCTCTTCGAGGGAATACAACGCAAGCTCGAGAAGTAGCAGTGAGCCCTGGCACCACCACCAAGGGATCGTCATGAGGATCTGAGGCGCCCCCCGGCAACAGTCCCCACGCATCGAAGCGGGGCATATTTTCAGCGAGAGCTCTTCCGGCCACAGGGGCCAAGTACAAGGGAGTCGCGGAGACGGGGCGTGCTTCGGGCACTCCGCCGACGAGTAGCCACAGCAACCCCTGGAGCGTCTCAGGGGGGAGCTGCTTCCGCTGAAGACGCGCACGATCATCAAGACCAGAGAGGGCCCACATTGGGCGAGAGTGGCGCTGAAGCGGGACGACACGTTGGACAAGGAAGTCCCTCACCACCATCACAAGGGTCAACCCATTCCTCCTCAGGCTGGCCAGCTGACGCATAACTGGCTCCGCCCGCGGATCCGAGAGGGCCTTGTGCTCCCAGCTCGAGTTCGGCACCGCCGGCATGTCGAGAAGGTGGAACTGGGGGTTGTACGCAGCAGCATCAACGTACACCCACTGCCGGCGAAACCCTGCTGTGGTCGGGTGGAGCGAGAAGTCGATTCCGGAGGCAGCAGTGGCCTCCACCACACGCAGCAACACGCACCCCGAGTGCTGCTAGGTGGCTTCTCACCCCTCGTTGGTTACCCCAAGTGGAAGGTTTGAGATGCAGTGTAGCAGAAGTTTTCCCTTGGTAATACCAAGGATCGATTTCCCAGAGACTCCCAGTTTCAACAAGAAGGTGTCAACTACTAACGGCGCCGGATATTAGCAATCAACGTGGACCTGCACACAGATACAAATAACTTTGCTCCCAACGACTACAGAGAGGTTGTCAATCCCTCCGGCCTTGTAGTTTACAAAGGATCAAACGCAAGTGATAATAATGATAGGTATAATTGCAATAGTAAGTAAATAGCGGAAAAGTAAATAGCGGATGTGATCAATGATGGTAATATGGACCGGAGTCTCATGATGTTCACTAGTGATGTCTCTCTCCCAAAAGACGATAAAACAGTTATGTGAGGTAAACGAATTACAGCTGGGCAATTGACAGGACCATGTGCGCAAACCAATGCTGACTACATTGCAAGAAAGGTTGAGGTTCAAAGCATGGGCGGTACGCCAAAGTAAGTAGACCGAAATCCATCAATATCTACTACTAGTCATCCACCTTGAGATATCTATCCAGAACATCTCGCTGGTATTAAGTTGCGAGCCCCACCCATAGTGTAAACTCAAAGCAACAAACAACTGCATTAAAAGAACTTTGCGTAAAGTAAACAATCCTTGCACCCGCGGGCACAAGCACCGTTGTTTTCCCCCTTGTGGCAACAGCACATCCCCTAGACTCATGTTTCTGTCACTCAAACTAGTCATCGAGGGGCATGAACCCACAACCGAGCATAACGTTCCCTCTTGGAGTCACTACCTACTACTTGGCCAAAGCAATAAATAACAACGGAGAACATGCAAGAATTACTTACGAACATAAACATAAAATAGGTGAATCAAATATATTACTCAAACACAATCTGAACATAATCTCATAATCCATCGGATCCCAGCAAACTCATCATAGCAACAGCATAAGGATTACATATGTGCCTCGATCATGTAGGGCAGCTCACGAGGACTAATTAGTGAAGCACAAGAACGGGAGGAGAACATCACATAGCTACTGGTCATGGACTCATGGTCCAAGGAGACTACTCACAACTCATCCGGGAGGCGTCCATGGCGGTGGAGAAGCTCCCGGTGGTGATCCTCCCCTCCGGCAGGGTGCCGGGAAGAGTTCTCCTGGTGCTCCCGATCTTGGAAGCGGCGGCGGCGGCGGAACAGAGATGGGATCGCGAAAAGAGTTCATGTTTCGAGGGTTTCGGGAGACGCTTTAAATATATGCCAAAGGGGGGCATCGGAGGAGCCTCGGGGGGCCCAGGCGCCCCCCCCCCCCCCGGCGCGGCCCAGGGGGGGCGCGCCGCCAGGGCGCCTGGCGCCCTGGTGGCCCCCCCGGCTGTCCTTCGGGCGCACGGTAGGTTCTGGAACGCTGATTTTTTATATAATTTTTCTAGATTTTTCCTGGCAGTTCTCGTAACGTGAAAACCTGAAATACAAAAACAGCCGAAAACAGAAACTGGCACTGGGGTGCACTGAGTTAATAGGTTAGTCCAAATATGATCAAAAGTGTATGGAAGTGTATAAATATCATAGCAATATCACCCAAAAGAGGCATGGAGCAAGCAGAAATTATAGATACGTTTTGGACGTATCAACATCCCCAAGCTTAATTCCTGCTCGTCCTCGAGTAGGTAAATGATAACAAGAATAATTTCTGTGGTGACATGCTATAAACCATATAGGACTTTTTCATAGTCATATGACAAAAGCTTACTAAGACAATGAATCTGTAGTAATTAAGTTGCCTCATGAGAAAATCACAAAGGACTGAAAGTTTTACAATATGATACTGAAACATCAAAAAGATTTGTAATGAACATGATGTGCAAATATGATAAAGTGATATCTAGCTTGCCCCCTTTAATGAAGCATAAATGCAGGGGCACCTTCAAGGTTTAAGTGATGACTAGATACAATGATTTCAGAATAAACAATATCACAATCATGCAAAAGACAATGCTACTTTGGGACAATGCACATTACACTCAGAATGACAATCATGCTCTCAGTAGTTGGTGCTTTTAAAAGAAGGTGGAGACTCAACATAAAAGTAAAAGAATGGCCCTTCGCAGAGGGAAGCAGGGATTACTCATGTGCTAGAGCTTTTTATTTTGAAGACATAGAAACAATTTTATCAACGGTAGTAGTACTTCATATGTGCCATGCATAAGACATCCTATAAGTTGCAAGCCTCATGCATCGAATACCAATAGTGCTCGCACCTTGTCCTAATTAGCTCGGATTTCCATGGATTGTCATTGCATTACATATGTTTCAACCAAGTGTCACAAAGGGGTACCTCTATGTCACCTGTACAAAGGTCCAAGGAGATAGATCGCATTTGATTTCTCGTTTTTGATAGATCTCAACTTGAGGACATCCATACCGGGACAACATAGAAAATAGATAATGGACTCCTCTTAAATGCTTAAGCATTTTCTCATAAGAGATTGAGGATTAATGTCCAAGCTAAAACTTCCACCATGATACATGGCTTTGGTTGGCGGCCCAATGTTCTTCTCTAACAATATGCATACTCAAACCATTCAACTCATGGCAAATCACGCTTACTTTAGACAAGACGAGCATGCATAGCAACTCACATGATATTCAACAAAAGTGTAACAGTTGATGGCGTCCCCAGAAACATGGTTACCGCTCAGCAAGCAACTTATAAGAAAATAAGATACATAAGCAACATATTCTTTACCACAATAGTTTTTAAGCTACTTTCCCATGAGCTATATATTGCAACTGAAGGTTTTAAAGGTAGCACATGTAAATTTACTTGGAGTGGCGGTGAAATACCACATATAGGTAGGTATGGTGGACTCATATGGCATAACTGGTTTAAAAGGATGTGGATGCATAAGCAGTCAGTCCGCTTAGTACAGGTGGAGGTTAGCAAAAGACTGGGAGCGACCAACTAAGAGAGCAATGACGGTCATAATCATGCAGAGCGACAAAGCAACATTGAATCAGGCATGGAAGTTATATCGCTACTCAGAAACAAAAGATCATCAAGGCTTGACAGACTTTCTTTACAGTCTTAAATATGCGTGAGCATACGCCAAGTCAACCAAAATAAATTCTCGAAGGAAGATATTACTAAACCATACCACATCATTGGCAAACAAATCATGTTGGTGCTCCAATAACACATTGGGAACCCTCCAGCTATTTGAGACTAACCATAAGAAAACCTGAACTACTAAGCGCCATTATGCACGTAGCATATTTATCATAGACATATTAACCAATGCATCGGAAGCAAACTCTCTTAATAAGATAAGCATGATAATTAAAGAGAGTTCAAGCAACCAACTAAACAAAAGCTCTTTAAAAAGATAAGCATGAATACTAAGAGCAGAGCATGATAGTAGCTATTAAAAGACGAAGAACACACACAGCAAAGATAGTCATGAAAATTCTATGTTATGTTCTAGGTAGAAGTGGAGCGTGTTTCTCTCCCACATAAAGAAAGTTGAGTTCCGACTCGTTATGAAAAACTAAAGAAAACTAAAAGCAAGACGCTCCAAGCATAGCACATAACACATGAAGTGATAAAAATATAGTGGAACGAAAGACGAACTGATAATGTTGATGGAGAAGGGGATGCACGGGGGCATCCCCAAGCTTAGACACTTGAGTCTCCTTGAATATTTCTTGGGGGTGCATGGGGGCATCCCCAAGCTTGAGCGTTTGACACTCCTGAATCTTTTTATCATCTTCCCTCGCACACTTGAAAACTCCCTTCATACATAACTCATCATAATCTGATTAGCGAGGTTAGTAACCATAATAAAATAATTATACCTTGCTGGAAATAAAGATATTCTTGAAGGTCTACTGTTTCTCAATATTGCCAAAAGGTTTTTGCAAAGAAAAAGCAAGCTCTTGGTTTGCAAAACGAAGGAAAAGCAAAACATGACAGAATCTGTGAAAAACAGAACAGCAGGTAGTAATTGATTTGTTCGGGGCACTTCTGCAACTCAAATCAAAAAACTCAGAACAGATGCACGAAAGACAATTATATAGAGAACGCTGTCGAAAAAATTCAGACCAAAAAGATGATCTGGTGATTTTATACGAATTTTTCTATCCAAGGACAGAATCTGTTTCCTGGACAGCACCTCACAACTTTTGAACTTTTAGCAATCAGAGGCTATACTTGGCACAAATATGAAAAGCAAAGATACAATGATGATGCTACAGTAGTAACAACATCAAGACACAACAAAAGCAAAATAAATTTATTCATTGGGCTGCCTCCCAAAAGCGCTTTCTTTTATGCCTTTAAGCTAGGCATAGTGCATAGAGATTAAGTTGTATCAATTGAACCATCATCAAGATCATCAAAAAGTTCTTCAATAATACAACTAGTCTTAAGAGGACTTTCAAATAAAGGCCTCATAGAGATACTACTAGGGAGAAGACCAAAAGGATAAAAGTCAAGGGAAGATTCATTTATAAATTCATCAAAGAGAGGTGTTTCTTCCAAAGTCGTTACAGTTTCAACCCCTTTGGCAATAGATGGATTACTTTTAGAACGGGGAGCCTTTGGAACGTGAACAAACTTAGGCTCCCTCTTTGCCGGAGTTTCTACCTTTTTGGTTTTGATTGAGGAGAAGGTGGTTCCTAGGGTATCAAATATTTCCTCAATCTTGTCTATCCTAGAAGAGTCCAAGTCATGGAATTTGACGGTCTCCAAAATTTTGAAAATTTTATGCATGGAGCTATCAAGTCTATTCAAATTCCCTTGGATCTTACGATCCAACTCATTTATCTTATTAATGCTTGGCATCTCTAGCTCTATCTTTTCAAGTTTTTTCATAATGTGATCTAGGGTGATGTCCTCTCGAATGCTAACAACACGGAGATTCCCAACAAGATTTTCAATAATACTAAGGGACTCCCAAACTGGGGCCTCTAGGAAATTCCCATTGATAGCAGTATCTAGAATAAACCTATTCCAAGAAGTAATTCCAACATAAAAATTTCTAAGCAGGATAGTAGTAGGTTGCTTCTTGGCGGCTCTTTTTTGTGAATCACTAATTATATACCAAGCATCTTTCAAACTTTCCCCACCTCTTTGTTTAAAGGTGAGTACTTCTGCCTCGTCAAAGACAAAAGGACCCAACATAATGACAACTAAAGAACGAGATAACTATTTTTGTGATTTTCGATAAAAAGGTACTAAAACAAAAAACTGAAAGGTAAACTAACAAGACTAAAAGCAAAGGTAAAAGATAGCGTGCAACTCCCCTATCCTGAAGAGTGGAGTCCCCGGCAACGGTGCCAGAAATTGCTTTGCTAGGTGGCTTCTCACCCCTCGTTGGTTACCCCAAGTGGAAGGTTTGAGATGCAGTGTAGCAGAAGTTTTCCCTTGGTAATACCAAGGATCGATTTCCCAGAGACTCCCAGTTTCAACAAGAAGGTGTCAACTGCTAACGGCGCAGGATATTAGCAATCAACGTGGATCTGCACATAGATACAAATAACTTTGCTCCCAACGAGTACAGAGAGGTTGTCAATCCCTCCGGCCTTGTAGTTTACAAAGGATCAAACGCAAGTGATAATAATGATAGGTATAATTGCAATAGTAAGTAAATAGCGGAAAAGTAAATACCGGATGTGATCAATGATGGTAATATGGACCGGAGTCTCATGATGTTCACTAGTGATGTCTCTCTCCCAAAAGACGATAAAACAGCTATGTGAGGTAAACGAATTACAGCTGGGCAATTGACAGGACCATGTGCGCAAACCAATGCTAACTACATTGCAAGAAAGGTTGAGGTTCAAAGCATGGGCGGTACGCCAAAGTAAGTAGACCGAAATCCATCAATATCTACTACTAATCATCCACCTTGATATATCTATCCAGAACATCTCGCTGGTATTAAGTTGCGAGCCCCACCCATAGTGTAAACTCAAAGCAACAGACAACTGCATTAAAAGAACTTTGCGTAAAGTAAACAATCCTTGCACCCGCGGGCACAAGCACCGTTGTTTTCCCCCTTGTGGCAACAGCACATCCCCTAGACTCATGTTTCTGTCACTCAAACTAGTCATCGAGGGGCATGAACCCACAATCGAGCATAACGTTCCCTCTTGGAGTCACTACCTACTACTTGGCCAAAGCAATAAATAACAACGGAGAACATGCAAGAATTACTTACGAACATAAACATAAAAGAGGTGAATCAAATATATTACTCAAACACAATCTGAACATAATCTCATAATCCATCGGATCCCAGCAAACTCATCATAGCAACATCATAAGGATTACATATGTGCCTCGATCATGTAGGGCAGCTCACGAGGACTAATTAGTGAAGCACAAGAACGGGAGGAGAACATCACATAGCTACTGGTCATGGACTCATGGTCCAAGGGAGACTACTCACAACTCATCCGGGAGGCGTCCATGCTGGTGGAGAAGCTCCCGGTGGTGATCCTCCCCTCCGGTAGGGTGCCGGGAAGAGTTCTCCTGGTGCTCCCGATCTTGGAAGCGGCGGCGGCGGCGGAACAGAGATGGGATCGCGAAAAGAGTTCCTGTTTCGAGGGTTTCGGGAGACGCTTTAAATATATGCCAAAGGGGGCATCGGAGGAGCCTCGGGGGGCCCAGGCGCCCCCCCGGCGCGGCCCAGGGGGGGCGCGCCGCCAGGGCGCCTGGAGCCCTGGTGCCCCCCCCCCCCCGGCTGTCCTTCGGGCGCACGGTAGGTTCTGGAACGCTGATTTTTTATATAACTTTTCTGGATTTTTCCTGGCAGTTCTCGTAACGTGAAAACCTGAAATACAAAAACAGCCGAAAACAGAAACTGGCACTGGGGTGCACTGAGTTAATAGGTTAGTCCAAATATGATCAAAAGTGTATGGAAGTGTATAAATATCATAGCAATATCACCCAAAAGAGGCATGGAGCAAGCAGAAATTATAGATACGTTTTGGATGTATCAAGCGCTGCCCCTGTCGACTAGGTGGAGGGCGAAGAAGTGGCGAAGCAGGGCCACGGATGGGGAAACGCCGACAAAGGCTTCGCACGGAAACGCGAAGCCGGAAAGGAGGATGATGGACCTAGGGTCCAGGTGCAGCGTCTGAATCCGGTAATGCGTGAGCACCGCATAGAAGAAGGCGAAAAAGGGGGGAGGATACCCCCGAAGATGGCATGGAGGTGGAGCTGGATGTCATTGGCGCCTAGCTCCGCCGCGGCCGGGAGGCAAGCCAGACCCGGGTCGGCCCCCACTCGTTAGATGCGTCGGCCAGGGAACGACACACCTTGTCCAAACCTTCCTGATTCACCACGAGGGAGCGGCCCAGCGGCGGTGTGGCAGGCTCGCCGATTCCCCTCTTCTTTGCCCTGCACGACATGGCGTCAAGGAAGGAGGGGGCAGAGAAGGCAAGGAAAGGAAGGAAGCGATTGAAGTGCAAGAAAGCAGGGGCGGCAGCAGGAAGTCCACCTACCGGTTGTGCGATTGGCAAAACACACGACTGCCAAGACTGCGTGGGAAGCGGAGTCGCCCATGTCCCATCCAACCGTCGCGCGCCAGCCTAGCCCGCAGCCTTTTGGGGCCCCGGCGCTTCGTCCTCAACTAAGGCTTCGCCTCGAAGACAACTCCACGCGCGCCTTGGGCCCGGGGGCTACTGTCGGCATCCTGGGAACCAGGGTACCCAGAGTTGCCTATCTGCGGGCCGCAGCGCGCTCCTGCCACGGCCTGGTACGGCCCAGTTGATCGACCAGCTGCTCAAGACCCTCGCGAAGGGGCTGGACCTCGCGAGGAGAACAACGTCAAGACCTCCTCAGGAGCGGCCTCGGCTAGGTTGCTTCGGAGGGGCGGAGAATCCAAGGCCAAGCCTGCCTCAGGAGGAGGCAGTGACGCAAGTAGTGACGCACCGCGCGAGCGGGTGCCAGCGCGTGCCAGCGGCGCAGTTGCCGTTTTGGTGCAAGGGAGACAGCGCAGGCGTAGGTTCCGAGGAGCGGGACAAAGGTTTCCCCATTGGTGCAACAAGACCAAAGACCGCAAGGACGATAGGGAGGATGTCACCACCGAGCCCACCACCGCGTCATCGTCGGATCCCTTTGCAAGCGAAGACTGCTTTTTTCAGGGCAGGAACGTCCTTGTGTTCCCGCTCAAAATGGCCGTTGTGGGATTATTTCAAAGCGCCTATTCACCTCCCCCTCTAGGCGACATCCACGATCTTTCAACAGTGGCTAATGTTTTATTGTAATTATACAATAATGTTATAGCAAGACATGATGAGATTTGATGTTACATGTACTAACCCTTTTCATAAAAAGTTCGGTTAAGGTTTGTGTGGATGAAGTGTTCGAAGATCGAGGAGGTATTGATATGAGAAGAATGAGAAGAGGCAAGAGATCAAGCTTGGGGATGCCCGAGGCACTCCAAGTAAATATTCAAGGAGACTCAATCGTCCAAGCTTGGGGATGCCCGAGAAGGCATCCCATCTTTATTCGACAATTATCAGTATGTCTCGTTTTTTGTTTTGTTCACATGATATACGTAAATTCTTGGAGCGTCTTTTGTGTTTGTTATTTTATTTTATTTTATGCACCATACTCGTATGAGATAGTCCTTGGTTGATTTAGGGAATTCTCTTTGCACTTCACTTATATCTTTTGAGTATGGCTTTATAGACTGCTTCATGTGCTTCACTTATATCATTTGAAGTTTGGGTGCCTGTTTCTCTACATAGGAAAACAGTTATTTGTAGAATGCTCTTTCGCCTCACTTATATTTGTTGGAGCTTGGGCAAGTATTTTGTAGAAAGAATTAAACTCTCACACTTCACTTATATCTATTTAGAGATTCAACGGGAATTGGTCATTCACATGGTTAGTCATAAAATCCTACATAAAACTTGTAGATCACTGAGTATGATATTTTGATTCCTTGCAATAGTTTTGCAATATTGAGGTGGTAATACGAGGGGCATGCTAGTTAAAGAATTAAAGTTGAGTATTAATAATGTTGTTAAGGGAAGTAAGTCTTTACGCAAATAAATCCTCACACATGTAAAGTGGTGGTCGCTAACATTAGTGGCGAGGTCGGAGCATAATTTATCCTTGATTGAAATCCTTTTGTGTTGTTTGAATCAGGGGTGCGCGATGGTTAACTCCTACAAACCTCCCCCCGAGGGGCATGTGAGTAATACTTTTCTTCGAGGGCTAATAAAACTTTCACAATAAGTATATGAGTTCTTTATGACTAATGCTGAGTCCATGGATTATACGCACTCTCACCCTTCCACCATTGCTAGCCTCTCTCGCGCCGCGCAACTTTCGTCGGTGCATAAACCATCCTTATACCTTCCTCGAAACAACCACCATACATACCTATTATGGCATTTCCATAGCCATTCCGATATATATTATCATGCAACTTCCATCATCATCATATACATGACTTGTACGTTCATTATCATATTGCTTTGCATGATCGTAAGATAGCTAGCATGTTATTTTCATGGCTTGTCTGTTATTTGATATCTTTGCTACGCTCAGTGTTGAGGAAATCGTTAACTGGTAGTTGCTCGGTCGGCTGGCGAGTAGGGGATTAATAGGCTAATCAACAAGTTAATCGGCCATTTAATCAATTAATCGGCCGATTTCTCGGGTTATCGGGTTATCGGCTACTCGGGGACCCTATGAGTAGGGATTAACCGGCAAGTTAACTGGTTAATCCGATGAATTCTTGAACAGGGGCTACGCTAGATCATTGCACATCCTCGTACACTGCCAGAGGCATTCATATAGAGTCATCATGTATTAGTTGTATCGAGTTGTAATATCGAGTTGTAAGTAAATATAAGTGTGATGACCATCATTATTAGAGCATTGCCCGAGTGAGGAAAGGATGATGGAGACTGTGACTCCCCCACATCGGGATGAGACTCTGGACAAAAAAAAGAGAGGCCAAAAAATCCCAAAAAAAGAAACAAAAGAAAACAAAAAAATATGAGAGAAAAAGAGAGAAGGGGCAATGTTACTATCCTTTTACAACACTTGTGCTTCAAAGTAGCACCATGTTCTTCATATAGATAGTCCCCTATATTGTCACTTTCATATACTAGTGAGAATTTTTCATTATAGAACTTGGCTTGTATATTCCGATGATGGGCTTCCTCAAATGCCCGAGGTCTTCATGAGCAAGCAAGTTGGATGCACACCCACTTAGTTTTTAGTCTGAGCTTTCACACTCCTCGCATTCATATCGATTGATGGGCATCTCCATAGCCCGTTGATCCGCCTAGTTGATGCGAGACTTTTTCCTTCTCATATTGATCCCTACCACTGCATTTTATTCCACCCATAGTGTTATATCCATGGCTCACGCTCATGTATTGAGTAAAGTTGAAAATGCTGAAGCGTGTTAGAAGTATGATCCAAATACCTGGTTTGTCACCAAGTATCTCATGGTTTATACTTTATGCAGGGAAGACTAAGTGTGTCATGCTCACCACAATTAAGTGTATAGAGGTTGTTTCCTTTAGCTCCACTGTTATGAAAGGCAATGATGAATTACATGCATGTCTTGTATTATAATTTTGATGTCAAATTGATAGACTATTGCCTAGAATCACTCGTGTCTTAATATCCATGCCATGAATAGATTACATGATCAAGCTTATGCTAGATAGCATTCCACATAGAAAATTACCCTTTTTATCATTTACCTACTTGAGGACGAGCAGGAATTAAGCTTGGGGATGCTGATACATCTCCGCCGTATCTATAATCTTTTATTGTTCCATGCCAATATTATACAACTTTTACATACTCTTGGCCACATTTTATATCAATTTTTTGGACTAACATATTGATCCAGTGTCAGGTCTTGTTTGTTGCATGTTTTTTTGTTTCATTGAATATCTATATCAAACAAATTCCAAACGCGATAAAAAATTACGGAGAATTATTTTGGAACATATGTGATTTTTGGGAAGTGGAATCAATGCGAGACGATGCCAGAGGGGCCCTGATACGTCTCCAAGTATCTATAATTTTTTATTGTTCCATGCTGTTATATTATCATTCTTGGATGTTTTACAATCATTTTATAGAAACTTTATATCATTTTTTGGGACTAACCTATTGACATAGTGCCCATTTCGAGTTGTTGTTTTCTGCTTGTTATTTACATAGAGTTGGAGACGTATCAGAGCCCCTCTGGCATCGTCTCGCGTTGATTCCACTTCCCAAAAATCACATATATTGCAAAATACCCAGGTGCGCCCAGGTGGGTTGTGCCCACCTCGGTAGCCTCCCGCATCGCCTCTTCGCTCTATAAATGCCCAAATATTCCAAAAAACATGGGGGAGTCGACAGAATTTTGTTCCAGCCGCCGCCAGTTCCAGAACCATGAGATCCAATCTAGATTCCTTCTCCGGCACTCTGCCGGAGGGGGAAATCATCACCGATGGCCATCTTCATCATCCCGGCGGCCACCATGATGCGGAGGGAGTAGTCCACCCTCGGGGCTGAGGGTTTGTACTAGTAGCTTTGTGTTTAATCTCTATCTCTCTCTCGTGTTCTTGAGATGCACAATCTTGATGTATTGCGAGCTTTGTTAATATAGTCAGATCATATGGTGTTTTCCCCTCTCTATCTTGTTGTGATGAATTGAGTTTTCCCTTTGAGATTTCTTTGGATTAAATAATTTTGTGGATTTGAGAACACTTGATGCATGTCTTGCTATGAATTCCCGTGGTGACAATGGGGTATCATATTGATTCACTTGATATGTGTTTTGGCACTCAACTTGCGGATTCTCGAGGTGACATTGGGGTAATCTATGCATAGGGGTTGATGCACGTTCTTGTCTTTGTTTCTCCGGTAGAAATCTTGGGGCACTCTTTGAGGTTCTTTGTGTTGGATTGAGTATTATGAATCTAAAATTGTTTGATGCATATCGTATAATTAACTCACGGATACTTGTGATGACATTGGAGTATCGTGACATTAGAGTTGGTTGATGTGTATCATTTGGTGTTATTTTAGTACGAACTCTTGATAGATCGATCGGAAATGATAACTTGATGTTATTTTAGTATGAACTCTTGATAGATCGATCGGAAAGAATAACTTTGAGGTGGTTTCGTACCCTATAAACAATTTCTTCTTATGTTCTCCTCTAGATAGGAACTTTGGAGTGATTCTTCATCGCACGTTGAGGGATGGTTATGTGATCCAATTATATTAGCATTGTTGAGAGATTGCACTAGCGAAAGTACGGACCCTAGGCCTCATTTTCAAGCATTGCAATACCGTTTGTGATCACTTTTGTTACTTTCTACCTTGCTCTTTTTATTGTTCCTATTACAAAAATCATTATCTACTATACATATTACACTTGTATCACCATATCTTCGCCGAACTAGTGGACCTATACAATTTACCATTATATTTGGTGTGTTGGGGACATAAGAGACTCTTTGTTATTTGGTTTCAGGGTTGTTTGAGAGAGACCATCTTCATCCTACGCCTCCCATGGATTGATAAATCTTAGGTCATCCACTTGAGGGGAAATTGCTACTGTCCTACAAAACTCTGCGCTTGGAGGCCCAACACGAGTCTACATGAATAAAGTTGCATAGTAGACATCAGGCCAACAAGCCGTAGGGGCGCGCCCCCTACCCAGGGTGGGTCTGGCAATCTTTTGGCCACCCCGAAGGTCGGTTGGAGGTGTCCTTCGGCCGCAAGGAAGCTTATATCCGGATAAAAACTGTGTTAAATTTTAGCCTAATCGGAGTTATGGATCTCTGGATATTTAAGAAATTGTGAAAGGCCAGAATCGGGGGTCGCGAAACAGAAGAGAAACAGAGATATAGATCCAATCTCAGAGGGGCGCCTGCCCCTCTGCTGCCATGGAGGCCATGGACCATAGGGGAAACCCTCCTCCCATCTACGGGGGAGGTCAAGGAAGAAGAAGGAGGAGGAGGAGGAGGAGGAGGAGGAGGAGGAGGGGGGGGCTCTCTCCCCCTCTCTCCTGGTGGCGCAGGAGTGCCGCCGGGGCAAGGACCATGACAGCGATCTACACCAACAACCTCGCTACCGTCGACACGAACTCTCTCCCCCTCTATGCAGCGATGTAACATCTCTTTTCCCCGTTGTAATCTCTACTTAAACATGGTGCTCAACGCTATATATTATTATCCAATCATGTGTGGCTATCCTATGATGTTTGAGTAGATCTGTTTTGTCCTATGGGTTAATTGATGATCGTGATTGGTTTGAGTTGTATGTTTTATTATTGGTGTTGTCCTATGGTGCTCTCTGTGTCGCGCAAGCGTGAGGGATCCCCGTTGTAGGGTGTTGCAATATGTTCATGATTCGCTTATGGTGGGTGGTTTGAGTGACAGAATGTAACACCCCGAGACCAACACTTCAGTTGCCTTCCATGCTTTTCGTGATCGATGCGTTAATTATTTGTTTGTTTTATTTTATTTTATATTGCATCATTTCATCATGCTTCATCTCATTAATTTTTGCACCTTGATCATCTCAGCCTTTATCTCGCATTCTCCTCTATTCAGTACATGGTATGTTGTAATGATATCCACCTTGCTATGTGCTCAAAATGCGGTTTCCTCCCCTTACTTTGTGCCTCTGTTCTCTCATGTGCCTAAGGCATCCTCAACAATGGTCGCACTGTAGTCGCCGCCACCACTTGTCCATGGTCGCCACCTTGTGTGTTCCTTCCCATGCGCCTCCCTCGATCCACGACGACCCTCTGCCACCGCGCCATTCGCCGGAGTCATGTCGCCGCAGGACCTCCTCTCACACAACCGACGCCATCTCCATGCACCCGCGAGCACTGCCGGCTCTAGCCGTCATGGTGTCGCCTCGCAGATCCTTGGATCTCTTCCCAACGCCATCGGTGAGCTCGCCGTTGCCTGCGGCCTCGACCTCCCCTTCGTCCTCTACTGCATTAGGTCACGACTTCTCTCACCATGGCTGCTCCCGCCTTGCTGCAGCCTCCTGCTTTCCCAAACTCCGATGTCCTCGTGCACCTCCTGGAAAACCTTGCTGCCCGCTGTCTTCATGCACCTTCACTTGTTGTTGCCATTGACGAAGTCGAACGACTACCGAACCGGGAATATCGCCAAGTACCATCGTTGAGGATTTCGCCAAGTACCCCACCGACAAGACCAATGCCCGAACGACTACAGACCGAAACACCAAGTTCCTTTCCAGACGTGTACGACTACCATCGCCGAAGACCCATGTACCACATGTGGCAAGTTCGACTACCGTGGCATGAACCACTACTTCCACTACCATCGTCATGTATGACTACTTCTCGCGATGAATCGTGAACAACTACACCACTTCGCACTTGATCCGCCCCAAAACGCACGCTTCAAAGGTATACCCGCCGAAACGATGCCTATGGACGAATGCATGTGTTGTATGAGATGCTCGTGTTTGCACCGCGTCCGAATTGTAACTCGTTTCCATGCGTGACCAACACGTGGGAACTCGGTATCCGGGATCACGCCACCATCCTTGCATGACACGCTCCCGTCACACTTCCTTTGCACCGATATCTCAACGAGTTGTCGAAACCAAAACCTTACCATGGCCTCGTTTCCGTTGTCATCGCCGTGGCATCCTCTCTTTCTGCCATGGTGACAAATACTCCATATCATATATTATGTCAACATTTTCATAAAATTGCATGAAACTTATATATGTCATCCGCATCATGATAACACCATTTAAAATGTTTAAAATTGTTGTATGCATTATAAATTGCTAAATGACATGTGGGGATTTTCCGGTATTATTGTTTGTTATTTCCGGGCTAATTTAAACTTGCCTAGATAGTTAGATTACTTGCTTCACCTCTTGCCATATTAACCAACATTTAATCTTGTCTTGTACATAAACGAGAGCGAACTAAATAATTGAATGTGGTGTTTCGTCAATATGCAACTCATTGCATATTGAGCTCCACTTAACTTGTAGTATTGTTTGTGCACTTTCCCATGCCATGCCTATTTAAACCGGACATGCATCATAGTTGATTGTGCATCATGCCATGGTTATGATATGTGTGTTTACCATGTTGTTTGCTTCTTTCCGGTGTTGCTTCTTCTCGATAGTTCTAGTTACGTTGCGATTGTGAGGATTCGTTCGACTACGTCCGTTCATCTACTTCATGGACTCGATCTTCTTCCTAGATGGATTTCACACAAGATGAACATTACCTTGGATATCACCGCTATCTTTGCTTGCTAGTTGTCTCGATGCTATCGCTATGCCGCGCTACCTACCATTTGTTTGTCAAGCCTCCCAATATGCCATGAAATAGCTTCCAACCTTTTCCACCATCCCAGCAAACCGTTGTTTGGCTATGTTACCGCTTTGCTTAGCCCCTTTTATAGCGTTGCTAGTTGCAGGTGCAGTTGTAGTTTGTTCCATGTTGGTACATGGATATCATTGGGATATCACAATATCTCTTACTTAATTAATGCTTCTATATATCTGGTAATGGGTGGAAGGCTTGGCATTTTTCTTGGTGTTCTGTTCCACTCATGCCGCCCTAGTTTCCGTCATACCGGTGTTATGTTCCTTGATATGCGTTCCTAACACGGTCGGGGTTTATGGGCCCCCCTTGATTCTTCGCCTAATGTAAAGCTTTCCCGAGGAGATCCAACTTTGGTTTTACCATTTGCCTAACAACAAATAAAATTACATTGGGAGTAATTAACTCGGGCCAGTGCTCGACATGAGTGTTGGTCCACCTACCCAATAGTCGACGGTGCCGCCTTGGGGCAACTCGAGGTATTTGGCTATCGTCCACTTAGCATAGACGGATGAGTCCGTAGATAGAGAGAGCGTGACTCTGGACACGGATCTGACTCACCGGGAGATCTCCTTAGGATAGTTTTCCTTTCTTTGAATAACTCGTGCACCGGGATTCCGAGAACACTCGGGTTGTCCCGAGATGGAGGTTTTACCTCTGCAGATCGTGAGAGTTTTTGATGGACTAAGTTGGGACACCTCTGCAGGGTTTAATCTTTTGAAAGCCATGCCTGTGGTTATGTGGCAGATTGGAAATTTATAATATCCGGTTGTAGAGAACTTGATACTAAACCCAAAATAAGATACACCAACCGTGTGCGTAACCGTGATCGTCTCTTTTGAAGTGAGTTCGAGAAGAGAACACGGTGGGGTTATGTTTGACTCGTAAGTAGTTCAGGATCACTTATTGATCATTAATAGTTTGCGACCGTTATGCATAGTTGCTCTTCTTACTCTTGTACTTGTAAGTTAGCCACCATATAAATGCTTAGTGCTTACTGCAACCTCACCACTTATCCATTCCATACCCATTAAGCTTTGCTAGTCTTGATACCCATGGTAATGGGATTGCTGAGTCCTCGTGGCTCATGGATTACTACAACAATAGTTGCAGGTACAGGTAATGTGATGATCTGACGTGAGAGCGATGCATGTTTGCTTTTGGAGTTCTTCTTCTGCTTTTCTTCTTCGATCAAGGGATAGGTTCCGGGCCGGGAGCCTGGGATTAGTAGGGTGGATGTAGTTCTTCTTTTTCGTTTGATTTCATCCGTAGTCGGATCCTGCTCTTCTGCATGATGATTGCTATGTATTGATGTATTGTTGTGTTGATGGTGTAGCTTGTGGAGAGTGTAAGCCTTTATCTGGTATTCTCCTCTATTCAGTACATGGTATGTATCTTCATCAATTTTTCTTTAATGTTTCATCCGGTGATTTCTCGTTAAGATGCTAAGGAAGCTTCAAGTTCATCATTCTTCATTCTCATACTCTTTTTCGGTGGATTCAATTCAAGATTTTATGTTGATCATACCCCTTTCATTGTTTCAAATGCTTTCTCATAGATGCACCTCTTATCATTCACCTCTCTCTATTTTTCGTTCCGGAGTGTTGAAGATATCTCAGAAGATTCACATTTCCATTCTTAATCCAGTCAAGCTATTTCGAGGTTGTTATCTCATTCAAGCCATTTAATTCAACCGGTGTAATCTCTATTTCAAGCAAGCTTTTCCAACGGTGTTTCTTTTGAGTGGGACCATAACCCACAGGTCTTTTCCCATGATCATACCCGACTCTTCTAATTTTTTGGAGTTATTCTCAAATTCTTTTTACAGTTTGATGTAAGAAGGACTTTCATCAGTCAATTGCATTCCCAGAGATTGCTTTCAAATTCTTTTCATCTTGGCTCAACATTTCTAGTATTCACTGTTCCGGAGCATCTCTCAATTTCTTCACGGTGGCTCTAGTCGTCATTCTCAACACTTGAAGACCGAAGAAGAGTTTTCCTCTAAATCTTGTCCGTTCTCTTGAAGATTCGTGGTGCTAGCTTGATGCTATTCTCTCAAATTGTTTCCGATCGTGAGAAATTCTTTTCAGAACCATCTGAATCATTTCAGATTTATTTTCATTTTGATTCCACGGAGGCCATCATCTCAGAATATTTATTTGTTCTCACCATTCACGGCTCGTTCACTAATTCTCCTAAATTATTGTTTCTTCATTCATCTGCAAATTCTTCCGGTGCATTGTTCGAAGTATTCTCTAGTCAGCTCGTGATCTTGTCGTTCTCTCGCATCTAAATTCCTCAAGTGTCTTCGTTCATTTTCTAATTCTTCCCAGCAATTTGTTCTATTTTATTCATTCATTTTCAAATTCTTATGGTGGTTCGTTCAAGATTCCTATTCCTTTGTTATCGTATGAATTCATTCGTTCTTTTCAAAATCCTACCGGTGAGTCGTACAAGATTTTCCCAAGTTTGCGCTACATCTCTCTTTAATCCTCTTCAATGAGAATATGTTGTATGCAAATCCATTGCTTTCATCAGTTCATTTGGTGAAGGATAGGCCTATCATAATTCTTATTCTTATTTCACCGAGGTGATTTAATCCCTTCTTTGGATTTTGTTCACGATATCAATTTCTCGGTTTTCAGTTGTTCACCTTTTCTTCTGGAGTTCCGAGCTCTCTCAATTATTTCATCGCGAAGCTCCATCTGAATAATTTCAAGGCTTCATCTTGTTCGTTTCAACTTTTCTTGCACTTTAATCATCGTGTTATCTATCTAGAGTTCCTCAAGAGTTTATTCATGGTGGTTCGTCAAAGATTCCTTTCTTTCTCGAATTGCTCTTCAAGATTTTTTCTCGAAGTTAAGATCCGCCAAGCTATACTCTAAAATAAACATGACATTCAACACATGTTTTGTTTTGAAGAGTTCAAGCATATTTCATCTTCCATCCCGAAGCGCAATTCTTTCTACTTATCTTTTGAGGTGGTGTTATGTCATTCTCGACAATTTCCCTTCGTTTTTCAAGGTTCAGAAGTTGTTAAGAATGACATACTTAAACCCATCATTTTCTCTTCGTCCAGCAGATCCTTTGCAACCCATCAATTTCTTCATTGGAGTTTATCTTGGTATAGATTTCACCTAAAGCCTTCCTCTGGGAATGTTGCTATTTATGGTGCTTATAAATGCCCCAAGTTCTCCATTTATCTTATCGGTGAAAGAAGTTTTTCGTCTCCTTTTTGATATCAATCCAAACGTTTGTTTCCGTTAGTGTCAGGTTGTCACCTCATAATTTTGAGATGTTTTCCATAAGCCCACGAGAAGCATATCTTTTGCTTGTTGATTTACCAACAACTCCGTTCAACCCTTCTTCGTAAGGGTGCTCGTTCAAATTCATTTGTGGTACATATATTCTTCCTTTTCGTTCTTTTCATCCCATTCTTTTAGATGTTCTGGAGGCATTGTGACATTGCTCTCTTCGACCACCATCTCGTCTTGTCAAGTTCATGTTAAATTCTTTCCATTTTCAGTCGGAGTGTTGTCCGAATTCTTTCGTTCTTATTCATTCTCTATCTTCTTTTAACCAGAGTGGTTTCAATGTCTATCTTGTCACTTAAGCTCTTGGTTCTCGTCGTGTGCCTTGTTCCTCTTGTCTAACGGAGTGTTTCAATTTCTTTGATCTCAGTCATATCATTTCTTCAAGTTTTTTACCTCTCCAGGTTCGTGGTTTCACTCGTTTGTCCAAGAAGCAACTTTAATTTACCTCTTCCTCTTTCCTTATGTTTTCATCCCTAGATCTCGGGCCGAGATCTCTTGTAAGTGGGGGAGAGTTGTAACAACCCGAGACCGACACTCCAGTTGCCTTCCATGTTTTTTCGTGATCGATGCGTTAATTATTTGTTTATTTTATTTTATTTTGTATTGCATCATGTCATCATGCTTGATCTCATTAATTTTTGCAACTTGATCATCTCAGCATTTATCTCGTATTCTTCTCTATTCGGTACATGGTATGTTGTACTGCTATCCACCTTGTTAAGCGCTCGAAATGTGGTTGTGACCCAATCATGAATTCATCACATGATTGGAATATAATCGCATCTTGGGCGCTACACAGAAGCACATACCCAAGTAAGTGGGTTGTTGCGTATGGGAGTATAGAGGACTTGCTACCTTATAATGCTATGATTGGGTTTTACCTTAATAATCTTTGGTAGTTGTGGATGCTTGCTATAGTTCGAATCATAAGTGCATATGATCCAAGTAGAGAAAGTATGTTAGCTTATGCCTCTCCCTCATATAAAATTACAATAATGATTACTGGTCTAGTTATCGATTGCCTGGGGACAAATAACTTTCTTGTGGAAAAATCTCTCTACCAGAATTAACTTAATTGTTTATTTATCTAAACAACCACTGGATTTTATTTACGTGCTCTTTATTATCTTTCAAACTTATCCTACACCTACAAAGTATTTCTAATTTTATACATGTTCTAGGTAAAGCGGACATCAAGTGTGAGTAGAGTTGTATCGGTGGTCAATAGAACTTGAGAGAATATTTGTTCCACCTTTAGCTCCTTGTTGGGTTCGACACTCTTACTTATTGAAAGAGGCTACAATTGATCTCCTATACTTGTGGGTTATCAATAAGCCTCTAACCTTCCATCATCCCAGCAAACCATTGTTTTGCTATGTTATCGCTTTGCTCAGTCGCTCTTATAGCATTGCTAGTTGCAGGTTATTTGATATTGGCACATAGATATAATGGGATATTGTAAGTGCATCAAGTGCCCTCTTAGTGGTTTTGGAGTATTGATGACAAATAGGTTAAGAAACTAATGTGTTTGCGAGTATACACAGGAAACATAGTCCTGAATATTTGGTTTAACACATGGAAGACGAACCCCAAAAATGGATTTCTTTGAGTGAAGAATTTGGTGATGAAATAGTACGACCTTTGAAGAAATTGATGTGAAGACTTTTCTTTTCATAGTTTCTTTTTCTTTTTATTCAAGTGATAGGAAAAACCGTATTGTTAAAGGGGGTCTACAATAGTAAAATCCGAGCCAATGCGCCGTTGATAGAGCCGGCGAGCTGGGTTTTGGTGAGGCGGAGTTAGTGGGTTGAAGAAGATATTGATTTGAAGGTAAACAAGCCGACAATACTGTCTTGTGTGCATGTAGATTTATATGTTAGTGACACAACTTATGTTGAACCCTTAGAAATTGTAGGCGCCCGTTGCAATGCACGGGCAATTTACATGGGGCTATCTAATGTTAGAGTTCCATGCCTCTAATTATTTGTATTTATGTATTCTAGCTCTATGGATACCAGAAGGATTAGTTCTTTTAAAGTATCGTATTTATAAACTTTACTATTTAGATACAGTATATGAATATATCAAGTAATTATAAATGCCATTTACGAACATGATAGATCTTACCGGACGACTGTTTTCATGGCCTTCAAAGAAGAGATCCTAAAAGTTGAGATCAACTAGAGGGGGCCTCAGTCCTTTTGAGCAAAGAAAAGTAGATGAGGCTTTTCCAAGCTTTGAATAGTAGATGGGAAATTGTTGAAATATTTTGTGTTGCCATGGTTATTAAATTGTAGAAGGTATGTGTAGTAATCTTTATGATTTCAAGTGCCTAATTTCTTGTGTAATAATTTGCCAGGGAATTACAAAATACAATCAGGTGTCTGGTTGTAGAATCTTGGAATAAGGGAACAAAATCTTACATGTGGTCTTTAATTGATGGACAATAACAATAAACATGCTTTCATGAGATTGGTCTTAAACATAAAAAGGCATCCATGTGGATTAAGGTCATCTCCAATGCCGACCTGCAAATGAACACGATAAATGTTTGTTATTATGTGTGGACGTGGTCCGTAGACATGATGCGGGTGAGAGCCATCAAATGTTATTCACAAAGTAATATGGTTGGAAGGAGAGAAAGTAAGTGGGGTCATGCATGTGGTAGGATATTGTGATGTGGTGTCCGGTTGAAAGGAGAGAGAGAAGAGGGGGGCCCTGCATGTGAAGAGAGGGAAAATAGAGGAGGACCACGCAGAGGCTTTGTATCGGTCAAGTGCATGCCCGAACTCCTACTAAGCTCCCCATGTTTGTTTCGGATTTGTCGGAAAATGGACGTTCGGACCACTTCGCGGAGCGACGAGATTCATATTGGACGACAAAAGTTGACACAAATGGTCCGAACACTACGTTCTCGACATATACCGAAGTTTTGAAGGTCTTCTTTGGAGATGCCCTAAGAATTTTATGTTTTTGAACTACTTCCTTTATTTTATGCATTAGATTTGATAGTATATGTTCTCAATTTCTTTTATCTAAGTACATTGCAAGTGCAGCGGATTTCAATTATTCATTGTATGTTGGCTATCTTTCTATACATGTAGAGTTTAATATGTAAGTAGCAACCAACCTACAATGAATAGGAATGCATAGGAATACTATGAAAACCCAATATCAAATACTGGTAATAATATCATGAACGTAATCAATGTTTTTATGGCTTGTGACAACGTATGAGCACTCTACTAGTTCTTTTTTTTAAGTAGCAGAGATTATTATAT
This sequence comes from Secale cereale, assembly GCA_902687465.1. NCBI lineage: Eukaryota > Viridiplantae > Streptophyta > Magnoliopsida > Poales > Poaceae > Secale > Secale cereale. The sequence goes on along the minus strand of LR738713.1, from coordinate 365,885,618 downwards.
ATATTTACAGCGTGTTTGGTTGGGGGTATTTACAGTTAGGGAATGAGAATTAAAGGGGTACGAGACTTCAAATCTATTGTTTGGTTAGATGGATTGGGAATTCATAAGGGATTAGTCATGGGACCTGAGGCTCTAACTCCCACCGTTTTATTAACAGGGGAGGATGTGGGAGTTGGTAAGGAATTGTTTTAGTGAGTTAATCTTAACCCTTCATCATAACTTACATTAACTTCACTTGTCTATTCCCTCGTCAATTCCCACGAACCAAATAAGGAAATACAACTTCTCCTCAAATCCTCGCACGTAACTTCTATCATGCACCAAACAGAAGATTGAGAATAAAACGACCCATCCCATGTCTAATCTCAATACAACTCCCTGCTCTAAACTCCCATCCCCTTCTTAAATATTGCCAAACACCTGTTATTATTATACTTTCTCCTGGTAAGCCACGCATCGCAATCATTTCCCGGCGTAAAAGAACTCCAATCATTAATGCGTCGCGTGAGGTATCGGCAAGTCTTCCACCCAATTTCGAGTTTCGAAACACGCCATCTCGATCTGGCCATGCTCCGTTCATCCTGATCTCAATCCGTTGTCCTGGTCAGAAGCTTCCCTAAAACAAAATTATCCAAAATAATAGTACCTCGCTTCATCCGCCGCTCTGTTATACTTTCTCCGTACCCC
>LR738713.1:365758820-365884862 GCA_902687465.1 Secale cereale | reverse complement strand
CCCCCCCCCCCCCCCTTTGCCTTCTACTCTGCTTCTGGCCATGGCCGCCTCGCCGCCGCCCTCGCGATTTGGGCCCCCCTTCCTCCTCCTCCTCCTCGTCGTCGGTTACTTCACCGCCTCAGCATCAGCGGCGGGGGAGCTGAGCCAGGTGGTGGGGAGGGGGGCGGATGGCCCCTACTTCGAGCCTTTCAACGTGAGCTACGACCATCGCGCGGTGCGCATCGGCGGGCAGCGGAGGATGCTCGTCTCAGCGGGAGTACACTACCCCCGCGCAACACCCGAGGTGAGGATGCCGTCCGCGGCTTGTGCAAGGGCAGCGTCTGGTGCCACCGAGAGGAAAAGACAGCGTCTGGTGGAGTTGTTGGCATCGGGCGGAACCCATTGTAGTTTTCCCCCTTTTATCGGAACGAGTTCATTCCATCACCTCAATGCCGCAATATCGTAGGCCGCCCCGCCAAAGAGCTCACACATGCCTGATCAGGTTCGAGTTGGTGCGGCGGAAATGTGGGATTTGTGTGGTTTGATCCGTGGTGGTCGGGGCTGCTGCAATTGAGCAGGGACGAACTAAATTGGTGTTTTCCCCATAATAAATAGAAGTTAAAACTAGGATAGACTGAAAACCCGAGTATTTTTTCTTCATAGCACCGTGGATAACCATGGCTAGCTCCTCCATGAACTTCCTTCGAAGCTCGTTTGCGGTTAGCGAGTCGGATGGGACTGTAACTGACACTGGTGTGCCGTGAGGGTATTGAGAGATTTTCACACTGGCTCTTCTTGAGGCGGCCGTCTGAGACTGAGTTTCATTATCACTTTTAGTATGGACATCAAATTGTGGTAGTTTTCTTGTGCTTCAAATAGCTGGGTGCTGCATGAAATTAATTGCTGAGCGATTTTGATTACAGGAATCAGGATACTGCACCAGCATTGTTCTTTGTTTGCCCAGGAACACGGTGTTTGTATTGCTTGTAGCTCTAACTAAACTCTTGCAAATTGTGCTAGATGTGGCCTAGTATAATTGCAAAGTGCAAGGAAGGTGGTGCAGATGTAATTGAGACATATGTCTTTTGGAATGGGCATGAACCAGCCAAAGGTCAGGTAATGTAGTTGCCTATTTGTTTACTTCAGTTGTACATATTTTGTCCTTGAATATGAACTTATGTATCTTCCATTTTTCCCAGTATTACTTTGAAGACAGATTTGATCTTGTGAGATTTGTGAAGCTGGTTGCTGCTGAAGGCCTATTCTTTTTCCTTCGTATTGGCCCATATGCTTGTGCTGAATGGAATTTCGGGTCTGTTTATATCTTGACAGTGGACTTTTGAAATATCTTGATCACACCCGTACTAATTACTAGAGTTTTCAGTTGTGTTATATAATTTTTTTTCTTGCTCTATTTTTTGATTATTGGTATACACGGACATGTGTTTGTTGTCTTCATGCACATACACATCATTTTACAACTAACATAATCCTTTCTAGCTTGTCTGTATAGGCTTAAGCCAATCACTATGTTTGAGAACGTTTACCTTAGCTACCTCAGTAAGTAACCATTGGATGTTAAATGGGCCAAATACGCATGATTTCCATAGCATTTGGATGCCACTTCACATGTCCTACATTTTAGGAGGATGACATATTTTGCCCTCCTTCATTAAAAAAAGGAGGCTGGTGAAGCTCTGGAAACATAGAGGAAGAGGTGTTTGTGAACAAAAATGTAGTTCTACTGTCGTAAGGGAACACCACAGTTGGTGTATGTCAAGAGTTCATCAAATCAAATAATTTATTTCTACTAATATACAGTGGCACTGGAAAAGGCTAATTATCACCCACACAAAAAAGGAAAGGGCTAATTATAGGAGGTGCTCTATAATTGGTATACCTCCTTATTTTTATCTCATAGCTGCCACTTATCAAAGCAATCAAACTTCACAGTTGTGCTCATAAATGCAGCTAATTTAAACACGTTGCGAGCTACACTTTGTACTTTAGATGCCTCACTTATTATATTTCAGAGTTACACATTTTCTTCTTCCTTGTGCAATTGAGCTTTTGATGGTAGATTGTCGTTTGAGTTTCTCTCCCTCTACATTAAACATAACGTCAGTAGTTTCTGTTATAATAAACATAATCTTAGTAATTGCATGGTTACAGCTTTGCACAATTAATTTTTATTACGTTTACCCTATTTAGCAGCTCTCCTGCGTATTTGAGAAAAAAATACTTAATATTATTCATGGTGTTTATTAATCTGTCCTTTTGTCATGCATTTGTGCAGTGGTTTCCCAGTTTGGTTACGTGATATCCCTGGCATAGAATTTCGTACCGACAATGAGCCATACAAGGTAAAAAAAACATTTCACTGTTTGATCCATGGCTTTCTTTAGATCATAGATTTTCCATCTTATAAGAGTTTCATGCTGCATGAAGTCACATGATTCCTGCACTTATATGTGTAGAAACGATGTACAGTTACAACACTGATTTTAGTGGGAGGAGCATCCTCAAGCACTCCTTAACCACTAAGCCGTATAAAATGTTTCAACAGGCTGAAATGCAGACTTTTGTGACAAAAATTGTAGACATGATGAAAGCCGAGAAGCTTTATTCTTGGCAAGGTGGTCCCATTATATTGCAGCAGGTATGAACCAAGTCTTAAATTTCAGTTATTGGATATATTTTTTTGTTCGAGAGGGAGGGAGAGGGAGGGGAAGGGAGGGAGACAGAGTCCAACACTGCTTTTCTTCTCCCATCTTTCCTCGGGAAAGCATTGGAAAGAAAAGTGGAATAGAGGAAGGTGGACACAAGGGCGGCAACAAGGAACAGCTTGACACCGGAGATGCACACATTCTTTTTGTCCTGCCTTTTGCACTTCCAGTACTAACTATACTCCGGCTCAGTAGCCGAGAAGCTTTATTCTTGGAAACGCTCACAAAGTGCTCACCCACTCAAGGGGTGTGGGGTCTATTTATAGAAAAAGCAGAAATCTAACCGTTGAACAGTAAAAGACAACCACCCTGGAAGTACCACATGGTATTCTTGGTAGTAGCGGGCCCATTCAAAATTTGAACTGTTAGGCAGGAAAACGAACATTCTTATATGTACCTGGAGCTTGGAGGTACTGGGCTGCCTAGTAAGCCTCTTAGGCCATGTACAAAAGAGAACTGTTTTTCCTAGCACCGGTGCTTATTTGTAGAACATAGATGATTAATTTGGCACCCCTGCTATTGAAATAAGCAATGTTACTTAAGAAAAATAATTAAGCACCTTGTATCCATGATCTTAGAAGTCCAAATACCTAGAGGTGCTGGAAAGAAAAAGCTTGGAGGTACCAAACACAAAGAAGCTCATCTCAGCGTGAAGGAGAAACTTGCTCTGAAGTACTGAAGAAAAGGAGAAAAAGAGCAAGCTTTAGAATGAAATGGTGCAGAAACGACAATCTCTCAGCTCGGAGGTGCCGTATAACATTTGCTTGAGAGTATTGGACCTATACAAACTGAGAGGTGCTTGGAAGTGTTGAAAAAGGTTAGGCCCCGAGTTATCAGAGCTAAGAGAGATTCTCTTGGCAGGATCAAAGCTCGGTGGTAACGGAGAAAAATGGAGGCGGTTTAGACGAACACTTGTAGAAGAGGGTTCATTCGGCAGGATCACTTGATGCTCACAGGGTCAGTAGTACCAGGTACGGAATTCTCATAAGTACTGGGAAAGTGGAGAACTTGAGGAATTGAGTGGAAGCAGTGCAAAACTTGGGGATTTGGTTGTGGATCTTGAGGTAGAGTGCATCCCTGGTTATTTTTCATGTGCCTCTTGATAGTGTGGTTGTCCTTGAACTCAATGTGGATCTTGGATCCATAAAAAATCTCTAAATTGCAAACTATGAGCTTAAAGAACCAACCACTTGATAGCACGAAAAGCAAGGGGCCACCAATGATGTTTCCACTCATCAAAATGGAGGATACTTAGTCCATTCCCGAAATAGACTTGATAAAGCATTAGTCCTCTTAATTTCCTCGTCATTAATTGCCCGACATGTTCTTCCTGCTTGACAACACCTTGCTGCTCGCAGCTCCGGATTGGTCTGCTTCTCCTGGTTGAGAGCATCACACAGATCATTCTCATGCCACCGGAACAGATCTCAGCCTCGAGACTGAAGAGGCACCCATTCGAAGACATTCAAAGATGGGCCGACGAAAGCCATTGCGCAGTTAGGTGCCTTGGTCACAGCCGATCGCTGGGTCCCCCAGAGTTAGGTGCCTTGGTCACGCCGATCACCGGATCCCCCAGAGTTAGGATTTGGGCTGGCTCGGGTTCGGGAAAGTGATCAGACAGGTGGCCAGGGAGGGAGGGAGGTAGACTTGACGTGGATAATAAGTCATCCTGAACTTTTAATTGTTGGCCACATATGGGGTCGTCCGAATCAGCATGAAACCATGCTAGAAAAGTGGACCTCTTTCTATCGAAAACCAACATATATGTGCAACAAACTTATATGAAGCTGACTAGGATGCTATATGTTAGTTGTATTGCATGCATTAGAAGCAAACATGATTACATGACCTTTCTTCTTATTGGGTATCCTTTGGAGATTGTTATATAGATTGAAAATGAATATGGGAATATTCAAAGCAAGTATGGTCAAGCAGGCAAGAGATATATGCAATGGGCAGCTCAGATGGCACTTGGGCTTGATACTGGCATTCCTTGGGTGATGTGCCGGCAAACTGATGCTCCGGAACAAATTGTAGGTGACCTCACAACCTTGTGATAATTTCCACTACTTTTGTTAACTATATGTAACAGAGTTTTGACTTGATACTTTTTTTGGTAGCTTGATACCTGCAATGCATTTTACTGCGATGGGTTTCAGCCAAATTCTTACAATAAGCCAAAGATATGGACTGAGGATTGGGATGGATGGTATGTGGTTTGTTCCTGGTTTCCTTCAGCCATTATTATGAACATTTAATGGCATAATCAGGTACTTTGTTGTGTGAACTGTGATAGTTGGGGGTACGGACCCGTATGTTTAATCTACCCAAGATGAACATGGCTTTAATACAAGGAGAACATCATATTTTCCTCCTTTAGATGTAGTGATTAGGCAGGTCTACTAGTTCATGTTCAGACATCAACATCATTGAGGGTATGTTTGGCTTTACCCCAACCTCGCCCTACAAATATTTGACTAGGGTTTATCTTTTGCTCGCTCATGAGTTGGTTGGCTAGAAAAAGAAACTAGAGTGGCCAAAGAGGCATTGGCATGATTTCTTTTTGGAAAACCATCCATACAAGGGTGTGTACCCAGTACTGAAAGCTCCCACACAAGGTGGGGTATGGGGAAGGGAATTTCTAGACAATATTATGCAAGGAGGCTGGTTCGAACCCAAGACCTCCAGGCCACAAGTGGAGAGACTACCACTGTGCCAGGCCCGCCCTTCCTGTGCCAGATATCTGCGAATAAAATTCCTTTTTTTTGCAAGTATGGTGTAAAATGTTCAAATATCATAAACAAGATTGTTGGGTGATGATTAACATTACATTTTTCACATTATTGGAAGCTCTTGAATTTTTTGTTGCTCCATGCATTACACCTTCTGTTTTGTACGCAGAGAGTATACTGCATCAGTGCAGAAATATGTTTTATGATTTTGCTCCATTCATAATCCTTATATTGCAGGAATTTTCCAGCCACCCCTTTTCGGGAACAAAATCATAAAACATATTGTTGCCTAATGCAGTATACTCCCTCCATACAAAATGTAAGGTCTAATTTGACTTGCCAAGGCAAGGCTTTGACCAACACTTGATTAACATGCGGTACTAGCAGTGGTAAGTACTAACAAATACGAATCTAGTGATATCAATTTTGTGTCGCATAAAATGATTTTTTTTCTCGAACATGGACCCAAGTGCATATCATTTTGTATTTTGGGGAAACATCAAGCTGTCGCCAAATGAAGGGGAGACTTGGCACAGCGGTAAAGCTGTTGCCTTGTGACCATGAGGTAAGGGTCCGAGTCCTGGAAACAGCCTCTTGCAGAAATGTAAGGAAAGGCTGTGTACAAAAGACCCAAGTGGTCGGACCCTTCCCCGGACCTGCGCAAGCGGGAGCTACATTCACCGGGCTGCCCTTATTTTTATCAGGCAAATGTACAAGTCCAACTGCAAACAGAAAACCGAACTGCACAAACAAAAAAAAAACAAAAGGCAAGAGAGATCTGTGGAACAGTTTTTCAAGAACAAGCCACCCGCGAGGCGGCCGGGGTGGACGCCCAGTTCCCCCCGCCGCCGGCCCCCCCTCCTCCCTCCTCCCTCGCCGCCGCCAGGGGGCGCGGCCGGGCAAAGCCCGACCGGCGCTGGCGGCGGCGAGGCGTCTTCTCCTTCCTCCCCCGCGCGAGATGGGGCGGCGCGGGCTCCTCCTTCCTGTGCGGGCGCGGTGCGTGCGCGGGGCACCGCGGTGTGGCGGCGCGCGGCCCTCTGGCGGCGCGTGGCGTCGCTTGGCCGGCTGCGCGGTGGAGCGTGCCTCGCCGCGGTGGCCGGATCCGCCTGGCAGGCGGCGCGGGCTGCGGGCGGCGTGGCGGCTGCTGAGGTCCGGCTTCGGGCTGCTGGCGGCTGCGCTGGTTCCTCTTCGTCGCGGGCGTGCGGCGGTGGTGCGGTTCGGCCGGTGGCGGTCCGGCGACCTGGTGGTGGTGGCCGGCGGTGCGCGTGGTGGTGGTGCTTCCGCTTGGCGGCTATCTGTGCGGGTAGGCAGGGGAGCGGCTTGGACAGGGGCGGCGGCGTCGATGGCGTGCCGATTGCAGCGCGAAGGCGGGAACTTTACGGGCCTCGGAGATCCCGATCGGGCTTGTGCGGCCACGAGCCTGGTATGTTCCTGCTATTGCGTCCGGTCAGCTACCGTCTTCGACGGTGGAGGTGGGGCCCTCCCGCGTGCCGACGGTGCTGCTGCCCTAGTCCCGGCTCCTCTTCTTTGTGCAGACCATGCTTCACGGTACCGTGGTGAGACGGCGTGGGAAGCTTCGTGACCGGATTGGCGCAGGGTGAGGGTCTGTTTGGTGGTGAGCTCTGGAGTGCCTGAGGTGGAGGTTGGGATCGGGAGAAATCCCTGTTGGCTTGGCCGACACCGACGCGGTGGCGCTTGTGGGTGCCGCCGGACCTTCCTGGAAGGCGTCGGGGCTACCCTTCCTCTCTCCTCACAGCGTACCGGGAGAAATCCTTGGCAGCGTCGTCGTCATCGTAGCGTCCCTTCTTGGAGGTGCTGATTGGTACCGGTGCTTCGGTGGCTCGGAGCTTGGTGGGCGATCTCCGGTGGGTGCAGCGGCCATGAGGGTTCTTCGCTTTTTGTCGATCCGCCGTTCTTGGCATTTGTTTCTCTTGTATTTTCTCCTTCTTTTCTTTTGGGCGTGACTGTGCTGCTTCCGCCCCAGCACCTATCGTTGGATGTATCGGTTGGTTGCTTTGTATACAAAGCGGGGGGAAACCCTTTTTCGGCAAGATAAATAAGTACAGCTGCAGGGCTAAACTGTACAGGTGTACTGCTGTTCCAACATGCCTGGTCAGGCGGCCTGGTGTGTATTAGGGAAATATCAACTTGTATTCCCAGGTGGCCATAGGCCAGTATATATACACGTACAAGTGTGGTACAATATGCAGAAAGTCCCTTATACAATGGGGAAAATACAAAGGCTACATGGCTATGTACATTTAACTCTTGACAGTGTGCACACAAACTACCTATTAAAAAAGAAACAGTTGGCGGAACTTTGTCTTAACAAATCAAAATACGACTTACATTTTGGGACAGAGGGAGTATTTTTTTCCTGTATGCATGTGCATGATTGATCTTTCTTCCATGTATTTGTTTAGCTTTAAAGCCAAAAAATTAGAAGTCTGCTGAGTTATATGGTTTGCTGTAGTAGCAGACCGAATGTGTAATCATATGCACATGGATAAATAATGTCCCATGTTTGTCCAAATGAATGATGTACCTAAACCCAATATGACTACCCTTCTGTTATATTTCTTCAAGAATCACTAATTGAACTACCTTCTAGTTTCGATGTTCTATTGAAGATATATTCTTGTTCTCTTGAAAAATGTGACCTGATGTATTGCGCAGGTATGCCGATTGGGGCGGACCATTGCCTCATAGGCCTGCCGAAGACAGTGCTTTTGCTGTTGCTCGTTTCTACCAACGTGGTGGAAGTCTACAGAATTATTATATGGTAAGATGTTCCTCGATAAGAGAAATAAAAAGGGAGATTCTAAAAAAATCACATCTCCAACAGCAAATTCAAGCATCTACTTTATATGCACTTTGATCTGGCTGGGGAATCTGAATATGTTTGCGCCCCAGGCTCTTAGTCTGACTCATATCACTGGCATATGCATATGATTCCAAGATTCGTTTGAATGGAGCCCTAGCTTCAGTCCTTCGAGCTGTCACATTTTGATGTATATATTAGTGGTGCGTATATACCCCACTGTATAAGGGGTATCTTGCTTATTTCCCTACCTGCATCTCTATATATACATGTCCTTGGCCTTGGAGTAATACAAGTTGTTATTTTCCTAACATGGCATCAAAGCCCCAGGTTTAGGGTTTCTCTCTCTCCACCGCACGTGCAACTCATAGTGTCGCCACACACAGATCGTTTTTCTCTTATCTTGGTATCATCTCTACTTTGATTTCTATCGATTTCCTGATCGTATTTGTGCCCTAGTTCCCCTGTCACCCATCCCGATCCCAATTTTATCATCAATTCCATCTGCACTTGGTCGATTCCCATCATCCATCGCAACACATTCGCCGGTGTCCACCGTGGCATGCCATCTTACCCCCGCGGGCTGCCCCCATTGTACTCAACCCCTTAGGTGTTCCCCACTCGTCATCCTAGTTCTTCTCGAGCCACTTCTTATCGTGATGCTGTGTCCATCCGGGATGACAACATGCGATGGCAGAGGAGCTTGTTGCTCTTGAGCGCACTGGCGTGGAATCCACCACCGGGTGGTCCGCTCTTGAGCGCACTGGCGTGGAATCCACCACCGGGTGGTCCGCTCTTGAGCGCACTGGCGTGGAATCCTCCACCGGGTGGTCCGCCTCCAGCCTGACAGTCGTGCCTGGTTTGAGTGCTTCTCCTCAGTAGCCACTCGTGCGCGATTTGAGTGCCTGACCTCAGTGAGCAGTTTCTTTGGTCTAATCTTGGTCCTCTTGGCTACTTGGGAATGAGGTTTCTTCTACCCAGATGGCTTCTTTACATTCCAAGAAGTACATTTAGGATCTTCTTGCTCGTGCTGCTCTTACCAATGAGCGTACTATTGAAGACTCGGATGGAGCTTAGTATCCACCTTCGAGCTTTTGATGATGATCCTCTTTCTAATCGGACGCGGAATCACCATCTTGTTGTGAGTCTTGTCAATCTAGCTTTCGCTTGTCCAGATATTTCCTATTGATTTCATGTTCAGAGTCAGTTTGCTTCTGCTCCCTCTCAAGTTCGTTGGAATCACCTCCTTCGGGTTCTGCGATATCTTCATGGAACTATCTCTCACCGTCTTCCTTTCCATGCTCCAAGTCCCTACAGCTTCAGGCATATTCTATGCTACTTGTGCTAGCGATCCTTTGGATTACCGGTCGAGTTGTGCTTACTGTGGCTTTCTTGGTGGTTCTCTCATTGCCTAGAAGACGAAGAAAAGACCGCAGTTTCTCGTTTGAGTGCATAGGCCAAGTTGTAAGCTACAACTTTTTTTATACAAGAGGTGACTTGTTTACAGTGGTTATTTGAAGATTTTAGTGTTTCTGTCACTACATGACTCCTCTTTTGCCTGACAATGCATGTGCTATCAGCATTACTCGAGACCTGCAGTACAATGAGCTCTGTTCATTACAACTTACAGTCAGATTTTTCTCAAGTTTCATAAGGCGAAGTTCGGAGCATATTTCAAGTTTCAAAACAGATGTTTCAAGCAATGTAGTGATCCTTGGTTCACATTCCCTTGGATGTTTGACAAATATTTATTCCAGCTTGATATCATAAGTTACATTGCATAGCCTTTTACTGGGTTGACTTAATTCTGGTACTTCTAGTAAAATGTTCATTTGTAGCGTGAAAATGTTTTACCATGATTATGATGGTTCTAAATATTTTGCTTGCAGTATTTTGGTGGAACAAATTTTGCCCGAACAGCTGGCGGTCCACTTCAGATAACAAGTTATGATTATGATGCTCCAGTTAACGAGTATGGTATGTGAGTTTCTTTGTAAGTGCAAGACTTCAGAACTATAAAGATTTAATGTGTTTTTTTGTTTTAACATGTAAGAGGACTTGCGAGTGACCGATACCCTGAGCTAGCTCTTCGTGTCTTAGGCTGCATGACCTGCCGACCAGTATTTTGCTGTATGCGGACAACGTCGTCATCTTCTGCCACCCGAATAGGATGGAGTTACTTATTGCTTGCAACTTGCTCGCATAATTTGAGTACACATTAGGGTTGTGTACCAACTTCGTGAAGTGCTTGGTGTTACCTATCACTGTTTCAAGGGGGAGGCCCTCGAGGCAGCTGTTGGCATACGCGGCAGGATACACTAGCGCAAAATAAAGAAATCTACTGCACACGCCCAGGAACATTCTGCTGTTAGAGACGGGTTTTCCACTAGATATGGTGTCATGTTTGCGTAAGTAAAGTCAGTGTAACATACTAACACGTCGATGTAGAGTATCTGTATTACCGTCTCCTCATGGATCCCTCCAACAATCCGTCCAAGTGTTGTAGCTGCAATGCCTACAAGATATGCATACGTGTGGGATCAGCAATTGGCTGGTGCTTGGGCGGAGATGTGCTAGCAAAACTGTTGAAGTGTATATGTGGATTGCCTAGCCCTTTCTATCAGTTGGGACTTTTGGTTGCGTTGGCTAGTGCATGAAGCTTAACATGGTATCGGAGTCCAAGGTCTTGAGTTCAAGTCCTGGCTTTCGCAATTTATCCAAAAATTGTTGTTTCCCCCTTTGTGTCCATGTATAGGCCTCTTGAGCCATACCTCTAAGTCTATCCACATGTTGACTTCCCGCCTCTCACGTGAGAGGGGGTGTTGAAGTGTACATGTGGATTGCCTAGCCCTTTCCATTAGTTCTAACTTTTGGTTGCGTTGGCTAGTGCATGAAGCTTAATAGGAACAACAGTCAAGGAGGCGGAGCCGCCATAGGGTTTCTGAAACCCTTGGGCAAGAGTGGAGGAGGTGGGTGATGTGGCAGCCGTCAGGGTGTGCACGCCTCCCCATGCCCTCCTTTTATAAGGGGAGACCCCCTCTAGGGTTTGGGGCACCCTCCCTAATGATCTAGGCCCAATCAACTCACTTTTCTTCCTTCGGGTCAAATTCGTTCTCAACTTCGGACCATTACTTGTGTGACCCTTTAGGTTCATGCACATTTGGTTTGGACATGACACGAGTACCCCTACCCGGTCACTAGTTGGTATTGGCCCCTGGCATGACATGACAACTCCTAAACACACATAAAGATCGTATCGGATCACAACGTTGCATATGTTAAGCTTCATGCACTAGCCAACGCAACCAAAAGTCCGAACTGATGAAAAGGGATAGGCAATCCACATATACACTTCAACACCCCCTCTCATGTGTGACGCGAGCTTCATGTACTAGCCAACGCAACCAAAAGTGTGAACTGGTGGGAAGGGCTAAGCAATCCACATATACACTTCAGCGACATATATTGGTCAAGCTCAAGTTCAACCTCTCTTTCTCGATCATGTGATTCAGAATCCTTTAATAGGTTAACTCTTCAACCATAAGTGGCACCTCCATGCATTTCTGGATCTGATAACTCGAGGGCCCAAGGAAGTGACCATCGGGATAACTTTTTACTATTCGTGGTAGACCTTGAGGCATCTCCAAACCTTCACACACGTCAGGATAATCAACAGAATTGGATCCGCACTATTCGTGGTAGACCTTGAGGCATCTCCAAACCTTCACACACGTCAGGATCATCAATGGACTTGGATCCGCACCAGTGACTCCTCTCGCCTAGGAGTCTCCAACCTCCAAGAGTAACAAGAACGATGTGGAAAGCTTGGAACTTGCTCAAGTCACAAAAGTGATTGGTCAAAAGAGAAGGGAAAGCTTGGATCTTGGCTACGGTTAGCTCCTCTCTCAAATCCTCACAAATATCTCAAGGAAAATAAGTATTGGGGTTGGGAGAACACGGGGAGTTTTCTTCTCAGATCTGGAATGTTTGGAATGAAGTGGTTGACATCATGGTTAGCTCATCAGGAAAACATGGCATGTGCGGAGAAGAAGTCACGTCAGGGGACAACGAAGCGGTAGGGGAAGACGAGGCATCAAAAGAAGACGACCCATCATGAGAGGTCGATCCATCAGAATAATCTGCAACTTGTGGACGACGAATGTGTGGAGAGAGGATAGCAGGGACAATACGAGAAGGAGCCTCTGCACTAGTAATAGTAGGTGTGTCAGGATTAAGTCTGTAAAGAAATAGACTCGATAGAGGAGGCTGAAGGAGAAAATGGAGGTGGATAGAAAGGATGAGACTATCATAGGTCATATCCTGAGAAATTCGCATTCGATGACCGACAGGATCCCAATGCGGATAGCCCTTGTGCTCAACACTATATCCTAAGAAGACACCATCAAATGATGGAGCAGTCCATTTAGTTCATTCATGACAGACGAGAATAACATAGCGAACACAACTAAATGGCCGAGGCGCAGAGTAGTCGGGAGAAAGACCACGGACTTTAGAGGAATGCCACACTAGGAGAAAGACCACGTAGACACTTTAGAGGAATGCCACACCGAAGAGCAGAAGGTTGAATGTTGATGAGATAGGTCGAAGTAGAAATCACCTAAGCCCAAAAGTGAGGTGAAAGAGAGGCGGGGATCATCAACACACAAGCTGTCTGAAGAAGGCGATGATGCTTGCGCTCAGCAACACCATTCTGAGAATGTGCACCAGGACAAGAGAAGTGAGCATGTGTACTATGCTTAGCAAGAAATCCTCGCAATGAACATGAGATATCTCACCAGTAGAATCTACACGAAAGACACGAATAGGAGTAGAGGACTCCGTATGAACCATAGGGACAAGTTGCTTAAAGATAGATTAGACCTTACTGCGAGAAGACATTTTTTTTTTAAGTGGCGAGAAAAATCATCTATGAAAATATATAATAGCAATGACCTCCTTTCAAAATGAAGGGAGACGGACTCCAGTCATCTAAATGAACAATATCAAAAGGAAGCCGAGACATGAACTCACTAAGAGGATAATCAACTGAATTTGGTTACCAACCTTACAACTCTCACAATCTAAAGATACATCTTCGGAGATAAACCCTAGAAAATCATGATGATCTAAAGACGAGAGTTGCATAGATGACCAAGACGATGATGCCGTTACTGAGAATAGCCAGTAGACAAGGTGCCGGGATAGAGAGACTGGTAACAACGGTAGCAGAGGGATCGTGCCACCACTCAAGCTCTCAAAGGGCTTGTGACTCACAATGCCGGGAGCCAGCCCCTACTAGAGCCCCTGGGTGACGGTCCTGAACACTACAACCAGAGTAAGCTGACCAGCTGAAAAGAGTTGCATGGTAAGCCAAGGAACATGAGCAACAGAGGAAACATGAAAATATGAGGTGCTAAGTGTGCCATGACTAGCAACGGGAAGATAAGTACCATCAGCAATAAGAACATGAATAGAAGTATATAGATCTAATCTATTGACAGGGTGGAAGAATCATAAATCATATGAATAGATGCTCCAGAATCAAGAATCCACGTGGATGTACTTGATTGTATAGAAGGTGGTCTCTTAGTGCTAGAAGAGTCAGTTGTGTTATGGATGTAACTTGATTGTATTGCAAGGCCCAAGGGGCATATACATATTACACAAGACTTGGGGTACAAGGAAAGGAAACTTAGCCTAATAGGACTCTGACCTAATATTAATACTCCTCAACAAGTTGAACCTATAGAAGCCACAAACGGACATGTAAGTTGTGCAATATCCTACAGTGCCAGGGACACAACTGAAGGTGCCAAAGTTGAGGACATAATCTCCGATCGGGATCTGGGGAGAAAGAAAATGAACATGGAGAGGAAGAGTATGAAACTAAACCCATTTCGTAAAAAGCACGAGTTGAGCTTGTGGTGGAGGAAAAAACCGCGGGGCTTTGGTACCATGTTAGGAAGTATATGGCTTGCATTTTGTGGAGACCAAGGACCAGTATACATATACAAATCACAAGGTGAAAATATACAAATTGTTAAGCTTCATGGCTTCATGCACTAGCCAACGCAACCAAAAGTTCGAACTTGTGGATTGAGCTAGGCAATCCACATATACACTTCAACATCCCCTCTCAGAGGTATGGCTCAAGAGGCCTATGGACACAATCACACAGAGGGGGCCAGCAACAATTTTTGGATAAATCGCGAAAGCCAGGACTTGAACTCAAGACCTTAGGCTCTGATACCATATTAAGCTTCGTACACTAGCCAACGCAACCAAAAGTCTGAACTAATGAAAGGGCTAGGGAATCCACATATACACTTCAACACAAATAACCACTTATAACAGCGAGGAATAGCACCACCTGTACACGAAACTAGAATAAATCTCTAGCACAACTCTCTGCCTCTCCAATACCATTTCGTGGCGTTGAATGATGGATGAGCAGTAAAGTTTAAAGTCTTGTTATAACACTCTTCCATGAGCGATTGGCTTCGAGTTCTTGGAGGCTGAACTAGAAATCGTGGGCATCCACACTGAAGTTCTTCATTTTGATTGCCTGCTAGTATCCGTCCTACACCGCTGAGACTTGCATGACGTGGACTTCAGTATGCTCTAAGATGTGCGCTTTGCGACCAATCAGTGGAGACCATGGGCCACCTCCTCACTGGCTGCTCCTTCTTGTGCACTCTGTGGCACGATACTTCCGTGGATTTTTTACCGTCCAGCCCTGCTGCCTAATTTAGCCTCATCGATGTGTGGTAGTAGGTTTTCCAATCTGCCCCCAATGCTGCGACGATGGGCACCTCTTCGGTGATCATGCTCACGGTTTGGTGGATTTGGTAGTGGCGCAATGCGGTCATCTTTGATGGTGCAAGCAAGCATTCCTATCATATTCGACACAGTAAAGGTCGAAGCCCAGCTGTGGGCACGAAAGTAGAGGTGGTGGGTCTTGAGGTGCTTGATCCGATGGTGCCTAGCTCATAGGAATGTGTTGTTGTATATTTGGTTGTGGCCCTTCTTTGGGCTTGCATGTAACTATCTTTTTTTATCAATGCACCGAGACACAAAACCTTATGCATTTTTGAACCGGGCTAAACCCCTTTCCATTGCAAATGAATGGAAATACATCAGTTTCAGAAACATTGTCAGGGGGAAAGGAAAGAGGGGAAGCGAGTTCAAGCATTGCCAGGAAACCCACTGCATCTGCCTGCCGTCGAAACGGATCCATGGGGCGAAAACCTGGCAACACTAACATAAAAATTTAGTCCTATTACAGACCAGCCAGCAGGGGCCCAAAAGACAACAATCACAGCTAGGAAACAGTCTTGATTGCCCTATCCAAACATCATATCAAAACCTTATGCATTTTATTGAAAAGAAGCATGATTATGGTGAACTTTTACAATTTTAGCATTTCTTCATTCAAATTGTGTCATATGGTAGCATTAGCATGTGGGTGCCTTATTATAACAACGTGGTAAATGTGTATATCATCAAGTGACTTAAGAGTAGGCATCTGAGTTTTATCTTAGTCTTTGCGTGTATAAAACATCAGAGTTACTATTCAGAATGCATGGTATTATTATTTTCAGGTTTCTTAAGGCAGCCTAAGTGGGGACATCTGAAAGATCTACACACAGCTATCAAACTTTGTGAACCAGCTCTCATTGCAGTGGATGGCTCACCTCAATATGTAAAGTTAGGATCAATGCAAGAGGTTTGTTGCCGATTTTCTTGCTTTTGATTTCATAAACTATGTATATGTTGAAGTATATGTGTATTGCCCAACCTTCTTCATGAGTTCGGACTTTTGGTTTTACTATGCATGAAACTTGATAGGGTATCAGAACCAAGAGGTCTTGGTTCAAGTCTTGGTGTTTGCAGTTTTGAATAGAAAATTGTTGTCCCTCTTTCCGTCCATGTTTAGGACTTTCCGAGACATACATGAGCAGGGCTATTGGAGTATGTGTGGATTGCCCAACCTTCTGCGTGAGTTCGGGCTTTTGGTTCTATTGGTTGGTGCATGCAAATAGTCTAAACCTTCTAATATATGGTTATAGGAACGTGTAACCTATTGTCCCTCTACTTGTCATGTGGGGCATCCCCTATAGGCGCAGGAGGCCGACACGAGTGGCAACAATGTCACCAGATTCATGCAGTAGTCGCTAAATGAAAAGATTAGTTGTATCCTCTTAGTTTGGCAGGATTTATTCCCTGTAGTTTGTTTACATGTCTAGTTAGTAATATTCCACGTTTGTTTGGATTAGGCCTCTTAAGTCCTGTAACGTTGGCTATATAATGCTTACCTCTAGTCTCCTATCAATCGAGCCAATCTACTATCCCCCCCATGTTACCTCTTCCCCTGCCTATGATGTGTGACAACCCCTCTCCTACTAGCGTCGCGCCAGAGAGGTCTAGGGGTTCAGCCTCTTACTTGCCGTAGCTACCCTCTCCGTCTCTGGCCTCATGGAAATACAATTGCATATTTCCTCACAATCCTTAGCCAAAAAATATTTTATAGTTAGAAGCTAACAGTCTCACTTCTTAGGTAATATATCAGACTAGGAGTTTTGTTTTGTATGTGATGGTTTCTATGTACAATTTAGGTTGTGAATGTTAACACTTGAGCTAATTGCAATGGAGATATATCAACATGGCGTGTGGGAACACTACCCCACGAACTTGGAATATGCAATGGACTAATCCATCAACTTGGCTTTCGGGTTCACTTTGGTCCGAACTGAGGCCCGCCAGGCTAATCTTGCCTACATGGCATGCCATGTCTGGCTACTCACACATTCCATGCTTGTGGACTTCGAATCTTCGGACGCCTCGTACTTTTTCCGATTAGGACTCCTAATTTTTGGCAATCCTTACCAGTACCTCCATTCTTTTCTTCTTGTCAAGCTATCCACAGCTACTGAGGAGGCGGTGAACTGCGGCAACGGTGTGGAGGATTTGGACGCCAGCGACTTTAAGAGTGACAGAGATGGAACCTTGATGTCAATGACCCGGCAGCACACACCAAATTACGACAACATTGAGCCGTCGAAGTCCTATATGGATCATGTGTGGAGACTTAACCAAAAAGCTCACGGAATACCCCCAAATAATCCTAAATTGATTAATGGTTAACTTTTTACCTGCAAATGGAAGCCGTAATAGGTCATTCATCATTTCCATCTCTGGCGGTATGCCATCCATATATTGCACGACTTCCCAGCTCCCCCCGCCCCCTCCCGCGCGCGCGCTCCCGCCCGTGAGTGGAAGGAACCATCCACGAGGAGCAGAGCGGGAGCCCGCCGTCGCCCAGAGAGGGCACCGGAGTCTTGAAGAAGGGAGTTTTGAAGAGATGGGTTTGGCCCTTAGGGTGTCAATTAGCATCTCGGTTGCTATTGATATGAATCATACACAGCTCAGTTGGGTATTTGGTAATTTACAGGCCTGAAAGAGGCACAGGAGTGTGTACACATGTGCAATTTGACATGCTGCATGCCACAGTGGACAGATTAGTTTAAGTGTTCGCGTGCACCAAGTTCACGTATCTCCAGTGCAATTGCCTCTTAATACTTTGCTTGCGCTCTTGTTTAATTCAGGCACATGTATATTCCAATGGAAAAGTTCAAACAAACAGAAGCATGACAGGAAATGGACTGATTTGCTCCGCTTTTCTTGCCAATATTGATGAGCATAAATATGCATCAGTCTGGATCTTTGGTAAATCTTATAATCTGCCACCATGGTCTGTCAGCGTACTACCAGATTGTGAGAATGTAGCTTTCAATACTGCTCGCGTGAGTAGTCTATAACTCTGCATATTATTTCTTTCCTATGTTAGTATGAGCACAATGTTTGCTTTATCTAGTTGCATCTGAATGCATGTCATATTGTATTAGAAGAAGACTGCGAAAATAGTGGAAACATTTAGAACATGTACAGGGCACCAAACCGAAACAGGAGCCAAAAACTAAGAAACAGGCCACATCAACTGCAGCTTAGGCAGGCTGAGCAGGCATGGCTGCCGCATCAGGTGGCCATGCAAGCAGAGGTGTCTCTAGAAGTGCGGTCGGACGTAGTTTCTGTATTCAGCTGGAGGCTGTTCCTGGTTCATGACAAAACATGCCTAATTAATAATTCTGTAATTATTCTCTGGATTACTGGAATCTCATTTACATACACAAGGATAACCCCGCAATCTCACCTGTCCCCAGGACCACAAAGATACCAAATTGTTAAACATGAGAGTTTGTAGGTTCGAACTTTTAATAGCATAAAAAAAACACCAACAACAATGTTTTCAGAAGTTTAGAAACTACTTGGGTGAACTTATTTTTGTCATCGGAATCTCTAACCTTTGTATCAGACTTACTTTATTTGATTATTCGTGCATTTCCATGTTTACAGTCATGTTAGAAAACATGGATGGCTGTAATCGTTTGGCTCTGAATTAAATGTTCCACGTCAACATGCTGGGTAGATTTCACTGATTATTTATTTATTTATTTTTACATTTGTGGTGCTTCTTAACTGTTTACTCGTTATCTTTCAGGTTGGTGCACAAACTTCGGTTTTTACGTTTGAATCTGGGTCCCCAAGTCATGCAAGTAGACATAAGCCTAGTCTTTTATTACCTGGGGTTGATGGGTCCTATTTCTCGAGTACTTGGTGGACTTCTAAAGAGATCATTGGTACATGGGGTGGTGAAAGCTTTGCTACGCAGGGAATATTAGAACACTTAAATGTAACAAAGGACACATCTGACTACCTGTGGTATACTACCAGGTGAATGTTGACCTATATAAGCTGTTAGAGCGTATATAGTTTTGTGTGCTTACATTCTGTAGGGAACAAACTACCAGTATTCTCTTCTCTAGTTAGCCAATGACTGATTGGGCTGGGTTCTCTCTTTGGAGGCTGATTTAATTGAGAAATACCGTAATATACATTTTTCTGGAAATTTACATGTTTGTAGATTTTCAAAATGATATGGTTTGCTTGATCATCTGCATCAGCTATTGGGTTGTAATGGATCTGTTGTGGCTTCAGAACGCTTGATCAATATGCAGTTTGATTGTCATGTACTTCAGATTCTGATTCTGTTGATAATGCACTCTTTATATTGAGAAGATTTAATATATAAATACATTTTTGGATTTAACAGTGTAAACATTTCGGATGAGGATGTTGGATTTTGGAGTTCAAAAGGGGTTCTTCCTGCACTAAAAATAGACCAAATTCGTGATGTAGCTCGTGTATTTGTAAATGGAGAACTTGCAGGTATTTATTTGGGACTATCAATCTACATAAAAATGATTACTTATTTGCTGGAATCCTGTTTATGTGGAAAAAATGTATCCTACACTAGATCATAGTCGTTAGTTCCTTGGTGGTAATGGTCAATTATTAAATTCCTAATTGTGGTGGTAATGGAGAACCTATTTCAAGTAAACGAGTTTATGAATTCAAATTGAGTTGTTTTTGTTGTTTAATTTTACTAACCCTGTTATAAGAACTGTGTAACATCGGTGCAGTTCAACATTAGTTAGTACTGTACTTGTTATATGCTTTAAATAGTTGAACCACCTGTTTCAAGATTTCATTCTATAAATATATTTGCGTAGTACAAAACAGATTATCGCTGGTAAAAAACTTTGGTCTTGGTTAGCTACAAGCAACTTGGCACTGGTGTATCCTACAAAAAAAAATATGAAGGTAGTATCCTACAAGCAACAAGCAACTTTGGTCTTGGTTAGCTACAAGCAACTTGGTTAGCTACAACCACCTGTGCCAAGTTGCTTGTATGAAACAGATTTTTTTTTTGAAACATAGTATGACATGCTCTGGTGTGATGTTTTTGTGCCAATGCATAGATGAAAGATTCATTTGTTCATAATGGAATCTTTCAATATGAAGGTAGTCAAGTTGGTCACTGGGTGTCACTGAAGCAACCGGTTCAATTTGTTCAAGGTCTTAATAAGTTGACATTGCTGTCAGAAATTGTTGGCTTGCAGGTATTCCGTAATTTTATGATGCCTTTCTTAACTAAATAATATTATTTATAGCATTTGAGAGATCAGGCGTACATAGTTATTGCCTCAAAACATCTGTGCACTCACCTGTAATTATAATTAGCAACCATATCACTTAGTCCAGCAATCAGGCTTATGCTTTCTTGGTTAAGTTTGTGGTGTGTCCTTCCTGACTAGGGTTCAACTCCCATTAGGAATGAAATCTGGTGTCTCATGGTCATTTCTACCTTAATGACAATTCCATGGGGCTCCTCTACCGTAGAAACTCATTTTTTGTTCTCATATTATACCCATGTTTAAACTGTGGGATTGAAGGTATAATAGGTGAAAGAAATTCAGTTACATTGAAGTGAGCTACTTGTATGCTGTGCATGCATGTGATGCTATCGTCTTCATTTAGCTAGCTGTATGTATTTGTTCTGTTATATATGCACGTATGATCATCACGCACAAAACGTGATACATTATTTGATGTCTCATATTGTCTTGGACAATCGCAAAGAATTATGGTGCTTTCTTGGAGAAGGATGGAGCTGGATTTAGAGGGCAAGTAAAACTCACTGGATTGCCAAATGGGGACATTGACCTGACTCATTCCGTTTGGACATATCAGGTAAAGCATTGGAATTTTCAGCCACACTTACTTCTACTTTGTTCACACTGGGATGCAGGCGTGCAGACTTTGAATTGAGTATCATAGGTGCTCAAACTATTTTCAGGGTCTCCCTTAGGTCCTGGAACTTTAATCATCATCTCGGTCCCGGAAGTGCAATTACTCATGCTAGATACTAGAATGCACTTCGGGGATCCAGATGACGATCTTTAAAGTTCCAGGGCCTCGTGAAACTCCGAAAATAGTTTGCAAAACCATCCATATCGTTAGACCGAATTTACTGGCTAACTACTGAAAATATTGCCAAAAATTTACAGCTTAGTTTGGTAGTGAAACTGCTACAGTTCTTCCATGTTTTGTTCTCCACCAAAGGAAACATTGCATACAGTATCTCTCACCATGCGTTCTTTACCTAGTATTGTTCCAGATAGGCTTCTGGAGTTGCCATGGACTTAAAATATTTTATCCTGATTTGAGCATACCATGCACATGTAAGATGTATATTTAAAATGCAGGTGGGGCTGAAAGGTGAGTTTTCTATGATTTATGCTCCTGAGAAGCAGACATGTGCTGAGTGGAGTGGCTTGCAGACTGACGATATACTGTCACCCTTTACATGGTACAAGGTAAGCTGACTTTCACCTCCATAAACTTGCCATTATATACGGCTGATGGTATCGTATTAGTGCCATATTCTAGTGCTAGCATGGACATGCCTTTCATATACTTTTACCTACCCAGGTCAAGCCAATCTTTATCTAATCCATCAAATTTATTTTCAGATTTTACTGCAAGATCATGCAATCTGCACATTGGTTGTCTCTTAACTACTGTTTTCTATATGCAGACTATGTTTGATGCACCTAAAGGTACCGACCCTGTCGCCATCTATCTTGGGAGCATGGGGAAGGGCCAGGCTTGGGTGAATGGGAATCTAATTGGGCGCTACTGGTCACTAGTAGCGCCAGAATCTGGGTGCCCATCTTCATGCAACTACCCAGGAGCGTATAGTGAGAGCAAATGTCAATCAAACTGTGGAATGCCGACACAAAGCTGGTATTAAGATATATATCTTTTAGTATAATTCATTGCATGGTGGCCGGGTTTCTCTTCTACATTTGTCTATTCTTTATGTCTATATTTATCATAGCTGTAGTGAGCATTACATGCAGATAAGCCACAAATTGGAACTCTAAAGCGATGATACAATATTGATAGACATAGGAGTAGTCAAGGAATTCTATCATATTTTTAGTTACATAAAAGAAACTCCCTCCGTACCTATTTACATGCCGTGCATGTATTTCGAGATTCGGCGCTGACCATCAATTTAACCAAGAAAACATGGTTTATGTATCACAAAAGTTATACCATTCAATTTGTATTGAAATGTAGTTCCCTTGGACACTTGGGCTGGTGATATGGTCGGGATATGCCCGTATGCCATCCTCCTCTGAGTGGGTACACTTACTCACCGCCAAATCCCGTCCCAGTAATTCTGTACACGGTAGGGCTGCCCGAGGGTGGTCCCGTCGATATCGAGTGTCGGTGTATTTGGATCGACACCTATGGGATCACAAGAATCTCTACTACGGTTGCGGGACGTGGGGTTGAGAGAAGAGCGGATCTAACAGTTAGCACACGGTTCCTTTACCCAGGTTCGGGCCGCGAGGACGCGTAAAACCCTACTCCTGCTTTGGTGGGTTGTATATCTGTGTTCTTCAGCTAGTGAGGAGTTCTGAAAAGCCGAATCCTTCTCCTGGTCGCCTCGGGCCTCCTTTTATAGGGAAAAGGGGTTGCCACAGTGGCACACAGGAGGTGGAAAGGGTACAGTGATGCGAGGTTATCCCTCGCATTACATGACAAGGCGCATTTAATGCGCCTAGCTTAGGTGTCCTCGCTTTATCGGGGACGAGGGAGACGTCCGTCTTGTCCGTCGCCGCTCCTCCTTGTGTTGACACGCGCCCTGGCCAGCGGTGCCTGAGATGCCATGTAGACAGGCAGGCAGCTGAGGTGGCGAAATGGCGGGTCTTCACGAGGATCTGCATGTTGCCACGCAGGTGCCTGCCCAGCTGGTTGGGTCGGCAGCTGCATGGGGGCGGTGGAAACTCAGTTGGTGCGGGCCTGAGGGTGGCCCTGCGGGTGTCCTCGGCAAGGGCCTTGCCGGGGCCCCGACAAGGGTCTTGCCGCGGCGCCTGCTGTCATCTCCGGCAAGGTGCTTGTCGGAGGTCTTGTGGTCTTCCTTGGCTGGAATCCCGCCAAGGGCCGTCGTCTTCTTAGCTTGTATCTGATCTTGAATGTCTTCATAAAGATCTACATGCCATTATGGGGATGCCTCTTGAGTCCTTGCCCCATGGGGGCAGTGGACTCAAGGGTGATCCGCTCCGTAGGCGTGGGGCGAGTTGCCGCGGCGAGGGCCTTGCCGGGGCTGCTAGAACCAGCTCCCGGCAAGGATCTTGCCGGGGGATCCTGCCTCGTCCCCTTTGCTCTCTGTGGTCTTGGCGTTGTGCTTCAGTCTCCATCGAGCTTCGGTCTTATCCTGGCTCACCTCCCATGCCATGCTTAGTGTGGTGGTGTCTGGGGTTCAGACTGCCCGTGCACAGTCATAGGGGTACAAAAAGTGTACCCCTCTTTTTGTACACCGAGAGAAGCCCCCGGGCCTGGGCCACACATAAGCGCGACGCGTTGTTGGGCCAGGCCCAGAACGGTGCGCGGGCAGGCGGGACGGTTTTTACCGCAGTAAGATCTTCCACGTGCTGCGTCTCCCACGATCCGCGCGCGCGACGCGGGATGGAGGGACGTGCGTGACGTGGGCGGCATGCGCGGGGCGGTTTCCGCAGGCATGCGTCACGTCGCAGTAAATGCGAAAGGAGGCGGTTTCGCGCCTTCCCCATAACCGGGGGGAGGCGTGGAGACGCGGCCCATTTACTGAATGGGGCCGAGGCGCGGTCCTCAAGGCGTCCACTCCCCACGATCACGGGGAGGGGAGAGGTCGCCTCACCCGTCCCCTCGGTTCTGCACGTCTGCCACGTGCCTCCCATGCGCTTGGGGTGGCAAACGAGGGAGGCGGGAAACCGAGCCGTCGCTGGTTGGGGCGGGGGGTTGGTCCCGGTTCCCTGCGCCTTCTGCGTCTTGATTGGTCGAGCGGGGCGGTCGAGCCCCAGCCCCGTCCCTTTATAAAGAGCGGAAGGGGAGGGACGGCGCCCCGCACTCTCCCATCTTCTTTCTCCTTCAGCTTCTGCTCCTCTCTTTCGTTCGCCATGGAGAGAGGAAATCCTGGTCCTTCACCGGTGGCGGCGAGGGTCGCCGCTCGACAACGCGTCCCTCCTCCTCCTGCACCAGCGGTGGCAGGGCCGGCCACGAGGGGAAGGGGGAGGGGGCGAGGCCGGGGCGCTCGGGGAAGAGGAGGACGGGGCGGCCCGCCGGCCTCGCCCCCGTCAGCAGCTCCTCCTTCAGTGGAGGGCCATATTGGGGATGACCCTTGCGAGTTCTTCGTTAGGTTGCGGCGGCCGCCGCGCCGTCGCCTTCGTCTCCCGACCCCATTTGAGCGGGAGATGGAGCAGGATCCGCCGGAGTCGCTGCGGCTGCACATGAGGGGCTGCGGGATCAGTGGCACGCGGGTCCGCGTCGACTTCCCCGCTCCTCATGTGATGTATCTTCGTCAGGGATGGAAGACATTTGCTCGCATCCATAGCCTGACGGATGGGCTCACTCTCCATTTTAAGTTGTTGGAGGGTGGCCTTTTCTCCGTCAAGGTCTTCGGGCACTTTGGGACTCGTGCAAGGTGCTGCGTGGAGAGCTCCTCCGATGACGAATACTCCTCCTCGAACGAGGGTGACGAGGAGGACAGCGGCAGCGACGACGAGGGTGGTGGACGGCAGGATGACGGGTCCGACTAGGTGTCGGGCGCCGCTCTTGGTGGCACCGGCGACCCCATCATCCGCGTCGCCGGCTCCTTGAACTTCTCGGGGCCGTCTCCTTGGCGGCTGGCGTAGGGGGCTGCGGAAGAGAAAGATGAAGAAGGCGGGCGGCAAGGCCGTCATGTCGGAGTACGCGGGCACCGACGCCTTCGACGCGTACTGACGTCCTGCCGCCTCGTCTTCGAGCTCTGCCTCCGGCGCCGTCATCACCATCCAGCCTTTGGGCGGCAACCAAGATGTTTTCTTGGTGTCTTCTGCTACCCGTAGCTCGCCTAGGCGCTCCTTCTGCCCTTCTCGCCTCCTTGACCTACCTCCTGAGGAGAGGGACAAGAAAGGCATTACGGGCATCTTATTTCTTTTTAGTTTGTAAGCCTTCGGGCATCTGTTAAATTTAGAACTTGTAATCCCCTTGTTCATGTTTTTCATTCCCTATGGACTGTGCCTGAATGGAATGTTTTTAATGAAAAAGGGATGTTTGCCGGGTCATTTGTTTGCGGGTGAAACCCACGACAAGGAATAAATCCTTGATATCTTTTAAGATAAACATTTTCTCGCCCGGCAACAGGCCTTGCCGTCTCCCTACTTCGCTCGACCTTTCTCACGCCTTTGGCGGAGGCAGGGACGAAGTGGGCTTAGGCTCCTCGTTTCATCCTTTCGCTGCCGCGACTACGACCAAACTTAGTCCCAGGAACGAGCCCTAGGGCCTAGAGTTATGGGAGCACGGTAGCTTAAGGAAAAGAACGAGGTTTCACATACCTCAGTCCATAATGAAGTGCATGATAAGGGATGAAGAACTTATATGAAGCTGCAGCCCCCGGCAACCCTGGTTTGTCGTGGGTGAATCTTTGCTCTCGTAGCTCCCGGCAACACTGGCTCGCCGGGGCCTAGGTGCTAGTCTGTTCCTCTTTCTTCTCCCCAAGTGGCTCCGGCAAGGATATCTGCGCGTCCTGTGAACCAAAGAAGATAGAGGAAAGACAAAGACTCGACCTTTAAGCTAGGGGTTAGCCGCCGCTAAGCACTATCAACCTTAACCAAGGACTCGACTCGACTCAGAATGCATGCTATAACTTAGGGCGCCAGCGCTTCATTTAATTATGCTCAGGGTCTGCGCCTGGCTTTGTACAAAGGGTTACATGCCTTGCCGGCAAGGCTTGTACAAAAGGGTGGCTTGCCGTGAGGCCCGGCAAGCCGCGCCTTATGGGTAAAACTTGCGAAGATGCTCAATGTTTCAGGAATTGCTCACCGGAATGGCATTTTCGGTCTTCAGGCGGACTGCGTCAGGCCTGGTGACTCGTATTACCCGATAAGGGCCTTCCCACTTCGGCGTCAACTTGTTCGTATTCCTGGCCGATTGAACGCGCCGGAGAACAAGGTCGCCTTCCTCAAAGCTTCGGGCACGGACCTTGCGGCTATGGTAGCGTCGCAAGGCTTGCTGGTAGCGTGCTGCTCTCACAGCCGCCCGAAGACGATCTTACTCAAGGAGCGTTGCGTCCTCTTGCCGCAGTTGCTCTTGCTCAAGCTCATCATAAGCGAGCACTCAAGGTGACCCGTATATGAGTTCAGTGGGGAGAACTGCTTCTGCCCCGTATATCAGGGCAAAGGGTGTCTGGCCGGTGGCTCGATTTGGCGTCGTTCTGATCGACCAAAGAACCGCCGGCAACTCATCAATCCAGCGCCTTCCGCTTTTGTGTAGCCTGTCAAAGGTCTTTGTCCTTAGGCCTCGCAGCACTTCAGCGTTTGCCCTCTCAGCTTGACCATTGCTTCGGGGGTGAGCAATGGAAGCGAAACAGACTTTGCTTCCGAGGTCTTGGGTATATTGCATGAAGGTGCGGCTTGTGAACTGCGTGTCGTTGTCGGTGATGACCCTATTGGGCACACCAAAACGGCACACTAGTCCCTTGAAGAACTTGACGGCTGACAGAGCTGTGACCTTCCTCACTGCCTCCACCTCCGGCCACTTTGTGAACTTGTCGATTGCAACTTACAAGTACTCAAAGCCCCCGACAGCGCGGGGGAAAGGGCCCAGTATGTCGAGCCCCCAGACCGAGAAGGGCCAGGAGAGAGGAATGGTTTGAAGGGCTTGAGCTGGTTGATGAAGCTTCTTTGAATGAAACTGGCATGCTTCACACCTGGTGACTAGTGCCGTCGCATCCTGGAGGGCAGTGGGCCAGAAGAAGCCTTGCCGGAATGCCTTGCCGGCAAGGGCTCTTGACCCTATGTGGGATCCACACATGCCTCCATGTATCTCTGCCAACAGCTCCAGTCCTTCCTCTCGAGGGATGCACTTCAATTTCACGCCGTTCGGTCTTTTTCTGTACAGGACGTCATCGATGAATTGGTACATAGCAGACCGACGGGCTACTTTCTCCGCTTCTTCCTGCTCCTCAGGAAGTTCCCCAGTCTGGAGGAATCGGACGGTATGCTGCGCCCACGCTGGAGCCTGGGGCTCGACGGCGAGGACTAAAGGCATTTCCTCCGCCATGGGAGCGGTTGTCTCGACGGCAAGAGCTTGACGCTCCGCCGGAGCCAGCCGTCCAGTGGCGGGCTTAGTGTCTCCGGCAACATCCTTGCCGGCGGCTCCGGGGAGCTCGGCGGGAAAGTACTTGCTGGGCCCTGATTTCCTCCTCTTGTTCTGCTCTGTTGATGGATCAACGGATGGCTGAGAAAGCTGAAGCACAAAGGTACCTGGTTCCACAGGTAGCTTGAGGGCAGCGCGCTTTGACAGGTAATCGGCGATGTCGTTCTCCGCCTGTATACCATCAAAGCGCTCTTCCAGTTTTCTCACTTCATCAACGTAGGCCTTCATCAACGGGCTCTGGTAGTCTTTGTTGACTTGTTTGACGACAAGCTGTGAGTCGCCCCTGACAATGAGTTTCTTGATTCCGAGGTCTGCCGCGATCCTAAGACCGGCAAGCAGCCCCTCGTACTCGGCAGTATTGTTCGTCGACACCTTCCTGGGGAAGTGCATCTGGACCACGTACTTGAGGTGCTCTCCAGTGGGCGCGACCAGCAGTACGCCAGCCCCAGCGCCCTGCAAGGAGAAAGCTCCATCAAAGTACATGATCCAGTCGCAACTCGCCTCTTTGCCGGGGAGAGCAGTTTCCTGGACCTCTTCATCAGGCGTTGCGGTCCATTCTGCAACGAACTCTGCCAAGACTCGGCTTTGAATCGTCGAGGTACTTTCAAACTTGAGGCCAAAGCTGGACAGCTCCAGTGCCCACTCTACAATTCTTCCCGTTGCATCTGGATTGTGCAATATCTGTTGTAGAGGGAGGCGAGTGACGACAGTGATCTCGTGCGCCTGGAAGTAGTGACGCAGCTTCCTCGAGGCCATAAAAAGGCCGAAGAGCAATTTCTGCACACCGGAGTACCTTGATCTAGCCCCCTGCAAAAGGGAGCTAACAAAGTAGACCGGGTGCTGCATCATTTTCTTCCTTGGCTGCACTTCAACCGGCCGTGTTGTCTCTACACCAGTGGCATCAGGCTCTGTCGCCGCTATCACCTCATTATCAATTTCTCTCTGCGTCACTAGTGCAGCGCTGACCACCTGGTTTGTTGCCGCCAAGTATAGCAGCAACGGTTCTTGTGGCCTAGGCGCAACTAGTATTGGCGTGGAGGAAAGATACCTCTTCAAATCTTGTAGTGCCGCTTCAGCTTCTGGTGTCCACTCCATCGGGCCTGCCTTTTTCAAAATCTTGAAAATGGGGAGGGCGCGCTCGGCAGACTTGGAAATGAATCTGCTTATGGCGGCAATGCAGCCAGCAAGCCGACGCACATCCTTGACCCGTTTGGGTGCTTCAATCTGCTCTATAGCCTTGATCTTGTCCGGATTGGCCTCTATCCCACGCTGCGACACAAAGAACCCGAGAAGTTTGCCGGACGGGACGCCGAAGACGCACTTCTCAGGGTTCAGCTTGAGGTTGATCTTGCCTAGGTTTGCAAATGTTTCTTGTAGATCCGGTATAAGGGTTGCCCTGTTCTTGGTTTTGACCACTATATCATCCATATAAGCCTGCATATTTCTATGGAGCTGGGGTTCAAAACCAATCTGAACTGCCCTTGCAAACGTCGAGCCAGCACTCTTCAACCCGAAAGGCATTCGTACAAAACAGTACGTACCACATGGGGTGATGAATGCTGTCTTCTCTTCGCCTTCTCTTGCCATGAAGATCTGATGGTAGCCGGAGTAGGCATCGAGGAATGACAAAAGGTCACACCCAACCGTGGAGTCAACAATCTGGTCGATGCGCGGCAACGGGAAGGGGTTCTTGGGACAAGCTTTATTGATATCTGTGTAATCAATACACAGCCTCCACTTGCCATTTGCCTTGTGCACTACCACTGGATTGGCCAACCACGTTGGGTGGAGCACTCCCCTTACCAAACCGCTGCTTCCAATTTCCGGATCTCCTCTGTGATGAACTCTTGCCGTTCCAAAGCTTGCTTTCTGACCTTCTGCTTGACGGGCCGCGCATGAGGACAGACAGCAAGGTGGTGCTCAATCACCTCCCTGGGAACGCCGGGGATGTCGGATGCTTGCCAGGCAAACACGTGGACATTCGCCCGCAGGAAGGTGACGAGCGCGTCTTCCTATTTGTTGTCAAGGGTGGAGCTTATGGTGAAAGCCTCTCCCGTGCTGTCCTCCTTGACGGAAACCTTCTTGGTTTCTGGCGGTGTGGCCCTGGGTCTCTTGTTTCTGCCGGTGGAGCTCTCTGGCACGTCCTCGACGGGAGCGCGACACTCCGAAGAGGTGCGCTTGCCGGAGTGGGTGTCCGAGGTCTCACTGGTCTTCTTCTTGCCGGTGGAGCTCTCTGGCACGTCCTCGACGGGAGCACAACACTCCGAAGAGGTGCGCTTGCCGGAGTGGGTGCCCAAGGTCTCACCGGTCTTCTTTTTCTTCCCTCCCGAGGCTCCAGTGGCAGGAGCAAGTGCCTTCGTGGTGGCAGCTACTGCAACCGCTTGCTGGTATAGTTGGTCAGCGCAAATCAACGCATCTTTCTTATCGGAGGGGATGGTGATGATCGTCGCAGGTCCCGGCATCTTCAGGGTGTTGTAGGCGTAGTGTGACGCTGCCATGAACTTGGCCAGTGCTGGGCGGCCAAGGATTCCGTTGTTAGGCAAGGGGATCTTGGCAACATCGAACACGATCCTCTCCGTCCTGTAGTTCAGACCACTTCCAAAAGTCACGGGCAGCGTGACTTTCCCCTTTGGTTGACTTCTCCCCGGGTTGATCCCCTGAAACGTGCCCGTCTCTTCGAGGTCTCCATCAGGAACTTGCAGCTTCTCGATCACGGTGGGCGAGAGTAGGTTCAGACCGGCCCCGCCATCGACTAGCATCTTTGTCACCTTGAGGTTGCGTATTGTCGGTGAAACCAACAATGGCAAGCACCCGACCGCAGTAGTGCGATCAGGGTGATCCTCGGCGTCAAAAATGATAGGTGTGCTGGACCATTTCAGCGGCTTTTGGGCACCGGACGACGGCTCCGCCACTGTAATCTCACGCGCCCACTGTTTAAGTTGGCGGTGAGAAGTATGCAGCGAGGCGCCGCCATCGACGCACATGGCCTCTGTGGCTTTCTGAAATCCTTGGTCGCCGGACTCGTCGTCCTCTTCGTGATCGTCGTCTTCGGGCCTTCTGTC
Source organism: Secale cereale (assembly GCA_902687465.1). Classification (NCBI taxonomy): domain Eukaryota; kingdom Viridiplantae; phylum Streptophyta; class Magnoliopsida; order Poales; family Poaceae; genus Secale; species Secale cereale. Next base: position 365,854,393 of record LR738713.1, on the reverse strand, counting down.
GCGGCCCCGGGTGGGCCTCTCCTGCTGTTTATCCTTGCCGCGACGGCCTGCTTGGCCGTCACGCTTCTTGCCGGACCCTTTAGCGTCGTCCTGGCCCTTCTCCTTGTCCCGCCTCTCGTATTCAGCCCTTTGCTTCTCAGCAAGGAGCTCAACCTGGTGGCAGTCCTGGAGATCATGACCTTTGGTGCGATGGATCTTGCAGTATCGCTTGCCGGAGTTTCCTGGCTTCTCGGCAGCCGCCAAGGCCCGGCAGGCGACGCACCCGGCAATCTCCTTGTCGGGGTCACCCGCCCTGGTTTTCTTGGCGGAGCCGGTGTCATCAGATCCCTCGACGGCAAGTACGGCTTTACCCTTGCGCTTCCTGTTGCGGTGCCGGCCCTTCTTCGCCGGGGCGGCAGTATCCTCGTCCAAAGAGTTGGTTTCCGCACCGGCTCCTTCGCCGGGGTACTTCCTTCCCTCTTCAGCCCGGGCAAATCTGTCAGCAAGAACATAGAGTTTCGCCACATCTTTCACCTTGGTCATCGCCAGTTCTTCATGCATCTTGCGGTTACGCACGTTCTGATGGAACGCGCTGATGATGGCGGCAGGGTGAACATCAGGGATATTGTACTGTACCCGGCTGAATCTCTGTATGTACTTGCGCAGACTCTCGCCTTCCTTTTGGCGTATGACATGCAGGTCACTTGTTTGGCCATGGGCTTGGTGACCTCCAGTAAAGGCGCCAACAAACTCATGGCACAAATCCGACCAGGAGGAAATAGAGTCTACCGGCAAGTGCATCAACCATGACTTGACGTTGGGTTTAAGAGCCAACGGAAAGTAATTCGCAAGCACCTTATCGTCGTGAGCTCCGGCAGCTTGCATCGCGATGGTGTAGATGTTGTGGAACTCCGACGGGTGGGTCTTGCCGTTGTACTTCTCGCCAACGTCAGGCTTGAAGGTGCGGTGAGAGGGCCACTGGAACCGCCGCAGCTCACGGGTAAAAGCCGGACAGCCTACCTCGTAAGGTAGACCTCCAGGGCTCTCCGATGCTGGGCGGTCCACAGCAGGCTCCGCTCGCCTGTCTGACTGGTGGCGCGCTCCGCGCCGGCGCTCGATGGTGGTCCGAGCGTCTTCATGAGCTCGCTCCTGAAGAACTTGACGTTGGTCACCGTGGCTCCGTGGGTCGGACGACGCTATGGAGATGGCGTCGCCCGCGACGTCCCGACGAGTCTACACACGCGGTACCGGGCGAGGAGGAGGCGAATGCATCGTAGCCACGGCGCTGCCGGTCCCCCTGCCACCGGTGCGTGGGACTCCATCGGAGCGTCGACCTGGGAGCCCCGCTGGATCTGGTTCATCCTTGTTGACGACTGCAACAAGGCTTCGGATGGTGGCTCTCCATTCGTCGAGTTTCCCCGTTACGGGAGGAAAGTCGAGGAGCAACTGCGCGCGCGCCAGGGCTTCGGCTGGGGTTAGCGGTAGCGAAATCTGCACGGACCGCGACGCGCTTCGACCCCTGACTGTGTCAGGAGGAGCTCCGTCACGATCCCGCGGTCGCGGGCCGTTTCCACCAACGCTTCGGCGGGCGGGCAGGTCTTCTACGTCTCGGGAGTGGCGCTCGGGGCTCTTCCCGTGGCGACGCCGGGGTCTTCAGGGTGACGACGCCGTTCGTCGCGCGCTGCTTGAGAGGAGCGCGCTGTTGGCGCCGGCGTGGGAGTCCTGGAGGCCCTTGCGTCGCCTTCGGGTGATGCGGCAGCGACCTTGGAAGGCCCCGCGCCACTCGCGGATGGCCCGACTCCATCCTTGGACCTGCCGGTGTGTGGCCCGTTACCAGGCGCACAAACATTGCCACCTCCCAAGCTCCGGCTGCTGGGATGGCGTTGGTGTTCGCGAGCAGCGCCCCGGGTCCTTTCCGCGACCGGTCCGCTGCTCGCCCGCGTCGGGACGGGCTATCCGGCCTCTGACTGGCCAACCGCCACCGTCGTCTTCTTCTTGGGCGCCATGATGATGGAGAAGCGTCGAACTAACTGCTAAAGCCGATTCTCACAACTGCGCCCCCTACCTGGCGCGCCAAAGATGTCGGTGTATTTGGATCGACACCTATGGGATCACAAGAATCCCTACTATGGTTGCGGGGCGCGGGGTTGAGAGAAGAGCGGATCTAACAGTTAGCACACGGTTCCTTTACCCAGGTTCGGGCCGCGAGGACGCGTAAAACCCTACTCCTGCTTTGGTGGGTTGTATATCTGTGTTCTTCAGCTAGTGAGGAGTTCTGAAAAGCTGAATCCTTCTCCTGGTCGCCTCGGGCCTCCTTTTATAGGGAAAAGGGGTTGCCACAGTGGCACACAGGAGGTGGAAAGGGTACAGTGATGCGAGGTTATCCCTCGCATTACATGACAAGGCGCATTTAATGCGCCTAGCTTAGGTGTCCTCGCTTTATCGGGGACGGGGGAGACGTCCGTCTTGTCCGCCGCCGCTCCTCGTTGTGTTGACACGCGCCGTGGCCAGTGGTGCCTGAGATGCCATATAGGCAGGCAGGCAGCTGAGGTGGCGAAATGGCGGGTCTTCACGAGGATCTGCATGTTGCCACGCAGGTGCCTGCCCAGCTGGTTGGGTCGGCAGCTGCATGGGGACGGTGGAAACTCAGTTGGTGCAGGCCTGAGGGTGACCCTGCGGGTGTCCTCGGCAAGGGCCTTGCCGCGGCGTCTGCTGTCATCCCCGGCAAGGTGCTTGCCGGAGGTCTTGTGGTCTTCCTTGGCTGGAATCCCGCCAAGGGCCGTCGTCTTCTTAGCTTGTATCTGATCTTGAATGTCTTCACAAAGATCTGCATGCCACTACGGGGATGCCTCCCGAGTCCTTGCCCCATGGGGGCAGTGGACTCAAGGGTGATCCGCTCCGTAGGCGTGGGGCGAGTTGCCGTGGCGAGGGCCTTGCCGGGGCTGCTAAAGCTGGCCCCGGCAAGGATCTTGCCGGGGCTGCTAGAACCAGCTCCCGGCAAGAATCTTGCCGGGGGATCCTGCCTCGTCCCCTTTGCTCTCTGTGGTCTTGGCGTTGGGCTTCAGTCTCCATCGAGTTTCGGTCTTACCCTGGCTCACCTCCACACCGCCACCTCCTTTGCCAAGGCCTGTCACGAGAGGCATTTCCCTTCATCGACGTCACCACACTAGCCTTAAGGATCCACAGGACCCTTGTGCCCTTCCAACTCCTCCTGCAGTAAACACAACTAGCAACACTAGCAAGTTTGGCACCTCACCCCAGCTTAGTTGGCAGAACGTCATCGTCAGGGTCTTTGCTTCAACTGTGACGAGATTTGTGTTCCGGGTCACTGGTGAGTGTGGCTCTTTATCGAGGCTGACAACTTCGACCCGGATAGCTCCACAACTGGTAGCACCCAAGGTCTTCTCGGAGTCAATTGAAGAGTTACTGCTCCACGAGCTGTTTTTCGAGAAGGGGAGAGATGTTTTGTGGGCCGGCGCATCAAACCTGGAGTCTTATCCATCAACCAGGGTCCTAGTTGATTAAGCAACTTTGTTACGAACAAGTCCAGTGAGTTTAGAGATCGTATTAGAGGAATAGACTTACCGGCTTGTCGAAGAAGTCTTGTTTACTACTCCCTCCGTCCGGAAATACTGAGAAATAGATAAAAATGGATGTATCTAGAACTAAAATACATCTAGATACATCCATTCATTTGACAAGTTTTTCCGGACAGAGGGAGTAGATAATGGGGAGACCCTCTCAACAGAAAACATTGTTGTTTACTTTATCTGCTTACAGTGATTAGGGTTATGTCAGTAGTAGATCCTTCCATAGCCCCCACTGATGGAATGTGATTAGTCTACTCTAAACTCTTACGATTGCATTCATTTGATAAGATTAATGTGTATTTGTTTATTTCAGTGTGTTTTTTTGTTTGGAAACCCAGCCTTTTACTGTGACATAACCATTTTATATATTCTCAAACCTTATTTCCAATCAGGTACCACATACCACGAGAATGGCTGCAGGAGTCGGACAATCTTCTGGTATTGTTTGAAGAAACAGGGGGTGACCCTTCCAAGATATCACTGGAGGTTCATTATACCAAAACAATCTGCTCAAGGATATCAGAAAGTTATTATCCCCCCCTTTCTGCTTGGTCACGCCTTACCAGTGGTCGTGTCTTGGTTGATACTATAGCACCAGAACTGCGCTTACGGTGCGATGATGGGCATTTGATCACTAAGATTACATTTGCGAGCTACGGAACTCCATCAGGTGGTTGCCAGAACTTCTCCGAAGGAAAGTGCCATGCTTCGAGTACTCTTGCCTTGGTGTCAGAGGTAAGCTGACAAGTCACGACTGCTAAACCTAGTATATGTCTTCTGATTCTAATTGACGAATGCCAGAGCACCGTTTTAATTTCAGACACGCATGTGCATCAACCATAAAAAGTGTTTGCAAAATTCTAATGGACGATTGCGAAAGCACCATTTTAGTTTCCCACATAGAGTGCATCAATCAGTGTTTGCAAAATTCTTAATGAAGAAGAAAATGAAAGATTTGGAGGGGTTAATTTACCATGGTTTCTGAACAACGCAAGGCTAAACTTGATCCCGAAAACGGGAAGAGACTCCGAGCAAAAATGATTCTTATAATAATTTTACTGAGTGTTTCTTGTTACTCCCTCTGTTCACTTTTCTAAGACGTCTGAGACATTCAAGACAACACCCAAAACAGTTCAATTTCGGCTTTCTAAAACGTCTTACAAAAGTGAACTGAGGGAGTAGAATAAATCGTGCACCTCTTTTTAATTTATCCAGTCTGTTAGATAAGGAACAGACGCATGAACTCTGTTCACTAACTGTCTAACTTGATGCAAGTCTAAATATCTACTCCCTCCGTAAATTAATATAAGAGCGTTTAGATCACTAAAGTAGTGATCTAAACACTCTTATATTAGTTTACAGAGGGAGTACCAGATGTCATAATAGTATTAATTTTTTGCCTCGTTTCCAGGCGTGCGTGGGCAACAGCGAATGCGCAATCAGTGTTTCAAACGATGTGTTTGGCGATCCATGCCGAGGAGTCCTAAAGGATTTGGCAGTTGAGGCAGAGTGCTCGCCGTCATCAGCCACCAAAGAACCTCGAGACGAGATGTGATGTGGACTTATCGTGACAAACTGGTGTAAGGGAGAGAGCGTCTCGCTCGACCCATGGTTGTGTGTGGTGTTGGTGTAAAGATAACCCTACAACTGAAGAAATAAGGACAGGAAAAAGCCACGCATACGTACCGCCCATTGTACCATCCTTGTACGGTTGTACCATTGTTTGTTACTGGAGAGTGGATTTGATTAATGCTGAACAACACACCGGAAATGATCTCTGTGGGGCGACGCTGCAGTCCTGAACTAGGCGCGAACATTGTACTCCCTCTGTAAACTAATATAAAAGCGTTTAGATCACTATTTTAGTATTCTATAAACGCCCTTGTATTAGTTTACGGAGGGAGTACAACTGTATTATATATCGAGCGAATGGGCTTTTGTTTTGCAAGTGTCGAGTGAATGGGCTTTAATTAATATATTACTACATTTTTATCAAAAAAAAAAAACACTGCGCGAGAGCAACTAATCAGCGGGTACTCCTTCGAGAGCCCTGCAAGGGTCACTTGTGTGCTGGCAATGCGTCACTTGGCACACTCTCAGCCGTCGCCATGTGTTGCGCCGTTGGTGCTTACTCGTTTTTTTTAGTACACGTTTTCGGCTTTTAGATGATTTTTTGCTTCTTATTTTTCCTCTCGGTTTCTCTTAGATTTTGGAAGCAAAACAAACTTATTTCTAATGGAGCCACGGATATGCTTCTACGGGAGACACAGTCATGCCTCTAAAAAAACGTGTTCTTTTCTTACGCGAGAGGCATAGATTTACTTTGCGTTCAGGCACGGATTTTCTTCTGAGAGGTACAATTAGATTTACTTCCCGTGGAGGGACGGATTTGCTTTTGTGGGAGGCAAAGTCATGCCTCTTCGGAAAGAAAGAAAAAACACATTTTTTCCTTCCACGAGAGGAACAACTATGCCTCTTCGGAAAGGAAAAAAACATGCTACCTGTTTTTTTTTGTTTGGTTTTTTCTTAAAAAAAGTTCATCAAAACCTATGGGATCTAGTCTTCTGAAGACCTCGGCGCAAAGAATCCAACAATGAAAACGGATCTAGATTTAGGCACACGGTTTAGGAGATAAAAAACATTTTGAATAAACGAATCTAAAAAACTCGCAGATTACGACAAGTGGCCGGTTATCGACGACCCTACGTCCATCGTTGCACCATGTTCCCATCCCCACCTCACCTCTCTTCTCCTCGTGTTTGCGGCCAACTACGAACGCCAGCTGCTGTCATGGCTGATTGCCCACAAGTATAGGGGATTGCAACAATTTTCGAGGGTAGAGTATTTAACCCAAATTTATTGATTCGACACAAGGGGAGCCAAAGAATATTCTCAAGTATTAGCAGCTGAGTTGTCAATTCAACCACACCTGGAAAACTTAATATCTACAACAAAGTATTTAGTAGCAAACTAGTATGGAAGTAACGATATCAGTGGCAAAAGTAACAATAGCAGTTTTGTAGTGATGGTGACAGCAGCAATAACGAAAATAACGAAAGCAAGTATTAATATGGAACGAACTCGTAGGCAATGGATCGACAATGATAAGTGTCGGATAATATTCATCTTGTAGCAGTTATAACCTAGGGTGACATAGAACTAGCTCCAATTCATCAATGTAATGTAGGCATATATTCCGAATATAGTCATACATGCTTATGGAAAAGAACTTGCATGACATCTTTTGTCCTACCCTCCCGTGGCAACGGGGTCCTAATGGAAACTAAGGGATATTAAGACCTCCTTTTAATAGAGTACCGGACCAAAGCATTATCACTTAGTGAATACATGAACTCCTCAAAGTATGGTCATCACCGGGAAGTGTTCCGGCTATTGTCACTCCGGGGTTGCCGGATCATAACACATAGTAGGTGACCATTGACTTGCAAGATAGGATCAAGGACACAAATACATTCATGAAAACATAATAGGTTCAGATCTGAAATCATGGCGGTCGGGCCCTAGTGACAAGCATTAAGCATAGCAAAGTCATATCAACATCAATCTCAGAACATAGTGGATACTAGGGATCAAACCCTAACAAAACTAATTCGATTACATGATAAATCTTATCCAACCCATCACCATCCAGCAAGCCTACGATGGGATTACTCACGCACGACGGTGAGCATCATGAAATTTGTGATGGATGATGGTTGATGATGACGACGACGACGATCTCCACTCTTCGGAGCCCCGAACGAACTCCAGATCAGGTCTCCCAATGAAGAACAGGAGGTGGCGGCGGCTCCGTATCATAAAACGCGATGGGATCTTCTCTCCGATTTTTCTCTCCCCGAGATAGGTTATATGGAGTTGGAGTTGGCGTCGGGGAAGGTCCAGGGGGCCCACAAGGTAGGGGTGCTCCCTAGGGGGGGCGCCCCCATCCTTGTGGCCAGGATGTGGGCCCCCTCTGGTAGTTCTTTTCGCCAATATTTTTTATATATTCTGAAAATATTCTCCGTTGAATTTTAGGTCATTTCGAGAACTTTTATTTCTGCACAAAAATAACACCAAGGCAATTCTGCTGAAAACAACGTCAGTCCGGGTTAGTTCCATTCAAATCTTGCAAATTAGAGTCCAAAACAAGGGCAAAAGAGTTTGAAATGGTAGATACGATGGAGATGTATCAACTCCCCCAAGCTTAACCCATTGCTTGTCCTCAAGCAATTCAGTTGATAAACCGAAAGTGATAAAGAAAAACTTTTACAAACTCTGTTTGATCTTGTTGTTGCAAATATGTAAAGCCAACATTCAAGTTTTTAGCAAAAATTATGGACTAACCATATTCACAATAACATTTAGGTCTCATGTTTACTCATATCAATGACATAATCAACTAGCCAGCAATAATAATAAATCTCAGATGACAACACTTTTTCAAAACAATCATAATATAATATGACAAAGTGGTATCTTGCTAGCCCTTTCCGAGACCGCAAAACATAAATGCAGAGCACCTAAGAAGATCAAGGACTGACTAGACATTGTAATTCATGGTTAAAGAGATCCAGTCACGCTCATACTCAATACCAATTAATAACAAAGCATATAAATGACAGAGGTGCTCTCCAACTGGTACTTTTTATAAGAGGATGATGACTCAACAATAAAAGTAAATAGATAGGCCCTTCGCACAGGGAAGTAGGGATTTGCAAAGGTGCCAGAGCTCTAGTTTTTAAATCAGAGATTAATATAATTTTGAGCGGTATGCTTTCTTTGTCAACGCTACGACCAAGAGTTCTCAATATATTCCATGCTACATACATTATAGGCGGTTCCCAAACAGAATGGTAAAGTTTTACTCCCCCTCCACCATCAAACACACTCCACGGCTTATCCGAAACAACGGGTACCGTCCAAACCAACAACAATCCTGGGGGAGCTTTGTTTAATTATATTTTGATTTGATTTTGAGCATGGGACTGGGTATTCCGATTACCAACCATTTTCTCGTGAATGGCAAGCGGAGTCCACTCATCGTGAGAATAACCCACGTAGCATGAAAGATAAAGACATCCCCACAGTCGCCACATGAGCGATTTGGGCATACAAAACATAATTTTATTTGAAGGCTTAGAGTTTGGCACATGCAAATTTACTTGGAACAGCAGGTAAATACCGCATATAGGTAGGTATGGTGGACTCATATGGAACAACTTTGGGTTTATGAAACTGGATGCACAAGCAGTATTCCCGCTTAGTACAGGTGAAGGCTAGAAAGAGACTGGAAAGCGAACAGATAGAGAGCGACAACGGTCATGAACATGCCTTGAGATTAATCAACATTGAGTTCAAGCATGAGTAGGATATAAATTACCATGAACATAAATATCATGGAGGCTATGTTAATTTTGTTTCAACTACATGTGTGAACACGTACCAAGTCGAGCCACTTAAATCATTCAAAGGAGGATACCATCCTATCATACTACATCACAACCATTTTAAAAGCATGTTGGCACGCAAGGTAAATCATTATAAACTCCTAGCTAATTAAATATAATCTCTAATTGTCATCGCAAACATGTTCCATTCATAATAGGCTGAATCAGGAATGACAAGCTAATCATATTTACAAAAACAAAATAGGTCGAGTTCATACCAGCTTTTCTTCATCTTAATCATCATATATCGTCATTATTGCCTTTCACTTGCATGACCGAATGTTGTGAATAATAATAGTAGTGCACGTGCATTGGACTAAGCTAAAATCTGCAACATTTATTCAAAGGAGAAGACAAGGTAATATGGGCTCTTTGTAGATCAACAATAATGTATATGGGAGACACTCATCATTTTTCATCGTGATCTTCTCCTCTCGACTCCCAAAGAAAAAGATAAGAATTTCAAAGAAACACACTGAAATATTTTTGGAGTTTTTGTTTTTCCGAAGAGAGCAAAGTAAGAACGAGAAAAACTATTTACACGGGAAAGCTCCCAACAAACAAAAGAAGAATGAGAAATCTTTTTGGATTTTCTTTTAATACTACAAACTACTAAGAAACTAACTAGAAAGAAAAGACAAGAAGAAGCAAGAAATATTTTTGGGTTTTCTAAAGTTTTTCAAACACACAAGAAGAAAGCGAGAAAAATAAACTAACATGGATAATACAATGTAAAATTATGAACACATACAACTGGACTGAATGTGTGAACATGAATGTAATGTCAGTGAGAAATACGTACTCCCCCAAGCTTAGGCTTTTGCCTAAGTAGGTCTAGGGCCACCACTGGTCCGGATGATATCTGAAATCATAGTTGGGGTTGTACTGTGCTGCAACAGTTACTGCTCGGCGAGCTTCTTCTTGAAGACGAGCGGTCTCCGCCTCTCTCTCATATGTGTTAGCCTCCTCTCTGGTTATAAAATATCTCCCTTTTACATAAAAGTCAAAAAAAGCAGGAGCAGGAAGAGCAATATGGACGGCACACCGTCTATCAAAGATTAGTCGGTACTGAAGATGCTGCTCATTCCTCTCAATAAACTGATAACTTATCATGGCTTCATAATCTAGAAAATCCGGTGGCAACTCAACATCATATCATCTTATGGGTACACCTAAATAATTAGCGAAACGAGTTGCATAAATTCCTCCAAATAAATCTCCATCTTTAGCATTATGGTGTAACCTCCTCACAATAATTGCCCCTAAATTATATTTCTTATCACCTAACACCGCATATTTAAGGATACTTAGATCTGGAACACAAAGGTGGCTATGATCATGTTTACCATTAATGCATCTACCTATGAAGAGAGCAAAATAATGTATAGCAGGAAAGTGAATGCTTCCTATGGTGGCTTGTGTAATGTTTATAGTTTCCCCCATGGTGATGCTATCAAGGAAATCACGGTATTGAGATTTGTGAGGATCATTGAGACTACCCCACTGTGGGATTTTACATGCTTCGCAAAAATCTTCTAAGTCCATAGTATAAGATTCATCATAAAGATCAAACATGACAGTATGAGTATTGCGCTTAAATGAGAACTCAAACCTCGGCACAAAGGAATCAGTGAGGTAATAGTGTTGTCGGCACTTATCTGACACGAAGTCCTCAAGGCCGGCATTTTGTACATACGCATCAAACTCATCCTTGAAACCTGCGCGGGTCATAAATTCATCAGACGACCATTCACAAGGACGTACTTGAGCATCTCTTGATGGTTCAAGGTCCGATTCGCGTATTGCGAGCCTCGGTGCTTGCTTTCTCGAGGGGCCACCTTGGTATAATCTCCTAGACATTTTATCTCTCTGAAAAAATTCTGAAAATTTTAGTGACTCAAAATAAAAGTGAACCAAACTCAACAAAATTGATAGCAATTACTCCCACAAGTGTCTAGAGGTTATACCATGCATCAAAACTACTTTGGACCATTTAAATTTGACATGCAAGCTCAAGAACAAGGTCACCACATCATAATTTATTTGCAATAAATAAAGCACTAGAACAAAAACTAATTGGACCATTGAATGAGTCACATACCGAAGAACAATCCCCCAAAACAATTTTGCAAATGATGATTTGAGCAAGGAGATAGAAAATGGCAACAAGATGAGCTAGAACACGGGTTTGAGCTGGTGGATGATTTTTTCTGGAGGAAGAAGGAGAGGATGGGTGTTGGAATAAGTGGAGGGGGCCACGTGGGGCCCACAAGGACAGGGGGCGCGCCTAGTGGGTAGGGCGCGCCCTCCACCCTTGTGGCCCACTGGTGCATTCTCAGTGCCAAAAATCTTAAAATATTCTAGAAAAAATCATATTAAATTTTCAGGGCATTTGGAGAACTTCTATTTTTGGGACATTTTTTAATTGCACGGATAATTCAGAAAACAGACAGATAATACTATTTCTATTTTATTTAATCTAAATAACAAAAAGTAAAAGTTGGGCACAAAAGGTGGTGCTTTCTAAATTCATCCAACTTATTCTCATAAAAAAGGAATCCGTCAACGAGGTTCATCAAGTCTCACTGACAAACTTCTTTCGAATAACATAAACCAGAGAATTTTCGAATAACACTGGGTTATCTCAATGGGGATATGGATGTCCCCAACAATAAGAATATCATATTTGTTTTTGACAGTAGGAATAGGGAATTCAAAACCTCCAATAGTGATAGTTGAAATTTTTCCAATAGAATTGATGCTATTAACTTGAGGTTGTTTCTTTGGAAAGTGTATCGTATGCTCATTACCATTAACATGAAAAGTGACATTGCCTTTGTTGCAATCAATAACAGCCCCTGCAGTACTCAAAAAAGGTCTACCAAGGATGATCGACATGCCGTCGTCCTCGGGAATATCAAGAGTAACAAAGTCGGTTAAGATAGTAACGTTTGCAACCACTACAGGCATATCCTCACAAATACCGATGGGTATAGCAGTTGATTTATCAGCCATTTGCAATTCAATTCTATGATATAAAGAGAAAGGCATAACACTAACACCGGCTCCAAGATCACATAAAGCAGTTTTAACACAATTTCCTCTAATGGAGCATGGTATAGTGGGTATTCATAGATCTCCAAGTTTCTTTGGTATTCCACCCTTAAAAGTATAATTAGCAAGCATGGTGGAAATTTCAGCTTCCGGTATCTTTCTTTTATTAGTAACAATGTCTTTCATATATTTGGCATAAGGGGACATTTTAATTATATCAGTCAAACACATACACAAAAAGATAGGTCTAATCATCTCACAAAAGCGTTCAAAATCCTCATCATCCCTTTTCTTGGATGGCTTAGGAGGAAAGGGCATGGATTTCTGAACCCATGGTTCCCTTTGTTAACCATGTTTCCTAGCAATGAAGTCTGTCTTATCATAACGTTGATTCTTTGATTGTGGGTTATCAAGATCAACAACACGTTCAATCTGTACATCATTATCATTACTAGGTTGAGCATCAGTATGAACATCATCATTAACATTATCATTAGGTTCATCTTCATTACCAGATTGTGTCTCAGCATCAGAAATAGAAATATTATTGGGATTGTCAGGTGTATCGATAATAGGTTCACTAGTGAAAGTGCAGTATATCGACTAGAGGGGGGGGGTGAATAGGCGATTTTTATGAAATGCTTCAAAACATGGTAGTTTTGAAGACAAACGATAAGCTCAAGCCTATTTGTATGCAGCGGAAAGTGGACTACACTAGATAAGCCATAGTCATGTATTCAATGAAGTGAAAGCATGAAGACTAATAGCAACTAGGCAGTAGTGATCATACATGAGGAAGGAATGAAGCCAGTCATAACAAGTAGATACTCAGTAAAGACAATCAGATAAGGCAAACATGCAATGTCTTCACAACACATAGCAGTAAGTAAAGGGAATGAAAGGATAGAACCAGTAGTTCGGGGAAGACAGTGATTTGTTAGACCAGTTCTAGTTGCTGTGACAACTGTACGTCTGGTTAGGGAGGCTGAGATTTAACTCAGAAGACCGCGTCTTCACCTTGTTCCCCTTGAGCTAAGAACACCTAGTCCTCGCCCAATCACTCTGGTAAGTCTTCAAGGTAGACTTCCAAACCTTCACATACTTCGTTCACCGGCAATCCACAATTACTCTTGGATGCACAGAACGCGACGCCTAACCGGTTGGAGGAAACACAGTCCTCAAGTGTAATAAGTCTTCAGGTCACACACATAGAAAGACTTCAGTGATGCCAAACACTCTTTGGCTCTGGGTGTTTGGGCTTTGTCCTCGCAAGGATTTCTCTCTCAAATGCTTCGGAGGTGGGTTGCTCTCAAACGACAAAAGCCGTGCAATAACTCTGAGCAGCCACCAATTTATGGTGTAGGGGGTGGGCTATTTATAACCACTGGGCAACCCGACCCGATTTGTCCGAAGTGACCCTGGGTCACTAAGGAACTGACACGTGTTCCAACGGTCAAATTTCAAACACACACGACAACTTTACTTGAGCTCCAAGTAAAGCTGATTCATCCGCCTCTGGATAAGATTTGCTCTCATAGTCTTCGCTCGAAGACATAGAATTTGGTTGAGCATCACATCACTCACTCTGACTTAGTTCACTTGGACCCCACTTAACAGTACGATGGTTCCTATGACTCAACAAAGAAGAAAAGGAAATGTGAAACATCTATGTCTTCGCTCTCCATAGTCTTCACACAATGTCTTCTCTTGTCATAGTCTTCAATATGATTATCTTCATATACCACCACTGATATCAATGTCTTCATACATTTTTAGGGGTCATCTCCGGTAGGTTAACCGAATCAATGAGGGACTACTACCTGTGTTATCCTGCAATTCTCACAAACACATTAGTCCCTCAACCAGGTTTGTCATCAATACTCCAAAACCACTAGGGGTGGCACTAGATGCACGTACAATCTCCCCCTTTTTGGTGACTGATGACAAACTGGTTGAAGTTTTCAACGGGGATAAAGATATGTGAAATTGTAAAGGATAAGGTATTGTCTTCGTAAGTAGCAAAAGGCTCCCCCTGAAGATGTGCATATAGTTGATTTGCCTTTGAATGCAAATGCACATGGCAGGTTGTACTTGTGGAGATTCTCTTCAACTTATGAAGACAATGGATCATGCATAATTGATATGTCGAAGATAATGACATGCATAATGAAAAATGGACGTCTGCAAAATGACTAAGTGCGGAATATAAGGTAGCAGATGCGAAATTTATCATCGCATTACAGAGTAGCAAAAAAAAACGTAGCACATGACCATCAGTTTAAGTGTTACAACTCAAAGAACCAAATGTAGCAAAACGAGAGTTGTAAACACTAGGCAAATTATAAAGCACCCGCCCATATGGACCCGCTTGAAGACTATCAACTCATATGCTTCTCCCCCTTTTGTCAGTAAGGACCAAAAAGGTTTGAAGACATAGAGCCTCTACTCGTTCCCAGGTGGAGCAGAAGAGGATGCAGGGTCGGCGTTGTCGTTTGGCGATGCAGAGGTGGTTGGTGCAGTGTCGATGCGCGCTGAAGTAGGAGGCGGTGAAGTAGCATCATCCTGATCATCGATCACCCTGGCGTCAATTGTTGCAGCGGAGGAAGAGTATTCAGAGTCTTCAAGGGATGGAGTTCGACGCATAACATCAGTCCTTGGAGGAGTGTTGTCAAACTTGAATCTCTCAGTGAAGCCATCGTCTTGAAGATCCGCTTCAGCACTCAGCAAGGTCAAACTCTTCCAAGACCGCCTGCATGTTTCATGAGCAACAAAAGCATTCTTGGTGGCAAGATTGCGAATGCGATTGACATCCACCAAGAGGCTCTGCATCTGACGCTTTAACCAGAGGTGATGCTTGTCTTATTTTTGATGAAGGGCTACCAGAAGCTCTCGGTTATTCAGGACACGAGATCGCTTCTGAGGCCTTTGAGCAATGGTGCTTTCAGTGGCTTCGGTTTCAGCGTGTCGAGGTAGACGAGTACGGCCAGCCAGAGGATAGACGCGAGAGACTGCTGGAACCCGCTTTGATGATCAGCGTTGTGAAGACTAACTGGCTTTTTAGCAGGCTCTTGGTAAATGGCTTCAGCTGACGTATCAACCTCAGGCAAGAAAATCTGATGGTTGCGAGCAGAGGGTTGATAAGTGACAGCTGAGTGCAACTTGATGAGGCACATTATCCCAGGGGCATAAAATTTTAGTCCAAATAGATCAGCTCCAGGCGTGGCCATTTGCCTGATGAAGAAATCTTGAGCATTGAAGCTGATGCCATTGAAGATATAGAAGACCAAAGTCTTCATAGTGCCTTCAAGCTTGGCTGATGAAGAATGTCCTTTGATTGGCCATAGAGTACGCCTTATAATGTGATAGATGGTGCGCGGCAGGTACTCAAGGTCTTCAACAAAGAATTCCTTAGGATATTCAGCATCACTTGGCAGTGGCTTCATCATGCTGAGCATTTGGCTCATGTTGGGCTGACGCTTCTGAAAGATACTCTCCAAGGCTTCAGTGTGCAGTTGACAGCCAGGTTCATAGAGATCTCCTGGAGTGGGCAGGCCTGTAAGCTCAATGAGATCAAAGGCTTTAGCTTCATGATGCACATTGCATGTCATCCACTCAAGGACCCATGTCTTCGGATCGCTGTTGTAGCCTCGTATGTGGAGTGTTGCATATAATTGCAGAAGCAACTCTTCATTCCAATGCTCTTTAGCTAGGACAAAATTGAGTAAGCCAGCATCACGGAAGCAGTCAAGGGCTTCCTCCAAGCAGGGCAAGCCAGCAATAGCTTCAGTGTCAATACGCATATGAGGGAAAATGCGGCCTTGATTATATAGTACCCTTGAGTAGTAGCTGCGCTGTTGATGGCTCCAGAACCTATCTGATGATATTCTTGGCTTGGAATATGGGTTCTTGGCGCTGTCAAAGAAGGTGTTGTGCGCAGTGAAGCTAGTGGCATTGAATGACCCCGAAGATGTTGCAATACCTGGAAGCCTTGGCAGTCTTGGCTTAGGCTTCTGAACTTGGGGCCTGTGCGCTACATGATGATCAAACTGAGGACCAGCAACACGTGGTTCAGTTGTAGGTGGCGGAATCAGAATTGGCCACCGGACAGTAATAAGCTGATCATCCTTGTTGTATGCTTGCTCAATTGTGTGAGCCGTGGAGGTGGAATAGGAGCAGAGGCATTGTCTTCAAGCTGCAGATTGGCGTCAGGTGCAACATTAGCTTCAGGCACAACACTGGCTTCAGGCACAGCACTGGCTTCAGGAGCAGTAACTTCAGGCGCAGGTTCTTCAGGCGCCACAGTATCTTCAGGTGCCACAAAAGCTTCAGCCATGACCACGTCATTGGCTTCAGTGTTGGTGGTGGCAGCCTCTGAATTTGTTACCTCCACTTCAGGAGCTGGAGGGTCGGACACGTTCTCCTCGAGAAGAAGGGGTGCGGCAGTACTATCTTCATGAACTTGGGGTTGCTCTTCTTCTTGTTGGGGTGGTTCTTCTTCGGCTGATGCAGCCGGAATATCTTCAGCCGCTTTGGCTTCAGATTCTGAGGGGTCTCCAGTAGGAGCAGCATCAGTTGCAGATGGTTGATCTACTCCTTCTGGAGCACTCGGGGCAGTGACTTGAGGCCTTGGTCCTTTGCGAAGCCGGCGAAAAGCTGGCGACGCCTGAGGAGATGGAGGTTGTTGGGCCTCAAAGTCTTCGTCTTCAAGCACCATACTGGTGTCTTGAGTTAGCTGGGGAGTGTCTTGTGTATCCTGTGGGTGATCAGCCCATGAGTCATCCTGAGCAATTGGCGTCAATGGACGACCAATGCTGATGCATTCGCTGTTCGTGAGAACAAGCGAAGAGTCAATGTTATACTTGATCTGAGGAAGGACTTCATCATCTTCAACATTGTCGTGAGGACCAATGTCTTCAGCTGCGGTGGGGTCAACAGCTGGAATGTCTTCAGCCTCTGTGGGAGCAGGCTCATGAACAGTCAGTCTACGTTCTCTCTGGGCAGAAGCAGGGCGAGAAACTGAGATTGGCTCGACAAAGATAGGCTCTTGGGAAGAAGCCTTATCCTTCTTGGTCTTGCGCTTCTTGATGGGTGGAGCTTTTGCTTACGCTTGCGAGCTTCAGCTTCAGCCACCTTAGTCTTCTTGAGCTTTGAAGCGGTTGGAGTTGCCCTAGGCTTCGTGCCAGTCATGCTAGCAGGGAAGACTATGCGAGGCATTTCCTGCCCAGATGCTTCAGCTTCGGGCACAGGCTTCTTCTTCTTCTTCTTGGCAGCCATTCTTGGATCAATGCTAGGACGCCCAAGTGCCTTGTGCTTTTCAGCTTCATTGAATGCTTGAACGCATTTTGTAGCCAAGTCCTTGATGCGCTCACGTGAACCTTTAGCTTTTTCACGCCGCTGGCGAAAGGCTTCCTTGAGCTCTTGCATCATAACCTTGAAGTTTTGAACTTCTTGCACGCTGAGCTTGTTCATATACTTCTTGAACTGAGCTTTTTCATAGTCAATCTTTTGCTTCAGCTCAACAATTCTTTGAGCTAGAGCCAGCTCAGAAGCAATGGCACCATGGAAGAAGACGCTGAGGCCAACTGGAAGTTGAAGATCGTCGAAGCTCAGGTTGGGAGTATCAAACCATTCATCAATGAAGTTATTGAGCACTTCAACGTCAAAGAGCGGCAAATCATTGAAGATTTCAGCATCCTGCTTGCTCTTGATCAATAACTCCAAAGCATCACTTCCAGGATCTTCATCACTTGAGAGATCAAGGGCATCATTGGCAGTCTTCAGTACTGCATCTGGAGTAAGAGCTGGACTAGGGTTGCGTGTTGGCTTCCTCTTCAGCTGTCTGCTCTTGGAGATTCGAGAGTGTTCCTCAGATTGCACACTTGGTGCAGGTGGAGCAGTGGCCAAAGGCTTCACTCTAGAAGCTCTTGGTGGAGTAGCCTTTGAAGCCTTTGATTTCTTCTTCTGGGGCTTCGGCGTTGCAGGTGCTTCTTCAGAGTCATCATCTGCTTCAGGCTGATCTACATCTGCCCCTTGAACCCTTATGTGACTGATGAGGCCCTCTAGGTTGTAGAAGGGCCCAACCAGATTCGGTTCAGCTTCGCGCGAGCCATCAGCGCGGGGTGCAGAGGGGCCAGGATTGAAGTCTAATCCCCACAGCTTCTTGTTTTCCTTGGCCGAGTTCTTGGTGAATTGAAGATTTCGCTTGAACAGATTGTCGTCGCGACACCAGAGCAGAGCGCTTGGATCAGCATCAGCAGGCTGCGGCCCTCTAACGATGCAAGGATAGAAGCCTTGAGCAATGGCTTCAACACGAGTCTTGGGGGGAAGATTCTTATAAGTGATATCTCCCCAAGGATGCTTGATGGCGTTTTTCTCAGCATACTCTTGGGTCACGAACCTATACTTGAACCATTGTTCAGCCCAGTATCTTCGAATCCATTGGATTCGGGTCTTCCTCTGATTGTAATCCTCCTCTGGATCAGTCTTGTACATCTCACTGAGATCAGGAGGCAAATCACGGGAGGTGTTGCCACGGCGCTGTCTGCCACCCTTTCTTACTGTCTTGTCAGTTGTCATTTGCTTCAACCTGAATGGCTTCAAATTGAATGGCTTCAAAACTGGCAAATGCTTCGGTTTGCTGGTCAGACAGGAACTAGCTTCAGGGGAATGAATGTGACGCTGCAAAAACTATGCAAATGAATGCAGACTATGAGAACCAAGGGATTCTCCCACAGACATGTACCTGTGACAGCATTAGAGATGCGAGGGAAGGGGAAGAGGTCATATGCATTCTCAGAAGTTTTGAAGATTAAAACAGTTTTGAAGACTTTGACCTCATAGTGCGAAGACATTCACTCATGGGAGTTGGTTCCAGATTTGTACGAATCCACGAATAAGTACAAGTGAGGAATCTAACTATAGTTGAAGCATATGTGAATGTACTAGGCAAGATATGAGATGCAGACATGATAGATCTATATATCTAAGTAGGCAGAAACCTCTTGTGGTAAAGTAGATGAATCTTTATGGATCTAGAAGATGGTAAAAAGCAAGTTTATTTACCACACGATGAACTGCTTAGACGGAGTAGGAGTTGGATGCCCAGCAGTTTGGTCGTCCGTGCCCTAACTTGGCGACGGAGGACAGCTACGGCGACGACGGAGAGGAAGATGTCCGCGGCCGGCGTGAGGACGACGTCGACAAGTTGCGGCAGCGAAGCGCTTCGTCCCCGGCGTCGTCGAAAGCTAGCGGAGGCGCTAGGGTTGGTCGAGGTGGAGAGGTGGTGGAAGAAACTTTTGACCGTGATGGGACGTGCATTTATAGGCATGGGAGACGGCACAACGTAATTACTCAGGTGCCCCTGACGGTTCACGTATGAGTGACACGTGGCAGTCATGTAATGCATTGGGAGTTGTCCCACGATCCCACGTACACCACGACTGTCGGAGTAATCGTTCCAGCTTCTCCGGGTTTCAGGCATAATGGATGGAGCATTAAAATCAGATTTAAAGTTTGTCTCCGTATCTTCGGCTGACAAGGATGTAGAGAAGATATTCGACTGTTTCAACAGAATGCATATGATTTGGACAGACAGAATGTGAGATGAGAAAGCATAGAGAGGTTGGGGTCCGATCACATTCACTTAGTCCAAAAGATTCAAATATGAAGACATAGCTATAAGTGAATGCTGTTGAGGACAGAACACAACTCTCTCTATATATATGTCCTATGTGAAGATAAACCAAGTGCGAAGACTTTGCAAATGTAATGCCACAAGAAATGCTTCAAACAAGAATTTGGTGGTGGCGTTACCCACCGTATAGGAAGTATTAGGCCCAGACACGACGCACAATTATCGTGGCGCTCCGAAGTCAAATTCCATGTTAATGTATTCACACTTAGAATGTAAGTCTTCATTGATTGAAGATATACTCTACTTTGTGTGTTGCACATCTAAGTCATCAATATGCATAAGTGTTAGGATGTGTGCCTGATTACAGGACATTTGAGGATTCTAAGATATTTAGCTCACACCGCAACTTGCAAAACCTTTTCTCATCCAAGGGCTTTGTGAAGATATCTGCCAGTTGCTCTTCAGTGTTGACGTGTATGATATCAATATCTTCCTTCATAACATGATCTCTGAGAAAGTGATGACGAATTTCAATGTGCTTTGTCTTCGTGTGATGAACTGGGTTGTTGGCAATCTTGATGGCGCTTTCATTATCACAGTAGAGTGGCACATGCTTCAGATGGACTCCATAGTCCTTGAGTGTTTGCCTCATCCATAGAAGCTGAGCGCAGCAAGATCCAGCAAAAATGTATTCAGATTCTGCAGTGGAGAGTGATACACAGTTCTTCTTCTTTGAAGACCAACCGACAAGTGATCGTCCAAAAAGTGACATGTGCTAGATGTGGACTTGCGATCAACTTTGTCACCAGCATAATCAGCATCTGAAAACCCTACTAGATCAAACTCTGAGCCCTTTGGATACCATTATCCTAGCGTTGGGGTGTAAGCCAAATATCGAAGTATTTGCTTCACAGCTAAGTGATGCGACTCCTTTGGTGCCGCTTGATATCGAGCACACATGCAAACACTAAGCATAATATCTGGCCTAGATGCACATAAATAAAGTAAAGAACCAATCATGGAGCGGTATACCTATTGATCAAACTCTTTACCATTGGCGTCGGGACCCAGATGATGTTTAGCAGGCATTGGCGTCGAGTACCCTTTGCAGTCTTGCATTCCAAACTTCTTCAGGCAGTCTTTGAGGTATTTCTCTTGAGATATGAAGATGCCGTTGCTTTGCTGACGAATTTGAAGACCAAGGAAGAACTTCAGCTCGCCCATCATGGACATTTGATATTGTTCTTGCATCATGTGACCAAACTCATCACTGTATTTCTTGTCCGTGCAGACGAAGATAATGTCATCCACATAGATTTGGCAGACAAATAGCTCATCATCATATGTCTTCGTGAAGAGTGTGGGATCTAGGGATCCAGGTTTGAAGCCTTTGCTCTTCAGAAAGTCTTTGAGGGTGTCATACCAAGCACGAGGCGCTTGTTTGAGGCCATATAGTGCCTTGTTGAGCTTGTATACCATATCAGGACATTTTGGGTCTTCAAAGCCAAGTGGTTGTGCAACATACACTTCTTCTTCAATTCTTCCATTGAGAAAGGCACTCTTTACATCCATTTGATATAGAAGTATGTTGTGATGATTTGCATAGGCTAGCAGTATACGAATAGCTTCAAGTCTAGCCACAGGAGAAAATGTTTCATCGAAGTCAATCCCTTCAACTTGAGTGTATCCTTGAGCAACGAGACGAACTTTGTTTCTGACCACTTGACCATGCTCGTCTTGCTTGTTGCGATAGATCCATTTTGTGCCTATTATGTTGTGCTTTCGAGGATCAGGACGCTTGACAAGTTCCCACACATTGTTCAACTCAAACTGTTGAAGCTCTTCCTGCATTGCTTGAATCCATTCAGGCTCCATAAAAGCTTCAACAATTTTCTTGGGTTCAGATATTGAGACAAAAGCAAAGTGCCCACAGAAATTTGCAAGCTGTGTTGCTCTAGAACGAGTGAGTGGACCAGGAGCATTTATGCTATCAATTATCTTCTCAACTTGTACTTCATTTGCAACACGAGGATGAGCTGGACGAAGATTTTGCTCTTGCTGTGCATTGTCTTCATCAGGAGTATTGTCTTCAGGCTGATCATTGTCGTCAGGTTGATTTGGAGCAGAGATGATGAGTTCATCGTCAGGTTGTGCTTCAGAAGGCATGATCTCACCAGTTCCCATAAGCTTGATAGATTCATTTGGTGAAGCTTCATCTAGCACATTTGGTAGGGATTCTCTTTGTGATCCATTTGTCTCATCAAACCTCACATCCACAGTTTCAACAGTTTTATAGAGAAAAATGTTGAAGACTCTGTAGGAGTCTGAGTCCTTTCCATATCCGAGCATGAAGCCTTCATGAGCCTTGGGTGCAAATTTTGACTTATGATGAGGATCCTTGATCCAGCACTTAGCTCCAAATACTCTGAAGTAGTTTACATTTGGCTTCTTTCCAGTGAGGAGTTCATAGGATGTTTTCTTCAGAAGCTTGTGAAGATAAACACGGTTGATGATATGGCATGCAGTATCAATAGCTTCGGGCCAGAATCTTCTTGGGGTTTTGTACTCATCGAGCATCGTTCGAGCCATCTCAATTAGAGTTCTGTTCTTGCGCTCAACGATCCCATTTTGCTGAGGTGTATATGGGGCTGAGAATTCATGAGTGATTCCCATCTCATCCAGATAAAGATCGAGGCCAGTGTTCTTGAATTCAGTGCCATTGTTACTTCTGATATGTTTGATCTTGATGCCATAATTGTTCATGGCACGGTTGGCGAAGCGTCTGAAGACAGCTTGCACTTCAGTCTTGTAGAGTATTATGTGTACCCATGTGTATCTTGAGTAATCATCAACAATGATGAAGCCATAGAGACAGGCTGTGGTAGAGAATGTGGAGTAGTGAGTAGGGCCAAATAAGTCCATGTGAAGCAGCTCGAAGGGTTTGGATGTCGTCATGATTGTCTTCGAGGGGTGCTTGGCTCTAGTCATCTTCCCAGCTTCACAGGCACCACATAGATGATCTTTCTTGAACTTGACTTCCTCGATGCCTATGACATGCTTCTTCTTTGCGAGAGTGTGCAAGTTCCTCATGCCAGCATGTCCTAGCCTCCGATGCCAGAGCCAACACTCTGAAGCTTTTGCTAGAAGACATACGGCCATTTGTGGTCCAGCTGAGAAATCTACCATATACAGATCACCTTTTATGTATCCTTCAAATACTAAAGACTTGTCAGATTCCATTAGTACAATGCAACGAAATTTACCAAAGATCACAATCATGTTTAAGTCACAAAGCATTGAGACAGACATTAAGTTGAAGCCAAGAGATTCAACAAGCATGACTTTGTCCATGTGCTGATTTCTTGAGATTGCAACTCTACCTAGACCCAACACTCTGCTTTTACCAGTATCAGCAAATGTGATGTGACTCTTGTTGGATGGACGTAAAGTTGAGTCCATGAGAAGATTTCGATCACCAGTCATATGATTTGTGCATCCGCTATCCATAATCCATTCTGAAGACTTTGGTGTCACTCCCTACAATGCAGTTAGGAGGATAGGCTTCACCAAAAGCCATTATGAAGCATAAACAATTGATGCATAAGTGGATTATGAAAGCTTTAGATGTAAGTTAGGACTGATAAGATCTTTAGCAAGTGATTTATGGATAGTATGAGCAGTAAGTCATTCAGGGCATTTGATCTTGTGCCCTACAAGTGTTTTAGATCCCCAGCTATAGCATCAGAAGCCTTTGATTATAGGCTGGAGACCTTTCCTTGCAAGAGAAAGTTAGTTCTTCTTAACCACCCACATCTTCAGGGGTGGCTTAGAAGCAATGAGTCTAAGAGCAGCATCTGAGAATTTTGGCTTTGGGGCCCTAGCAAATAGTCTTGCAGGAGGAGAATAATACTCATAAGAATAGGCAGAAAAGTTCTTTGATTTATGAACATAGCGGTTTGAAGAAACACGCTCATATTCATGGGTCTGAGTATGATTTCCTTGCAAAACATCTGTGTTAGGGTGACTCAGGTGAGTCCTTTGTCTGTATGAAGCCTTAGGACCATATGAAGCCTTTGGTCTGGGGTTCGTCTTCATCCCAGGAGGTGTCATGATAGTGTTGGCTGGAAGCTTCTCAAGACAACCTTTGGGTACCCAGATCTTCTTCATAGGTGGTCCATTCCTGCACTTAGTACCAATATACCTGGCAAACACCTCACCATTTTGATTCTTAAACAGTTTATAGTTTGCATCAAAGGATTCATCAATGATAACAGGATTAGCACAAGTGAAGCCAGATAAGGTAGATGGATCCACTGAAGGTCCCTTTGCAGCAACCCATGTGGTTTTGGGATACTGCTCAGGCTTCCAGTATGAACCATGAACATTCATTTTCCTGTCGAACCCAACACCCTCTTTCCTAGGGTTTCGGTTCAGTATATGCTTTTTGAGGACATCACATAGAGTCTGATGCCCTTTGAGGCTTTTGTACATCCCTGTTTCAAGCAAAGTCTTCAACCTGGCATTTTCATCAGCAATAGTAGTGGTTTCCTCAGCAGAGGGGTTAGTTACCACATCAATAGTTGAAGATATTGCAACAGTGGCAGCAGTAGAGCATTCAGCAACAGATGTAGCATTATCACGTTCAATGCATTTTAGACATGGTGGTTCAAACTCTTCGTGAGTGGCACTGCCATGTTGAGCAAGTAATGAATCATGCTCCTTCTGAAGATCTTCATAACATCCTCTTAACTTTTCATGATCGGACAAGAGAGTGTTATGAAGAATGTGAAGCGTAGTTAATTTAGCCTGAAGTCTTTCAAGACTTTCAGCTAAGTTTTTTGACTGATCCATTTCCTCACCCAACATGTCATTGCTCTTTTTAAGCATTATTTGAGCCTTTTCAAGAGCAATTTGTTGTTTATTGGCAAGGGAAGCAAGCTTGACATAGCTGGGTTCAAACTCATCACCAGATTCATCATCACTAGATTCAGATGAATAGCATTCGGTTACCTTGGCACCTTTTGCCATAAGACATGGTGCAGAAGATGATGGTTCTGGATCGAAAGTCATCGTCTTGAGGGATTCCTTGAATTTCTCAAACCCAGAATCATCACGAGTTCGATGAACTTCATAGACTTCAGAGAGACGGTCCGAGATAAGCTTCGCATGATCGAGATGCATGATGTTTCTGAACTGATCTTGAGATAGACAGGAGCAGATGACGTCCTTCGCTGTGAGATTGAGAAGGGTGAACTTGCGAATATCATCAGCTTCTGCCCTCTTGCATAGATCGGTAAGACCAATCTTAGTGACGGTCCATAGCTCATTGTTAATCGCCATGAGACGTTTCTTCATCATGGCCTTCCACTTGGGATACTCTTGACCGTCAAACATGGGGCAAGACACAGTCTTCATTCCTGTGGTCGACATAGCTAAAACTCCAAGTGGTTAAACCGAATCACACAGAACAAGGGAGTACCTAGCTCTGATACCAATTGAAAGTGCAGTATATCGACTAGAGGGGGGGGGGGTGAAAAGGCGATTTTTATGAAATGCTTCAAAACATGGTAGTTTTGAAGACAAACGATAAGCTCAAGCCTATTTGTATGCAGCGGAAAGTGGACTACACTAGATAAGCCATAGTCATGTATTCAATGAAGTGAAAGCATGAAGACTAAAAGCAACTAGGCAGTAGTGATCATACAGGAGGAAGGAATGAAGCCAGTCATAACAAGTAGATACTCAGTGAAGACAATCAGATAAGGCAAACATGCAATGTCTTCACAACACAGAGCAGTAAGTAAAGGGAAGGAAATGATAGAACCAGTAGCTCGGGGAAGACAGTGATTTGTTAGACCAGTTCCAATTGTTGTGACAACTGTACGTCTGGTTAGGGAGGCTGAGATTTAACTCAGAAGACCGCGTCTTCACCTTGTTCCCCTTGAGCTTAGAACACCTAGTCCTCGCCCAATCACTCTGGTAAGTCTTCAAGGTAGACTTACAAACCTTCACAGACTCCGTTCACCGGCAATCCACAATTACTCTTGGATGCACAGAACGCGATGCCTAACCAGCTGGAGGAAACACAGTCCTCAAGTGTAATAAGTCTTCAGGTCACACAGACAGAAAGACTTCAGTGATGCCTAACACTCTTTGGCTCTGGGTGTTTGGGCTTTGTCCTCGCAAGGATTTCTCTCTCAAATGCTTCGGAGGTGGGTTGCTCTCAAACGACAAAAGCCATGCAATAACTCTGAGCAGCCACCAATTTATGGTGTAGGGGGTGGGCTATTTATAGCCACTGGGCAACCCGACCTGATTTGTCCGAAGTGACCCTGGGTCACTAAGGAACCGACACGTGTTCCAACGGTCAGATTTCAAACACACACGGCAACTTTACTTGAGCTCCAAGTAAAGCTGACTCATCCACCTCTGGATAAGATTTTCTCTCATAGTCTTCGCTCGAAGACATAGGATTTGGTAGAGCATCACATCAGTCACTCTGACTTAGTTCACTTGGACCCCACTTAACAGTACGGTGGTTCCTATGACTCAACAAAGAAGAAAAGGAAACACGAAACATCTACGTCTTCGCTCTCCATAGTCTTCACACAATGTTTTCTCTTGTCATAGTCTTCAATATGATTATCTTCATATACCACCACTGATATCAATGTCTTCATACATTTTTAGGGGTCATCTCCGGTAGGTTAACCGAATCAATGAGGGACTACTACCTGTGTCATCCTGCAATTCTCACAAACACATTAGTCCCTCAACCAGGTTTGTCGTCAATACTCCAAAACCACTAGGGGTGGCACTAGATGCACCTACAACTAGAAGCAGGCGCAGTCCTACCCGCTTTCTTTTTCTTTTTATTACTAGGACTGGGTTTATCAGTATTAATTCTCTGAGAATCTTGCTCAATTATCTTAGGACGGCCCTTAGGATACAAAGGTTCCTGAGTCACTTTACCACCTCCAGTTGCAACCATAGAAACATTATCATTATTCTTACTATTCAACTCATTAAGCAAATCATTTTGTGCTTTAAGTACTTGTTCTACTTGAGTGGTAACCATGGAAGCATGTTTACTAATAAGCTTAAGATCATTAGAAGTTCTAGTCACAAGATCACCCAAGCGTTCAAGCATATA
The DNA here is from genome assembly GCA_902687465.1 of Secale cereale. Classification (NCBI taxonomy): domain Eukaryota; kingdom Viridiplantae; phylum Streptophyta; class Magnoliopsida; order Poales; family Poaceae; genus Secale; species Secale cereale. Next base: position 365,827,537 of record LR738713.1, on the reverse strand, counting down.
AGCATTACGTTTCAGTTGTCAGCTAACATAAACATTGAAGCTTTCTTGTTTCACAATGAAATTATCAAACTCATCTAAGAATTGGCTAGCAGACTTATTATGAGGAATATCACCTTCATCAAATCTATAGAGAGAATTTACCTCTACTGCCTGTGTCGGGTTATCAAGACCATGTATTCATTCAATAGGCGGTAAATTCTTAACATCTTCAACTTTAATACCCTTTTCTTTCATAGATTTCTTTGCCTCTTGCATATCTTCAGGACTGAGAAATAGAATGCCTATTTTCTTTGGAGTTGGCTTCAAGAGTTGGTTTGGGAAGATTCCAATCATTATCATTACTCAATATATTATTCAATGATTTTTCAGTTTGCTCAACAGTTCGTTCCCTGGAAACACAACCAACACAACTATCTAGGTGGTCCCTAGAAGCATCAGTTAGTCCATTATAAAAGATACCAAGTATTTCATTCTTCTTGAGAGGATGATCAGACAAAGCATTAAGTAATTGGAGAAGCCTCCCCCAAGCTTGTGGGAGACTCTCTTCTTCAATTTGCATAAAATTAAATATTTCCTATAAGGCAGCTTGTTTCTTATGGGCAAGAAAATATTTGGCAGAGAAATAGTAAATCATATCCTAGGGACTACGCACACAACCAGGAGCAAGATAATTAAACCATAACTTAGCATCACCATTTAATGAGAAAGGAAACAACTTAAGAATATAGATAGCGATTTTTTTCCTCATGAGAAAATAGGGTGGCTATATCATTTAATTTAGTAAGATGTGCCACAATAATTTCAGATTCATAACCATGAAAAGGATCAGATTCAACTAAAGTAATTAACTCAGGATCAACGGAGAATCCATAATCCTTATCAGTAATACGGATAGGTGAAGTAGCAAATTCAGGATCATATTGCATTCTAGCATTCAAATATTTTTCTTTCCACTTGCGTACTAATTTCTTAAGATCATTCCTATCCTCACAAGCAAGAAAGTCTCTAGCTACTTCTCCTTCCATAACATATCCCTCAGGCACAATAAGCAATTCATATCTAGGGGAAGTAGGTCTAACAGCTGTTTCAAAGTTTTCAGTATCAATAATTTCACCAGTTTCAGAAATATCATCATCTTCAGCAGAATCGATAGTACTAGCTCTAGCAAGATGTTTATCAAGTAATTCACCCAATGGCACAGTTTCATCAAGCATAGTTGTAGCATCATAAGCATCATTCATAGCAGAAGTGGCATCATCAATATCATGTGACATATCAGAATCTATAACAGATGTAGGCGTCGCAAGTTTACTCAAAACAGATGGTGAATCTATTGCAGAGCTAGATGGCAGTTCCTTACCCCCCCCCTCATTCTAGAGGGAACGATCTTGGTTCTATCATCCTTTAGTAGCCTCATAGTGATCAACAGATATAAATCCCAAGTAACTCAGAGAATAGAGCTATGCTCCCAAGCAACGGCGCCAGAAAAAGATCTTGATAACCCACAAGTATAGGGGATCACAACAGTTTTCGAGGGTAGAGTATTCAACCCAAATTTATTGATTCGACACAAGGGGAGCCAAAGAATATTCTAAAGTTTTAGCAACTGAGTTTTCAATTCAACCACACCTGGAAATCTTAATATCCGCAGCAAAGTATTTAGTAGCAAAGTAGTATGGAAGTAACGGTAACAGTGGCAAAAGTAACAGTATCAGTTTTGTAGTGATGGTGACAGTAGCAGTAACGAAAGTAACGGAAGCAAGTATTAATATGGAACGAACTCGTAGGCAATGGATCGACAATGATAAGTGTCGTATAATATTCATCATGTAGCAATTATAACCTAGGGTGACACAGAACTAGCTCCAATTCATCAATGTAATGTAGGCATATATTCCGAATATAGTCATACGTGCTTATGGAAAAGAACTTGCATGACAACTTTTGTCCTACCTTCCCGTGGCAGTGGCGTCCTAATGGAAACTAAGGGATATTAAGGCCTCCTTTTAATAGAGTACTGGACCAAAGCATTAGCACTTAGTGAATACATGAACTCCTCAAACTATGCTCATCACCGGGAAGTGTTCCGGCTATTGTCACACCGGGGTTGCCGGTGTAGGGAAACATAGCATGCAATTTCAAAATTTTCCTACACTCACGCAAGATCTATCTAGGAGATGCATAGCAACAAGAGGGGGAGAGAGTGTCTACGTACCCTCGTAGACCAAAAGTGGAAGCGTTTGACAACGCGGGATGTAGTAGAATTTCTTCTTGTTCCGACCAATCAAGCACCAAACATACGACACCTCCGAGTTCTGCACATGTTCAGCTCGATGATGTCCCTCGAACTCTTGATCCAGCAAAGTGTCGAGGTAGAGTTCCGTCAACACGAAGGCGTGGTGACGGTGATGGTGAAGTGATCCACGCGGGGCTTCGCCTAAGCGCTACGAAGATATGACCGGAGGCGTAAACTATGGAGCGGTCGCCATACACGGCTAACAGATGTTTGATGTGTGTTCTAGGTGCCCCCTCCCCACATATATATAGTTTGGAGGGGAGGAGAGGCAGCCAAGGGGGCGCCCCAAGCAGGAGGAATCCTACTTGGGGTCCTCCCCAATTATGCCAAAACCCTTCTCCTATTCCTATTCGGAGTAGGAAGGAAAAAGGGAAGAGAGGGAGGGAGGAAGGAAAGGGGGACGAACACCCTCTTCCTTCTCCTATTCGGCCTCCTTCCTTAAGTGGGGGGCGTGCCACCCCTTGTGGGCTGGTGTGCTCCCCTCTTATGGCTTGAGGCTCATCATTTCCCCAGGAGGTTCCGGTAACCCCCGGTACTCCGATATGTACCCGGTACCCCTCAGAACTCTTATGGTGTCCGAATACCATTGTCCTGTATATTAATCTTTACCTCTCGATCATTCCGAGACTCCTTGTCATGTTTGTGGTCTCATCCGGGACTTCGAACAACATTCGGTCATCAAATGACATAACTCATATAATAGCAAATCGTCATCAAACATTAAGCGCGCGGACCCTATGGGTTCGAGAACTATGTAGACATGACCGAGACACCTCTTCGGTCAATAACCAATAGCGGAACCTGGATGCTCATATTGGCTCCCACATATTCTACGAAGATATTTATCGGTCGTACCGTAATGACAACATAAGTTATTCCCTTTGTCATTGGTATGTTACTTGCCCGAGATTCGATCGTCGGTATCTTCATACCTATTTCAATCTCCTTATAGGAAAGTATCTTTACTCGTTCCGTAATGCATCATACCGCAACTAGCTCATTAGGCACATTGCTTGCAAGGCTTCTTATGATGTGCATTACCGAGAGGGCCCAGAGATACCTCTCCGATACTCGGAGTGACAAATCCTAATCTTGATGTATGCCAACCCAAAAAACACCTTTGGAGATACCTGTAGAGCATATTTATAATCATCCAATTACGTTGTGATGTTTGATAGCACACAGGGTATTCCTTCGGTATCCGGGAGTTGCATAATCTCACAGTCGGAGGAATATGTATTTGACATGAAGAAAGCAATAGCAATAAAACTGAACGGTCATTATGCTAAGCTAACAGATGGGTCTTGTCCATCACATCATTCTCCTAATTATGTGATCTCATTCATCAAATGACAACACATGTCTATGGTTAGGAAACTTGACTGTTTTTTATTAACTAGCTAGTCTAGTAGAGGCTTACTAGGGACACGGTGTTTTGTCTATGTATCCACACATGTATCAAGTTTCTGGTTAATACAATTCTAGAATGAATAATAAACATTTATCATGATATAAGGAAATATAAAATAACAACTTTATTATTGCCTCTAGGCCAATGTTGGGGATATCGCTTATCGGGAACTTATCGGTCGACCCATGATAAGGGGTAAATCGGCCAGTTTATCGGCGTATCGGCCGATTTATCGCCATATCGGCTGATTTATCGGCCGATTTATCTTATCCGCCAGACAGTGGTAAGCGATAAATCGGCCGATTTATCGGCATATCGGAAGATATCTTGAACAGTGCTCTAGGCCATATTTCCTTCAGTGTCCCACTTGCACTAGAGTCAATAATCTAGTTCACATCGCCATGTGATTTAACACCGATAGTTCACATTGTTATGTGATTAACACCTATAGTTCACATCGCCATGTGACCAACACCCAAAGGGTTTACTAGAGTCAATAATCTAGTTCACATCGCCATGTGATTAACACCCAAAGAGTACTAAGGTGTGATCATGTTTTTATTTGTGAGAGAAGTTTAGTCAAAGCTTAACATGTCTGAAGAAACAGATTGCTAACATAAATGAATGCATTTTCCTACTGGATTTATTTGAGGAATTTAGAAGACTAGACATTTTGGAATGGAACTGTAGAAAGTTACTTAAGGAACAACTATTGGTTATCCTAAAAAACCAAAAAATTATTGGAAGCAAAGAGGGAAGATCAAAGGAGTAAAATTTGGAGATGAGAATACAAAGTTTTTTCACACAAGAGCATCCATCAGCCTTGCTACTTAATGATGATCACATTGAAATAACATACCATGAATGTAAAGCTGACATCTTGTGGGAAGCTTTTAAAAAGAGACTGGGATGCTCCGAGGGGCACTCTATGCATTTTGATCTACCAAATCTCCTTGGACAACAGATTAACCCAGATATCTTCAAAGACATTGAAAGACCATTTACAGATGATGAAATCAATAATGTTGTCAATGACCTGCCTACTGACAAATCCGCTGGGCCTGATGGATTTAATAATGAATTTATAAAAGCTTGCTGGGACATTATAGGAGCTGATGCCAGACATCTGATTCATGCATTCCATGCTGGGAATATCTCTCTAGAGCGTATTAATACTTCCTTTATCACTTTAATTCCAAAGAATGTTGCACCTCTCACCCCAATGATTTTAGGCCAATCTATCTTCTTAATGGAGTGCTTAAGATTATCACTAAACTTCTGGCTAATAGGTTCCAGAAGGTAATTCTGAATATGATTCACATCAACCAGTATGGATTTCCTAAGGACAGGGTTATACAAGTCTGTTTAGGTTGGTCCTATTAGTACATTCATCAATGTCTCAAATCTAGAGAGGAAATGCTGGTTCTCAAGTTGGATTTTGAAAAAAGCTTTGATACCATTGAACACCAAGCAATTATAGATATCCTCGAAGCTAAAGATTTTGGTGAAAATGGATTTCTTGGATACAAATGATATTCGGTACTGCCTTAACTTTTGTTATGCTAAATGGACTACCAGGTAAAAAAATTGCAGAAGGGGTGTAAGACAAGGAGATCCCCTATCTCCCCTCATGTTTGTTTTGGCTGCTGATCTTTTACAATAAGTGATTAACAAAGCAATGAGTATGGGCCTCTTACATGCACCACTGCAAATCAATTCATGTCCTGATTTCCCAATTGTTTAGTATGCAGATGATACATTGTTGATAATGAAAGCTGACACTAGACAACTGATCTGCCTTAAAGTTGTGCTCAATACCTTTGCATCTGCAACTGGTCTAAAAGTAAATTATCGAAAGTATGTTCTAGTTCCTATCAATATTCAAGAGGAGAGGGCTCAATTGTTTGCAGGCACACTCAACTGCCAGTTGGGTCAATTTCCATTCACATATCTTGGACTACCTTTAGGGCTATACAAGCCAACAATAGAACAATGCCTCCCAATGGTAAATAAAGTGGCAAGAAGACTAGCTGGAATAGCAACTTTTATGACATATGCAGGAAGGTTGCTAATGGTTAAATCTATTTTGACCTCACTCACAATATTCTTTATGAGTTGTCTGGATGTCCTAGTAACTATAAAGCACCATGTTCTAAAATATTTCAGACATTGTCCCTCGAGAGGGCCAGACATGGAGGATCATAGACCTGCATTAGTAAAATGGGCCACTGTTTGTAGGCCAAAAAATCAAGGAGGTCTAGGAGTTATGGACATCTTCACTCAGAACAAGGCATTACTAATGAAAAATCTCTACAAATTCTACAACAGGCATGAAATTCCATGGGTAAATTTGATTTGGGAAACACATTACTCTGAGAACAAACTTCCAGGAGAAGAGCTATTGGGATCATTTTGGTGGAAAGCAAACCAGCAATTAATTCAAAATTATAAAGCATTAGCCAGGTGCAATTCGGGGGATGGCAGAACTGCTTAATTCTGGAGTGATTTATGGGGGGGGGGGAGCAACTTATGCAACATAAGTTTCCACATATTTTCTCTTTTGTGATAAACCATAGACTCACAGTGCAACAGGTCACCAATACAGAGTATTTGGAAGATCTATTCCATTTACCACTGTCAATTCAAGCACATGAGCAATTCTTACAATTGGAAGAGATATGTTACTCAATGAGGCAATCTCGTTTTCAGAACATGACAAATACTTGGAGTTACATATGGGGCAATGAACACTTCTCTTCTACAAAGGCTTACAGTGTTATGATTGGAATCAAACAAGTTCCTCCACATTTCAACTTATGTAATTCCTCATGTCAACCAAAACATAAAATGTTTTTTTGGATGTTATTACATGATAGACTCAACACAAGGAATCTTCTGAGAAGGAACAACTTTGTACTAGAGGAATATACTTGTGCAACCAGAGGATGTCAACAGGAGGAAACTCTGCATCATCTATTCTGGGGATGCCCTTTTACCATGAGGTGCTAGGATTACATTTTTTCCTACCAAAACACAAAATTTGTCTGCCTTGGAAGCTTTTCAAGACATTAAAGACAAACTGAGACTACATTTTTTCATGGAAATAATAATCCTCAGCTCATGGGCAATTTGGATTTCAAGAAATAACAAGATCTTTGAACATATTCAACCTACCTTCTAAGGATGGAAACAAATTTATATGCTGGAGATGAAGTTACTCACACACTGGATCAGACCAAAATATGCAGATCATTTCTTAGCTTGGCCTCAACTACAAAGATAGACTTTGAGGCAGCTCTCATGCCTCCTGTTGTAATCTCCTAGCTTGTTGTTTCTTCTTCTTTTATTTCTTTTTTTGCTTTCTTTCTCTTCTTCTTTTCCTGTTCTTTCCTAGTTTAGTTAGCTTCTAGAGGGCTTCACTCAAGCCCAAATTTATCTTGTTTGTATCAGCCTACTTGAGACCTTGCTCTTTTATTAATTTATAAAAATTACAGTGGGGTGTTTACCCTACTGTTTATAGTCAATTTTGACCGTTATCCAGTGATCTACTACTGGATCACTATTGTACCTCCTTGCCAAACTCATGGCAATGTACACAACAAGTTTGGTACACAGCATGGCATACTTTATAAAACCTATGGCTGAGGCATAGGGAATGACTTCCAATCTCTCTATATTTTTCTGCCGTGGTCGGGCTTTGAGTCTTACTAAACTTCATACCTTACAACTCAGGCAAGAACTCCTTCGTTGACTGGTCCATTTGAACTACTTCAAAATCAAGGTATGTACTTATTGAAAAATCTTATCAAGCATCTTGATCTATCTCTATAGTGTCGGGAACATAGCATGCAATTTCAAAAAAAATTCCTACGCTCATGCAAGATCTATCTAGGAGATGCTGTAAGTGCATCTAGTGCCACCCCTAGTTGGTTTTGGAGTATTGACGACAAACCAGGTTGAGGGACTAATGTGTTTGTGAGAATTGCAGGATAACACAGGTAGTAGTCCCTCATTGATTCGGTTTACCTACTGGAGATGACCCCTAAAAATGTATGAAGACATTGACGACAATGGTGGTACATGAAGATAATCATATTGAAGACTATGACAAGAGAAGACATTGTGTGAAGACTATGGAGCGCGAAGACTTAGATATTTTGTTGTTTCCTTTTCTTCTTTGTTGAGTCATAGGAACCACCGTAATGTTAAGTGGGGTCCAAGTGAACTAAGTCAGAGTGACTGAAGTGATGCTCAACCAAATTCTATGTCTTCGAGCGAAGACAATGAGAGCAAATCTTATCTAGAGCTGGATAAGTCAGCTTTACTTGTAGCCCAAGTAAAGTTGCTGCATGTGTTTGAAATCTGACCGTTGGAACACGTGTTAGTTCCTTAGTGACCCAGGGTCACTTCGGACAAATCAGGTCGGGTTGCCCAGTGGCTATAAATAGCCCACCCCTACACCATAAATCGGTGGCTGCTCAGAGTTATTACACGGCTTTTGTCGTTTGAGAGCAACCCACCTCCGAAGCATTTGAGAGAGAGATCCTTGCAAGGACAAAGCCCAAACACCCAGAGCTAAAGAGTGTTAGGCATCGCTGAAGTCTTTCTGTCTGTGTGACCTGAAGACTTGTTACACTTGAGGACTGTGTTTCCTCCAGCCGGTTAGGCATCGCGTTTTGTGCATCCAAGAGTCATTGTGGATCGCCGGTGAACGAAGTCTGTGAAGGTTTGGAAGTCTACCTTGAAGACTTACCAGAGTGATTGGGCGAGGACTAGGTGTCCTTAGCTCAAGGGGAATAAGGTGAAGACACGGTCTTCTGAGTTAAATCTCAGCCTCCCTAACCAGACGTACAGTTGTCACAACAACTGGAACTGGTCTAACAAATCATTGTCTTCCCCAAGCTACTGGTTCTATCCTTTTCTTCTCTTTACTTACTGTCTCTCTTTGTGAAGTCATTGCGTGCTTGCCATATCTGTTTGACTTCACTATGTGACTACTTGTTCTGATTGGCTTCATTCAATCTTCCATCCTGATCCATACTGCCTAGCTGCTATTAGTCTTCATGCTTTCACTTCATTGAATACTTGACTATGGCTTGTCTAGTGTAGTCTACCTTCCGCTGCATATAAATAGGATCGGTTCTATCATTTGTCTTCGAAACTTCCATTTTCTGAAGCTTTCCCTAAAAATCGCCTATTCACCCCCCTCTAGTTGATATACAACACTTTCAATTGGTATCAGAGCAAGGTACTCCCTTGTTCTGTGTGATTCGGTTTGACCACCTGGAGTTTTAGCTATGTCGACTGCAGGGATAATCAAAGTCTCCGCTGCGTGCCCCGTCTTCGATGGCACTGAATACCCCTACTGGAAGAACAAGATGCGCATGCATCTTGAAGCCATTGACGTGGACCTCGTTTGTCGTCAAGAATGGCGTTCCCAAGACTGGTGAAGGTCTCACCCCTGCTGATGTCAAGAAGCTTGTCCAACTGGATTCCACTGCCAAGAATATCATCTGTGGTCATCTTACCAAAGGGCAGTATGGCCGTGTGAGTGCTCTAGAAACGTTGAAGGAAGTCTGGGACTGGCTCTCTAAGGTCAACGAAGGCGTCTCAACCCAGAGAGATCAAAGGATCAGTGTCCTTCGCAACCTCTTCAATCGCTTCAAGAGACACGACAATGAGAATGTCCAGCATACATTCGATCGCTTCACTGACATCACAAATGAGCTTCAGGCACTTGGCGCCACTGAGATCAACAAGCATGAAATCTTCAAGACACTACTGAGATCACTTGACAGCTCATTTGACATCCTTGCCCTGATGATTCAAGAATGCCCTGACTTCAAGACTCTCGATCCGTCTGACATACTTGAGAGGCTCAACACACATGAATTACAACTATCTGAGAAATGTGACATCTATGGTCCCAACTATGGCCGAACTCGTGCTTTGAAGGCAAAGGCTGCTTCCTCATCTGAAGAAAAATCTGACTGCAGTTCTGATGATCCTGAAGACATTGGAAAGGAGCTTACCATGCTTGTGAAGAAGTTCCAGAAATTCACTAGGAAGAAAGGCTTCAGAAAGTCTTCACGATCCAGCTTAAGAAATGATGAAGCTTCTACCCATGACTACAAGAAGAGAACATGTCATAAGTGCAAGAAACCTGGTCATTACATCTCTGAGTATCCTCAATGGGACAATGAGAAGAAGAAGAAGAAGAGCAAGGAATATGATTCTGATGACAAGAAAAAGAAGAGGTCCTCAAAGTTTTCTTCCAAGTCTTCATCAAAGTCTTCATCATACAAGAAGAATTCATCTGGCAAGGCTCGTGCATTTGTTGTCAAAGAGATGGATTCAGAGGAGGAGTCTTCTTCAGAAGAAGCGGAGGTGGAGTCTGAGGAAGAGTCTGATTCTGGTGCTGCAAGTCTGGCTCTAGCCACAGCCTATGTTGCCAAGTCCATCTTCAACACTGAAGACAATGGCCCCGTCACCAACACTGATGATGAGAACGACGACTCTGCTCCCACCTACTGCTTCATGGCACGCGGTGCCAAGGTAAAATCATGCGATGCGCACTTTCAAACGTCCAGTGAAGATGACTCAGATTGTGAGTCCAAACCTAGCTATAAAACACTTGCTAAAATTTCCACTGAACAACAGAAAGCCATGGAACATATTAAAAAACTATTAGACAAAAGCGATGACCTGTTGGATGCAGAAATGACCCGTTCTCAGTCCTTAATTGAAGACATAAAAAATCTTCATGTTAAGTACGAGGAACTTGAAAGTCTTTATGAATCGCTCTCAAAAACTCATGAAAAGCTTTCCCACGATTACCTTCAAAGGAAGCGAGAACTTGAGAAATTGAAAGCGACTCATGAAGATCTTCAAAAAGAAAATGAGTCACTCCGCGCACAACTGACCAGCTCCGCTCAGGAAGGATTTGAACCACCATGTCTAAAATGCATTGAGCGTGATAACACTACTTCCGTTGCTGAATGTTCTACTGCTGCCACTGTTGCAATATCTTCAACTGCTGATGTGGTAACTAACCCCTCTGCTGAGGACACCACTACTATTGCTGATGAAAATGCTAGGTTGAAGACTTTGATTGAAACAGGGATGTACAAAAGCCTCAAAGGGCATCAGACTTTATGTGATGTCCTCAAAAAGCAGATACCGAACCAAAACCCTAGGAAAGAGGTTGTAGGGTTTGAGAGGAAAATGAATGTTGATGGTTCATACTGGAAGCCTAAGCAGTACCCCAAAACCACATGGGTTGCTGGAAAGGAACCTTCAGTTGATCCGTCTAACTTATCTGGCTTCACTTGTGCTAATCCTATTGTCATTGATGAATCCTTTGATGCAAACTATAAACTGTTTAAGAATCAGAATGATGAAGTGTTAGCCAGGTATATTGGTACTAACTGCAAGAACTGGCCACCTATGAAGAAGATCTGGGTTCCCAAAGGTTGTCCTGAGAAGCTTCGAGTAAATGTCATCATGACACCACCTGGGAAGAAGACAAACCCTAGACCAAAGGCTTCATATGGTCCTAAGTCTTCATACAGACAATGGACTCACCTGAGTCACCCTAACGCCAATGTTTTGCACGGAAATTATACTCAGACCCATGAATATGAGCGTGTTTCCTCAAACCGCTATATTCACAAAACAAAGAACTTTTCTGCTTATTCTTATGAGTATTATTCTCCTGCTGCAAAACTATTTGCTAGGGCTCCAAAGCCAAAATTGTCACATGCTGCTCTTAGACTCATTGCTTCTAAGCCACCCCTGAAGATGTGGGTGGTTAAGAAGAATTAACTTTCTCTTGCAGGGAAAGGTCTCCAGCCGAAAATCAAAGGCGTCTGATGCTATTGCTGGGGACCTACAACAACTTGTAGGGCACAAGATCAAATGCCCAAATAGTCTTACTATGTATTTTGTTCCCGAATCGCTTGCCAATCATCCTATCTATCCTAACTTGGATCTAAGCTTTCATAATCCACTTGCACGTCAAATGTTTATGCTTCACATTGACTATTGGTGAAGCCTATCCCCCTAACTGCATTGTAGGGTATGACACCAAAGACTTCAGAATGGATTATGGACAGCAGATGCACAAATCATATGACTGGAGATCGAAGTCATCTTATGGACTCAACCTTACGTCCATCTAACAAGAGTCACATCACATTTGATAATACTGGTAAAAGCAAAGTATTGGGTCTAGGTAGAGTTGCAATCTCAAGGGATCAGCACATGGATAAAGTCATGCTTGTTGAATCCCTTGGTTTCAACTTAATGTCTGTCTCAATGCTTTGTGACTTAAACATGATTGTGATATTTGGAAAATATCGTTGCCTTGTACTAATGGAAACTGACAAGTCTCTAGTATTTGAAGGATACATGAAAGGTGATCTGTATATGGTAGATTTCTCAGCTGAACCGCAGATGGCCGTATGTCTTCTAGCAAAAGCTTCAGAGTGCTGGCTCTGGCATCGGAGGCTAGGACATGCCGACATGAGGAACTTGCACACTCTCGCGAAGAAGAAACACGTCATAGGCATCGAGGGCGTCAAGTTCAAGAAAGATCATCTGTGCGGTGCCTGCGAAGCTGGGAAGATGACAAGGGCCAAGCATCCCTCGAAGACAATCATGACGACATCCAAACCATTCGAGCTGCTTCACATGGACTTATTTGTCCCTACTCACTACTCCACGTCCACTACTACAGCTTGTCTCTATGGCTTCGTCATTGTTGATGATTATTCAAGATACACCTGGGTGCATATAATTCTCTACAAGACTGATGTGCAAGAAGTCTTCAGACGCTTCGCCAACCGTGCCATAAACAACTATGGCGTCAAGATCAAGCATATCAGAAGTGACAATGGGACTGAGTTGAAGAATACCGGCCTTGATCTTTATCTGGATACAATGGGAATCACTCATGAATTCTCATCTCCGTACACACCTCAGCAGAATGGCATCGTAGAGCGCAAGAACGGAATCCTAATTGAGATGGCTCGAACAATGCTCAATGAATACAAGACACCAAGAAAGTTCTGGCCCAAAGCTATTGATATTGCATGCCATATCATCAACTGTGTTTATCTTCACAAGCTTCTGAAGAAAACGTCCTATGAACTCCTTACTGGCAAGAAGCCAAATGTCAGTTACTTCAAGGTATTTGGAGCTAGGTGCTGGATCAAGGATCCACATCACAAATCAAAGTTTGCACCAAAAGCACATGAAGGTTTCATGCTCGGCTATGGAAAGGAATCACACTCCTACAGAGTCTTCAACATCTTTCTCTATAAAGTGGTTGAAACTTTGGATGTGCGGTTTGATGAAACAAATGGTTCACAAAGAGAGTTCCTGCCAAATGTGCTGGATGAAGCTACACCTAGTGAATCTATCAAGCTAATGGGAACAGGTCAAATCATGCCTTCTGAAGCACAACCTAACGAGGAACTCATCATTTCTGCTCCAAATCAACCTGAAGACAATGCTCAGCCTGAAGACAATCCTCCTGATGATGACAATGACCAGCAAGAGCAAAATCTTCGTCGAGCTCATCCTCGTGTTGCAAATGAAGTACAAGTTGAGAAGATAATTGACAACATAAATGCACCTGGTCCACTCACTCGTTCAAGAGCAACACAGCTAGCAAATTTCTGTGGGCACTTTGCATTTGTCTCAATATATGAACCCAAGAAAGTTGATGAAGCCTTTATGGAACCTGAATGGATTCAAGCAATGCAAGAAGAGCTTCAATAGTTTGAGCTGAACAACGTATGGGAACTTGTCAAGCGTCCTGACCCTCGCAAGCACAACATAATAGGCACAAAATGGATATATAGCAACAAGCAAGATGGGCATGGTCAAGTTGTCAGAAACAAAGCTCGTCTCGTTGCTCAAGGATAAACTCAAGTTGAAGGGATTGACTTCGATGAAACGTTTGCTCCTGTGGCTAGGCTTGAAGCTATTCGCGTACTGCTAGCCTATGCAAACCATCACAACATCCTTCTATATCAAATGGATGTGAAGAGTGCTTTTCTTAATGGCAAGATTGAAGAAGAAGTGTATGTTGCACAACCACTTGGCTTTGAAGATCCAAAACATCCTGATATGGTATACAAGCTCAACAAGGCACTGTATGGCCTCAAACAAGCCCCTCGTGCTTGGTATGACACACTCAAAGACTTCCTGAAGAGCAAAGGCTTCAAACCTGGTTCCCTGGATCCCACACTCTTCACGAAGACATATGATGGTGAACTTATTTGTCTGCCAAATCTATGTGGACGACATTATCTTCGGCTGCACTGACAAAAGATATAGTGATGAGTTCGGTCACATGATGCAAGAGCAATATCAGATGCCAATGATGGTGAGCTGAAGTTCTTCCTTGGTCTTCAAATTCGTCAGCAAAGCAACGACATCTTCATATCTCAAGAGAAATACCTCAAAGATTACCTGAAGAAGTTTGGTATGCAAGACTGCAAAGGATACACGACGCCTATGCCAACTAAAAGTCATCTGAGTCCCGACGCCAATGGTAAAGATTTTGATCAAAAGGTATACCACTCCATGATTGGTTCTTTACTTTATTTATGTGCATCTAGGCCAGATATTATGCTTAGTGTTTGCATGTGTGCTCGATTTCAAGCGGCACCAAAGGAATCGCATCACTTAGCTGTGAAGCGAATTCTTTGATATTTGGCTTACATCCCAACACTAGGATTATGGTATCCAAAGGGCTCAGAGTTTGATCTAGTTGGATTCTCAGATGCTGATTATGCGGTGATAAAGTTGATCGCAAGTCTACATCAGGCACATGTCACTTTCTGGGTCGATCACTTGTCTGTTGGTCTTCAAAGAAGCAGAACTGTGTATCACTCTCCACTGCTGAATCTGAATACATTACTGCTGGATCTTGCTGTGCTCAGCTTCTCTGGATGAAGCAAACTCTCAAGGACTATGGTGTCCATCTGAAGCATGTGCCACTCTATTGCGACAATGAAAGAGCCATCAAGATTGCCAACAACCCAGTTCAGCACTCGAAGACAAAGCACATTGAAATTCGTCATCACTTTCTCAGAGATCATGTCATGAAGGAAGATATTGATATCATACACGTCAACACTGAAGAGCAATTGGCTGATATCTTCACAAAGCCCTTGGATGAGAAAAGGTTTTGCAAGTTGCAGTGTGAGCTAAATATCTTAGAATCCTCAAATGTCCTGTAATCAGGAACACATCCTTACACTTATGCATATTGATGACTTAGATGTGCAACACACGAAGTAAAGTATATCTTCAATCAATGAAGACTTACACTCTGAGTGTGAATACATTAACATGGAATTTGACTTCGGAGCGCCACGATATTTGTGCGCCGTGTCTGGGTCTAATACTTCCTATACGGTGGGTAACGCCACCACCAAATCTTTGTTTGAAGTGTTTCTCTTGGCGTTACATTTGCAAAGTCTTCGCATTTGGTTTATCTTCTTATAGGACTTATATAGACTTGTGTTCTGTCCTCTACAACATTCACTTATAGCTATGTCTTCTTATTTGAATCTTTTGAACTAAGCGAATGTGATCGGACCCTAACCTCTCTATGCTTTCTCACCTCAAACTCTATCTATCCAAATCATATGCATTCTATTGGAACCGTCGAATATCTTCTCTGCGTCCTTGTCAGGAGAAGATACAGAGACAAACTTTAAATCTGTTTTTAATGCTCAATCCTTTATTCCTGAAACCCGGAGAAGCCGGAACGACCACCCCGACAGTCCAGGCATACGTGGGATCGTGAGACAACTCCCAATGTGTACATGTCCGCCACGTGTCCCTCAGATGTGAACAACAGGGGCACCTGTGTAATTGCGCTGTGCCGTCTCCCATCCTTATAAATGCACGTCCCATCACGGTCAAAAACTCTTCTACCACCTCTCCACCTCGACCAACCCTAGCGCCTCCGCTAGCTCTCGACGACGCCGGCGACGAAGCGCTTCGCTGCTGCGACCTCGTCGACGCCGTCTTCACGTCGGCCGCGGACATCGTCTTCTCCGCCGCCGCCGTAGGTGTCCTCCGTTGCCACGTTAGGGCACGGAAGATCGAACTGCTCGGCGTCCACTTCTTCTCCGTCTAGCAGTTCATCGTGTAGTAAATTAAAACTCTCTTTTTACCGTGTTCTTGATCCAATAGATTCATCCCTTTTACCAGAAGAAGTTTCTGCCTCCACATATTTAGATCTATCATGTCTGCATCTCATATCTTGCCTAGTACATTCACATATGCTTCACACATAGTTAGATTCCTCACTTGTACCTATTCTTGGATTCGTACAAATCTGGAACCAACTCTCTACATATAAGTGAATGTCTTCGCGCTATGAGGTCAGTGTCTTCAAAACTGATTTATCTTCAAAATCTTCTGAGAATGCATATGACCTCTTCCCCTCCCCTCGCATCTCTAATGCTATCACAGGTACATGTCCATGGGAGAATCACTTGGTTCTCATAGTCTTCATTCATTTGCAGAATTCTTGCAGCATCACATTCATTCTCCCGAAGCCAGTTCCTGTCTGACCAGCAGACGGAAGCCTTTGACTGCATTGAAGCCTTTCAGTTTGAATCCAATGGCCACTGAGAAATCTATTAGGAAGGGTGGCAGACAGCGCCGTGGCAACACCTCCAAAGATTTGCCTCCTGACCTCATTGAGATGTACAAAACTGATCCAGAGGAGGACTATAATCAGAGGAAGACTCGAATCCAATGGATTCGAAGATATTGGGCAGAACAATGGTTCAAGTACAGATTTGTGACCCAGGAGTATGCCGAGAAGAATGCCATCAAGCGACCCTGGGGAGAAATTCTATACAAGAATCTTCCACCCAGGACTCAGGCTGAAGCCATTGCTCAAGGCTTCTATCCTTGCATGGTCCATGGACCACAACCAGCAGATGCCGACCTATCATCACTGCTATGGTGTCGCAACGACAATCTGTTCAAGCGCAATCTTCAGTATGCTAAGAACTCGGCCAAGGAAGACAAGAAGACTTGGGGATTAGACTTCAATCATGTCCCCTCTGCGCCTCGTGCCGATGGCACTCGCGAAGCTGAACAAAATCTGGTTGGCCCCTTCTACAACTTAGAAGGTCTCATCAGTCATATAAGGGTTCAAGGGGTAGATGTGGATCAACCTGCAGACGACATTGATTCTGATGAAGCGCCTGCTTCTCCGAAGCCAAAGAAGAAGAAGAAATCCAAGGCTTCGAAGAACACTCCACCAACTGCTTCAAGAGTGAAGCCCTTAGCCACTGCTCCACCTGCACCAAGTGTGTAATCTGAAGAGCACTCTCGCATATCCAAGAGCAAGCAACTAAGGAAGAAACCCTTGCACAACCCCAGTCGAGCTCTGACTCCTGATGCTGTTATAAAGAACACAAATGAAGCTATTGATCTATCAAGTGATGAAGATCTAGCTGATGACGCTCTTGAGCAATTGATCAAGAGCAAGCAAGATGCAGAAATCTTCAATGATTTGCACCTCTTTGACGTGGAAGTACTGAACAACTTCATTGATGAGTGGTTTGACACCCCCAATCTCAGCTTTGACGATCTGCAACTTCCAGTCGACCTAAGCGTCTCCTTCAATGGCGCCATTGCTTCTGAGCTAGATCTTGCTCAGAGAATTGTTGAGCTGAAGCAAAAGATTGACTATGAAAAGGCTCAGTTCAAGAAGCATGTGGCCAAGCTCAGCGTCCAAGAAGTCCAGAATTTCAAAGTCATGATGCATGAGCTCAAGGAAGCCTTTCACAAAAGGCGTGAAGAAGCAAAAGGTTGTCGTGAGCGCACCAAGGCCTTGGCTGCCAAGTGTGTCCAAGCTTACAATGAAGCTGAAAATAGCAAGGCCCTTAGGAGTCCTGGCATCGACCCCAGGATGGCTGCCAAGAAGAAGAAGAAGCCAACTGTGGCCCAAGCTGAAGAATCAAGGCAGGAAGAACCTAGCATTGTCTTCCCTGCCAGCATGACAGGCACGAAGCCTAAGGTCCCCACAGTTGCTTCAGAGCTCAAAAAGACAAAGGTGGCTGAAGCTGAAGCGCACAAGCATAAAACCAAGAACACCCCTGATGAAGCCAATGCTCCACCCACCAAGAAGCGCAAAATCAAGAAGGTCCGGGCTGCTCCCACAGAGCCCCTTGTCGTCGAGCCAATCTCTGTTGCTCGTCCTGCATCTGCAAACCAAGTACGTCGTTTGACTGTGCATGAGCCTGCTCCCACAGAGGCCCATGAAGACATTCCAGGTGTTGACCCCACCGCAGCTGAAGACATTGGTCCTCAAGACAATGTTGAAGATGATGAAGTCCTTCCTCAGATCGAGTATAATGTGGTGTCGGTGTACTAAGGTAGGGGTACCTCAGTACCCCAACTTGTGCACGGGCAGTTGCAGCTTCCCGCGGCAGGGTTTACCGCGTGCTCGCCGGAGACCTTCCTGCTCCCTATCAAACCATTCAAAAACAAAGTATACAAGAAAGAAGATCGAGACCCCGGCAAGAGGAGCTTGCCGGGAAGGCCGTACCAGGCTCAAGACTGCCCCACTAGCACAAGGCCCTGGCAAGAGGAGCTTGCCAGGAAGACTAGAAGACAACGCCTCGGCGCTATATGCGCCCCGGCAAGGGCCCGGAGAGCGGCAAGCTCCCGGGCCCGGCAAGATCAAGGCCCCGGCAAGGTGCTGGCCGGGAAGGCTGCGCTGTGTGCCCGCGCTCCAGCTCATCGGCCCACGCGTCGCCCTGGGGCCTATCCAGGGACGCGTGGCGGATGGCTGTGCAGCCTGGGGGACACGGTGGCACTCCACGGTGGTGGATCCATCGCCGTGGCGAACGGAGACGCTAGGGCAGGAGCTTTCGGGGTCGACGGCGACGGGCATTAAATGCCCTTGTCCCCCACTGTCAAAGTAGGTATAGACCACTGTTCTGCACTGTAGCTCCACTGTTCCCGCACTGTTACAACTACCACCTCTTTTACGTTTTTACCCCTTTTTCCTACGTTGACACCTGTCGGTGACCCCTTGCACTATAAAAGGAGGCCCATGCACAACGTGGAGGGGGTTCGGAACCTAGATCACTCTCACGCTCGGTGTAGCTGCTTCTTCAAGCTCCCGAGCACTCAAACTCAATACACAACCAAGCAGGAGTAGGGTTTTACGCGTCTATCGCGGCACGAACCTGGGTAAAACTGCCCGCGTGCTCGCTACGATCTGCTCTTTGTGCTCCCTCCGCCCTCGTACCGCACAGACAAAGGGGCTCCGGTCCCATAGGTGTTCGTGGCGGACAGTTTCCCCCGACATCTTTGGCGCGCCAGGTAGGGGGCGTCGAGGTTGTGCGAACCTGATCCGGTGTTCGCGCGGGCGCATTCTTCACCAACCTCTCCGAATTCGTCAACTGCACCAGCAACAGCTCCATGGCCCCGAAGAAGAAGGCTTCGGAGGTCGGAGGCCCGTCTGCGTCTCACCCGCCGCCACCGGAGCCAACGGTGGGCGGGGGAGAGGCCGTCGGAAGGGTGGTCGCCGGCGAGGACACTCACGGCGCCACCAGATCCAAGAACAGGACGGACGACCGAACCTCGGTCTCCGTGGACGCGCCGCGTCCGTCTCAGCACACGACAACCCAGCAGCGCCATACCACGGGAGGTGGTATCCGCTTGCTGGGGCAAGGCCAAACCGGAGGCTCGCGAGACGCCCCGGACCCCCGTCCGGGCACAAGCAAAGCGAAGGCGCCGGCGCGGGACCCCGCTCCTTCTAACGTTGTTAGAAGTCCGAGCGTATCCCGCTCCTCGCACCGCTCGCCCGCGTTCCCCTCCACTCCAGCAGAAGCGCTCGCAAGGGCGCAACTGCTCCTCGACTTCCCTCCAGCGGCCGACAAGGCCGAAGAATGGAGGGCCACCATCCGGAGCCTGATAGACTTCGCCAACAACGATTCTCCACAGCAGCCATCGACCTCACGGCCACGGCAAGCTGAGAAGACGAAGGCTGACGGCGACAAGACTGCCGGGGGTGCGACAAGCGTGCACTCCCCGCCGCAGAAGCAGAAGACGCCGCCCCGCCGGAACAACGCCGACGACGGCTCCACGGCCTCGTCGGACCCGCGGGCTCGTCGGGACCAGCGCCAAGTCCTCGACGACCGGCGAGAAGAAGACGCTCGGACCACAATCGAGCGCCGCCGAGAAGCTCGGCGACAATCAGACAAGAGAGCTGGGAACACTGTCGACGCGCACGCGCCCGGTGAGCCAGGCGACTTGCCGTACGCGGCAGGCTGCCCTGCGTTCACCCGCGAGCTGCGGCGGTCCAGTGGCCCAGCATGAAGAATTTTAAGCCCGACGTACCGGAGAAGTACGACGGCAAGACGCACCCCTCGGAATTCCTCATCGTCTACACCATCGCAGTGCAAGCTGCCGGGGGGCGCGACGAGAAGATCTTGGCGAACTACTTCCCGCTCGTGCTAAAGCCGAACGTCCGTTCGTGGCTTATGCACTTGCCGGAAGGTTCTATCTCTTCTTGGGCCGACCTTTGCAACCAGTTTGTTGGCGCCTTCACCGGCGGCCACAAACCCCACGGCCAGGAGAGCGATCTCCACATCTTGGCCCAGAAGGAAGGCGAAACCCTGCGCAAGTACATCCAACGCTTCAGCCGTGTGCAGCACAACATCCCCGATGTCCACCCTGCCGCGGTTATCAGCGCGTTCCACCAGAACGTGCGTAACCGCCGCATGCGTGAGGAAATGGCGATGACCAAGATTCGGGATGTCAGCGAGCTCTATACTCTGGCTGACAAGTGCGCATGCGCGGAAGAGGGGAGGAGACTCCCCGGGGAGGATGCTGGCGCAGGAGGAAGCGACAGCGACGACGCCGCCCCGGCAAAGAAGAGCCGGCGGCGGAATAACAGAAGGAAGGGCAAGAAAGAGGTGCTTGCCGTCGAGAAGTCCGGCAAGGAGGCCCCCGCCAAGCAAGCGCAGGCTGGCGGTTCCGGCAAGGAGCCTGCCCCTGCAGCGGCGGCCGACAAGCCGGGCAGCTCCGACAAGCAATACTGTAAGATCCACCGCACCAAGGGTCACGATCTCTCCAACTGCAAACGCGTCGAGTATCTCGTCGAGCAGCAGAAAGCTGAGTACGAGAGGCGCGACAAGGAGAAGGCCCAAGGTGGCGGGGAGGAGACAAGCAAGAAGCGGCCGTTCAACGGCCGGGGAGGGCGCCGCGGCAAGGCCAAGCAGCGGCAAGGAGATCGACCTCCCCGGGGCCGCGACAAAGACGAAGAGGACGATGACGAAGACATGGAGGACGAGGAGAACAGCGAGCAGGAGTTCCAGAAGGCCACGGAGGTCCTGTGCGTCGACGGCGGCGCCTCCCTGCACGCCTCCCACCGCCAACTAAAGCAGTGGGTGCGCGAGGTAAACGCAGCGGAGCCGCCCGTGGAGTCGCGCAGGCTCCTCAAATGGTCCAGCACGCCCATCATTTTTGATCTTGAGGATCACCCTGACCGCACCACTGCGGTCGGGTGCTTGCCGATGCTGGTTTCTCCCACCATCCGCAACCTCAAGGTCACCAAAATGTTGGTTGACGGCGGGGCCGGGCTGAACTTGATCTCCTCTGCTGTGATCAAGAAACTCCAAATTCCGGATGGCGAGCTCGAAGAGACCGGTTCATTCCAAGGAATCAATCCGGGAAGGAGCAAGCCCAAGGGAAAGATCACTCTGCCGGTGACCTTTGGCGGGGAGCTCAACTTCAGAACTGAGCGCATCACTTTCGACGTCGCCGATATTCCGTTGCCCTACAATGGAATACTTGGCCGTCCTGCCCTCGCCAAGTTCATGGCAGCTTCCCATTATGCTTACAACGTACTCAAAATGCCGGGGCCGATAAGCGTCATCACTGTCCATAGCGACAAGAAGGATGCGCTTATCTGCGCCGACAAGATCTACCGGGATGCGGCAGCCGCGGCCGAGAAGGATACTCTTGCCGCTGAAGCTCCCGGGGGGAAGAAGACGAAGACCAAGTCCGGCAAGTGCTCTGGGACCCACTCCGGCAACCGCACCTCCTCGGAGTGCTGCGCTGCCGTCGAGGACGTTCCATCGAGCTCCACCGGCAAGAGTAAGAAAGGAATGGCCGCTCCTCCGGCAACCAAGAAAGTGTCCGCCAAGGAGGACGGCACTGGTGGTACCTTCACCATCAGTGCCACCCTTGACAGCAAATAGGAAAGCGCGCTCGTTGCCTTCCTGCGGGCGAATGTCGATGTGTTTGCCTGGCAACCATCTGACATCCCCGGTGTTCCCAGGAAGGTGATTGAGCACAAGCTTGCTGTTTGTCCTCATGCGCGGCCCATCAAGCAGAAAGTGAGGAAGCAAGCCGTGGAGCGCCAAGAGTTCATCAACGAAGAAATCAAGAAGCTAGAAGCAGCAGGCCTAGTTAGAGGTGTGATCCATCCGACGTGGTTGGCAAATCCAGTCGTCGTGCGCAAGGCCAATGGGAAATGGAGACTGTGTATAGACTTCACCGATGTGAATAAAGCATGTCCCAAGGATCCATTCCCTTTGCCGCGCATTGACCAGATCGTTGACTCCACTGCCGGATGTGAGCTACTCTGTTTTCTTGATGCATACTCAGGCTATCACCAGATTTTCATGGCCAAGGAGGATGAAGAGAAGACTGCATTTATCACTCCATGTGGCACTTATTGCTTTATTCGCATGCCATTTGGATTGAAGAATGCAGGCTCAACCTTTGCAAGGGTAGTATACACTGCTTTTGAGCCACAGATCCACAGGAATGTAGAGGCTTACATGGATGACATCGTGGTGAAGAGCAAGAGCAAGGAAACCCTGATCCAAGATTTGGAAGAGACGTTTCAGAACCTGCGCAGGATACAGCTCAAGTTGAACCCCGAGAAGTGCGTCTTTGGAGTCCCCTCCGGCAAGCTTCTCGGGTTCTTTGTATCACAGAGGGGGATTGAAGCCAACCCCGACAAGATTAAAGCCATTGAGCAGATAGAGGCCCCAAAGCGCGTCAAGGATGTCAGGAGGCTTGCAGGTTGCGTGGCTGCCCTCAGTAGGTTCATTTCAAAGTCTGCGGAACGCGCCCTACCCTTCTTCAAAATTTTGAAGAAGGCAGGTCCCATGAAGTGGACTCCGGAAGCGGAGGCGGCGCTGCAGGATTTGAAACGGTACCTGTCCTCCACTCCAATACTTGTCGCACCTAGACCACAGGAAAAGTTGTTGCTATACCTAGCGGCAACCAACCAGGTGGTTAGTGCTGCGTTAGTAGCGGAGAGGGAGTCCGACGAGGAGTCAGCACCACCGGCAAGCGAATCCAGCGACAAGCAGGGGGCTGCCCCGGCAAGCTCTGGCCCCGACAAGGATGACTCTGCGCAGGAGCAAGGAGAGGTGCGGAAGAAAATGGTGCAGCGCCCAGTGTATTTTGTAAGTTCCCTTCTCCAGGGGGCTAGATCAAGATACTCTGGTGTGCAAAAATTGCTTTTCGGCCTCCTCATGGCCTCGAGAAAGCTGCGCCATTACTTCCAAGCCCATGAGATAACAATGGTCACTCGCTTTCCGCTGAAGAGGATATTGCACAACCCAGAAGCAACAGGCAGGATCGTTGAGTGGGCACTGGAGCTGTCGAGCTTTGGACTCAAGTTTGAAAGTACTTCAACTATACAGAGCCGAGCTTTGGCAGAGTTCATAGCTGAGTGGACCCCAACGCCCGATGAAGAAGTTCAAGAAACAAGTGTACCCGTACAAGAAGCGACAAGTGAATGGGTAATGTATTTTGACGGTGCCTTCTCGCTGCAAGGCGCCGGTGCTGGCGTGGTTCTCATCGCGCCCACCGGAGAGCTCCTCAAATACGTTATCCAGATGCACTTTCCCAGGGAGCAAGCGACAAACAACACTGCTGAATATGAAGGCTTGCTTGCCGGCCTCAGGATTGCGGCCGAACTTGGGATCAGGAAGCTGATTGTGCGGGGAGATTCTCAGTTGGTAGTCCGACAAGTTAACAAGAGCTATCAGAGCCCTTTGATGGAAGCTTATGTCGATGAAGTGAGGAAGCTTGAGGAGCGCTTTGAAGGTCTACAGATGGAGCACGTCCTGAGAGCTCAAAATGAAATTGCAGACGGCCTTTCAAAGTGCGCTGCGATGAAGTTACCTGTGGAACCAGGGACCTTCTTGCTCAAGCTGACTCAACCATCCGTTACACCATCAGTTGGGCAGTCCAAGAAAAGAAAGTTGGTCTCCGGCGACTACTTGCCGGCGGATCTTCCTGAAACCGCCGCCAAGGTCCCCAAGATCAAAAACAACAACGCTGAGGAACAGTTTGCTCCTGCAAGTCCTCGGGCTTGTACAGTTGAAGCAAGTGTTCCCGACAAGCCTCGCCCCGGCGAGCTTGCCGGGGGACCATCAGCTCCGGCAGGGCCAGAGGTCCTCGCCGTAGAAGCTGAGGTTCCCGCAGCGGCCCTCGAGCCTTTAGTCCTTGCCGTCGAGCCTCAGGCTCCGGCATGGGCATAGCAGATCGTCTGTTCCCTTCAAACTGGAGAACTTCCCGACGACCCTCAAGAAATAGAGAAGATAACCAGGCAGTCAAGTATGTACCAGTTCGTGGATAACGAGCTGTACAGAAGAAGACTCAATGGTGTCAGGTTGAAGTGCATCTCCAGGGAAGACGGACAGAAGCTGTTGGCGGAAATACACGGAGGCATATGCGGCCACCACATTGGCGCAAGGGCGCTTGCCGGGAAAGCTTTCCGGCAAGGGTTCTTTTGGCAAGAAGCCCTCCAAGATGCAACTGCACTAGTAACCAAGTGTGAAGCGTGCCAGTTCCATGCAAAGCAGATTCATCAGCCAGCTCAAGCTCTCCAAACAATCCCTTTATCCTGGCCCTTCTCGGTCTGGGGGCTCGATATCCTCGGCCCTTTCCCTCGAGCTGTCGGGGGCTTTGAGTACTTGTACGTTGCAATCGACAAGTTCACAAAGTGGCCAGAAGTGGAGCCGGTGAGGAAGGTGACAGCACAGTCAGCAGTCAGGTTCTTCAGGTCAATTGTTTGCCGTTTCGGGATCCCTAACAGGATCATCACCGACAACGGTACACAATTCACTAGTCGCACCTTCATGCAGTACGTCCAAGACCTTGGCGCCAAGGTCTGTTTCGCTTCTGTTGCTCACCCGAGGAGCAACGGTCAAGCGGAGAGGGCAAATGCTGAAGTGCTGCGCGGACTCAAGACAAGGACCTTCGACAGGCTGCGCAAGTGTGGAAGAAATTGGATAGAGGAGCTACCGGCGGCTCTTTGGTCAATCAGGACGACACCAAGTCGAGCCACCGGACAGACACCTTTTGCTCTAGTCTATGGAGCAGAAGCAGTTCTCCCCACGGAACTCGTATACGGATCTCCTCGAGTGCTCGCTTATGATGAGCTCGAGCAAGAGCAACTGTGGCAAGATGACGCATTGCTCCTCGAGGAGGGACGTCTCCAGGCTGCTGTACGAGCTGCTCGATACCAGCAAGCCTTGCGTCGCTACCATAGCCGCAAGGTCAAGGCCAGGAGTCTCGAGGAAGGCGACCTTGTTCTTCGGCGTGTTCAGTCCGCTAAGAATTCCAACAAGTTGACGCCGAAGTGGGAAGGCCCTTATCGGGTGAGACAAGTCACGAGGCCCGGCGCCGTTCGCCTCGAGACCGAAGAAGGCTTACCGGTGAGCAACTCCTGGAACATAGAGCATCTTCGCAAGTTTCACCCCTAAGGCGCGGTTGCCGTGATCCGCTCCGGCAACCACCTTTTGTACAAGCTTTGCCGCTGTTGCATGTAACCCTTTGTACAAAGCTGGGCGCAGACCCCGTGCATCAGTAAAGTTCTCGTGTTTTTCGCACCGATTGCCTTTTGCATGCTTTTCTTTGCTATTTGCATGTTCTGTTTGGCATTTGGTGCAACACTCAAGTATATGGTAAGCATTAGCACGCCGAAAGGCCATATACTTGTTTCCCTCTACCTTTTCTTTCCTCTTAAGCAGAAGGAACGTTCCTCGCGCACAAGTTTGCCGGGGGGGAGGAGGTGGAGGAGGAACCAAGTGCTGTTCAAGAAAGAGAAGCCTTACCGGAAAGCAAGCAATATGAGCAAGCAACATATGAAAGCTAAGTTGTTAGAGTTTGACCAGTTCAAATTTTAAATTTTAGTTGTCTTCCTTGAACAATCACACTTTGTATGGAAAACCTGTGCGCGGAGGAACCTACCCGTAGCTTGCCGCACCCTTATCTTGTTTTCGAGTTCGCTCAACGATTTAAGTGAGCTGCGACAAGTGTCGCGCCCTTGCTTCGTTTCCGAGTACGCTCAGCAAGCTAAGTGCGTTGCGACTAGCTGCGGCAAGGTTGCTTGCCGGTGAAGACCTTGGCCAGCAGGCTGCTCAGAGTCCAGCACTCAGCGCTCGCGGCAAGGTCCCTTGCCGGCAAGCTCCCCGGGAGCGTAGGGTGAAAAACATACAAAGTCAAGGATTAAGACAAGGAAGATAACATTGCACTGATTAATCAAAATAAGATAAATATCTTACAAAGGATAACTTGTCGCAATGGACTAATGAGTTCATAACATAATGTGCAGCAAAAAAAAAGAGATAAAGATAACGGAGCCCTAATCTACGCGGTCGCCCTCCTTCCTGCCGAGCTTAGCCACCTTGGCGATGATGTGGGCGACCTGCTCCTTCAGGGCCTCCGTGTCCGCATCAGCCGGCAAGCTGCGAAGAACGTTGGTGAGATTGATCCCCGGGTTGCGGTACACGATCTTCGTCAGCACCCGCTCCAGAGTTCCCGCGCAGAGCAGACGCGACTCCTCGGCCAGCTGCGCGGGGATTTGGTTCCGGAGACCTGCCAGGGCCGGCGCGATCCCTCTGAAGAAGAGGCTGAGCTTGGCGCTGTGCGGGAGATCCGGATCCGGCGAGTAGATGAGATGTTCAACCTTCAGCGCCAGCAGCTCCTGGTCAATGTTGGACGCAGAGGATACCAAGTCTTCGGTCCATACCTCAATGGTCTGGCGGAAGAGCTCGGATGCCTTGTTGACGCTGTCCACCAAGGTCCGCTCCTTGCGGAGCTCCTCCTTCAGCTTGGTCTCCTGAGCCCGGGCAGCGTCGAGTGAATCCTTCAGAGTAGTGACCTTCAGCTCCAAGTCCTCGATGGAGTCCTTGGCGGCCTTCAACTCGTCGCCCCTCTTGGAGAGGCTCACCTGGAGCTCTGAATTTGTGTGGGCGTCCTTCTCGCGCTCCGTGATGAGCGCGGCAACCTTTTCCGCGCTCACCTTCAGCGCCTTCTCCAGCTGCACGACCTTGGCGGCAAGCTCCTTCTTGGCGTTTTCCGCGGCAACCGCGGCGGCTTTCGCCTCCTTCAACTCCCCGCCAAGGGCCGTCTCGCGAGCGGCGAGGTCCTCCTCATGGGAGTCGAGCTCGACCTTCCGCTGCGCGAGCTCTCCTTCTCGCCGGGACAGCTCCACCCCGGCGAGCCGCTGCTGTTCCTCAGCTTCGGCCTTCTCCAGCACCCATTCTTGGTACTCGCCGGCGAGACGCTCGCGCTCCTCCGCCACCTCACGGAGGGCCGCCTGGTTGGCGGCGCTGAGCTCTGCCGCGCGCTTCTCCATCTCCGCGGCGGCCTTGGCGGCAAGGGCTTCCCGGGAGGCGAGTTTCGCCTGCCTGGCCCGGTAAAGGGCCAGGAGCTGGTGGAGCAGCTTCTCCTCCTCGGGCCCCTCACTCCCGCCGGGCGCCTCGACGATCTTCAGGCCTGCGGAGGCGAGGACTTCTCCGTCAAACGCCTCGCCCTCCGCGGGAGCTCGCGATGAAGACCCCCAAGGCATCTGGATGAAGACGCCACTTCCGTATCCGCCGCACCCCACCGTAACGGCACGCGTCGATCGCGGCGTCGTGGGATGGGACGTGCCCACGATCTCTTAATGGAAAGGGCGAAACGCCCCCCACTCCCCCATAAAAGCAGAGGAAGCAGGCGCGGTTCCCCTCCTTGCGCTTTCATTGCATCGTCTTCTTCCTCCAGAGATCTCTCTTGCGCTCTGCCTCCACACCTCCGCCGCCGCCGAGCTCTTCGTCCCCCTCCTTCCGCCGCGTCCGCCATGGCCCCAAAGACTGACAAGGCGAAGGCGGAGAAGTCCAAGAGGGAGAAGTAGGAGCAAGCGGCGAAGCTCGCCGCGTATCGGAAGCAGCATCTCGTCTTCCCGCCGAGGCTCGGCGCGCGGGAGCTCTGGAACAAGTACTACTTGTTCTGGGCCAAGGAAACCAAGGCGCATCCCCGCACACGAGCATATCCGGCCGCCGCCAAGGACAGCTACCCCGGCGGGTACTACTTCTTCGCAGCTTTCTTTCACTGCGGTCTGTGTCCTCCTTTCTCGAATTTCTTCTGTGATGTCATGCACACCTACGGCCTCCACCTCCTTGACTTCACCCCCAACGCCATTCTCACCATGGCGGTTTTCGCACACATGTGCGAAAACTTCATTGGGGTACAGCCCAATGTAGCGCTTTTTAGGCACTTTTTCACTCCTAGAGCAGAGGCCGATGCCCCCCTCTCCGGAGGTCCAAAACTAGT
Organism: Secale cereale; assembly: GCA_902687465.1. Taxonomy (NCBI): domain Eukaryota; kingdom Viridiplantae; phylum Streptophyta; class Magnoliopsida; order Poales; family Poaceae; genus Secale; species Secale cereale. Next base: position 365,799,206 of record LR738713.1, on the reverse strand, counting down.
CGGGGGAACAGTGCAGAACAGTGGTCTATACCTACTTTGACAGTGGGGGACAAGGGCATTTAATGCCCGTCGCCGTCGACCCCGAAAGCTCCCGCCCTAGCGTCTCCGTTCGCCACGGCGATGGATCCACCACCGTGGAGTGCCACCGTGTCCCCCAGGCTGCACAGCCATCCGCCACGCGTCCCTGTATAGGCCCCAGGGCGACGCGTGGGCCGATGAGCTGGAGCGCGGGCACACAGCGCAGCCTTCCCGGCCAGCACCTTGCCGGGGCCTTGATCTTGCCGGGCCCGGGAGCTTGCCGCTCTCCGGGCCCTTGCCGGGGCGCATATAGCGCCGAGGCGTTGTCTTCTAGTCTTCCTGGCAAGCTCCTCTTGCCAGGGCCTTGTGCTAGTGGGGCAGTCTTGAGCCTGGTACGGCCTTCCCGGCAAGCTCCTCTTGCCGGGGTCTCGATCTTCTTTCTTGTATACTTTGTTTTTGAATGGTTTGATAGGGAGCAGGAAGGTCTCCGGCGAGCACGCGGTAAACCCTGCCGCGGGAAGCTGCAACTGCCCGTGCACAAGTTGGGGTACTGAGGCGGCAACTTTTCTTGTATACTTGTCGGCGGAGGGGTCGGCAGCCGGCGCAGCATCTGATGCTCCCGCCGCCTCCGGGTCGGCGGTGCGGTCGCCGTCCCCCTCCCCGGCCGCTGCGTCTGCAGCCGGAGCAGTCTCCTGCGCGGCCGGCTCGGCGGCTCTCGCCGCGTCCTCGACGACAGGAACGTCGCCGCCGCCGCCCTGCGCGCCCTCCTCGTCCTCGATGTTGATGACCTCAGTCTCCATCGGCTCGGGAGGAGGAGGATCTAAAAAGAAGAAGAAGAAAAAGAAGTTCAAGATTCAAGCAAATATCCAAAAAGAAACGAAGCCAAGAAGACGAATCACAAGACATACCTTGGCGGACGTCCTCAGCGGCGGGCTCCCTCGCCGGGGAGCTCGGCCTTGTCGGAGTGACCGCCCTCGCCGGGCTGCTCGCCCTTGGCGGGGTACTCTGCCTTGGCGGAGTACCCGCCCTTGGCGGAGCACTCTCCCTTGCCGGAGAGTTCGGCCTTGGCGGGGACGGCGGGGCCTGCGGCTCCTCGACGACGATCTCCGGGCGTTCTTCCCGCTGTGGCTCCACCTCTGCACAAATCAAGATAAGAAACATCAAGATATGAAGACAAGACCAATCCTCAGGCGTACCCCGACAAGCGAAAGAGTAAAACCCAGACTTACGCTGGGGGCTGCGCTGGGGGCTGCGCTGGGGGCTGCTCCTCGGAGCAGCGCTCGGGTCCGGCAGGCTCGGCTCCGGCACACCTCCTGTTGCCGCGGCGGCTGAGTCTCCCGCGGCCTCGACCACAGGCGCCTTGGCCTTCTTCGCCGCGCGCTGAGTCAAGGTCCTGAAATCAAAGCAATGAACAGAGTCAGCATCAACAGAAATCAAGACAAAACTCGAGAAGGCGTAAGGTCCTGGATCCTTACTCCTGGTCCTCCTCGTTGTCCTCGCTCAGGGCGGAGAAGTCGTACTCCACCGTGGGCGCGTCGGCGCGAGGAGCGGAAGACGAAGATTCCCTCGCGCGCTTGGTGGTCCCAGGGGCTGGGGGCTGCGAAGACCCAGCCCCTGTGGTAGCCGGCGCCCGAGGAGCGGGCGGAGGCGCTGCTCCGCTCCGAGAAGACCCCTGTCGGCTCGGCGCCGGCCTGCGAGGCGCCTCCGTCGTGGCCCGCGCGCGGGCCGCCTCTGCTGTGGCTGGTGCGCCGGTCGCCCTTGGCGCGGCTTGGCTCCCCCGGGGAGCTGCCCGGCGAGCTGGTTGTTGCCGGGGCGCCTGCGCCCTCTCCCCCGTCGCCGTCTTGCGGAGACGCTTCGGTGGAGACTGCCTTGGGCTTGCCGGGGGCGGGGAGCTCTCCGACGAGGAGAGGTCGTCGGCGTAGAGCTCCGTAGATCCGCCGGAGTCCTCGGCCTCTTCCTCCTCCTCTTCCCCGGCCGGCTCGCTGGGCCCAGCGCCCTGCGCTGCGGCCTCTTTCCCCTTGGCGCCTCCGCTCCCTCCGGCGCCTCCGCTCCTCGCGGCGCCTCTGTTCCCTCCGGCGGCACCCTCCATTGCCGCGGCCTCGGCCGCGATTCCATGGATCCTAGAGTGCCTCAGCGAGGGGACCCCGGCGAGCGCGTCGGGAGGGAGCTGCAGCAGTCTGCGGATCTCCGCCTCCTCCGCCTGGCTGGCCGCATCCGCAGCCTCCGCCTCAGCAGGCGTGTACCCGAAGTCTCCTGCCGCTGCGGCTGCAGCGGCCTCTTCAGCCCGAGAAGCCATATAGGCGATCTCCTGGTCGGTGGTGTCCCGCGTGTGCTCCTTGATGTCACTCTTGTTCTTCGCCACCTCCACGAGGTTGTCGTAGAAGTTGAGGACGTCGATGGGCTTGGGCGCGATCCACGTGCGGTCCACGCCGTGCGAGTCGCACGCGGGCATCATAGCGAGGATACGGTCCCGGACGATGTTGTTGCAGAGCGGCACCACTCCCCGGGGAGCTCGGAACCACTCAGGGTGTGCCGGGTCATACTTGAAGAGTTCCCGGACCATCCCCCTCAGCTCGAGCGTCGTGAAATTGAAGTTGAGCCCGGGGCGCAGCCTCATTATGTCCGCCGGGCCGCCGTACTCCCAGGCCGGCCTCTTCCTGTCTTGGAGAGGGGCGATGCGGCGGCGAAGGAAGTCTGCGCCCACCTCAGCAACGGACAGCTGTGCCACCCGAAGACGAAGAATCCGGACGAGGGCGATGTCGAGCTTGATGTCGTCCGAATCTAGCTCACTCCAGTCCCTGCCGCGCACGATGGGCGTTGTGCGGGGCGCGGTGAAAGCTTGCGGCTGGTCTTCGACGACCCAGCACCACTCCGCGCGCCACTCCTCCCACTTGCCGCGGAGCTCTCCCGGCAAGTAGGACCCCTTCTTGTTCAGACGGAAGACCCAGGAAATTCCTCCGGAGAGGGGGGCATCGGCCTCTGCTCTAGGAGTGAAAAAGTGCCTAAAAAGCGCTACATTGGGCTGTACCCCTATGAAGTTTTCGCACATGTGTGCGAAAACCGCCATGGTGAGAATGGCGTTGGGGGTGAAGTCAAGGAGGTGGAGGCCGTAGGTGTGCATGACATCACAGAAGAAATTCGAGAAAGGAGGACACAGACCGCAGTGAAAGAAAGCTGCGAAGAAGTAGTACCCGCCGGGGTAGCTGTCCTTGGCGGCGGCCGGATATGCTCGTGTGCGGGGATGCGCCTTGGTTTCCTTGGCCCAGAACAAGTAGTACTTGTTCCAGAGCTCCCGCGCGCCGAGCCTCGGCGGGAAGACGAGATGCTGCTTCCGATACGCGGCGAGCTTCGCCGCTTGCTCCGACTTCTCCCTCTTGGACTTCTCCGCCTTCGCCTTGTCGGTCTTTGGGGCCATGGTGCACGCGGCGGAAGGAGGGGGACGAAGAGCTCGGCGGCGGCGGAGGTGTGGAGGCAGAGCGCAAGAGAGATCTCTGGAGGAAGAAGACGATGCAATGAAAGCGCAAGGAGGGGAACCGCGCCTGCTTCCTCTGCTTTTATGGGGGAGTGGGGGGCGTTTCGCCCTTTCCATTAAGAGATCGTGGGCACGTCCCATCCCACGACGCCGCGATCGACGTGTGCCGTTACGGTGGGGTGCGGCGGATACGGAAGTGGATTCGGCGCGCCGCGGGCCGCGGGTACCCGTGCACTGTTTTGGGCCTGGCCCAACAGCGCTCGGCACCGTGTGTGGCCCAAGCCCGGGGGCTCCTGTCGGTGTACTAAGGTAGGGGTACCTCAGTACCCCAACTTGTGCACGGGCAGTTGCAGCTTCCCGCGGCAGGGTTTACCGCGTGCTCGCCGGAGACCTTCCTGCTCCCTATCAAACCATTCAAAAACAAAGTATACAAGAAAGAAGATCGAGACCCCGGCAAGAGGAGCTTGCCGGGAAGGCCGTACCAGGCTCAAGACTGCCCCACTAGCACAAGGCCCTGGCAAGAGGAGCTTGCCAGGAAGACTAGAAGACAACGCCTCGGCGCTATATGCGCCCCGGCAAGGGCCCGGAGAGCGGCAAGCTCCCGGGCCCGGCAAGATCAAGGCCCCGGCAAGGTGCTGGCCGGGAAGGCTGCGCTGTGTGCCCGCGCTCCAGCTCATCGGCCCACGCGTCGCCCTGGGGCCTATCCAGGGACGCGTGGCGGATGGCTGTGCAGCCTGGGGGACACGGTGGCACTCCACGGTGGTGGATCCATCGCCGTGGCGAACGGAGACGCTAGGGCGGGAGCTTTCGGGGTCGACGGCGACGGGCATTAAATGCCCTTGTCCCCCACTGTCAAAGTAGGTATAGACCACTGTTCTGCACTGTAGCTCCACTGTTCCCGCACTGTTACAACTACCACCTCTTTTACGTTTTTACCCCTTTTTCCTACGTTGACACCTGTCGGTGACCCCTTGCACTATAAAAGGAGGCCCATGCACAACGTGGAGGGGGTTCGGAACCTAGATCACTCTCACGCTCGGTGTAGCTGCTTCTTCAAGCTCCCGAGCACTCAAACTCAATACACAACCAAGCAGGAGTAGGGTTTTACGTGTCTATCGCGGCCCGAACCTGGGTAAAACTGCCCGCGTGCTCGCTACGATCTGCTCTTTGTGCTCCCTCCGCCCTCGTACCGCACAGACAAAGGGGCTCCGGTCCCATAGGTGTTCGTGGCGGACAGTTTCCCCCGACATGTGGAATCATCGCCTGTTCTCACGAACAACGAACACATCAGCATTGGTCGTCCATTGACGCCAATTGCTCAGGATGACTCATGGGCTGATCACCCACAACAATCACCAGTTACTCCCCCTACTCAAGTCACCAGTTCGGTGGTTGAAGATGAAGACTTTGAGGCCGAACCAACTCCATCTCCACAAGCGTCACCAGCATTCTGCAGGCTTCGCGAAGGACCAAGGCCTCAAGTCGATCCATCAAATGTTCCAGAAGGAGATGTGCACCAAACTGCTTCACAACAAGTGTTTCCTGAAGCCTCTCCAACTGTGAATGTCCCTGAGTCTGAAGCCCAAGCGGCTGAATATATTCCGGCTGCATCAGCCGATGAAGAACAACCAAGAGAAGATGAAGCATGTGTTGCCACACCCCCTGTTCTCGAGGAGAACGTGTCCGACCCTCCAGCCCCTGAAGTGGAGGTTACAAATTCTGAGGCTGCCACCACCACCACTGAAGCCAATGACGTTGTCATGGCGAAAGCTAATATGGCACCTGAAGTCAATGTGGTGCCTGAAGTGATGGCGCCTGAAGTGATGGCGCCTGAAGCCAGTGCTGCACCTGACGCCACTCAGCAGCCCGAAGCCAATGCCTCTGCTCCTGTTCCGCCTCCAAGGCCACACACCATCGAGCAAGCATACGACAAAGATGACCAGCTCATCTCCGTCAGATGGCCTATTCTGGTTCCTCCGCCTGCTGCTGGTCCGTGCAGCTGGTCCTCAATTTGACTACCACGTCGAGCACAGGCCTCAGGTTCAGAAGCCCAAGCTAAGACTGCCAAGGTTCCCAGGTACTGCTACTTCACCAGGGTCCTTCAATGCTAATAGCTTCATAGCGCACACCACTTTCTTTGATAGCGCCAAGAACCTCTACTCCAAACCAAGGATTTCATCAGATAGGTTCTGGAGCCATCAATAGCGCAGTTATTATTCACGAGTACTCTATGATCAAGGGCGCATTTTCCCTCATATGCGTCTTGATACTGAAGCTATTACTGGATTGCCCTGTCTTGAAGAAGCTCTTGATTGCTTCCGTGATGCTGGCCTGCTAAACTTTGTGACTGATAAAGAGCACTAGAATGAAGACCTGCTTCTGCAATTCTATGCAACCCTCCACATTCGAGGTTACAACAGGGATCCGAAGACATGGATCCTTGAGTGGATGACAGGCAATGTCCATCATGAAGGCAAAGCCTTTGACCTCATTGAGCTAACTGGCCAGCCCACTCCAGGAGAACTATATGAACCTGGCTGTCAACTACACATCGAAGCCTTGGAAAGTATCTTTCAGACGCCCAAACCCAACATGAGCCAAATGCTGAGCATGATGAAGCCACTGCCGCTCGATGCTGAATACCCAAAGGAGTTCTTTGTTGAAGACCTTGAGTATCTGCCACGCACCATATATCATATCATCAGGCGAACTCTATGGCCTGTCAAAGGACACTCTTCATCAGCCAAGCTTGAAGGCACAATGAAGACATTGGTCTTCTATATCTTCAATGGCATCAACTTCAATGCTCAATATTTCTTTATCAGGCAGTTGGCTGTGTCAGGCTCTGATCTCTTTGGTCTCAAATTCTACGCTCCATGGATTATGTGCCTCATCAAGCTACATTCTGCTATCAACTATCAGCCTTCTGCTCGCAACCATCACATATTCTTGCCCGAGGTTGATATGTTAGCTGAAGCCATATACCAAGAGCGTGCCAAAGAGCCTGTTAGTCTTCACAACGCTGATCACCAAAGCTTCACTTAGCCCATTGAAGGAGTTCCTGCGGTCTCTCGCGTTTATCCTCTGGCTGGCCGTACTCTCCTACCTCGCCATGCAGAGACTGAAGCTACTGAGAGCACCATTGCCCAAAGGCCTCGAAAGCGATCTCGCGTTCTCAATGACCGAGAGCTTCTCGTTGCCTTACATCAGAAACAGGATAAGCATCACTATCGGCTAAAGCGTCAGATGCAAAGCCTCTTGGTGGACGTCAATTGCATTCGCAACCTTGCCACCAAGAATGCCTTTGTTGCACATGAAACCCGTCGGAGGTCATGGAAGAGTTTGACTTTGCTGAGTGCTAAAGCAGATCTTCAAGACGATGGCTTCACAGAAAGATTCAAGTTTGACCACACTCCCCCAAGGAATGCTGTTTTGCGTCGAACTCCGTCTCTTGAAGACTCTGACTATTCCTCCTCCGCTGCAACGGTTGATGCCAGAGTGATAGATGATCAAGATGATGCTACCTCACCACCTCATCCTTCAGCGCGTGTCGACACTGCACCAACTACTTCTGCACCGCCAAACACCAATGCCGACCCTGCATCTTCTCCTGCTCCAACTGGGAACGAGTATAGGCTCTATGTCTTCAAACCTTTTTGGTCCTTACTGAGAAAAGGGGGAGACGAATATGAGTTGATAGTCTTCAAACGGGTCCATATGGGCGGGTGCTTTATATTTTGCCTAGTGTTTACAACTCTCATTTTTGCTACATTTGGTTCTTTGAGTTGTAACACTTAAACTTGATGGTCGTCTGCTACGTTTTCTGGTACTCTGTAATGCGATGACAAATTCCGCATGTGCTATGATATATTCCGCACTTAGTCATTTTTGTAGACGCCCATTTCTCATTATGCATATCATTATACTCGACATGTCAATTGTGCATGATGAATTGTCTTCATAAGTTAAAGAGGATCTCCATAAGTACAACCTGCCATGTGCATTTGCATTCAAAAGCAAATCAATTATATGCACATCTTCAGGGGGAGCCTTTTGCTACTTATGACGACAATACCTTTATCCTTTACAATTTCACATACTTTTATCCCCGTTGAAAACTTCAACCAGTTTGTCATTAATCACCAAAAAGGGGGAGATTGTAAGTGCATCTAGTGCCACCCCTAGTTGGTTTTGGAGTATTGATGACAATCCTGGTTGAGGGACTAATGTGTAGAATTGCAGGATAACACAGGTAGTAGTCCCTCATTGATTTGGTTTACCTACCGGAGATGACCCCTAAAAATGTATGAAGACATTGACGACAATGGTGGTACATGAAGATAATCATATTGAAGACTATGGCAAGAGAAGACATTGTGTGAAGACTATGGAGCGCGAAGACTTAGATGTTTCGTTGTTTACTTTTGTTCTTTGTTGAGTCATAGGAACCACCGTACTGTTAAGTGGGGTCCAAGTGAACTAAGTTAGAGTGACTGAAGTGATGCTCAACCAAATCCTATGTCTTCGAGCGAAGACAATGAGAGCAAATCTTATCCAGAGCTGGATAAGTCAGCTTTACTTATAGCCCAAGTAAAGTTGCCGCATGTGTTTGAAATCTGACCATTGGAACACGTGTCAGTTCCTTAGTGACCCAAGGTCACTTCGGACAAATCAGGTCGGGTTGCCCAGTGGCTATAAATAGCCCACCCCCTACACCATAAATCGGTGGCTGCTCAGAGTTATTACACAGCTTTTGTCGTTTGAGAGCAACCCACCTCCGAAGCATTTGAGAGAGAGATCCTTGCGAGGACAAAGCACAAACACCCAGAGCTAAAGAGTGTCAGGCATCACTGAAGTCTTTCTGTCTGTGTGACCTGAAGACTTGTTACACTTGAGGACTGTGTTTCCTCCAGCAGGTTAGGCGTCGCGTTATGAGCATCCAAGAGTCATTGTGGATCGCCGGTGAACGAAGTCTGTGAAGGTTTGGAAGTCTACCTTGAAGACTTACCAGAGTGATTGGGCGAGGACTAGGTGTCCTTAGCTCAAGGGGAATAAGGTGAAGACACGGTCTTCTAAGTTAAATCTCAGCCTCCCTAACCAAACGTACAATTGTCACAGCAACTGGAACTGGTCTAACAAATCAATGTCTTCCCCAAGCTACTAGTTATATCCTTTTCTTCTCTTTACTTACTGTCTCTCTTTGTGAAATCATTGCGTGCTTGCCATATCTGTTTGACTTCACTGTGTGACTACTTGTTCTGATTGGCTTCATTCAATCTTCCATCCTGATCCATACTGCCTAGCTGCTATTAGTCTTCATGCTTTCACTTCATTGAATACTTGACTATGGCTTGTCTAGTGTAGTCTACCTTCCGCTGCATATAAATAGGATCGGTTCTATCGTTTGTCTTTGAAACTTCCATGTTTTGAAGCTTTCCCTAAAAATCGCCTATTCACCCCCCCTCTAGTCGATATACAACACTTTCAGATGCATAGCAACGAGATGGGGAGAGGGTGTCCACGTACCCTCGTAGACCATAAGCAGAAGCATTATGTTAACACGGTTGATGTAGTCGAACGTCTTCACGATCCAACTGATTCAAGTACCGAACGTACGGCACCTCCGTGTTCAGCACACGTCCGGCTCGATGACGTCCCTCGAGCTCTTGATCCAGTAGAGGGTTGAGGGAGAGTTCCGTCAGCACGACAGTGTGGTGACGGTGTTGGTGATGTGATCCGCGGAGGGCTTCGCCTAAGCACTACGATGCTATGACCTGAGGAGCAAACTATGGAGGGGGCACCGCACATGGCTAAGATAAATTTTGGCGTGCCTTCGGGGTGCCCCCTGCCCACGTATATAAAGGATGGGGAGGAGGAGGCCGGCCTAAGGAGAGGGCGCGCCATGGGGGGAGTCCTACTTGGACTCCTAGTCCAAGTAGGATTCGCCCCCCTCCTTCCACCTTGTGGAGAGGGGAAAGGGGATGGGAGGAAGACGGAGAAGGAAAGGGGGGATGCGCCCCCCACCCCTAGTCCAATTCGGTTGGGCTTGGGTGCGCCCCACATCCTATGGCAGCCCCCCTCTCCCCACTATGGCCCAATAGGCCCATGAACTTTCCGAGGGGGGAGGGGTTCTCGTGACCTACCGGTACTCCAAAAAATCCCTGATCTTCTTCGGAACTATTCCGGTGTCCATATATAACCTTCCAATATATGAATCTTTACCTCTCGACCATTTTGGGACTCCTCGTCATGTCTGTGATCTCATACGGGACTCCGAACAAACTTCGGTCACCAAAACACATAACTCCTAATACAAATCATCATCGAATGTTAAGCATGTGGACCCTACGATTTCGAGAACTATATAGACATGACCGAGACATATCTTCGGTCAATAACCAATAGAGGAACCTGGATGCTCATATTGGCTCCTACATATTCTAAGAATATCTTTATCGGTCAAACCGCATAACAACACACGTTGTTCCCTTTGTCATCGGTGTGTTACTTGCCCAAGATTCGATCGTCGGTATCATCATACCTAGTTCAATCTCGTTACCGGCAAGTCTCTTTACTCGTTCCGTAATGCATCATCCCGCAACTAACTCATTAGTCACATTGATTGCAAGGCTTATAGTGATGTGCATTACCGAGAGGGCCCAGAGATACCTCTCCAAAACTCGGAGTGACAAATCCTATTCTCGATCTATGCCAACTCAACAAACACCTTCGGAGACACCTGTAGAGCATATTTATAATCTCCCAGTTACGTTGTGACGTTTGATAGCACACAAGGTGTTTCTCCGGTATTAGGGAGTTGCATAATCTCATAGTTAGAGGAACATGTATAAGTCATGAAGAAAGCAATAGCAATAAAACTAAATGATCATTATGCTAAGCTAACAGATGGGTCTTATCCATCACATCATTCTCCTAATGATGTGATCCCGTTCATCAAATGACAACACATGTCTATGGTTAGTAAACTCAACCATCTTTGTTTTACGAGCTAGTCTAGTAGAGGCATACTAGGGGCACTCTGTTTTGTCTATGTATTCACACATGTACCAAGTTTCCGGTTAATATAGTTCTAGCATGTATAAAAGACATTTATCATCATATATAAGGAAATATAAATAATAACTTTATTATTGCCTCTAGGGCATATTTCCTTCAGTCTCCCACTTGCACCAGAGTCAATAATCTAGATTACACAGTAATAATTCTAACACCCATGGAGTCTTGGTGTTGATCATGTTTTGCTCGTGGAAGAGGCTTAGTCAACGGGTCTGCAACATTCAGATCTGCATGTATTTTGCAAATTTCAATGTCTCCCTCCTTGACTTGATCGCGGATAGAGTTGAATCGTCTCTTGATGTGCTTGGTTCTCTTGTGAAACCTGGATTCGTTCGCCAAGGCTATTGCTCCAGTGTTGTCATAAAAGATTTTCATAGGACTTGATGCACTAGGTATTACACCTAGATCGGATATGAACTCCTTCATCCAGACTCCTTCCTTTGCTACTTCTGAAGCAGTTATGTACTCCGCTTCACACGTAGATACCGCCACGACGCTCTACTTGGAACTGCACCAACTAACAGATCCACCGTTCAACAAAAATATGTATCCGGTTTGTGACTTAGAGTCATCCGGATCAGTGTCAAAGCTTGCATCAACGTAACCATTTACGACGAGTTCTTTGGCACCTCCATAAACGAGAAACATATGCTTAGTCCTTTTCAGGTACTTCAGGACGTTCTTCACCGCTGTCCAGCGATCCACCCCTGGATTACTTTGGTACCTCCCTGCTAGACTTATAGCAAGGCACACATCAGGTATGGTACACAACATTGCATACATGATAGAACCTATGGCTGAAGCATAGGGAATAACTTTCATTTTCTCTTTATCTTCTGTAGTGGTCGGGCATTGAGTCTGACTCAACTTCACACCTTGTAACACAGGCAATAACCCTTTCTTTGACTGATCCATTTTAAACTTCTTCAAAACTTTATCAAGGTATGTGCTTTGTGAAAGTCCAATTAAGCGTCTTGATCTATCTCAATAGATCTTGATGCCTAATATATAAGCAGCTTCACTCAGGTCTTTTATTGAAACATTCTTGTTCAAGTATCCTTTTATGCTATACAGAAATTCTACATCATTTTCAATCAACAATATGTCATCCACATATAATATCAGAAATACTACAGAGCTCCCACTCACTTTCTTGTAAATACAGGCTTCTCCAAAATTTTGTATAAAACCATATGCTTTGATCACTTCATCAAAGCGTATATGCCAACTCCGAGATTCTTGCACCAGTCCATAGATGGATCGCTGGAGTTTGCACACTTTGTCAGCACCTTTAGGATCGAAAAAACCTTCTGGTTGCATCATATACAACTCTTCTTAGAGATATCGATTAAGGAATGCAGGTTTGACATCCATTTGCCAGATTTCATAATCATAAAATGCGGCAATTGCTAACATGATTCAGACAGACTTAAGCATCGCTACGGGTGAGAAAGTCTCATCGTAGTCAACTCCTTGAACTTGTCGAAAACCTTTTGCAACAAGTCGAGCTTTGTAGACAGTAACATTACCATCGGCATTAGTCTTCTTCTTAAAGATCCATTTATTTTCAATGGCTTGCCGATCATCGGGAAAGTCAACCAAAGTCCACGCTTTGTTCTCATACATGGATCCCTTCTCAGATTTCATGGCCTCAAGCCATTTTGCGGAATCTGGGCTCATCATTGCTTGCTCATAGTTCGTAGGTTCGTCATGTCTAGTAACATGACTTCCAGAATAGGGTTACCGTACCACTCTGGTGCGGAACGTACTCTGGTTGACCTACGAGGTTCGGTAGTAACTTGATCCGAAGTTTCATGATCATCATAATTAACTTCCTCGCTAATTGGTGTAGGCATCACTGGAACTAATTTCTGTGATGAACTACTTTCCAATTCGGGAGAAGGTACAATTACCTCATCAAGTTCCACTTTCCTCCCACTCACTTCTTTCGAGAGAAACTCCTTCTCTAGAAAGGATCCATTCTTTGCGACGAATATCTTGCGTTCAGATCTGTGATAGAAGGTGTGCCCAATAGTTTCCTTTGGGTATCCAATGAAGACACATTTCTCCGATTTGGGTTCGAGCTTATCAGGCTGAAGCTTTTTTCACATAAGCATTGCAGCCCCAAACTTTAAGAAACAATAACTTGGGTTTCTTGCCAAACCACAGTTCATAAGGTGTCGTCTCAACGGATTTTGATGGTGTCCTATTTAATGTGAATGCAGCTGTCTCTAAAGCATAACCCCAAAACGATAGCAGTAAATCGGTAAGAGACATCCTAGATCACATCATATCTAATAAAGTAAGGTTACGACGTTCTAACACACCATTATGCTATGGTGTTCCAGGTGGCGTGAGCTGTGAAACTATTCCACATTGTTGCAAATGAAGACCAAACTCATAACTCAAATATTCACCTCCGCGATCAGATCGTAGAACTTTATTTTCTTGTTACGATGATTCTCTACTTCACTCTGAAATTCTTTGAACTTTTCAAATGTTTCAGACTTATGTTTCATTAAGTAGATACCCATATCTGCTTAAATCATCTGTGAAGGTCAGAAAATAATGACACCCGCCGCGAGCCTCAACACTCATCCGACCACATACATCGGTATGTATTATTTCCAATAAGTCAGTTGCCCGCTCCATTGTTTCGGAGAACGGAGTCTTAGTCATCTTGCCCATGAGGCATGGTTCACAAGTATCAAATGATTCCTAATCAAGTGATTCCAAAAGTCCATGTGCATGGAGTTTCTTCATGCGCTTTATACCAATATGGCCTAAACGGCAATGCCAGACATATGTTGCACTATCATTATCAACTTTGCATCTTCTGGCATCAATATTATGAATATGTGTATCACTACGATCGAGATTCAACAAAAATAGACCACTCATCAAGGGTGCATGACCATAAAAGATATTACTCACATAAATAGAACAACCATTATTCTTTGATTTAAATGAATAACCGTCTCGCAACAAACAAGATCCAGATATAATGTTCACGTTCAATGCTGACACCAAATAACAATTATTTAGGTCTAAAACTAATCCCGAAGGTAGATGTAGAGGTAGCGTGACGATGGCGATCACATCGACTTCGGAACCATTTCCCACGTGAATCATCACCTCGTCCTTATCCAATCTTCCTTTAATCCGTAGCCCCTGTTTCAAGTTACAAATAAGAGCAACCGAACCAGTATCAAATACCCAGGCACTACTACGAGCATTAGTAAGGTACACATAAATAACATGTATATCAAATATACCTTTGTTTACTTTGCCATCCTTCTTATCCACCAAATACTTGGGGTAGTTCCGCTTCAAGTGACCAGTCCCTTTGTAGTAGAAGCACTCAGTTTCAGGCTTGGCTCAAGACTTGGGTTTCTTCCCGGGAGTAGCAATTGGCTTGCTATTCTTCTTGAAGTTCCCCTTCTTTCCCTTGCCTTTTTTCTTGAAACAAGTGGTCTTGTTAACCATCAACACTTGATGCTCCTTTTTGATTTCTACCTGCGCAAGTTTGAGCATTGCGAAGAGCTCGGGAATTGTCTTCTGCATCCCTTGCATATTATAGTTCATCACGAAGCCTTTATAGCTTGGTGGCAGTGATTGAAGAACTCTGTCAATAACACTATCATCGTCAACTTTAACTCCAAGCTGAGTCATGTGGTTATGGTACCCGGACATTCTGAGTATGTGTTCACTGACATAACTGTTCTCCTCCATCTTGTATCTATAGAACTTGTTGGAGACTTCATATCTCTCAACTCGGGCATTTGCTTGAAATATTAACTTCAACTCTTGGAACATCTCATATGCTCCATGACGTTAAAAACGTCTTTGAAGTCTCGATTCTAAGCCGTAAAGCATGGCACACTAAACTATCGAGTAGTCATTAGACCACGTCTGCCATAAGTTCAAAGCGTCCACATTAGCGGGAGGGGGCTTGTCACCTAGCGGCGCTTCAAGGACATAATTCTTCTGTGCAGCAATGAGGATAATCCTCAAGTTACAGACCCACTCCATGTAGTTGCTACCATCATCTTTCAACTTAGCTTTCTCTAGGAACGCATTAAAATTCAAGGGATTGGCAGCACGGGCCATTGATCTACAATAACATAGATATGCAAAAAAACTATCAGGACTAAGTTCATGATAAATTAAGCTCAATTAATCATATTACTAAAGAACTCCCACTTAGATAGACATCCCTCAAGTCATTTAAATGATCACGTGATCCAAATCAACTAAACCATGTCCGATCGTCACGTGGGATGGAGTAGTTTTCAATGGTGAACATCTTATGTTGATCATATCTACTATATGATTCACGCTCGACCTTTCGGTCTCCAGTGTTCCGATGCCATGTCTGTACATGCTAGGCTCGTCAAGTTAACCCGAGTATTCTGCATGTGCAAAATTGTCTTACACCCGGTGTATGTGAACGTAGAGCTTATCACACCCGATCATCATGTGGTGTCTTGGCACGACGAACTGTCGCAACGGTGCATACTCAGGGAGAACACTTGTACCTTGAAATTTTGTAAGGGATCATCTTATAATGCTAACGTCGTTCTAAGCAAAATAAGATGCATAAAAAGATAAACATCACATGCAATCAAAGTATGTGACATGATATGGCCATCATCATCTTGTGCTTTTGATCTCCATCTCCAAAGCATCGTCATGATCTCCATCGTCACCGGCTTGACACCATGATCTTCATTGTAGCGTCGTGGTCGTCTCGTCAACTATTGCTTCTACTACTATCGCTAACTCATCGTGATAAAGTAAAGCAATTACATAGCGTTCTCAATTCATACAATAAAGAGACAACCATAAGGCTCCTACCGGTTGCCGATAATTTACAAAACATGATCATCTCATACAAAATCGTATAACTCATCACGTCTTGACCATATCACATCACAACATGCTCTGCAAAAACAAGTTAGACGTCCTCTACTTTGTTGTTGCAAGTTTTACATGGCTGCTACAGGCTTCTTGCAAGAACCGTTCTTACCTACGCGTCAAAACCACAATGATTTTTTGTCAAGTGTGCTGTTTTAACCTTCAACAAGGATCGGCCGTAGTCACAGTCGATTCAACTAAAGTTGGAGCAACAGACACCCGCCAGCCACCTGTGTGCAAAGCACGTTGGTAGAACGAGTCTCATGAACGCGGTCATGTAATGTCGGTCCGGGCCGCTTCATCCAACAATACCATTGAATCAAAGTAAGACGTTGGTGGTAAGAAGTATGCCTATTATCGTCCACAACTCTTTGTGTTCTGCTCGTGCATATCATCTACGCATAGACCTGGCTCATGATGCCACTGTCGGAAACGTAGCATGATATTTCAAAAAAATTCTTACGCTCACGCAAGATCTATCTAGGAGATGCATAGCCACAAGACGAGGATAGTGTGTCCACGTACCCTCGTAGACCGTAAGCGGAAGAGTTATGTTAACGCGGTTGATGTAGTCAATCTACATGATCAAACCGATCCAAATACCGAACGTACGGCACCTCCGTGTTCAGCACACGTTTAGCTCGATGACGTCCCTCGAGCTTTTGATCCAGTAGAGGGTCAAGGGAGAGTTCCGTCAGCACGACGACATCATGATGGTGTTGGTGATGTGATCTGCGCAGGGCTTCGCCTAAGCACTACGACGCTATGACCCGAGGAGCAAACTGTGGAGGGGGCACCCACAGGGCTAAGGCAAATCTTAGTGTGCCTTTGGGGTGCCCCCTGCCCACGTATATAAAGGAGGGGGGAGGAGGAGGCCGGCCTAGGGAGAGGGCGCGCTATGGGGGGGGTCCTACTTTAACTCCCAGTCCAAGTAGGATTCGCCCCCTCCTTCCATCTTGTGGAGAGGGGAAAGGGGAAGGGAGGAAGAGAGAGAAGGGAAGGGGGGCTGCGCCCCCACCTCTAGTCCAATTCGTTTTGGGCTTGGGGGTGCGCCCCACTTCCTACGACAGCCTTCCTCTCTCCAATATGGCCCAATAGGCCCATTAACTTTCCTGGGGGGGGGGGTTCCGGTGACCTCCCGGTGCTCCAAAAAATCCACGATCTTCTTCAGAACTATTTTGGTGTCCGTATATAACCTTCCAATATATGAATCTTTACCTCTCGACCATTTCGAGACTCCTCGTCATGTCTGTAATATCATCCGGAACTCCGAACAAACTTCGGTCACCAACACATAACTCATAATACAAATCATTATCGAACGTTAAGCGTGCGGACCCTACGGGTTCGAGAACTATGTAGACATGACCGAGACATATCTCCGATCAATAACCAATAGCGGATCCTGGATGCTCATATTGGCTCCTACATATTCTATGAAGATCTTTATCGATCAAACCGCATAACAACATACGTTGTTCCCTTTGTCATCGGTATGTTACTTGCCTGAGATTCGATCGTCGGTATCATCATACCTAGTTCAATCTCGTTACCGGCAAGTCTCTTTACTCGTAACGAGATGATTTGATTACCTCATGGGAGCGCATATTCTAACTCCGAGGTGCTTGCACCAGTCCATAGATGGATCGCTGGAGCTTGCACACTTTGTTAACACCTTTAGGATTGACAAAACCTTTTGGTTGCATCATATACAACTCTTCTTTAAGAAATTAATTAAGGAACACAGTTTCGACATCCATTTGCTAGATTTCATAAAATGTGGCAATTGCTAACATGATTAAGACAGACTTAAGCACCGCTATGAGTGAGAGAATCTCATCGTAGTCAACACCTTGAACTTGTCAAAAAACCTTTTGTGACAAGTCGAGCTTTGTAGATAGTAACACTACCATCAACGTCCATATTCCTCTTGAAGATCCATTTATTCCCAATGGCTTGCCGATCATCGGGCAAGTCCACGAAAGTCCACACTTTGTTCTCGTACATGGATCCAATCTCAGATTTCATAGCCTCAAGCCATTTATTGGAATCTGGGCTCATCATCGCTTCCTCATAGTTTGTAGGTTCGTCATGGTCTAGTATCATGACTTCTAGAACCAGATTGCCGTACCACTCTAGTGTGGAACATGCTCTGTTCGACCTACGAGGTCCATTAGTAACTTGATCTGAAGTTTCATGATCATTATTATTAGCTTCCTCTCTAGTTGGTGTAGGCATCACTAGAACTGATTCCTGTGATGAGCTACTTTCCAATTCGAGAGAAGGTACAATTACCTCATAAAGTTCTACTTTCCTCCCACTCACTTCTTTCGAGAGAAACTCCTTTTCTAGAAAGGATCCATTCTTTGCAACAAAGATCTCGCCTTTAGATCTGTTGTAGAAGGTGTACCCAACCGTTTCTTTTGGATATTCTATGAAGACGCACTTCTCCAATTTGGGTTCGAGCTTATCAGGCTGAAGCTTTTTCACATAAGCATCGCAACCCCAAACTTTAATAAACAACAGCTTTGGTTTCTTGCCAAACCACGGTTCATACGGTGTCGTCTCAACGGATTTAGACGGTGGCCTATTTAAAGTGAATGCAACTGTCTCTAATTCATAACCCCAAAACGGTAGTGGTAAATTAGTAAGATACATCATAGATCGCACCATATCTAATAAAGTACGGTTATGACGTTTGGACACACCATTACATTGTGGAGTTCCAGGTGGCGTGAGCTGTTAAATTATTCCACATTGTTTCTAATGAAGACCAAACTTGTAACTCAAATATTCATCTGCACGATCAGATCGTAGAAACTTTATTTTCTTGTTACGATGATTCTCTACTTCACTCTGAAATTGTTTGAACTTTTCAAATGTTTCAGACTTGTGTTTCATCAAGAAGATATACCCATATCTACTCAAATCATCTATGATGTTGAGAATATAACGATACATGCTGCATGCTTCAACACTCATTGGACCGCATACATCGATATGTATTATTTCTAATAAGTCTTTAGCTTGCTCCATTGTTCCGGACAACAAAGTTTTAGTAATCTTGCCCATGAGGCATGGTTCGCAAGTATCAAATGATGCATAATCAAGTGATTCTAAAAGTCCATGTGCATGGAGTTTCTTCATGCGCTTTACACCAATATGACCTAAACGGCAGTGCCACAAGTATGTTGCACTATCATTATCAACTCGGCATCTTTTGGCTTCGATATTATGAATATGTGTATTACTACGATCGAGAATCAATAAACCATTCACCTTGGGTGTATGACCATAGAAGGTTTTATTTATGTAAAAATAATAACAATTATTCTCCGACTTAAATGAATAACCGTATTGCAATAAACACGATCCAATCTTGTTCATGCTCAACACAAACACCAAATAATATTTAGGTTTAACACTAATCCCGAAAGTATAGGGAGTGTGCGATGATGATCATATCAATCTTGGAACTACTTCCAACACACATCGTCACTTCACCCTCAACTGGTGTCTGTTTATTCTGCAACTCTTGTTTCGAGTTACTAATCTTAGCAACCGAACAAGTATCAAATACCCAGGGGCTACAACGAGCACTAGTAAGGTACACATCAATAACATGTATATCAAATATACCTTTGTTCACTTCGCCATCCTTCTCATTCACAAAATATTTGGGGCAGTTTCGCTTCCAGTGACCATTTCCTTTGCAGTAAAAGCACTTGGTTTCAGGCTTGGGTCTAGCTCTGGACTTCTTCTTGGGAGTGAAAACTTGCGAGTCATTCTTCTTGAAGTTCCCTTTCTTTCCTTTGCCCTTTTTCTTGAAACTAGTGGTCTTGTTAACCATCAACACTTGATGCTCTTTCTTGATTTCTACCTCCGTTGATTTTCATCATCGCGAAGAGCTCGGGAATCATTTTCGTTATCCCTTGCATATTATAGTTCATCACGAATTTCTAGTAGATTGGTGATAGTGACTAGAGAACTCTGTCAATCACTATTTTATCTGGATGATTAACTCCCACTTGATAGAAGGGATTATAGTACTCAGACATTCTGAGCACATGCTCACTAGCTGAGCTATTCTCCTCCATCTTGTAGGCAAAGTATTTGTCAGAGGTCTCATACCTTTTGACATGGGCATGAGTCTGAAATACTAATTTCAGCTCTTGAAGCATCTCATATGCTTCGTGGCATTCAAAACGTTTTTGAAGTTCCGGTTCTAAGCCGTAAAGCATGGCGCACTAAACTATTAAGTAGTCATCATATCGAGCTTTGCTAAACGTTCATAAGGTATGCATCTGCTCCTGCAAATAGGTTTGTCACCTAGTGGTGCATCAAGGACATTGTTCTTCTGTGCAGCAATGAGGATAATCCTCAGATCACGGACGCAGTCTGCATCATTGCTACTAACATCTTTCAACTCAATTTTCTCTAGAAACATATCAAAAACATAGGGGAGCTACAACGCGAGCTATTGATCTACAACATAATTTGCAAATACTATCAGGACTAAGTTCATGATAAATTAAAGTTCCATTAATCATATTACTTAAGAACTCCCACTTAGATAGACATCCCTCAAGTCATCTAAATGATACGTGATCCAAATCAACTAAACCATGTCCGATCATCACGTGAGATGGAGTAGTCTTCAATGGTGAACATCTCTATGTTGATCATATCTACTATATGATTCACGTTCGACCTTTCGGTCTCCAGTGTTCTGAGGCCATGTCTGTACATGCTAGGCTCGTCAAGTTTAACCCTAGTATTCCGCATATCCAAAATTGTCTTGCACCCATTGTATGTGAACGTAGAGCTTATCACACCCGATCATCATGTGGTGTCTCGGCACGACGAACTGTCGCAATGATGCATACTCAGGGAGAGCACTTGTACCTTGAAATTTTAGTAAGGGATCATCTTAAAATGCTACCGCCGTACTAAGCAAAATAAGATGCATAACAAGATAAACATCATATGCAATCAAGAATATGTGACATGATATGGCCATCATCATGTTGTGCCTTTGATCTCCATCTCCAAAGCATCGTCATGATCTTCATCATCACTGGCTTGAAACCTTGATCTCCATCGTAGCATCGTGGTCGTCTCGCCAACTGTTGCTTCTACGACTATCACTAACTCATAGTGATAAAGTAAAGCAATTACATGGCGTATGCATTTCATACAATAAAGAGACAACCATAAGGATCCTGTCGATTGTCGGATATCTTACAAAACATGATCATTTCATACAATAACGTATAACTCATCACGTCTTGACCATATCACATCACAACATGCCCTGCAAGAACAAGTTAGACGTCCTCTACTTTGTTGTTGCAAGTTTTACGTGGCTGCTACGGGCTTCTAGCAAGAACCGTTCTTACCTACGCATCAAAACCACAATGGTGTTTCGTCAAGTTTGCTATTTTAACCTTCAACAAGGACCGGCCTTAGTCAAATTCCATTCAACTAAACTTGGAGAAACAGACACCCGCCAGCCACCTTTATGCAAAGCTAGTTGCATGTGTGTCGGTGGAACCATTCTCATGAACATGGTCATGTAAGGTTGGTCCGGGCCGCTTCATCCAACAATATCGCCAAATCAAAATAAGACGTTGGTGGTAAGCAGTATGACTATCACCTCCCACAACTCATTGTGTTCTACTTGTGCATATCATCTACGCATAGACCTGGCTCATGATGCCACTGTAGGGAAACGTAGCATGCAATTTCAAAAATTTCCTACGCTCACGCAAGATCTATCTAGGAGATGCATAGCAACGAGAAGGGGAGAGTGTGTCTAGGTACCCTCGTAGACCAAAAGCAGAAGCATTTGATAATGCGGTTGATGTAGTCAAACTTCTTCTCGTTCTGACCGATCAAGCACCGAACGTACGGCACCTCCGAGTTATGCACACGTTCAGCTCGATGATGTCCCTCAAAATCTTGATCCAGCAAAGTGTCAAGGTAGAGTTCCATCAGCAGGACGGCGTGGTGATGGTGATGGTGAAGTGATCCGCGCAGGGCTTCGCCTAAGCACTACGAAGATATGACCGGAGGCGTAAACTGCGGAGGGAGGCGCCGCACACGGCTAACCGTTGTTTGATGTGTGTTCTAGGCGCCACGTCCCCACATATATATAGGTTAGAGGGGAGGAGAGGCAGCCAAGGGGGCGCCCCAAGTAGGAGGAATCCTACTTGGGGTCCTCCCTAATTATGCCAAAACCCTTCTCCTATTCCTATTCGGAGTAGGAAGAAAAAGGAAAGAGAGGGAGGAAGGAAAGGGGAGCCGAACCCAACTTCCCTTCTCCTATTCGACCTCCTTCCTTAGGGGGGCGCCAGTCCTTGTGGGCTGGTGTGCTCCCCTCCTATGGCCCATGAGGCCCATTATTCCCCCGGGGGGTTCCGATAACCCTCCCAGTACTCCGATATGTACCCGATACCTCTTGAAACTCTTCCGGTGTCCAAATACCATCGTCCTATATATAAATCTTTACCTCTCAACCATTCTGAGACTTCTCATCATGTTCTTGATCTCATCCCTGACTCCAAACAACATTCGGTCACCAAATCACATAACTCATATAGTAAAAAATCGTCATCGAACGTTAAGCGTGCGGACCCTACGGGTTCGAGAACTATGTAGACATGACCGAGACACCTCTCCGGTAAGTAAACCAATAGAGGAACCTGGATGCTCATATTAGCTCCCACATATTCTACGAAGATCTTTATCGGTCATACCATAATGACAACATACGTTATTTCCTTTGTCATCGGTCTATTACTTGCCCGAGTTTCGATCATCGGTATCTTCATACCTATTTCAATCTCGTTACCAGCAAGTCTCTTTACTCGTTCTGTAATGCATCATCCCACAACTAGCTCATTAGTCACATTGCTTGCGAGGCTTCTTATGATGTGCATTACCAAGAGGGCTCAGAGATACCTCTCCGTTACTCGGAGTGATAAATCCTAATCTTGATCTATGCCAACCCAACAAACACCTTTGGAGATACATGTAGAGCATCTTTATAATCACCCAGTTACTTTGTGACATTTTGAAAGTGCGACTATACCTGGGTGGTTTTGGTAATTCCTAACAACATATAGCTCATTGAACTAATGCTCTATCAAGATGATCATTTCAGAAAGTTTAATGATTGACATGGCATGGACTAGGAATCTGGACCCCTCAAAATGCTAAGGACACATATTGGCTCAAGCTCAAGACTCTACATTTTCATTTTAGTGATCCAAGATCACATTGAGTCTATAGGAAAAGCCAATACTATTAAAAGGGGATGAGGTGTTGCTTAATGGCTTGCTTGCTCGAAATGCTTAGTGATATGCTCCAAAAGCCCTCAACCACTTTCTCATATCCACATATGTACCAAACCAACGGTCAAACTCAGCCCCACCGATTTGATATATGCGGTGCCATCGAGTTCGGTTGACATAGCTATAGCCAGAAAACCTAATCAGTTCGGTCTCACCGATAGGGATCTCGGTCTCACCGAGATGGGATTGCAAACTCTCTGTTTCCCTTCGTAATGTTTCGGTCTCACCGAAATGAGCGATCGGTCCCACAAAGTTCACAATGCAAACTTTCTGTTTCCCTTTCATAACATTTCGGTCTCACCGAAATGAGCAAATCGGTCCCACCGAGTTTGCCTCACCAACTCTTTGTTTGCCTATTACAGAAATCTGTCTCACCGAGTTGATGTGATTGGTCTCACCGAGATTACATTATGCCCTAACCCTAAAGAAATCGGTCTCACCGAGTTGATCATATCGGTCCCACCGAAAGGCCTAACGTTCACATTTTGAACTGAATCGGTCCGACCGAGTTTCATGATTCGGTCCCACCGAGTTTGGTGTGTAACGGCTAGCTTTTGTGTGGAGGCTATATATACCCCTCCACCCACTCTTCATTCGTGGAGAAAGCCATCAGAACAAGCCTACACTTCAATTACTCATTTTCTGAGAGAGAACCACCTACTCATGTGTTGAGACGTAGATATTCCAATCCTATCATATGAATCTTGATTTCTAGCCTTCCCCAATTTTCTTTCCACTCAAATCTTCTTTCTACCAAATCCAAATCCGTGAGAGAGAGAGAGAGAGTTGAGTGTTGGGGAGACTATCATTTGAAGCACAAGAGTAAGGAGTTCATCATCCACACATCATCTATTAGCTTTTGGAGAGTGGTGTCTCCTAGACTGGTTAGGTGTCACCTGGGACCCTCCGACAAGATTGTGGAGTTGAACCAAGGAGTTTGTTCGGGCAAGGAGATCGCCTACTTCGTGAAGATCTACCCTAGTGAGGCAAGTCCTTCGTGGGCGATGGCCATGGTGGGATAGACAAGGTTGCTTCTTCGTGGACCCTTCGTGGGTGGAGCCCTCCGTGGACTCGCGCAGCCGTTATCCTTCGTGGGTTGAAGTATCCATCAATGTGGATGTATGATAGCACCACCTATCGGAACCATGCCAAAAACATCTGTGTCTACACTTGCGTTTGCACTCTCCAAACCCCTCCCTTTACCTTCATATTCAATGATTTACATTCCGCTGCTATACTCTTAGAATTGCATGTGTAGGTTGATTGCTTGACTTGTGCTAAATTGCTAAAAACTGTCAAAACATAAAATTGGGAAAAGGCTAAGTTTTTATTAGGTCATGTAGTCTGATCACCCCCCTCTAGACATACTTTCGATCCTACACGTTTGATTGCACACAAGGCATTCCTCCGATATCCGGGAGTTGCATAATCTCATAGTCGGAGGAATATGTATTTGACATGAAGAAAGTAATAGAAATAAAACCGAACGATCATTATGCTTAGCTAATGGATGGGTCTTGTCCATCACATCATTCTCCTAATGATGTGATCCCATTCATCAAATGACTACACATGTCTATGGTTAGGAAACTTAACCGTCTTTGATTAACGAGCTAGTCTAGTAGAGGCTTACTAGGGACACGACACATGTATGAAGTTTCCCGTTAATACAATTCCAGCATGAATAATAAACATTTATCATGATATAAGGAAATATAAAATAATTATTATTGCCTCTAGGCCATATTTCCTTCAGCTGGATCATAACACATAGTAGGTGACTATTGACTTGCAAGATAGGATCAAGAACACAAATATATTCATCAAAACATAATAGGTTCAGATCTGAAATCATGGCGCTCGGGCCCTAGTGACAAGCATTAAGCATAGAAAAGACATAGCAACATCAATCTGAGAACATACTGGATACTAGGGATCAAACCCTAACAAAACTAACTCGATTAAATGATAAATCTCATCCAACCCATCACTGTCCAACAAGCCTACAATGGGATTACTCTCGCACGGCGGTGAGCATCATGAAATTGGTGATGGAGGATGGTTGATGATGACGACGACGATGATCTCTAGTCTCCGGAGCCCCGAACGGACTGCGGATCAGGTCTCCCGATGAAGAACATGAGGTGGCGGCGGCTCCGTATCGTAAAATGTGATGGGATCTTCTCTCCGATTTTTTCTCCCCAAGATAGGTTATATGGAGTTGGAGTTGGCGTGGGGGAAGATCCATGGGGCCCACAAGGTAGGGGGCGCGCCCTAGGGGGGGCGCTCCCCACCCTTGTGGCCAGGGTGTGGGCCCCCTTTGGTAGTTCTTTTTGCCAATATTTTTTTTATATTTTGAAAGTATTCTCCGTTGAGTCTCAGGTTATTCTGAGAACTTTTATTTCTACACAAAAATAACACCAAGGCAATTCTGCTGAAAACAACGTCAGTCCAGGTTAGTTCCATTCAAATCATGCACATTAGAGTCCAAAACAAGGGCAAAAGAGTATGGAAAAGTAGATACGATGGAGACGTATGAATGGACGACCTCCTCCTCTAACTGTCGCATGCCATCCTGGGGACCTCTGTCGTCCTCTGGTTTCTTCATTACTCCCTCGTCTTCTATCCTCCTTCTTTGCTGGCCAGCCGCATCGACCAAGCCGACAGCCATCGCCTTGCCCATATGACGCGTCACCTACCCGGCTCCACCATGATCGTCAGCCGTCGTGGTGCGTCTTTGCAGCTGGGGGTGATCGCGGTCACCTCCACCACGACTGACGGCCGCCGCGGTGTGTCTTTGCAACTGGGGTCGACCGCGGTCACCTCCACCACGACCGCCGGCCGCCGCGGTGCGTTGTTGCAACCAGGCTTGACCCCGGTCACTACCTCTACCGCCCGCCTCCACCACGACCACCGTCCGTCACGGCGCGTCATTGCACCTAGGGTCGGTTGCGGTCACCGCCTCTGCCGCCCGCATCCACCACAATTGTCGGTCTTCATAGTGCGTCATTGTAGCTTGGGTCGACCGCAGTCACCACCTATGCCGCCCGCCTCCATCACTACCATCGGCCATGCGGTGCGCCCGAGCTCGCCATGGCCGTCGAGGACCTCCTCCATGACGTATTCGACCATCGCCAGTCGCCTCCCTGTTGCGAAAACTGGGTTGCAGGGGGTGACGGTGAAATAAGGCGGTATTTCAGCAACATCATCTCCATTGCAATATTAGTTGTGTTGTAAAAGTTTCTTCCACAAAAACATCCATGTTGCAAAAATGTGGAGCCCAAAAAAATTATGTGCATCACCCATATTGCAAATGGTTTCTCCAACATGAATTCTGTTGCAAAGGGATCTACAACATTACCTTTGTTACAATGGTGAAGACAGTGATGACGTCAGATTAGAGGCGGGTAGATTTTTAAAAAAGATCTACCAAAGCACACCATTTTTTTACCGAGATCGGGCATTGCACATCTTCTTCATGTTTGGACTGGTTGGGCCTTTCATTAACTGTGGAAACTAAGGAAGCAACATCGATCGTCCAGACTGCTCAGTCACAAGTCAATCCACCGGACCTGACTAATCAAACACTAAGCCATCAAAAAAATCTCCGCCACAAGAAAACACTACAAATTCAGCAAACTGGGTATCCGGTTCCGACTCCGATAACTACTCCGAGAGAAGCTATCACTCCAACTCAGAAGATACTCAAGATGAAGGTGTTGTTGGAATTGCTCTTGTGTCATCTAACTCCTACGACATATTTGACTCACCAAATGAAGGAATTGGAAGATGCTTCATGGCTGAAGGCCCTAAGGGAACACAAGCTCAAGATGATCTTCCACCACAAGACCACAAGCTAAAGGGCAAGGACAAGCTTCAAGAAGAGATTGATGCATTTGAAGAAGCTCCTAAGGCCTTGGTCAAGTGGGTTCCCAAGACTACATCAAGCTCTACCTCATCAAGTACGACTACAACTCCAAGGATTCCCATCAAGTTGGTGTGGATCCCGAAGAAGAAGAACTAGAGAGTTCTTGAGGGTGACTCCGCCAACATACTTCACTCTTATTCATATTGGTGAGGACAAGTGCAACAACTTCCACATCTTGCACTAGTTCAAGGAGTCACAAACCCTCTTGTTGGTAAGACAAGGGACAAGGTAACCTAATGCTTTCATGGACATCATCTTGTGTTCAATTCACTCTATGTCCATGGATATTTGTGTTTGTTCCTTGTGGGACTAACCCGTGTAGGTATTGAAAGTGCAACTCACTCCAATGGATTGCTCCAAATGATCTACATCAACATTGAGCATCCACATCTTCAACATCTACATGAAGTCATCGTCGATAAAACCCAAGGTTAGTTCATCTCTCTTAGGGGGGGGATATCACATCTAGGGGGAGCTTTACTCTAAGAATTGAGCTAAAGCAACTCTAATGGTGTGAACACAATAATGATTTATATAAAAGCGGCAACCCCACTTGTGCTTAAACGATGAGTATGACCTATGATCAATTGTTCGCATTTGACTCCTAAGTCAATATACTCATATATAGATGACCTAGTCATCGCCAATTGCTTGATAGATGCTAGAGTGTTTGTGCATGCTTTGCCACATATTTGATTTGCTATCTTATTGTGTGAGCATGTTGAATGCATATTTTTCTCATTCAAGGACATCCATTTGTTGCTTTGATTGTTTGGCTCTTTATCTTTTGCCAAATGGTTGGACAAGAATGCCTAAGAACCTTCTCTAGCTATCTATGTTTTCCTTGTCTCAAACTCTATTCATGCTACATCACAAAGTTTGATCAAGTCAGATTCGAACCACTCCGTGTGAGGAGCACTCGGAGTCCCCGATTCGTCATAGACTTAAACTTACAAAACCTCTCTGTACATTTCGGTCTGGCCGATTCATCCACTTCGGCCACACCGAGTTCACTGAGTTGATCTAGGTTTTCCATCTTGGTGCAACCGATTAAAACTTTTCGGTCACACCGAGTTGAACTAATCGCTCGCGATTTTGGATCTCGGTGCCACCGACTCGTTCCACTCGGTCACACCGACAAGGTCAGTATATATATACCCACGGGTGAGATTTTGGAAATTTCTTCAAAACCCTCCATCCCGCGTGTGTCCTGCTCTGCCGTCTCGGGTCTCCAGATCGTATTCTCGTCACCAGCGACCTCCCGCCGCTGGTTTCTGTTGCCGTCAACGGGATTCAACCCCGCCATTGCCGTCGTAGCAAACTCATCGCCGAACTAGGGTATGAGTTCGATGTTTTGTGCTAATTCCTTACTCCGATTCTTAGCACATTGCTTTGCCATGTTCTTTACCACGTATGAAATCAATCCATCCAGAGAAAGCATCCCTTAATTAGTTTTGATTCAAAGTTTTAGGGTTAGGTTTCCGCCGAAGTCATCTCGGACCGACCGAGTTGTAGAAATCGGTCTCACCGATTTGGCTTAGGCCATTGCACATGTAAGATTCTGCCTGACCGAAACTTGCAAACCGGTGTGACCGAGTTCAATTCACAGTGAAACCATAGCAAACGTGTCACCGAACTGTGTCTCGGTCTGACCAATTTCACTAGTTTAGACTCCAAAGTTGCTTCGGTGTCACCGAGTTTAACAAATTGTTAGCTCTGAAATGCTTTCTGTAGAAACCCAAAACTAAGATTTTGACTCATTTGTTTTGCAAAAACTCTGCACTTTAAGATGCTCATCCGCTCTATCTCATCTACATCTATTCACAGGGTCAGCTTGCAGTTTCAGAAATGTCTGAGGGCAGTGAAAGTCCGAACAGGTCAGAGGAGCAGGCACAATCGAGTGAGGGCTCTAGTCCCAATAACTCCGGCTACTATGAGAGCAGCAGAAGCACTCCTAGCAATCTGCCAAAGGCTGTAAACAATACAAGAAAGAAGAAAACTTCAGATTCAAAGGATGACGATTTTGAAGTTGAAGAAGTCAGCTCAAAGAAGAAAGTTGCTAGGAAGGAGTATGGCACAACTGCTTCAACCAAGCCTGGTTTGAACAAGAAAGCTCCAACCAAGATAGTGAAGGAAATATGCCCTAGAGGCAATAATAAAGATGTTATTTGTATTTCCTTATATCATGATAAATGTCTTTTATTCATGCTAGAATTGTATTAACCTGAAACTTAGTACATGTGTGAATACATAGACAAAATAGTATGTCCCTAGTATGCCTCTACTAGACTAGCTCATTGATCAAAGATGGTTATGTTTCCTAACCATAGACATGAGTTGTCATTTGATCAACGAGATCACATCATTAGGAGAATGATGTGATGAACAAGACCCATCTGTTAACTTAGCACTATGATCGTTTAGTTTTACTGCTATTGCTTTCTTCATGACTTATACATGTTCCTATGACTATGAGATTATGCAACTCCCGTATACTGGAGGAACACCTTGTGTGCGATCAAACGTCACAACGTAACTGGGTGGTTATAAAGATGCTCTACAGGTGTCTCCGAAGGTGTTCGTGGTGTTGGCATAGATCAAGAATATGATTTTTCACTCCGAGTGTCGGAGAGGTATCTCTGGGCCCTCTCGGTAATACACATCATAATAAGCCTTGCAAGCAAATGACTAATGAGTTAGTCACGGGATGATGTATTACGGAACGAGTAAAGAGCCTTGCCGGTAACGAGATTGAACTAGGTATTGAGATACCGACGATCGGGCAAGTAACATACCGATGACAAAGGGAACACCGTATGTTGTTATGCAGTTTGACCGATAAAGATCTACGTAGAATATGTAGGAGCCAATATGAGCATCCAGGTTCCGCTATTTTTTATTGACCGAAGATGAGTCTCGGTCATGTCTACATAGTTCTCGAACCCGTAGGGTCCGCACGCTTAACGTTTGATGACGATCAATATTATGAGTTTATGAGTTTTGATGTACCGAAGGTAGTTCGGAGTCCCGGATGAGATCACATACATGACGAGGAGTCTCAGAATGTCCGAGACGTTAAGATTGATATATTGGACGACTATATTCGGACACCGGAAGTGTTTCGGAAAAGTTTCGGATTTAACCGGAGTGCCAGAGGGGGTTACCAGAACCCCCCCCCCCCCGAGGGAGTATGGGCCATAGTGGGCCATTGAGGGAGAGAGAGGCAGCCCATAGGGCTGGCCGCACCCTGCCCCTAGGGATCCTAGTTGTACTAGGAAAGGGGGGGAGGCACCCCTCTTCTTCCTTCTTCTCTTCCCCTTCCTTTCCTACTCCTAGTAGGAATAGGAAAGGGGATTCATATTCCTACTAGGAGTAGGAATCCTACTCCCTTGGCGCGCCCTAGCCTGGCCGCACCTCCCCCCTTGCTCCTTTATATACGGGTGCAGGGGGCATCCAAAGACACAGAACAAACATTGTTCTAGCCGTGTGCGGTGCCCCCTCCACAGAAACACACCTCGGTCATACCGTTGCAGTGCTTAGGCGAAGCCCTGCGCCGGTAGCTACATCATATCCATCACCACGCCGTTGTGCTGACGAAACTCTCCCGTGAAGCTCAACTGGATCAAGAGCTCGTGGGACGTCATCAAGCTGAACGTGTGCTGAACGCAGAGGTGTCGTACGTTCGGTGCTTGATCGGTTGGATCACGAGGAAGTTCGACTACATCAACCGCGTCACTAGACGCTTCCACTTTCGGTCTACGAGGGTACGTAGACACACTCTCCCCTCTCATTGCTATGCATGTGGTAGTTAGATCTTGCGTGATCGTAGGATTTTTTTTTTTGAAATACTACGTTTCTCAACAGTGGTATCATGAGCCAGGTCTATGCGTAGATGATATGCATGAGTAGAACACAAGTGAGTTGTGGACGATACTAGTCATACTGCTTACCAGCATGTCATACTTTGGTTTGGCGGTATTGTGAGATGAAGCGGCCTGGACCGACATTACTCGTACGCTTACGCGAGACTGGTTTCACCGTTATGAGCACTCGTTGCTTAAAGGTGACTGGCGGGTGTCTGTCTCTCTCACTTTAGCTGAATCGAGTGTGGCTACACCCGGTCCTTGTGAAGGTTAAAACAGCACATACTTGACAAAAAATCATTGTGGTTTTTGTATGCGTAGATAAGAACGGTTCTTGCTAAGCCCGTAGCAGCCACGTAAAACTTGCAACAACAAAGTAGAGGATGTCTAACTTGTTTTTGCAGGGCATGTTCTGATGTGATATGGTCAAGACATGATGAGTTATACATTATTGTATGAGATGATCATGTTTTGTAAAGTTATCGGCAACTGGCAGGAGCCATATAGTTGTCGCTTTATTGTATGAATACATACGCCATGTAATTGCTTTACTTTATCACTAAGCGGTAGCGATAGTCGTGGAAGCAATAGTTGGCGAGACGACAATGATGCTACGATGGAGATCAAGGTGTCGCGCTGGTGATGAAGGTGATCATGACGGTGCTTAGGAGATGGAGATCAAAAGCACAAGATGATGATGGCCATATCATGTCACATATTTTGATTGCATGTGATGTTTATCTTATTATGCTTCTTATTTTGCTTAGTACGACGGTAGCATTATAAGATGATCCCTTACAAAATGTCAAGGTATAAGTGTTCTCCCTGAGTATGCACCGTTGCGAAAGTTCGTCGTGCCGAGACACCACGTGATGATCGGGTGTGATAAGCTCTACGTTCACATACAACGGGTGTAAGCCAGTTTTGCACACGCAGAATACTCGGGTTAAAGTTGACGAGCCTATCATATGCAGATATGGCCTCGGAACACTAGAGACCGAAAGGTCAAGCGTGAATCATATAGTAGATATGATCAACATAAGATGTTCACCATTGAAAACTACTCCATCTCACGTGATAATCGGACAAGGTTTAGTTGATTTGGATCACGTGAACATTTAGATGACCAGAGGGATGTCTATCTAAGTGGGAGTTCTTTAAGTAATATGATTAATTGAACTTTAATTTATCATGAACTTAGTCCTGATAGTTTTTGCATATCTATGTTGTTCTAGATCAATGGCCCGTGCTACCGTTCCTTTGAATTTTAATGTATTCCTAGAGAAAGCTAAGTTGAAAGATGATGGTAGCAATTACATGGACAGGGTCCGTAACTTGAGGATTATCCTCATTGCTGCATAGAAGAATTATTTCCTTGAAGCACCACTAGGTGACAAGCCCCCTCCCGCTAATGTAGATGCTTTGAACGTCTGGCAGACGCGGTCTGATGACTACACGATAGTTCAGTGTGCCATGCTTTACGGCCTAGAACCGGGACTTCAATGGCGTTTTGAACGTCATGGAGCATATGAGATGTTCTAGGAGTTGAAGTTAATATTTCAAGCAAATGCCCGAATTGAGAAATATGAGATTTCCAATAAGTTCTATAGCTGCAAGATGGAGGAGAATAGTTCTATCAGTGAACACTTGCTCACAATGTATGGGTACTACAATCATATGTCTCAACTTGGTTGCAAAGTTGATGAAGATAGTGTTATTGATAGAGTTCTTCAATCACTGCCACCAAGCTATAAAGGCTTCGTGATGAACTATAATAAGCAAGGGATGCAAAAGACAATTCCCGAGCTCTTCGCTATGCTCAAAGCTGCGGAGGTAGAAATCAAAAAGGAGCATCAAGTGTTGATGGTTAACAAAACCACAAGTTTCAAGAAAAAGGGCAAGGGAAAGAAGGGGAACTTCAAGAAGAATAGCAAGACAGTTGTTACTCACGCGAAGAAACCCAAGTCTGGAGCCAAGCCTGAAACTGAGTGCTTCTACTGCAAAGGGACTGGACACTAGAAGCGGAACTGCCCCAAGTATTTGGCGGATAAGAAGGATGGCAAGGTGAACAAAGGTATATGTGATATACATGTTATTGATGTGTGCCTTACTAATGCTCGTAGTAGTACCTGGGTATTTGATACCGGTTCGGTTGCTAATATTTGTAATTCGAAACGGGGAATATAGATTAAATGAAGATTGGCTAAGGACGAGGTGACGATGCGCGTGGGAAATGGTTCCAAAGTCGATGTGATCGCCGTCGGCACGCTACCTCTACATCTACCTTCGGGATTAGTTTTAGACCTAAATAATTGTTATTTGGTGCCAGCGTTAAGCATGAACATTATATCTGGATCTTGTTTGTTGCGAGACGGTTATTCATTTAAATCTGAGAATAATGGTTGTTCTATTTTTATGTATGATATCTTTTATGGTCATGCACCCTTGAAGAGTGGTCTATTCTTGTTGGATCTCGATTGTAGTGATACACATATTCATAATATTGAAGCCAAAATATGCAAGGTTAATAATGATAGTGCAACTTATTTGTGGCACTACCATTTAGGTCATATTGGTGTAAAGCGCATGAAGAAACTCCATAGTGATGGACTTTTCGAATCACTTGATTATGAATCACTTGGTGCTCGCGAACCATGCCTCATGGGCAAGATGACTAGAACTCCGTTCTACGGAACAATGGAGCGAGCAACAGATTTGTTGGAAATCATACATACTGATGTATGTGGACCGATGAGTGTTGAAGCTCGCGGCAGGTATCGTTATTTTCTGACCTTCACTGATGATTTGAGCAGATATGGGTATATCTACTTGATGAAACACAAGTCTGAAACATTTGAAAAGTTCAAAGAATTTCAGAGTGAAGTAAAGAATCATCGTAACAAGAAAATAAAGTTCCTACGATCTGATCGTGGAGGTAAATATTTGAGTTACGAGTTTGGTCTTCATTTGAAACAATGTGAAATAGTTTCACAACTCACGCCACCCGGAACACCACAGCGTAATGGTGTGTCCGAACGTCGTAACCGTACTTTATTAGATATGGTGCGGTCTATGATGTCTCTTACCGATTTACCACTATCGTTTTGGGGATATGCTTAAGAGACAGCTACATTCACGTTAAATATGGCACCATTGAAAT
Organism: Secale cereale; assembly: GCA_902687465.1. Classification (NCBI taxonomy): domain Eukaryota; kingdom Viridiplantae; phylum Streptophyta; class Magnoliopsida; order Poales; family Poaceae; genus Secale; species Secale cereale. Next base: position 365,765,416 of record LR738713.1, on the reverse strand, counting down.
CCGTTGAGACGACGCCTTATGAACTGTGGTTTGGCAATAAACCAAAGTTGTCGTTTCTTAAAGTTGGGGGCTGCGATGCTTATGAGAAAAAGCTTCAACCTGATAAGCTCGAACCCAAGTCGGAGAAATGTGTCTTCATAGGATACCCAAAAGGCAAAATATTTGTTGCTAAGAATGGATCCTTTCCAGAGAAGGAGTTTCTCTCAAAAGAAGTGAGTGAGAGGAAAGTAGAACTTGATGAGGTAATTGTACCTTCTTCCGAATTGGAAAGTAGTACATCACAGAAACTAGTTCCAGTGATTCATACACAAATTAGTGAGGAAGCTAATGATGATGATCATGAAACTTCAGATCAAGTTTCTGCTGAACTTCGTAGATCAACCAGAGTACATTCCGCACCAGAGTGGTACGGCAACCCAGTTCTGGAAGTCATGTTACTAGACCATGATGAACCTACGAACTATGAGGAAGCGATGATGAGCCCAGTTTCCGCAAAATGGCTTGAGGCCATGAAATATGAGATGGGATCCATGTATAAGAACAAAGTGTGGACTTTGGTTGACTTGCCCGATGATCGGCAAGCCATCGAAAATAAATGGATCTTCAAGAGGAAGACCGATGTAGACGGAAATGTTACTGTTTACAAAGCTCGACTTGTTGCGAAAGGGTTTGGACAAGTTCAAGGAGTTGACTATGATGAGACTTTCTCACCCGTAGCGATGCTTAAGTCTGTCCAAATCATGTTAGCAATTGCCGCATTTTATGATTATGAAATCTGGGAATTGGATGTCAAAACTGTATTCCTGAATGGATATCTCAAAGAAGAGTTGTATATGAAGCAACCAGAAGGTTTTGTCGATCCTAAAGGTGCTGACAAAGTGTGCAAGCTCCAGTGATCCATCTATGGACTGGTGCAAGCATCTCGGTGTTGGAATATACGCTTTGATGAGGTGATCAAAGCATATGGTTTTATACAGACTTTTGGAGAAGCCTATATTTACAAGAAAGTGAGTGGGAGCTCTGTAGCATTTCTGATATTATATGTGGATGACATATTGTTGATTGGAAATGATATAGAATTTCTGGATAGCATAAAAGGTTACTTGAATAAGAATTTTTCAATGAAAGACCTCGGTGAAGCTGTTACATTTTAGGCATTAATATCTATAGAGATAGATCAAGACGTTTAATTGGACTTTCACAAAGCACATACCTTGATAAAGTTTTGAAGAAGTTCAAAATGGATCAGTCAAAGAAAGGGTTCTTGCCTGTGTTACAAGGTGTGAATTTGAGTAAGACTCAATGCCCGACCACTGCAGAAGATAGAGAGAAAATAAAAGTCATTCCCTATGCCTCAGCCATAGGATCTATCATGTATGCAATGCTGTGTACCAGACCTGATGTGTGCCTTGCTATAAGTTTAGCGGGGAGGTACCAAAGTAATCCAGGAGTGGATCACTGGACAACGGTCAAGAACATCCTGAAGTACCTGAAAAGGACGAAGGATATGTTTCCCGTATATGGAGGTGACAAAGAGCTCATCGTAAATGGTTACGTCGACTTAAGCTTTGACACTGATCCGGATGACTCTAAGTCACAAACCAGATATGTATTTTTATTAAACGGTGGAGCTGTCAGTTGGTGCAGTTCCAAGCAGAGCGCCGTGGCGGGATCTATGTGTGAAGCGGAATACATAGCCGCTTCGGAAGCAGCAAATGAAGGAGTCTGGATGAAGGAGTTCATATCCGATCTAGGTGTAATACCTAGTGCACCGGGTCCAATGAAAATCTTTTGTGACAACACTGGAGCAATAGCCTTGGTGAAGGAATCCATGTTTCACAAGAGAACAAAGCACATCAAAAGATGCTTCAATTCCATCTGCGATCTAGTCAAGGAGGGAGACATAGAAATTTGCAAGATACATACGGATATGAATGTTGCAGACCCGTTGACTAAGCTTCTTCCAAGGGCAAAACATGATCAGCACCAAGACTCCATGGGTGTTAGGATCATTAGTTTGTAATCTAGATTATTGACTCTAGTTCAAGTGGGAGACTGAAGGAAATATGCCCCAGAGGCAATAATAAAGATACTATTTGTATTTCCTTATATCATGATAAATGTCTTTTATTCATGCTAGAATTGTATTAACCGGAAACTTAGTACATGTGTGAATACATAGACAAAACAGTGTGTCCCTAGTATGCCTCTACTAGACTAGCTCATTGATCAAAGATGGTTATGTTTCCTAACCATAGACATGAGTTGTCATTTGATCAACGAGATCACATCATTAGGAGAATGATGTGATTGACAAGACCCATCCGTTAGCTTAGCACTATGATCCTTTAGTTTTACTACTTTTGCTTTCTTCATGACTTATACATGTTCATATGACTATGAGATTATGCAACTCCCGTATACCGGAGGAACACCTTGTGCATGATCAAACGTCACAACATAACTGGGTGATTATAAAGATGCTCTACTGGTGTCTCTGAAGGTGTTCGTGGTGTTGGCATAGATCAAGAATAGGATTTTTCACTCCGAGTGTCGGAGAGGTATCTCTGGGCCCTCTCGGTAATACACATCATAATAAGCCTTGCAAGCAAATGACTATTGAGTTAGTAACGGGATGATGTATTACGGAACGAGTAAAGAGACTTGCTGGTAATCAGATTGAACTAGGTATTGAGATACCGACGATCGAATCTCGGGCAAGTAACATACCGATGACAAAGGGAACAACGTATGTTGTTATGCGGTTTGACCGATAAAGATCTTCGTAGAATATGTAGGAGCCAATATGAGCATCCAGGTTCCACTATTGGTTATTGACCGGAGATGAGTCTCGGTCATGTCGACATAGTTCTCGAACCCGTAGGGTCCGCACGCTTAATGTTTGATGACGATCGGTATTATGAGTTTATGAGTTTTGATGTATCAAAGGTAGTTCAGAGTCCTGGATAAGATCACGGACATGACGAGGAGTCTCGGAATGTTCGAGACGTAAAGATTGATATATTGGACGACTATATTCGGACACCGGAAGTGTTCCGGAAAGTTTCGGATTTAGCCGGAGTGCCGGAGGGGGTTACCGGAACCCCCCGAGGGAGTATGGGCCATAGTGGGCCATTGAGGGAAAGAGAGAAGCATAGGGCTGGCCGCACCCTCCCCCTAGGGATCCTAGTTGTACTAGGAAAGGGGGGAGGCGCCCCTCTTCTTCCTTCTTCTCTTCCCCTTCCTTTCCTACTCCTAGTAGGAATAGGAAAGGGGATTCCTATTCCTACTAGGAGTAGGAATCCTACTCCCTTGGCGCGCCTTGGCCTAGCCGCACCTCCCCCCTTGCTCCTTTATATACGGGTGCAGGGGGGCACCCAAAGACACAAAAGAAACATTGTTCTAGCCGTGTGGGTTCCCCCCTCCACAGAAACACACCTCGGTCATACCGTTGTAGTGCTTAGGCGTAGCCCTGCGCCGGTAGCTTCATCATATCCGTCACCACGTCGTTGTGCTGACGAAACTCTCCCATGAAGCTCAACTGGATCAAGAGCTCGTGGGACGTCATCAAGCTGAACGTGTGCTGAACGCGGAGGTGCCGTACGTTCGGTGCTTGATCGGTTGGATCGCGAAGAAGTTCGACTACATCAACCACGTCATTAGACGCTTCCGCTTTCGGTCTACGAGGGTTCGTAGACACATTGTCCCCTCTCGTTGCTATGCATCTGGTAGTTAGATCTTGCGTGATCGTAAGAATTTTTTTGAAATACTACGTTCCCCAACAAATAGTGCCCATGTCAAAGGCTAGACATCAACTCAAGAAACAATGGTGTTCACTCTTGAAACCAGAGATGATGAGCTTGTAGGAACAAAGAAGAGAGCTAGAAAGACCACAGCCAGAGTGATTGGCAAGCCAACTATGAGAGATGATGATGATGATGATGAAGCTGAAGAAGATACTACAGAGCCTGTTGCACCAGCTGAAAGACTCAAAAGTTGATGGGGGATGCCATCAAAGCCAGGGCTACTCCATCTAAGCCCAAAGCTTCCCCCAAAGCTACTGCACCCAAGAGGTCCACTAGAGACATTCCAACAGCTAAGAAGAGCAAGGCCCCAGTGCCAGATGTTCCTGAGGGAGAGGAAGATTCAGATCAAGAATCCTCAGATGATAAAGAGTCTATGATGCTTAGAAGACTCAAGCCAAAGATTCCAGATCGTAATGATGCCCATCTTGTTGCCGAGAACATGAAACTGAGAAAGGATGCATGTCTGAGAAGATGGGGACAGACTGATCCATATGCCACAAGGAGGATGACTGTTGTGGATTATAGGTTTCACACCAAGGAACAACATGACTTCTATGAGACAGTGCTTTTGAACAAGAAGCCCATTGTCTGTGACATGAAATGGGTTGACTGGAAGTACATCAATAAACATCCTGACTTCTTTCCAGGTGTCCATGAGAGCTTCGGGCAAAACGAAGTTGATAAATTTGTGGGAAAGAAACTGACTCGATGGAACGATGAGATGATCATGCAATTGTACTCCACTGCTCATTTCTATCCAGATGGTAGGATTGTATGGATGATTGAGGGTACGAGGTACCAATCAACTATGGCTGAATGGGAAAGTTTGATCAATGCCCCCAAGGAGAATGAGAATGACACTAATGTATGTGCCAAGTCCAGGATGGATCCAAACTCTATGGCAAATATGTACAAGCCCATTCCTGACAAACAAGTGAAAACTCACAAGTTTGGCTCCATATATCATCCGTTGTCTGGATTGACCACAATCAACACTATACTGAGGCACACTTTGCTGCCCAAGTCTAGAGATCATAAAATGATCCGAGGTCACTCCATCAACTTGCTCCACATGTTTGATGTTCCCGAGAAGTTCAAGGTCATGAGTCTGATTGTAGAGACAATAAAGAGGACAACAACAAACCAGAAAAGGTCTTGTGGATATGCCCCTCGCATTCAGATGCTAATCAACTCCAGGGTGGAGAAAGGGACATATCTGCTTGACAAGAGGCATCTTCGTCTTAGGTCAGATTTCGAGGACAATGAAGTTGTCATGGATGCATCTCATCCTACTTTTGTTGAGGGCCAAGAGAAGATTGATCAAGCAAAGGCAGCCAAGCAAGCAAGTGCTTCTGGAGCTCCTAAGACCAAGCAAGATCAACTCAATCATCTGCTTGAGGCCACTCTAAGGATTGAGAACAGTTTGGCCAACTTGACTCAGAATCAAGCAAGCCTGGAGAGGATCATTGAGGCAAAATTCTATGATCTAGCTGTGAAGGTCACGGAGATCCAAGCTACTGTTGTGAAGCTCAAGGAAGAGGCTGAGGATAGAGACACGACAAATGTCTTTTAGAGAGTGCCAAGAGGGTAGAGATATGCTGTAGTGCCCATACCTGACACTAGAGCTACTACTTCAGCACCAGCAGCATCTGCTTCAGTGCCACCTCCAGTTGCCACTCCACCAGCTCCATCAACATCTATAGATGCCTTCATCCTTGGAGTCCTCTCAATGCCTCCTCCTGAAGATCAAGCCTAGAGAGACATATAGCACTATACATTTTCAAGCTTTTTGGTAACTTGTTGCCAAAGGGGGAGAAAGTGTATAGATCATAGGCTGAGAGAGAGAGAGAGAGAGCTTTGCTTCTTTTAGCTGTCTTTGGTTTTTGCTTGCTACTTCGTTTGATTGTTGGGTGCTACAATTTACTCTATGGTTATGTGTGTGAGAAACTTGTATGATCATGTATTTGATCATATCATACTTTAATGCTTGCTTGAATGATGCTATTATTCTATCTCCCATATATGATCATTCACTTTGTCTTGGTGATGAGTGCATACTTTTACTTTCTATCATTTTGAGCGCTCCACCAAGATGTATGTGACATGGGAGAGTAACCCATGATCCTAATCGATTGTGCATTTGCATTCAAAAACAAATTTTAAATAATGCACAAATTTAGGGGGAGCTCTTGCTTATCACATACATCTCAAAGCGGCGATGTATTTCAATCTTATTATCATTTGTCAAAGCTTTGATCTATATGTTGTCATCAATTACCAACAGGGGGAGATTGAAAGTGCAACTATTCCTGGGTGGTTTTGGTAATTCCTAACAACACATAGCTCATTGAACTAATGCTCTTTCAAGATGATCATTTCAGAAAGTTCAATGATTGGCATGGCATGGACTAGGAATGTGGACCCCTCAAAATGCTAAGGACACATATTGGCTCAAGCTCAAGACTCTACATTTTCATTATAGTGATCCCAGATCACATTGAGTCCATAGGAAAAGCCAATACTATTAAAAGGGGATGGGGTGTTGAAACGTCCAAAACGTATCTATAATTTCTGCTTGCTCCATGCCTCTTTTGGGTGATATTGCTATGATATTTATACACTTCCATACACTTTTGATCATATTTGGACTAACCTATTAACTCAGTGCACCCCAGTGCCAGTTTCTGTTTTCGGCTGTTTTTGTATTTCAGGTTTTCACGTTACGAGAACTGCCAGAAAAATCCAGAAAAATTATATAAAAAATCAGCGTTCCAGAACCTACCGTGCGCC
>LR738713.1:365578944-365758746 GCA_902687465.1 Secale cereale | reverse complement strand
GGGGGGGGGGGGGGCTGGGCCCCCCGAGGCTCCTCCGATGCCCCCCCTTTGGCATATATTTAAAGCGTCTCCCGGAACCCTCGAAACAGGAACTCTTTTTCGCGATCTCATCTCTGTTCCGCCGCCGCCGCTTCCAAGATCGGGAGCACCAGGAGAACCCTTCCCGGCACCCTGCCGGAGGGGAGGATCACCACCGGGAGCTTCTCCACCACCATGGACGCCTCCCGGATGAGTTGTGAGTAGTCTCCCTTGGACCATGGGTCCATGACTAGTAGCTATGTGATGTTCTCCTCCCGTTCTTGTGCTTCACTAATTAGTCCTCGTGAGTTGCCCTACATGATCGAGGCACATATGTAATCCTTATGCTGTTGCTATGATGAGTTTGCTGGGATCCGATGGATTATGAGATTATGTTTAGATTGTGTTTGAGTAATATATTTGATCTACCTCTTTTATATTTATGTTTGTAAGTAATTCTTGCATGTTCTCCGTTGTTATTTATTGCTTTGGCCAAGTAATAGGTAGTGACTCCAAGAGGGAACGTTATGCTTGATTGTGGGTTCATGCCCCTCGATGAGTAGCTTGAGTGACAGAAACATGAGTCTAGGGGATGTGCTTTTGCCACAAGGGGGAAAACTACGGTGCTTGTGCCCGCGGGTGCAAGGATTGTTTACTTTACGCAAAGTTCTTTTAATGCAGTTGTCTGTTGCTTTGAGTTTACACTATGGGTGGGGCTCGCAACTTAATACCAGCGAGATGTTCTGGATAGATATCTCAAGGTGGATGATTAGTAGTAGATATTGATGGATTTCGGTCTACTTACTTTGGCGTACCGCCCATGCTTTGAACCTCAACCTTTCTTGCAATGTAGTCAGCATTGGTTTGCGCACATGGTCCTGTCAATTGCCCAGCTGTAATTCGTTTACCTCACATAGCTGTTTTATCGTCTTTAGGGAGAGAGACATCACTAGTGAACATCATGAGACTCCGGTCCATATTACCATCATTGATCACATCCGCTATTTACTTTTCCGCTATTTACTTACTATTGCAATTATACCTATCACTATTATCACTTGCGTTTGATCCTTTGTAAACTACAAGGCCGGAGGGATTGACAACCTCTCTGTACTCATTGGGAGCAAAGTTATTTGTATCTGTGTGCAGGTCCACGTTGATTGCTAATATCCGGCGCCGTTAGCAGTTGACACCTTCTTGTTGAAACTGGGAGTCTCTGGGAAATCGATCCTTGGTATTACCAAGGGAAAACTTCTGCTACACTGCATCTCAAACCTTCCACTTGGGGTAACCAACGAGAGGTGAGAAGCCACCTAGCAAAGCAATTTCTGGCGCCGTTGCCGGGGACTCCACTCTTCAAGATAGGGGAGTTGCATGCTATCTTTTACCTTTGCTTTTTAGTCTTGTTAGTTTACCTTTCAGTTTTTTGCTTTAGTATCTTTTATCGAAAATCACAAAAATAGTTATCTTGCTTGCTTGCTACTATGGGTTCCACCAAAAACACTAGATGTGAGGAGTACAGCCCTTCTTCCATTACACCAATCACCACTGTCGGGATCTACAAAAGTAATAAACCTTGTGATTATGTTAGTCTTGACGGAGGGTTATGCCCATGGCATGGTCGTCCCGGAAAAGAGTATGAGCCTCAGTTTAAAATTGCTCCTAAGCTTCCCCAAACTTGGGAAGACGTTCAAACTCTTATAATAGAGAGCGATTCAAACAAAGAGGATGACACTACAATTCTGCCCAATAATGATAAAATTGATTTTGATAATTGTAGTATTTCAGAAGTTGTCACCTTTCTGCAAGGAATGGCCAAAGATCCCCACACTAGCACGCTTAATCTTGCCTTCACAGAGCATGTCACTAATGCTCTCATCAAAGCTAGGGAGGAGAAACTTAGAGTAGAAGCCTCCATACCTAGAAAGCTAGAAGATGGTTGGGATCCTATGATTAAAATTAAGATAAACAACTTCTCATGCTATGCTTTATGTGATATTGTAGCTAGTACTTCCATTATGCCCAAAAGACTATATGATATGCTTAAATTGAAACCTTATGATTCTTGTTCTTTTGGTGTTCGTCTCGTTGATTCTTCCATAAAGAAGCCTTTGGGGAGGATCGACGATGTTCTTATCGTTGTCAATGATAATTATGTTCCCGTTGATTTTACTATAATGGATATTAAATGTGATCCTTCTTGTCCAATTATTTTGGGACGTCCTTTTTTGCGCACCGTTGGTGCTATCATTGACATGAAAGAGGGTAATATAAAATTTCAGTTTCCTCTCAAGAAAGGGATGAAACACTTCCCTCGAAAGAAGATTAAGTTACCTTTTGAGTCCGTTGTACGGGCTAGCTATTCTTTTACCCTTGATAAAACTTGATCTATATGCATTATGCCTAGCTTAAAGGCATAAAAGAAAGCGCTTTTGGGAGGCAGCCCAATGAATAAATTTATTTTGCTTTTGTTGTGTCTTGATGTTGTTACTACTGTAGCATCATCATTGTATCTTTACTTTTCAATTTTGTGCCAAGTATAACCTCTGATTGCTAGAAAGTTCAAAAGTTGTGAGGTGCTGTCCAGGAAACAGATTCTGTCCTTGGATAGAAAAATTCGTATAAAATCACCAGATCATCTTTTTGATCTGAATTTTTTCGACAGCGTTCTCTATATAATTGTCTTTCGTGCGTCTGTTCTGAGTTTTTTGATTTGAGTTGCAGAAGTGCCCCGAACAAATCAATTACTACCTGCTGTTCTGTTTTTCACAGATTTTGTCCTGTTTTACCTTTCCTTCATTTTGCAAACCAAGAGCTTGCTTTTTCTTTGCAAAAACCTTTTGGCAATCTCGAGAAACAGTAGACCTTCAAGAATATCTTTATTTCCAGCAAGGTATAATTATTTTATTATGGGTACTAACCTCGCTAATCAGATTATGATGAGTTATGTATGAAGGGAGTTTTCAAGTGTGCGAGGGAAGATGATAAAAAGATTCAGGAGTGTCAAGCGCTCAAGCTTGGGGATGCCCCCATGCACCCCCAAGAAATATTCAAGGAGACTCAAGCGTCTAAGCTTGGGGATGCCCCCGTGCATCCCCTTCTCCATCAACATTATCAGTTCGTCTTTCGTTTCACTATATTTTAATCACTTCATGTGTTATGTGCTATGCTTGGAGCGTCTTGCTTTTAGTTTTCTTTAGTTTTTCATAACGAGTCGGAACTCAGCGTTCTTTATGTGGGAGAGAAACACGCTCCACTTCTACCTAGAACATAACATAGAATTTTCATGTCTATCTTTGCTGTGTGTGTTCTTTGTCTTTTAAATAGCTACTATCATGCTCTGCTCTTAGTATTCATGCTTATCTTTTTAAAGAGCTTGTGTTTAGTTGGTTGCTTGAACTCTCTTTAATTATCATGCTTATCTTATTAAGAGAGTTTGCTTCCGTTGCATTGGTTAATATGTCTATGATAAAGATGCTACGTGCATAATGACGCTTAGTAGTTCAGGTTTTCTTATGGTTAGTCTCAAATAGCTGGGGGATTCCCAATGTGTTATTGGAGTACCAACATGATTTGTTTGCCAATGATGTGGTATGGTTTAGTAATATCTTCCCTCAAGAATTTATTTTGATTGACTTGGCGTATGCTCACGCATATTTAAGACGGTAAAGAAAGTCTTTCAAGCCTTGATAATCTTTTGTTTCTAAGTAGCGATATAACTTCCATGCCTGATTCAATGTTGCTTTGTCGCTCTGCATGATTATGATCGTCATTGCTCTCTTAGTTGGTCGCTCCCAGTCTTTTGCTAACCTCCACCTGTACTAAGCGGACTGACTGCTTGTGCATCCACATCCTTTTAAACCAGTTATGCCATATGAGTCCACCATACCTACCTATATGTGGTATTTCACCGCCACTCCAAGTAAATTTACATGTGCTACCTTTAAAACCTTCAGTTTTTGCAATACATAGCTCATGGGAAAGTAGCTTAAAAACTATTGTGGTAAAGAATATGTTGCTTATGTATCTTATTTTCTTATAAGTTGCTTGCTGAGCGGTAACCATGTTTCTGGGGACGCCATCAACTGTTACACTTTTGTTGAATATCATGTGAGTTGCTATGCATGTTCGTCTTGTCTAAAGTAAGGGTGATTTGCCATGGGTTGAATGGTTTGAGTATGCATATTGTTAGAGAAGAACATTGGGCCGCCAACCAAAGCCATGTATCATGGTGGAAGTTTTAGCTTGGACATTAATCCTCAATCTCTTATGAGAATATGCTTAAGCATTAAAGAGGAGTCTATTATCTATGTCGGGGGAAACTGTCCACCACGAACACCTATGGGACCGGAGCCCCTTGTACGTTGCGGTAAGGGAGCGGAGGGAGCACAAAGAGCGGATCGAAGAGCACACGCGGGCTGTTTACCCAGGTTCGGGCCGCGCGGACGCGTAAAACCCTACTCCTGCTTGATTTGTATTGAGTTTGTGAGCTCGGGAGCTTGAAGAGCTAGCTATACCGAGCAAGAGAGCTATCTAGGTTCCGAACCCTTTCTACGTTGTGCATGGGCCTCCTTTTATAGCTCAAGGGGTCACCGACAGGTGTCAACGTAGAGGAGGGCAAAAATGTAACTTTGGTGGTAGTTGTAACAGTGCGAGAACAGTGCATGAACAGTGGATAAACAGTGGTCTTCACCTAACATAGACAGTGGGGGACAGGAGCATTAAATGCCCGTCACCGTCGACCCCAAAAGCACCCGTCCATGCGTCTCCGTTCGCCACGGCGGTAGCCTCGTCACCGTGGAGTGCCACCGTGTCCCCCAGGCTGCACAGCCATCCGCCACGCATCCCTGGAAGGGCCCCAGGGCGACGCGTGGGCTGGTGAGCTGGAGCGCGGGCCTACAACGCAGGCTTTCCCCGGCAAGCACCTTGCCAGGGGCTTGATCTTGCCGGGCCCGGGAGCTTGTCGCTCCCTGGGCCCTGCCGGGGCGCAAGGTGCGCCGAGGCATGTCTTCTGAAATGCAGTCTTCTGGTCTTCCTGGCAAGCTCCTCTTACCAGGGTCTTGTGTTAATGTGATAATCTTGAGCCTGGCACGGCCTTCCCGGCAAGCTCCACTTGCCGGGGCCTTGATCTTCTGTCTTGTATACTTTGTTTTTGAATGGCTTTATATGGATCAGAAAGGTCTCCGGCGAGCACGTGGTGAGCCCTGCCGCGGGAAGCTGCTACTGCCCGTGCACAAGTTGGGGTACTAAGGTACCCCTATCTTAGTACACCGACAGGAGCCCCCGGGCCTGGGCCACACACGGTGCCGAGCGCTGTTGGGCCAGGCCCAAAACAGTGTACGGGCACACGCGGCCCACGGCACGCCGAATCCCCTTCCGCATCCGCCGCGCCCCTCCCTAACGGCACGCGTCGATTGCGGCGTCGTGGGAGAGATCGTGGCCTCGTTCTTTAATGGGAAATGCGGAGCGTCCCCCACCTCCCCCTTAAAAGCAGAGGTAGCAGGGGCAGTTTCCCTCCTTCGTCTTCATTGCGTCTTCAACCTCCAGAAAACTTCTGCGCTCTCTGCTTCCACCCCTCCTCCGCCGCTTTCCGCATCCGCGGCGCCGTCGAGCTCCTCGCCTCTCCCCTCGCCACCTCCGCCATGGCTCCGAAGAGCGAGAAGGCGAAAGCGGAGAAGACCAAGAAGGAGAAGTCCGAGCAGGCGGCGAAGCTTGTCGCCCTGCGGAAGAGGAACGTGGTCTTCGCGCCGAGGCTCAGCGCGCGGGAATTATGGAACAAGTACTACCTCTTCTGGTCCGGGGAGACCAAGGCTCATCCCCACACCAGAGTCTTCCCCGCCATCGCCAAAGATCTGGTTCCCGGCGGGTATTTCTTCTTCGCTGCCTTCTTTCACTGTGGGTTGTGCCCTCCGTTTTCGGAGTTTTTCTGTGACATTATGAACACGTACAACCTCCACCTCCTAGACTTCACCCCCAATGCCATCCTTACGATGGCCGTTTTCGCACATCTGTGCGAAAACTACATAGGGATCCATCCAAACGTAGCACTCTTCCGCCATTTCTTCATGCCTAGAGTAGAGGCTGGCGCTCCCCTCTCCGGCGAAATCTCCTGGATCTTCCGTTTGAACAAAAAGGACTCATATCTGAAAGGAGAACTCCGCGGCAAGTGGGAAGAATGGCGTGCAGACTGATGCTGGGTAGTAGAGGACCAGCCGGAGCCCTTCACCGCGCCGCGCACAACTGCCATAGTGCGCGGCAGAGACTGGAGCGAACTGGCCCCGGAAGACAACAAGCTCAGTATTGCCCTTGTTAGAATCATCCGTCTCCGGGTAGCCAATCTGACCATCGGAGAGGTTGGCGTAGATTTCCTCCGCCACCGCATTGCCCCTTTACAAGAGAGGAAAAGGCCTGCCTGGGAATTTGGCAATGCAGCGGATATCATGAGGTTGCGCTGCGGATTGAACTTCAATTTCACCGCTTTGGAGCTGAAAGGAATGCTGCGAGAGCTGTTCAAGCATGACCCGGCGCATCCAGAGTGGTTCAGACCCGCCAAGGGAGTGGTGCCGCTGTGCAACAGCACCGCCCGTGATTCCTTGCGAGCAATGATGTCGGAGTGCGACTCCCACGGCATCGTCCCCACCTGGATCCAGCCTCCGGGAGATGCCATTCTGACCTTCTTTGATAACTTGGTTGAGGTGCCGAAGAACACCGAGGAGATCAAGGGTCTCACCCGGGCCACCACGGAGCGGGATATTGCCTATATTGCTTCCCGGATGGAAGAGGCCGCCGCAGCCGCAGCGGCAGGAGACTTCGGATTCACCGTTGATGAAGCAGAGGCTGCGGACGCGTCGTGCAGAGCAGAGGAGGCAGAGATCCGCAGGCTACTTAAGCTTCCGCCCGACGAGCTTGCCGGGGTTCCTTCCCTGAGGCACGCCGGGATTCCCGGGGTGGTGAGCGAGGCCGCCGCGGGGGGCGAGGTTGCCGGAGGGAACAGAGGTGCCGGAGGGAGCGGAGCCACCGGAGGGAGCGGGGCCGCAGGACAAGATGCTGGACCTAGCGGGCCCGCCGGGGAGGAGGAGGAGGACGCCGAGGCCGATGAGGACACCGGTGAGTCTCTGGGGCTTGACGACGACGACTCCTCGTCCTCGAAGAACTCCCCGCCTCGGGCAAGTCCCAAGCGAACACCGTTGAAGCGCCTCCGCAAGGCGGCTACAGCGACAAGGACGCAGGCGCCCCGACAGCAGCCTACTCGCCGGGCGACGCGCGCCACCAGAGCGAGCCAAGCCGCGACGGAGGCGCCCCGCGCACCAGCGCCAAGCGGAGGGGGATCCTCCCGGAGCGAAGCGGCTGCTCCGCCTGCTCCTCGGGCCCCGGCGCCAACGGAGGCTGGGTCTTCGCAGCCCCCAGCCCCGGAGACCGCCAAGCGCCCGAGGGAGCCTTCTCCTCCTGCTCCTCGCGCGGGAGCAACTCAGGTGGAGTTTGACTTCTCCGCCCTCAGCTCCGACGACGACGAGGAAGAGGAGTAAGCATTTGTAATTTGTAACTTCTTTGATTCTGTCTTGATTCTTTCCTTGATGATTCTGATCTTGTTCTTGCTTGGCTTGCAGGACCTTGACCCAGCGGCTGGCGAAGAGGGCCAAGATCCCCGTGGTTGAGGTCGAGGACGACTCGCCCGCCGTGGCGACCGGAGACGCGCCAGCGACAGGTTCGTCGGACCAACCCGCTGCTCCGAGGAGCAGCCCTCAGCGCAGCCCCCAGCGTAAGTCTGGGTTTTGTATTTTTTTGTTCGTCGGGCGCGCTTGAGGTTTTAACTTGTACTAACATCTTGCTGCTTCATTTGTCTTGTGCAGAAGTGGAGCCGCAGTCGCAGGAGCTCCCGGAGACTACTCCCGAGGAGCCACAGGTTCCACCCTCCCCGCCAAGGGCGAGCTCCCCGGCGAGGGAGGACGCTCCGCCAAGGACGGGCACCCCGCCAAGGGCGAGCAGCCCGACGAGGGTGGCCACCCAGCCAAGGGAGGGCGCGGGCGGCCCTCCGCTAGCAGGAGCCACCGCTCCACCGCCAAGGGAGGACTCCCCGGCGAGGGAGCCTGTCGTCGAGGAGGTCCGCGAAGGTGAGTCTTGTAACTTTATCTTCTTGAACTTGTCTTTTTGGATATTTGCTTGAACTTTTCTTTTCTTCTTCTTCTGTTAGATCCTCCTCCCCCAGAGCGGATGGAGACGGAGGTCACCATCGAGGAGGAAGCGCACGGCGGCGACGGCAACGCCACTGCCACTGAGGGCATGGCGGGAGCCGACGAGCCTGCCGCTGAGGAGACCGCGCCGACCGCAGACGCCGCGGGCGAGGAAGGGACCGGCGACCGCACTGCTGACCCGGAGGCAGCAGGAGCGTTGAGCGCTGCGCCGGCCGCCGACCCCTCCGCGTCCACGGAGCGGTCGGGCGTCTATCTTGAAGCGCCCAACGGAATCTTCATACAAGTTCCGTGGGCATCTTCGTCGCGAGCCCCCGTGGAGGGAGAGAACTTTGATGGAGAGGTCCTCGCCTCCGCGGGTTTGAAGATTGTTGAAGCGCCTGGCAGGAGCGATGAGCCCGAAGAGGAGAAGCTACTCCACCGGCTCCTGGCCCTTTACCGGGCCAGGCAGGCGAAACTGGAGTCCCGGGAAGCCCTCACCGCCAAGGCTGGAGCAGACTTGGAGAAGCGTGCTGCCGAGCTCCGCGCCGCCAACCAGGCGGCCCTCCGTGACTTGGCGGAGGAGCGCGAGAGGCTTGCCGGAGAGCAGCAAGAGTTCCTCCTGGAGAAAGCTGAGGCCGAGGAGCAGCAGCGACTGGTCGGTGAAGAGCTGTCCCGGCGAGAAGGAGCGCTCAACCAGCGGAAGGTCGACCTCGACGCCCACGAGGACGACCTCACCGCCCGGGAGCAGGCCCTTGGCGGGGCCCTGAAGGAGGCGAAAGCTGCCGCCGCCACCGCTGAAACCGTCAAGAAGGATCTTGAGGCCAAGGTGGCGTAGCTGGAGCAGTACCTGAAGGCGAGCACAGACCGGATCACCGCACTCAATGTGGAGCGGGAAAAGGACGCCCACACCAACTCTGACCTTCAGGTACGCCTCTCCAAGCAGGGCGACGAGCTCAAAGCCGCCAAGGATTCTATTGCTGATCTGGAGTTGAAGGTCTCCATGCTGACTGGCTCGCTTGACGCCGCCCGGGATCGCGAGACGAAGCTGAAGGCCGAGCTCCGCAAGGAACGGGGCCTGGTGGAGAGCGCTGCCACCTCAGCGAACAACTTTACTCGGGCGGTGGAGCAATGGACGGACGATCTGGTCGCTTCTGCTGCCAACATCGACAAGGAGCTGATGGCGCTGAGGGTGGAGCACCTCGTGTACTCCCCGGACCAGAATCTCCCCCACAGCGCCAAGCAAAGTCTTTTCTTCAGGGGAATCGTGCCGGCGCTTGCATGGCTGCAGGAGAAGCTCCCCGCGCAGCTGGCCAAGGAGTCGCGTCAGTTCTGCGCGGGTACCTTGGAGCACGTCTTGACGAAGATAGTCTACCGCAACCCTGGCATCAATCTCGTCAACGTCCTCTGCAGCTTGCCGGCCGATGCAGATTTGGAGGCGCTGAAGGCGCAGGTCGCCCACATCATCGCCAAGGTGAACAAGATCTCCAGGCGTGAAGGCGACCGCGTAGATTAGGCCTCTTTCTTTTTATTTCCTCTTCTGCTGCAAAGTGTGCCATGAACATGAATCTATCAGTCATTGCGACAAGTTATCTCTGTAATATACTATCTTATTTCCGAGCAATTGACGCATTGTTATCTCCCTTGCTTTTGGTCCTTTACTTTGTATGCTTTTTACCCTACGCTTTTAGGGAACTTGCCGGCAAGGGACCCTTGCCGCGAGCGCTGAGTGCTGGACTCTGAGCAGCCTGCTAGCAAAGGCCTTACCGGCAAGCAACCTTGCCGCAGCTAGTCGCAACGCACTTAGCTTGCTGAGCGAACTCGAAAACGAAGTAAGGGCGCGACACTTGTCGCAGCTCACTTAAGCCGTTGAGCGTACTCGAAAACAAGGTAAGGGTGCGGCTAGCCACGGGTAGGTTCCTTCGCGCACAAGTTTTCCATACAAAGTGTGGTTGTTCAAGGAAGATAACTATAATTTAAAAAATTTGAACTGCCCAAATTCTGGTAACTTAGCTTTCATAATCTGTTCGTTCTCCGGTAAGCTTCTCTTTCTTGAACAGCACTCGGTTTGTCCTCCACCTCCTTCCCCCCGGCAAACTTGTGCGCGAGGAATGTTTCTTCTGCTTAAGAGGGAAAGAAAAGGAGAAGAGGAAACAAGTATAGGGTTTCTCGGCGTGGTAATGCTTACCGGATATATGTGTTGCACAAGATGCCAAACAATGCATGCAAATAACAAAGAAAAGCATGGAAAATGGCAAATAGTGCGAAACACAAAAGCTTTACTGATGCACGGGATCTGCGCCCGGCTTTGTACAAAGGTTTACATGCGACAGCGGCAAAACTCGTACAAAAGGTGGTTGCCGGAGCGGATCACGGCAACCGCGCCTTATGGGTGAAACTTGCGAAGATGCTCTATGTTCCAGGAGTTGCTCACCGGTAAGCCTTCTTCGGTCTCAAGGCGGACAGCGCCGGGCCTTGTGACTTGTCTCACCCGATAAGGGCCTTCCCACTTCGGCGTCAACTTGTTGGAATTCTTGGCGGACTGAACACGCCGAAGAACAAGGTCGCCTTCCTCGAGACTCCTGGCCTTGACCTTGCGGCTATGATAGCGGCGCAAGGCTTGCTGGTATCGAGCAGCTCGTACAGCAGCCTGGAGACGTTCCTCCTCGAGGAGCAATGCATCATCTTGTCGCAGTTGCTCTTGCTCGAGCTCATCATAAGCGAGCACTCGAGGAGATCCGTATACGAGTTCCGTGGGGAGAACTGCCTCTGCCCCATAGACAAGGGCAAAGGGTGTCTGCCCGGTGGCTCGACTTGGTGTCGTTCTGATTGACCAAAGAGCCGCTGGCAACTCCTCTATCCAGTTTCTTCCGCACTTGCGCAGCCTGTCGAAGGTTCTTGTCTTGAGCCCGCGCAGCACTTCAGCATTGGCCCTCTCCGCTTGACCATTGCTCCTCGGGTGAGCAACAGAAGCGAAGCAGACCTTGGCGCCAAGGTCTTGGACGTACTGCATGAAGGTGCGACTTGTGAACTGCGTGCCGTTGTTGGTGATGATCCTGTTAGGGATTCCGAAACGGCAAACAATCGCTCTGAAGAACCTGACTGCTGACTGTGCTGTTACCTTTCTCACTGGTTCCACTTCTGGCCACTTTGTGAACTTGTTGATCGCAACGTACAAGTACTCAAAGCCCCCGACAGCACGGGGGAAGGGGCCGAGGATATCGAGCCCCCAGACCGAGAAGGGCCAGGATAAAGGGATCGTCTGGAGAGCTTGAGCTGGCTGGTGAATTTGTTTGGCATGGAACTGGCACGCTTCACACTTGGTTACTTGTGCAGTTGCATCTTGGAGGGCTTCTTGCCAAAAGAACCCTTGCCGGAATGCCTTCCCAGCAAGTGCCCTTGCACCGATGTGGTGGCCACATATGCCTCCATGTATTTCTGCCAACAGCTTCTACCCATCTTCTCTGGAAATGCACTTCAACCTGACACCATTGAGCCTTCTTCTGTACAGTTCATTGTCCACGAACTGGTACATACTTGACTGCCTGGTTATTTTCTCTATCTCTGCTGGGTCGTCGGGAAGTTCTCCAGTTTGCAGAAAACGGACGATCTGCTGTGCCCATGCCGGAGCCCGAGGCTCAACGGCAAGGACCAAAGGCATGAGGGCCGCTGCGGGAACCCCAGCTTCTACAGCAAGAACCTCTGGTTCTGCCGGAGCTGATGGTCCCCCGGCAAGCCTGCTGGGGCAAGGCTTGTCGGGAACGCTTGCTTCAACTGTACAGACCCTTAGATCTGCAGGAGCAAATTGTTCCTCAGCGTTCTGATCGTTGATCTTGGGGACCTTGGCGGCGGCTTCGGGGAGATCCGCCGGCAAGTAGTCGCCGGAGACCAACTTTCTCTTCTTGGGCTGCCCAATTGATGGTGTAACGGATGGCTGAGTCAGCTTGAGCAGGAAGGTCCCTGGTTCCACAGGTAACTTCATTGCAACACACTTTGAGAGGCCATCTGCGATATCATTCTGAGCTCTCGGGACGTGCTCCATTTGCAGACCTTCAAAGTGTTCTTCAAGCTTCCTCACTTCATCTACATAAGCTTCCATCAAAGGGCTCTGATAACTTTTGTTCACTTGTCGGACCACCAACTGAGAATCTCCCCGCACAATCATTTTCTTGATCCCAAGTTCAGCTGCAAGCCTGAGGCCGGCAAGCAGACCTTCATACTCAGCAGTATTGTTTGTCGCTTGTTCCTTGGGAAAGTGCATCTGGATAACATACTTGAGGTGCTCTCCGGTGGGCGCTATGAGTACCACGCCGGCACCGGCGCCTTGCAGCGAGAAAGCACCATCAAAGTACATCATACATTCGCTTGTCGCTTCTTGTACGGGTACGCTTGTCTCTGGAACTTCCTCATCGGGTGTTGGAGTCCATTCAGCTATGAATTCTGCCAAAGCTCTGCTCTGTATGGTTGAAGTACTTTCAAACTTGAGACCAAAGCTCGACAGTTCCAGCGCCCACTCGACGATCCTGCCTGTTGCTTCTGGATTTTGCAATATCCTCTTCAACGGAAAGCGAGTGACCACTGTTATCTCATGTGCTTGGAAGTAATGGCACAGCTTTCTCGAGGCTATGAGGAGACCGAAAAGCAACTTCTGTACCCCGGAGTATCTTGATCTAGCCCCCTCCAAGAGGGAACTCACAAAATACACCGGGCGTTGCACCATCTTCCTTCGCACTTCTCCTTGCTCCTGCGCAGAGTTGTCCTTGTCGGGGCCAGAGCTCGCCGGTGGAGCCCCCTGCTTGTCGTTGGATTCGCTTGCCGGTGGTGTAGACTCCTCATCGGCCTCCCTTTCCGCTACTAACGCAGCACTAACCACTTGATTGGTTGCTGCTAAATATAGCAGCAACTTCTCTTGTGGCCTAGGTGCGACAAGTATTGGAGTGGAGGATATGTATCCTTTCAAGTCTTGCAGCGCTGCCTCCGCTTCCGGAGTCCATTTCATAGGACCTGCCTTTTTCAAGATCTTGAAGAAAGGCAGGGCGCGTTCTGCAGATTTTGAAATGAACCTACTGAGGGCAGCCACACAACCTGCAAGTCTCCTTACGTCCTTGACGCGCTTCGGGGCTTCGATCTGCTCGATGGCTTTTATCTTGTCGGGATTGGCTTCAATCCCCCTCTGGGACACGAAGAACCCGAGAAGCTTGCCGGAGGGGACTCCGAAGACGCACTTCTCGGGGTTCAACTTGAGCTGGATCTTGCGCAGGTTTGCAAATGTCTCTTCTAAGTCTTGGACCAGGGTGTCCTTGCTCTTGCTTTTGACCACTATGTCATCCATGTAAGCTTCTACATTTCTGTGGATCTGTGGCTCAAAAGCAGTGTGTACCACCCTTGCAAATGTTGAGCCTGCATTCTTCAATCCAAAAGGCATGCGAATGAAGCAATATGTGCCACATGGAGTAATGAATGCAGTCTTTTCTTCATCTTCCTTGGCCATAAAAATCTGGTGGTAGCCTGAGTATGCATCAAGGAAGGAGAGCAGCTCACATCCAGCAGTGGAGTCAACAATCTGGTCAATGCGCGGCAAGGGAAATGGATCTTTGGGACATGCTTTATTCACATCAGTGAAGTCTATACACAGCCTCCACTTCCCGTTGGCCTTACGCACGACAACTGGATTTGCTAACCACGTCGGATGGATCACGCCTCTAACCAGGCCCGCTGCTTCTAGCTTCTTAATCTCTTCGGGAATGAATTCTTGGCGCTCCACGGCTTGCTTCCTGACCTTCTGCTTGACGGGCCGCGCATGAGGACAAACAGCAAGCTTGTGCTCAATTACCTTCCTGGGAACGCCGGGGATGTCAGATGGTTGCCACGCAAACACATCGACATTCGCCCGCAGGAAGGCAACGAGCGCGCTTTCCTATTTGTTATCAAGTGTAGCACTGATGGTGAAGGTACCACCAGTGCCGTCCTCCTTGGCGGACACCTTCTTGGTTGCCGGTGGAGCGGCCATCCCTTTCTTGCACTTGCCGGTGGAGCTCGATGGAACATCCTCGACGGCAGCGCAGCACTCCGAAGAGGTGCGTTTGCCGGAGTCGGCCCCAGAGCACTTGTCGGACTTGGTCTTGGTCTTCTTCCCCCCCGGGAGCTTCAGCGGCAAGTGTGTTGCTCTCCGCCGCGGCTGCTGCATCCCGGTATATCTTGTCGGCGCAGATAAGCGCGTCCTTCTTGTCGCCATGGACAGAGATGACGCTTATCGGCCCCGGCATCTTGAGTATATTATAGGCGTAGTGGGAAGCTGCCATGAACTTGGCGAGGGCAGGACGTCCAAGTATCCCATTGTATGGCAATGGGATATCGGCCACGTCAAAGGTTATTCTCTCCGTCCTGAAGTTGAGCTCCCCACCAAAGGTCACTGGCAGAGTAATCTTGC
The DNA here is from genome assembly GCA_902687465.1 of Secale cereale. Classification (NCBI taxonomy): domain Eukaryota; kingdom Viridiplantae; phylum Streptophyta; class Magnoliopsida; order Poales; family Poaceae; genus Secale; species Secale cereale. Next base: position 365,744,130 of record LR738713.1, on the reverse strand, counting down.
CCTTCGGCTTGCTCCTCCCCGGGTTTATTCCTTGGAACGAACCGGTTTCTTCGAGCTCGCCGTCTGGGATCTGGAGTTTCTTGATCACAGCCGAGGAGATCAAGTTCAGGCCGGCCCCGCCGTCAACCAACATTTTGGTGACCTTGAGGTTGCGGATGGTGGGTGAGACCAACATCGGCAAGCACCCGACCGCAGTTGTGCGGTCAGGGTGATCCTCAAGATCAAAAATGATGGGCGTGCTAGACCACTTCAGCATCCTGCGTGACTCAACGGGTGGCTCTGCTGCGTTTACTTCCCGCACCCACTACTTGAGTTGGCGGTGGGAAGTGTGCAGAGAGGCGCCTCCGTCGACACACAGCACTTCTGTGGCCTTCTGGAACTCCTGCTCGCTGTTATCGCCTTCCTCCATGTCGTCGTCGTCGTCTTCCTCCTCATCCTTGTCGCGGCCCCGGGGAGGTCGATCACCTTGCCGCTGCTTGGCCTTGCCGCGGCGTCCTCCCCGGCCATTGAATGGCCGCTTCTTGCTTGGCTCTCCTCCGCCACCTTGAGCCTTCTCCTTGTCGCGCCGCTCGTATTCAGCTTTCTGCTGCTCTATGAGGTACTCGACTCGCTTGTAGTTCGAAAGGTCATGGCCCTTGGTGCGGTGGATCTTGCAATATTGCTTGTCGGAGCCGTCCTGCTTGTCGGCTGCCGCCACAGGGGCAGGCTCCTTGCCGGAGCCGCCAGCCTGTGCTATCTTGGCGGGAGCCTCCTTGCCGGACTTCTCGACGACCAGCACTTCCTTGCTCTTCTTCTTCCTGTTGTTCCGCCGCCGGCTCTTCTTTGCCGGGGCGGCATCCTCGCTGTCGCTTCCCCCTGCGCCAGCATCCTCCCCGGGGAGTCTCCTCCCCTCTTCGGCGCGCGCGCACTTGTCAGCCAGAGCGTAGAGCTCGCTGACATCCCGTATCTTGGTCATGGCCATCTCTTCCCGCATGCGACGGTTACGCACATTCTGGTGGAACGCCCTGATAACCGCGGCGGGGTGGACGTCAGGGATATTGTGTTGCACGCGGCTGAATCGTTGAATGTACTTGCGCAGGGTTTCTCCTTCCTTCTGGGCCAAGATGTGGAGATCACTCTCCTGGCCGTGGGGTTTGTGGCCGCCCGTGAAGGCGCCAACAAGCTGGTGGCACAAATCTGCCCACGAAGAAATGGAGCCTTCCGGCAAGTGCATAAGCCAAGAACGTACGTTTGGCTTAAGCACCAGCGGGAAGTAGTTGGCCAATATCTTCTCGTCGCGTCCCCCAGCAGCCTGCACCGCGATGGTGTAGATGCTGAGGAACTCCGAGGGGTGTGTCTTGCCGTCGTACTTCTCGCGTACGTCGGGCTTGAAGTTTTTCATGCTGGGCCACTGGATGCGCCGCAGCTCACGGGTAAACGCAGGGCAACCTGCCGCGTACGGCAAGTCGCCTGGTTCACCGGGCGCGTGCGTGTCGACAGCGGTCCCAGCGCGCTGATCTGATTGTCGCCGGGCTTCTCGCCGGCGCTTGATCGTCGTCCGAGCATCTTCTTGCCGCCGATCGTCAAGGACTTGGCGCTGGTCCCGACGAGCCCGCGGATCTGACGACGCCGTGGAGTCGTCGTCGACGTTAATCCGGCGGGGAGGCGTCTTCTGCTTCCGCGGCGGGGAGTGCACGGTGGTTGCACCCCCGGCGGTCTTGTCGCCGTCGGCCTTCGCCTGGTCGATTTGCCGTGGCCGCGATGTCGCCGGCTGCTGCGGTGTGTCGTTGTTGGCGAAGGCGATCAGGCTTTGGATCGTCGCCCTCCAGTCCTCGGCCTTGTCTGCCGCTGGAGGGAAGTCGAGGAGCAGTTGCGCCCTTGCGAGAGCTTCTGCTGGAGAGGAGGCGAGCGGTGGCGAGCGGTGCGAGGAGCGAGATATGCTCGGACTTCTAACAGGGTTAGAAGGAGCAGTCTCTTGCCCCGTCGACCGCGCCTTGCTCGTGCCAGGACGATGGCCTTGAGCGTCCCGCGAACCTCCGGTTTGTCCTTGGCCCAGCAAGCGGATGGTAGCTCCTGTACCACGGCGCTGCTGGCCTGTCGTCTGCTGAGATGGACGTGGCGCGTCTACGGAGACCGAGGCCTTGGAGTTTGCCCGGTCGTCCGTCTTGTCCTTGGATTTGGCGGTGCCGTGAGTTTCCTCGCCGGCGACCACCCTTCCGCCGGCGTCTCCTCCACCCACCGTTGGTTCTGGTGGCGGGGGAATCGACGCAGACGGGCCTGCGACCTCCGAAGCCTTCTTCTTCGGGGCCATGTTGCTGCTGCTGATGAAGTTGACGAAGTTGGAGAGGTTGATGAAGAATGCACCCGCGTGAGAACCGGATCAGGTTCGCACAACCTCGACGCCCCCCTACCTGGCGCGCCAAAGATGTCGGGGGAAACTGTCCACCACGAACACCTATGGGACCGGAGCCCCTTTGTACGTTGCGGTAAGGGAGCGGAGGGAGCACGAAGAGCGGATCGAAGAGCACACGCGGGCAGTTTACCCAGGTTCGGGCCGCGCGGACGCGTAAAACCCTACGCCTGCTTGGTTTGTATTGAGTTTGTGAGCTCGGGAGCTTGAAGAACTAGCTACACCGAGCAAGAGAGCTATCTAGGTTCCGAACCCTTTCTACGTTGTGCATGGGCCTCCTTTTATAGCTCAAGGGGTCACCGACAGGTGTCAACGTAGAGGAGGGCAAAAATGTAACTTTGGTGGTAGTTGTAACAGTGCGAGAACAGTGCATGAACAGTGGATAAACAGTGGTCTTCACCTAACATAGACAGTGGGGGACAGGAGCATTAAATGCCCGTCACCATCGACCCCAAAAGCACCCGTCCATGCGTCTCCGTTCGCCACGGCGGTAGCCTCGTCACCGTGGAGTGCCACCGTGTCCCCCAGGCTGCACAGCCATCCGCCACGCGTCCCTGGAAGGGCCCCAGGGCGACGCGTGGGCTGGTGAGCTGGAGCGCGGGCACACAGCGCAGGCTTTCCCCGGCAAGCACCTTGCCGGGGGCTTGATCTTGCCGGGCCCGGGAGCTTGTCGCTCCCCGGGCCCTGCCGGGGCGCAGGGTGCGCCGAGGCATGTCTTCTGAAATGCAGTCTTCTGGTCTTCCTGGCAAGCTCCTCTTACCAGGGTCTTGTGTTAATGTGATAATCTTGAGCCTGGGACGGCCTTCCCGGCAAGCTCCACTTGCCGGGGCCTTGATCTTCTGTCTTGTATACTTTGTTTTTGAATGGCTTTATATGGATCAGAAAGGTCTCCGGCGAGCACGTGGTGAGCCCTGCCGCGGGAAGCTGCTACTGCCCGTGCACAAGTTGGCGTACTAAGGTACCCCTATCTTATAACACCGACAATCTATTTTCTATGTTGTCCCGGTATGGATGTCCTCAAGTTGAGATCTATCAAAAACGAGAAATCAAATGCGATCTATCTCCTTGGACCTTTGTACAGGTGACATAGAGGTACCCCTTTGTGACACTTGGTTGAAACATATGTAATGCAATGACAATCCATGGAAATCCGAGCTAATTAGGACAAGGTGCGAGCACTATTGGTATTCGATGCATGAGGCTTGCAACTTATAGGATGTCTTATGCATAACACATATGAAGTACTACTACCGTTGACAAAATTGTTTCTATGTTTTCAAAATAAAAAGCTCTAGCACATGAGTAATCCCTGCTTCCCTCTGCGAAGGGCCATTCTTTTACTTTTATGTTGAGTCTCCACCTTCTTTCTTCAAAGCACCAACTACTGAGAGCATGATTGTCATTCTGAGTGTAATGTGCATTGTCCCAAAGTAGCATTGTCTTTTGCATGATTGTGATATCGTTTATTCTGAAATCATTGTATCTAGTCATCACTTAAACCTTGAAGGTGCCCCTGCATTTATGCTTCATTAAAGGGGGCAAGCTAGATATCACTTAATCATATTTGCACATCATATTCATTGCAAATCTATTTGATGTTTCAGTATCATATTGTAAAACTTTCAGTTCTTTGTGATTTTCTCATGAGGCAACTTAATTACTATAGATTCATTGTCTCAGTAAGCTTTTGTCATATGACTATGAAAAAGTCCTATATGGTTAATAGCATGTCACCACAGAAATTATTCTTGTTATCATTTACCTACTCGAGGACGAGCAGGAATTAAGCTTGGGGATGTTGATACGTCCAAAACGTATCTATAATTTCTGCTTGCTCCATGCCTCTTTTGGGTGATATTGCTATGATATTTATACACTTCCATACACTTTTGATCATATTTGGACTAACCTATTAACTCAGTGCACCCCAGTGCCAGTTTCTGTTTTCGGCTGTTTTTGTATTTCAGGTTTTCACGTTACGAGAACTGCCAGGAAAAATCCAGAAAAATTATATAAAAAATCAGCGTTCCAGAACCTACCGTGCGCCCGAAGGACAGCCGGGGGGGGGGCACCAGGGCTCCAGGCGCCCTGGCGGCGCGCCCCCCCTGGGCCGCGCCGGGGGGGGGGCGCCTGGGCCCCCCGAGGCTCCTCCGATGCCCCTCTTTGGCATATATTTAACGCGTCTCCCGAAACCCTCGAAACAGGAACTCTTTTTCGCGATCTCATCTCTGTTCCGCCGCCGCCGCCGCTTCCAAGATCGGGAGCACCAGGAGAACCCTTCCCGGCACCCTGCCGGAGGGGAGGATCACCACCGGGAGCTTCTCCACCACCATGGACGCCTCCCGGATGAGTTGTGAGTAGTCTCCCTTGGACCATGGGTCCATGACCAGTAGCTATGTGATGTTCTCCTCCCGTTCTTGTGCTTCACTAATTAGTCCTCGTGAGCTGCCCTACATGATCGAGGCACATATGTAATCCTTATGCTGTTGCTATGATGAGTTTGCTGGGATCCGATGGATTATGAGATTATGTTCAGATTGTGTTTGAGTAATATATTTGATCTACCTCTTTTATATTTATGTTCGTAAGTAATTCTTGCATGTTCTCCGTTGTTATTTATTGCTTTGGCCAAGTAATAGGTAGTGACTCCAAGAGGGAACGTTATGCTTGATTGTGGGTTCATGCCCCTCGATGACTAGCTTGAGTGATAGAAACATGAGTCTAGGGGATGTGTTGTTGCCACAAGGGGGAAAACTACGGTGCTTGTGCCCGCGGGTGCAAGGATTGTTTACTTTACGCAAAGTTCTTTTAATGCAGTTGTCTGTTGCTTTGAGTTTACACTATGGGTGGGGCTCGCAACTTAATACCAGCGAGATGTTCTGGATAGATATCTCAAGGTGGATGATTAGTAGTAGATATTGATGGATTTCGGTCTACTTACTTTGGCGTACCGCCCATGCTTTGAACCTTAACCTTTCTTGCAATGTAGTCAGCATTGGTTTGCGCACATGGTCCTGTCAATTGCCCAGCTGTAATTCGTTTACCTCACATAGCTGTTTTATCGTCTTTTGGGAGAGAGACATCACTAGTGAACATCATGAGACTCCGGTCCATATTACCATCATTGATCACACCCGCTATTTACTTACTATTGCAATTATACCTATCACTATTATCACTTGCGTTTGATCCTTTGTAAACTACAAGGCCGGAGGGATTGACAACCTCTCTGTACTCGTTGGGAGCAAAGTTATTTGTATCTGTGTGCAGGTCCACATTGATTGCTAATATCCAGCGCCGTTAGCAGTTGACACCTTCTTGTTGAAACTGGGAGTCTCTGGGAAATTGATCCTTGGTATTACCAAGGGAAAACTTCTGCTACACTGCATCTCAAACCTTCCACTTGGGGTAACCAACGAGGGGTGAGAAGCCACCTAGCAGGTGTTTCTTAGTGGCTTGCTTGCTTGAAATGCTTAGTGATATGCTCCAAAAGCCCTCAACCAGTTTCTCATATCCACATATGTCCCAAACCAAAAGTCAAACTCGGCCCCACCGATTTGATATATCCGGCGCCACCGAGTTCAGTTGACATACCATAGCCAGAAACCCTAATGAGTTCGGTCTCACCGATAGGGATCTCGGTCTCACTGAGATGGGATTGCAAACTCTCTGTTTCCCTTCGTAACGTTTCGGTCTCACCGAAATGAGCGATCGGTCCCATCGAGTTCGCAATGCAAATTGTCTGTTTCCCTTTCGTAACATTTCGGTCTCATCGAAATGAGAGAATCGGTCCCACCGAGTTTGCCTGACCAACTCTCTGTTTGCCTATTACAGAAATCGGTATCACCGAGTTGATGTGATCGGTCTCACCGAGATTACGTTATGCCCTAACCCTAACTAAATCGGTCTCACTGAGTTGATCATACCGGTCCCACCGAAAGGCCTAACATTCACATTTTGAACTGAATCGGTCCGATCGAGTTTCATGATTCGGTCCCACCGAGTTTGGTAAATTGTGTGTAACGGCTAGATTTTGTGTGGAGGCTATATATACCCCTCCATCCACTCTTCATTCGTGGAGAAAGCCATCAGAACAAGCCTACACTTCCATTACTCATTTTCTAAGAGAACCACCTACTCATGTGTTGAGACCAAGATATTCCAATCCTATCATATGGATCTTGATCTCTAGCCTTCCCCAAGTTGCCTTCCACTCAAATCTTCTTTCTACCAAATCCAAATATGTGAGAGAGAGAGTTGAGTGTTGGGGAGACTATCATTTTAAGCACAAGAGCAAGGAGTTCAACATCAACACACCATCTATTACCTTTTAGAGAGTGGTGTCTCCTAGATTGGTAGGTGTCATTTGGGAGCCTCCGACAAGATTGTGGAGTTGAACCAACGAGTATGTACGGGCAAGGAGATCGCCTACTTTGTGAAGATCTACCCTAGTGAGGCAAGTCCTTCGTGGGCGATGGCCATGGTGGAATAAAGAAGGTTGCTTCTTCGTGGACCCTTTGTGGGTGGAGCCCTCCATGGACTCGTGCAGCCGTTACCCTTCGTGGGTTGAAGTCTCCATCAACGTGGATGTACGATAGCACCACCTATCGGAACCACGCCAAAAACATCTGTGTCTACACTTGCGTTTGCACTCTCCAAACCCCTCCCTTTACCTTCATATGCAATGATTTACATTCCGCTGCTATACTCTTAGAATTGCATGTGTAGGTTGATTGCTTGACTTGTGCTAAATTGCTAAAAACTGTCAAAACATAAAATTGGGAAAAGGCTAAGTTTTTATTAGGTCATGTAGCCTGATCACCCCCCTCTAGACATACTTTCGATCCTACACGTTTGATTGCACACAAGGCATTCCTCCGGTATCTGGGAGTTGCATAATCTCATAGTCGGAGGAATATGTATTTGACATGAAGAAAGTAATTGAAATAAAACCGAACAATCATTATGCTAAGCTAATGGATGGGTCTTGTCCATCACATCATTCTCCTAATGATGTGATCCCATTCATCAAATGGCAACACAAGTCTATGGTTAGGAAACTTAATCGTCTTTGATTAACGAGCTAGTCTAGTAGAGGCTTACTAGGGACACGACACATGTATCAAGTTTCCCATTAATACAATTCTAGCATGAATAATAAACATTTATCATGATATAAGGAAATATAAAATAATTATTATTGCCTCTAGGCCATATTTCCTTCAGCTGGATCATAACACATAGTAGGTGACTATTGACTTGCAAGATAGGATCAAGAACACAAATATATTCATGAAAACATAATAGGTTCAGATCTGAACAAGCCTACACTTCCATTACTCATTTTCTGAGAGAGAACCACCTACTCATGTGTTGAGACCTAGATATTCCAATCCTATCATATGAATCTTGATCTGCAGCCTTCCCCAATTTGCTTTCCACTCAAATCTTCTTTCTACCATATCCAAATCCGTGAGAGAGAGTTGAGTGTTGGGGAGACAATCATTTGAAGCACAAGAGTAAGGAGTTCATCATCAACACACTATCTATTAGCTTTTGGAGAGTGGTGTCTCCTAGAATGGTTAGGTGTCACCTGGAACCCTCCGACAGGATTGTGGAGTTGAACCAAGGAGTTTGTACGGGCAAGGAGAACGCCTACTTCGTGAAGATCTACCCTAGTGAGGCAAGTCCTTCGTGGGCGATGGCCATGGTGGGATAGACAAGGTTGCTTCTTCGTGGACCCTTCGTGGGTGGAGCCCTTCGTGGACTCGCGCAGCTGTTACCCTTCGTGGGTTGAAGTATCCATCAACGTGGATGTACAATAGCACCACCTATCGGAACCACGCCAAAAACATATGTGTCTACACTTGCGTTTGCACTCTCCAAACCCCTCCCTTTACCTTCATATGCAATGATTTGCATTCCGCTGATATACTCTTAGAATTGCATGTGTAGGTTGATTGCTTGACTTGTGCTAAAATGCTAAAAACTGTCAAAACATAAAATTGGGAAAAGGCTAAGTTTTTATTTGGTCTAGTCTAATCACCCCCCCTCTAGACATACTTTTGATCCTACACGTTTGATAGCACACAAGGCATTCCTCTGGTATCCAGGAGTTGCATAATCTCATAGTCGGAGGAATATGTATTTGACATGAAGAAAGTAATAGCAATAAAACTAAATGATCGTTATGCTAAGATAATGGATGGGTCTTGTCCATCACATCATTCTCCTAATGATGTGATCCCATTCATCAAATGATAACACATGTCTATGGTTGGGAAACTTAACCATCTTTGATTTACGAGCTAGTCTAGTAGAGGCTTACTAGGGACACGGTGTTTTGTCCATATATCCACTACAATTCTAGCATGAATAATAAACATTTGTTATGATATAAGGAAATATAAAATAACAACTTTATTATTGCCTCTATGCCATATTTTCTTCAGTCGGATCATAACACTTAGTAGGTGACTATTGACTTGCAAGATAGGATCAAGAACACAAATATATTCATGAAAACATAATAGGTTCAGATCTGAAATCATGGCGCTCGGGCCCTAGTGACAAGCATTAAGCATAGTAAAGTCATATCAACATCAATCTCATAACATAGTGGATACTAGGGATCAAACCCTAACAAAATGTGACACCCCGAGATCGATGCGCCAGGTGTCTTCCAGTTATTCGTTGTCTTTGCCATGTCATCTGCTTGCGTGTTGCACTTTACCATGTCAAAATGTGCATTGCATCTGCATAGTTTTCAAAACTTGCATCCGTTCGTAGTTGCCCCGTCCTCTCCGTTGTCTATTCTGAGCCCACACACACTCGCACGCGCCCACGGCACCTCTGAAACCCTGTTTTGTAAGTGGCCAGAAAATGTTCTCGGAATGGGATGAAACTTGGCGTGTGGTATTATTATAGTGTAGACAGACCTCCTGCCAAATTTCGTCGCATTCGGAGTCCGTTTGATAGCCCAACCATTAAACATAGAGCAGTGTTATAGCCGGTTTATTCGTCGGACGTTTTGGTCTCCGAAACACTGTGCCGGGCCTCTCTCTCTTCTTGTATCAGCCCCCTCATGCCTCTACACAGCCCACCTACACCCACCTAGGCCCAACCTACTCCCCTCTCCGTTCGGAGTCGTCCGATTTTGATCTGAGGGCTCAAAGCCGCCCCTAAACCCCCCAAACCCTAGTCTTTCCATATATACTCAACCCCCCTTCCAAATATGGCCTCATCCTTCCTCCTCAATTTTTGCGCCCAGACGCTCCACCTCCGCCACTTGTCCCCGCTGCTCCCTCAGCTCCGGCCGCCTCCCCTCGCCAATCCGCACCCGCCACGTCAGCCGGCCCCAGGCGTCAGCCTCCCACCAGCCACCTCCTCTTTCTCCCACCAGCCGTCGCGGCCCTCCAGGGCCCAGACCCCCCCGTGGGCCGAACCGGGCCTGCTCCGCCCGTCACCGTCTCCCTGAGCACGCTCCAGCGCCCAGCTCCCCTGCCTCCGCGCCCCTCGTCCATCGCTCCCATCGACGACCCCGCCACCGCGCCGTCTCGCCGGAGGTCGACGCCGTCGACCACCCCCCGTCAAGATCAGTGATGCCGCCTCTCTCCTTCTCTCTTCTCCTCCCTGCCTCACTCTCTCTTCCCTCACATGTCGCCGCCGCCGGAGTTCCTCGCCACCTCAGCCCCAGATCCGGCCAGTCCAGCCACCTCTGCCGCCCCGTGGCGCCGATTCGCGTCGAATCCGGACCTCTCCAGCTTGGGCCCGCTTCTCCCGTCACCCCGCTATCCTCTGCTCGCCGCCGGCGCCAAGCCCCGTCGCCGGTGCCGCATTGCTCTACCTCCGGTGAAACAGATGGCGTCGCTCCCTCCTCATCAGCTTCGAGCGCGTGGGCCCCGGCCTGCTCGACCCCTACCGCGGCCCCGATCCAGCAAGGGCCAGTCCATCAAACCGGCAACTGGGCCGCAAAGTGAGCGAGCCCACATAATCCCCGCCTGTGCATTACTTAGTTAATCCGCGCTCACCCTGCCTAGGAAAACGACTAAGTCTTTTCTGATTTCAGAATCATGATGCTTGTTTGAGAGGGCCATAGCTATGTGCATGTTTATTCGATTAAAGTGTATAATATATCAAAATGTTCATTGCAATGTGCTCTACATGTTGGTGTTTTTTGCATGCATGTTAGGGTTCATATTGCCATGCTAAACTCTATTGAGAAAGTGCATGTTGATGTAAAGTGCTGAAACTAATATAACTTGTTGATTTGTCTTTTTCATATCTTTATGTGTGATTTTTGTTTGAGCATCATGTCAACATGTGTTAGGAGCTACATCATGTCGTCTTTTCTGTGGTGCAATCCACTTTCCATGTTATGCCTTGTGGTGAGTGCAACAAACTTGTAAAGTGGCCTACTCATTGTTTGCTGATTTCTTAGACTTGTTGAAAACTGCTAAGTCTGGAACTGTTATCTTGTCATGTCATGTTTGCTTGATGCCCCAGTCATATCCATCCAAGTTTTGGGATGTCCAATGATCATGTCTTGAAGTCAATGTTATGCTCTATCCATTCATGCCCTTGTTCGCAATTATAGGTTGATGTAGCTTGTCTCTTTATTGCTCTCAAATTGCTATAAAATGTTTCTGTCAGCCTGTTATCAGTAAGTTCAGTTTTGCCATGTGAATAGCTAGTGTTCTATGCATCATATGACCATGTTCTTGCCATGAGTAGCTTCATAAACATGTCTTCTTGCTGTTGGTTATATTCACATGCCATGATATGCTTTGATATGAGTTTCACAAGCTTGCAAACTTGCCTACTTGATGTTGTTGTTGCCATGTTCAGTTTATTTCACTAAGTCCGTAAAACTGTTATCATTCGCAATCTTGCCATGATGTTTTGAGCATGTTCTAGTGGTATTTGGTAGTAGATCAGTGATCACCTTTACAGTGCTTGACATGTACATGCTTAACCTGCCCTTTGATGCCATGAAATGTTCTTGTAGCATGTTGTTTTGATGATTGCAAAGTGCCTAGTTGATGTTGTGGAAAGCTTGTCCTTTAATCTTGTTTCATGTGTATGTGTTGAACCATTGCTCCGCTTTGAGCGTGCTTTATATGAAACCTGCTTGTTTTTGCATGTAGATGCATCGTATCATGTTGTGTACATGTTTGGAGTGTGTTTGCTTGTTGTTTGAATGCATCTTGCATCTTTGCCATGCTTAACTTATTTTGCTCATATCTTCTAGGCCGTACCTCCGAATTAAATGAACTTTATATGTAACTTGACTAGATTTTCGTGTAGATCATCTTGGTGCATGTTAACTTGATGTTTAACAACTTTAACTTAAGGTTTGTTCAGATCTGGACCAATTTCGAAAATTGCATATGAGGACCTACAGGAATTGATATATGTTGTTTCCGACCTCATTTAAACTTGCTTTGTTGTGTGTTCTTGTTTGCATCATCTCTTGCCATGATTAGCATCATGTAGCCTTGTCATGCATCATACTTGGTTGAGCATCTTGTCTTGTTTATGTGTGGTGTGTTTACCATGTTGTTTGCTTCTTCTCTTTAGTTTCTGTTTCATTGCGATCGTGAGGATTCGTTCGACTACACTTGGTTCGTCTTCATGGCTTCGTCTTCTTCATGGACTTGTTCTTCTTCCTTGCGGGATCTCAGGCAAGATGACCGTCACCTTGGATCTCATTACTATCATTGCTATGCTAGTTGTCTCGATGTTATCGCTATATGTCACGCTACCCATCATTTGTTGTCAGCCTCTCATTGTTGCCATGGAACATCTAACCTTTGACACCGTCCCAGCGAACCGTTGTTTGGCTATGTTACCGCTTGCTCAGCCCCTCTTATAGCGTTGTTAGTTGCAGGTGAAGATGAAGATTGCTCCATGTTGGAACTTAGATGTTGGAATATCACAATATCACTTATTTTAATTAATGCACATATATACTTGGCAATGGGTGGAAGGCTTGGCCTTTTGCTCAGTGTTTTGTTCCACTCATGCCGCCTTAAGAACTGATAAACCGGTGTTATGTTCCTTGATTTTACGTTCCTAACGCGGTTGGGTATATGGGGACCCCTCGACAGTTCGCTTTGAATAAAACTCCTCTAGTAAGGCCCAACTTTGGTTTTATCATTTGCCATAACTAAATAACTTGCATAGGGACTTCCAGGACCCCGAGGACTTAATTTACAACCCGGGCCAGTGCTCCTCATGAGTGTTGGTCCAAATCTGTCAACCGCCGGTGACCGCCAGGGGCAACTCTGGTATTTTGGTCTACCGGAAGTTTGGACAATCCGGACGTGGCCTGAGACGAGATACGTGCGGCTACTATCAGGGTGTCGGCACACCGGGAGGTCTTGCTGGACTTGTTTTACCATTGCCAAAATGTCTTTTGCACCGGGATTCCGAGTCTGATCGGGTTGTCCCTAAGATAAGGGTTTTTTTACCTCTGCTGGTCGTGAGAGCTTGCGATGGGCTAAGTTGAGACACCCCTGCAGGGTTATGATCTTTCGAAAGCTGTGCCCGCGTTATGTGGCAGATTGAAATTTGTTAATGTCCGGTTGTAGAAAACTTGACAGAGAATCCGAAATAAAACACACAAACCGCGTGAGTAACCGTGACCGTCTCTTTTCATTTTGAGAAGAGAACACAGTGCGGTTATGTTTGATTCGTAGGTAGTTCAGGATCATTTAGCGATCATTACTAGTTTGCGACCGTTTGCGTACATGCTCATCTTATTCTTGTACTCGTAAGTTAGCCACCATACAATGCTTAGCCGCTGCTGCAACCTCACCACTTAACCTCTCCATACCCATTGAGCTTTGTTAGTCTTGATACCCATAGTTATGGATTGTTGAGTCCTCGTGGCTCACAGATACTACCACAACAGTTGCAGGTGCAGGTTTTCGATGACTTGACGTGAGAGCGATGTTTACTTGTGTTGGAGTTCTTTCTTCTTCTTCTTCGGTCTTGGGATAGGTTCCTGGTCGGCAGCCTGGGATAGCAGGATGGATGTCATTGTGTTTTTCATGTTTTTCATCCGTAGTCGGATGCCTTGTGTATGATGTTGATGTATTCATATAATTATTGTATGACTTGTATGTATCCCCATCTATTTATGTAATGGTATGATGTAATGATATCCGTCTTGCTAAGCGCCCGAAATGCGGTTGTGCCACAATCACGACTTCATCACGTGATCGCGATAGAATCGCTTCTTGGACGTGACAAGTTGGTATGAGAGCCTCGACCGACCATAGGATCCACCTTGATTGATCATAGTTTGGCCGTTGTCGAGTCTAGTAGAAAACTATTTTGGAGTCTACTTATATCGGAGAGTAGGATTTCTTTTTACTCCTCAGCCCCTTCGTCGCTCTGATGAGGAATCTTGACGTAGGTGTTTTGAATTACTCCTCTTCCCCTTCAATTTTTTCTAGGATCACGCTGTTAGTTTTCCGATCGTTGCGTTGTCAGTTCTTTTCATCTGGTGTAATTCTCGTCAAGTTGATTCGATCCTCTTCATCTTTTGCCAGTTCAATCCTCAGTTCTTTCCAACCGACGTCATTTTCCCCGTCCGATGTGGTCTTTCTTTTTCCCACCCGCCCACCCTTTTTCTTCTCGGAGCCGGAGTCCCTAAGCGTGTATCCATTCTACTCGTGCGATGTCTTTGCTTTCTTTCCTCAATTACTTCAACTCGTGAATTCTCGTCTAGTTCATCATTCTTCATTTCTTTTCGTTTCCGGTGGATTCAATTCAAGTATTCGGTGTTGATCATATCCTTTTCCCTCGGCTCAAATGCTTCACCTTGCTCGTTCACCTCTTGCCATTTAATTATTTCGGAGTTCCGAAGACATCTCAGGAGATTCGTCTGTCTTTCCATTAATTCGAGGTTGTTACCTCATTCGGGTCTTTCAATCGTTCCGGTGCATTATCTCCTTTTCAATCCTTTCCAACGGTGTTTCTATTCGGTGGGCTCATAACCCACAGGTCTTTTCCCAGGATCTTGCCTGACTCTTCTAAACTTTTTTTTCAAAGTTATTCTCAGATTCTTTTCAAAGCGTAACGTAAGAATGAATTCTATCAGTCATATGCCTTCTCCAAGATCGCTTCCAAATTCTTTTCAACATTGGTTCAACTTATCCTCTTTTCATTCTTCCGGAGTATCTCAACAATTTTGGTGGTGTTTCTCGTCGTTATTTGAAGACCGAAGACGAGTTTTCCTTTTAATCTTATCTGTCCTCTCAAAGATTCGTGGTTCTAATTTCATGTTATCCTCTCGAATTATTCCGTTTGTCATAAATTCTTTTCCTTACCCATCCGGAGTATTTCATCAATTCTTTCCATCTTATTCCTTCGAAGGCCATCATTTCAGAAAATTTCTTCGTTCTCAGTTTTCAACTTCGTCCTCTAATTATTCTTCGTTGATGCCTCTTCGTTCGTCTCCATATTCTTCCGGTGCTTCATTCAAGCATTCTTTAATCCATCTGCGATTTCTTCATTCTCTTGCATCTAAATTCCCTCAAGTTCTTTATTCGTTTTTGAATTTTATCCGGCGATTCGTTCTCTTCTCTTTGTTCGTTTTCTAATTCTTCTGGCGATTCATTCGCTTTTCTTCGCCCAATTTCAATTCTTCACGATGGTTCGTTCTTTTCTTCACTCGATTTTAATTCTTACGGTGGTTCGTTCAAGAATTCTTTTCTTTTGTTATCATATCAATTCATTCGTTCTTTCCAATCCTATCGGTGGTTCATGATGACTTTCTCAAGTTCAAGCTATATCCCTCTTTAATCTTTTTCAACGCGAATAAGTAATATGCAAGTCCATTGTTTCTCATCAATCTAATTGGTGGAGGACAAGCATACCATAATTCTTATTCTTCTTTCATCAAGTTGATTTAACCCCTTCCTTCAGAGTTTCCCAAAAAAATTATGTGCATCACCCATATTGCAAATGGTTTCTGCAACATGAATTCTGTTGCAAAGGGATCTACAACATTACCTTTGTTACAATGGTGAAGACAGTGATGCCGTCAGATCGGAGGCGCGTAGATTTTTAAAAAAAGATCCGCCAAAGCACCCCATTTTTTTTACCGGGATCAGGCATTGCGCGTCTTCTTCATGTTTGGACTGTGGAAAAGAAGGAAGCAACGTCGATCGTCCAGACTGCTCAGTGACAAGTCAAGCCACCGGACCTGACTAATCAAACACTGAAGCCATCAAAAAAATCTCCGCCACAAGAAAACACTACAAATTCAGCAAACTGGCCAAACGGATCGTTCTCTAGATTTTTTTTTGAAAGATCCAGCAGCTGGCTGGCATTTTCATTGATCATAGCAGGGAGAATAGTGGAGAAATACAAAGGGTGAGGGTGATCCGAGGATCAAGGATAAAAATAAAAGCTTAGGGCCCAACCCCATCAGGGTTCTGTAAAAGGGTGCTAATCCCTCATAGCTGGATCCCCAAAAGGGGGCTCAATGCAGTTTACTCCTGCCTGTCTCCAAAGATCTAGCTCAGTTCTTATGGCTGCTATAATATTTGTTGCCGAGGCAATGTCTCCCCTGAAAGTGCTGTCATTTCTTTGCTGCCAAATCTTCCATAGAATGAGCATGGTGAGTGTTTTTATAGCCTTCCTGTGGCTTGGGGGCGTTGCTTCAACCATGGCCAAGAAGATGTCGCTTGAGTTTTCACTTGGGTGCTGGTCATGCTTGGCAAAAGCTTGGCATCCAACCCAGGTTGCTGCCCTGGACCAGACCTCATGGGCCATTTTGCAGCTCCAAAAAAGATGGCCAGAAGACTCCAGGTTGCGGAGGCAGCATTGGCAGAAATAGGGGTTCGGCCAGCCGCGTCGTTGCAACCTGTCATTGCACCAGAGTCTGTTTTGTAGGAGGAGCCAGGTGAACACTTTGATGCGGCCCGGCGCCCAAGCTTTCCAAACTAGCTTGCTGAAAGATGATCTGGTGTGTCCTTGGAACTGTATCTTGTAGGCTGAAGCCGTGCTGTATGTGCCCTTCGTCGAGAAACGCCATGTTATGGTGTCTTCGCGATCTTCATTTAGTGTGAACGTTTCCATTGCTAGCCATCTTCTTAGTTCCACAAATTCATGCACTAGGTTGCTCGTGTTTCCATGAGCAAGGTCCGAGATCCAGTTATCTTGGGAGAGTGCCTCTTTTACTGACCTGTTTTTTTCCCGTGAATGCTTGAATAGCAGCGGGTATGACATTTTCAGCGGTACGGATCTGGTCCATTGGCAGTTCCAGAAAGAGGCCAGTGCTCCATTTCCTAGCCATCCCCGCCATGGATCATCAAGAGGAGGCGCCGGAGAAGGTGAAGCTTTTTGGCATGTGGGCAAGCCCCTACGTGCTCAAGGTGAAATGGGCGCTGAGCATCAAGGGCGTGGAGTACGAGTACGTGGAGGAGGACCTGAGGAACAAGAGCGACGGCCTCCTGGAGCACAACCCCGTGCACAAGAAGGTCCCCGTGCTGCTCTACCGCGGCAAGCCGGTGGCGGAGTCCGACGTCATCGTCGAGTTCGTCGACGAGGCGTGGAGCCACCGCGGCGGCCGCATCCTCCCCGACGACCCCTATGAGCGCGCCATGGCCCGTTTCTGGGTGACGTTCGTGCACGACAAGGTCAGCGGTTTTCAGCTTCTCATCATCTGCCCTTCTCCCTTCTGTTCCCAAGTTCCAACGCGGTCCGTTCGCAGATATGATATGATCTGACTCTGAGCTATATATACATGCAGCTCTCGCCGCCGATCTGGAAGTGGTTCACGGCGGCGCCGGGCGAGGGCCAGGAGGCCGCGCGGGGGGGCGCCGTTGAGCAGCTGCAGGTCCTGGAGGAGTTGCTCGCCCTCGGCGGGAAGGAGTTCTTCGCCGGGGAGAGCGTCGGGCTCGTCGACCTGTCGCTGGGCGCGATGGCGTACGTGGTCCCGATGTACGAGGAGATCATCGGCGTGAGGCTGGTCACGGATGAGAGCTTCCCGTCTCTATCGGCGTGGATGGGGCGGTTCTTGGACTCGCCGCCGGTGAAGGATCACCCGCCGCCAGTGGAGAGGCTGAAACCCAGGTACCGAGCCATGCGTGAAGCATTTCTGAACATGGGCTAGATCAAAGCCACTGTCTGCGTCTTAAGTTAAAGTAAGATTGTCTGTACTAGCAGGATATATACAGTCCTAGCCCGCAAAAAAAGGATATATAAGGTCCTGTGCATCTTTGTTTTTACATGGCTTGTACTATCATCGTTATGACATAAATGAGACACGTATTTACCATGGCCCACGATAAAATTTCAGAAATTCTAACCATCACAGTAGGTACCAAATATACACATTTCCAGGCAACATATTGTGGAGACATAAATTCAAGTCCGATTTCAACAGAAGCAGGACGCGGCTACTTTGCAACTACATGCGTATTGTCACTAGAAAAAGAAGGGACTGCTAGGCGTCGGCCGGCGAATCGTTTAAAAAGATCCGCCGCCTCGCGTGCCGTTCGATTGTACGAGGTAAGCCGTTCGTTTTTCTTCCTTGATTTTTTGCAACAATGCTCTTGTTGCGAAACTTTTTCTTCTTTAAATTTCTGCAACAAGTGACATGTTACAAAAATTTCTTCTTCTCTAATTTTCTGTAACAGGGTCCCTGTTGCAAAAAATTCTCTTCTTTACTTTTCTGCAACAAGATCTCAGTTGCAAAAATTTCTCTAATCTAATTTTCTGCAACAAGATCCTTGTTGCAAAAACTTCTATTCTCTAATTTCCTGTAACAAGATCTCTGTTGCAAAACTTTTTCTTCTGTATTTTTCTGCAGCAAGATCCTTGATGCAAAACTTCTTCTCCTCTATTTTTTTAACAAGACCCTTGTTGCAAATATGACCCAACATCTCCGGCCTCTTTTATGTATTCCTGCAACAAGGTTGTGTCGTCCTCGTCGCCCTCCCTCATGGTCGGTCCGCAACAGGCTATTTGTTGCCGTATGCCTTTTCGAAACAAGTGCCCAGTTGCGAGAACTAGAGTAAGCACGCATGGTGAGATGAGATCCAAAAAGCGGGATGAAGGAGAGAAGCTGTGTGCTGGCTCATCAAAACGCGTGTCAAAACGTAGAAGGTGATGAATGTGAGAGGAAAGATCGGCCGGTTGACAACTAGCTTTTCCCGAAAAAGAAATACCCATGTGACAACTTTTTTCTAAAAAAATATTCGTGTAAGAACATCTATAACCGAAATGTCCTAATTTGAGCCCTATAGGGCTAAAACACCTCTCATGGCCGCGTCCATAGCCGTCCGCATAATATCCGAACCTCTAAATCCATGCAACCTCATGCAGCGTGATCAAAATAGCACGTAGATAAATTGAACATGGCATAGATCAGATCTAACATAGCAGAGTTATAATTACAGCCGGACATAGCATACAAAATTCACACAAGATCGGACATAGCATAGCATATTCACAAAAGTTTATCCTACGATACATAAATTAGAGCTAGGGTGCCGGATTTCACACTTTCCTCACAGGTCCCTTCATGTTGTAGGGTGGAACCATTGGGGAGATCTTTTCACACTTGAAGGGGGAAAAGGAGCAAGAACACAGGAACACACAAGGGAAATCACTCCAAACAAATTCAATCACACATCCACTAAAGTAGCATACATGAGATCCACAAGCATACAAGATCAATCCAAGGAAACAAGCACTAGGGTAAAGTTCTTCCCAAATCCAAGAAGGAGATGAGGTCTTGATGATCCTATGATGGGGATACTTCCCTAGATGGGGGTCTTGAATCCTCTAGGGATCTTCTCCATAGGAGGCCTTGATCTCCATAGGATAGATAGATGAGCAAAGCTCTCTCAATATCTCATATATGCTTTGCTCTCCCCTCTAATGAGCTAGGGGAAGAGTACTTATAGCCTAGGGATGAAATAAGAGGGAAAGAGGGGTACAAAGGTCAATTAACCCGAAATGCGCACAGGCACGGTGAAGGGGTCCGGGCACCCGGGGAAATTAGTCCGGGCACCTGGGGTCGCTGGGAGGAGTCGTCCCTGGGGGTATGGGTCCGGGCACCCGGGGGTTGAGAGCCCGGGCACCCGGGGCGGTCTGGCCGGCCACCGGCTGGTGGCAGAAAGGAGGCTGGGCACCCGGGGCGGCAGATGGCAGCGCCATGGGAGGGGCCGGGAGGTCCGTCCCGACGCAGCTGAGGGAGTCCTGGATTTGGGGGTCCATGAGGATCCGGTCTACCGAAGCTGGCCGGATAGATGGGCCATGAAGAAGAAGATAAACGAACGTCCCCGTGTCGGTTAGGACTCCTGTATATGTAGAAAGGCAGAATAGATGTTCGGATGTAATGATTCCTTTCTTCCCAAGCAAACTTTGTAACCCTAGATCTCCTCCGATGGATATATAAACCGAAGGGTCTAGTCCGTAGAGGGTAGCAGAACCACAATATCATAGGCTAGACTTCTAGGGTTTAGCCATTAATATCTCGAGGTAGATCAAATCTTGTAACCCCATATTCATCAAGATCAATCAAGCAGGAAGTAGGGTATTACCTCGATCGAGAGGGCCTGAACCTGGGTAAATATCTTGTCCCTAGCCTCATGTTACCATCGATCCTTAGACGCACTGCTTGGGCACCCCTACCTGAGATCTGCCGGTTTTGACACCGACAATGGTGCTTTCATTGAGAGCTCCGCTGTGCGCTCGCGAGAAGCTATCGATGGCTTGTCTCATCGTCAACGACGATATTGAAGGAAATATGCCCTAGAGGCAATAATAAAGTTGTTATTTGTATTTCCTTATATCAAGATAAATGTCTTTTATTCATGCTAGAATTGTATTAACCGAAAACTTAGTACATGTGTGAATACATAGACAAAACAGAGTGTCCCTAATATGCCTCTACTAGACTAGCTCATTGATCAAAGATGGTTATGTTTCCTATCCATAGACATGAGTTGTCATTTGATCAACGAGATCACATCATTAGGAGAATGATGTGATGGACAAGACCCATCCGTTAGCTTAGCAACTTGATCGTTTAGTTTTACTGCTATTGCTTTCTTCATGACTTATACATGTTCCTATGACTATAAGATTATGCAACTCCCGAATACCGGAGGAACACCTTGTGTGCTATCAAACTTCACAACGTAACTGGGAGATTATAAAGATGCTCTACAGGTGTCTCCAAAAGTGTTCGTGGTGTTGGCATAGATCAAGAATAGGATTTGTCACTCCGAGTGTGGGAGAAGTATCTCTGGGCCCTCTCGGTAATGCACATCATAATAAGCCTTGCAGGCAAAATGACTAATGAGTTAGTCACAAGATGATGTATTACACAACGAGTAAAGAGACTTGCGGGTAACGAGATTATCTAGGTATAGTGATACCGACGATCGAATCTCGGACAAGTAACATACCGATGACAAAGTGAACAACGTATGTTGTTATGCGGTTTGACCGATAAAGATCTTCGTAGAATATGTAGGAGCCAATATGAGCATCTAGGTTCCGCTATTGGTTATTGACTGGAGATGAGTCTCGGTCATGTCTACATAGTTCTCGAACCCGTAGGGTCCGCACGCTTAACGTTTGATGACAATCGATATTATGAGTTTATGAGTTTTGATGTACCAAAGATAGTTCGGAGTCTCAGATGAGATCACTGACATGACGAGGAGTCTCGTAATGTCCGAGACATAAATATTAATACATTGGATGACTATATTCGGACACCGGAAGTGTTCCGGGTGTTATCGGATAAAATCGGAGTGCGGGAGGGAGTTACCGGAACCCCCCGAGGGAGTATGGGCCATAGTGGGCCAATGAGGGAAAGAGAGAGGCAGCCCAATAGGGCTGGCCGCACCCCCTAGGGTTCCTAGTTGGAATAGGAGTGGGGGGGGGCACCCCTCTCCTTCTCCTCTCCTCCTTCCTTTCCTACTCATAGTAGGAATAGGAAGGGGGATTCCTATTCCTACTAGGAGTTGGAATCCTACTCCTGGCGTGCCATACATGGGTCGGCCGCACCTCCCCCTTGCTCCTTTATATACGGGTTCAGGGGGCACCTAAAGACACACAAGCAACATCGTTTTAGCCATGTGCGGTGCCACCCTCCACAGAAACACACCTCGATCATACCGTTGCAGTTCTTAGGCGAAGCCGTGCATCGGTAGCTTCATCATCTCTGTCACCACGCTGATACGTCTCCAACGTATCTATAATTTTTGATTGTTCCATGCTATTATTTATGAAGTCTTGGATTTTTAGTGGGCTTTATCATTCACTTTTATATCATTTTTGGGACTAACCTACTAACCCAAAGGACCAGTCCAGATTGCTGTTTCTTTTTGGCTATTTCAGGGTTTCGCAGAACAAGAATATCAAACGGAGTCCAAACGGAATGAAACCTTCGTGAGAGATATTTTTGGAGAAAATCACGCATAGGAAGCTTGAGAACCATGTCAGAGGATTGATGATCCGCCCTCGAGGGTGGGGGGCGCACCCCCCTTCCTAGGGCGCGCCCCCTGCCTCGAGGCCTCCTCGAGTGGCCCCCGGTGCCCTCCTTCTTCCTATATAAGTCCACGTAACCCAGAAACTCCGTGAACAGAGAGAAAACCCTAATTCCACCGCCGTACCTTCTGTTCCTGTGGAGATCCCATCTTGGGGCATGTTCCGGAGCTCCACCGGAGGGGGATCCATCACGGAGGCCTTCATCATCATCATCACCCTCACCATGAGTTGTGAGTAGTTTACCACAGACCTTCGGGTCCATAGCTAGTATCTAGATGGCTTCTTCTCTCTCTCTGGATCTCAATACAAAGTTCTCCTCGGTCTTCGAGAAGATCTATTTGATGTAATCTCTTTTTGCGGTGTGTTTGTCGAGATCCGATGAATTGTGAGTTTATGATCAAGGTTATCTATGAAAAATATTTGGTTCTTCTCTGAACTTTTTATGTGTGCTCGTAATATCCTTGCAAGTCTCTTCGAATTATTGGTTTGGTTTGGCCTACTAGATCTATAGTTCTTGCAATGGGAGAAGTGCTTGGCTTAGGGTTCAATCTTGCGGTGTCCTTTCCCAGTGACAGTAGGGGCAGCAAGGCACGTATTGTATTGGTGCCATCGAGGATAAAAAGATGGGGTTTATATCATATTGCTTGAGTTTATCCCTCTACATCAGGTCATCTTGCTTAAGGCGTTACTCTGTTCTTATGAACTCAATACACTAGATGCACGCTGGATAGCGGTCGATGTATGGAGTAATAGTAGTAGATGCAGGCAGGAGTCGGTCTAATTGTCTCGGAAGTGATGCCTATATACAATGATCATGCCTAGATAGTCTCATAATTATTCGCTTTTCTATCAATTGCTCGACAGTAATTTGTTTACCCGCCGTAGAATAACGCTATCATGAGAGAAGCCACTAGAGAAAACTATGGCCCCCGGGTCTATTCTCAACATATCAATCTACATCTACTTTACTTTTACCGCCTTTATTTGTTGTTTTATTAAACTAAAAATACCAAAAATATAAACTATCATCTCTATCAGATCTCACTTTCGTAAGTGACCGTAAAGGGATTGACAACCCCTTATCGCGTTGGCTGCGAAGTTCTTATTTGTTTGTGTAGGTGCGAGGGACTCGCGCGTGGTCTCTTACTGGATTGATACCTTGGTTCTCAAAAACTGAGGGAAATACTTACGCTACCGTGCTGCATCTCCCTTTCCTCTTCGAGAGAATACAACGCATGCTCAAGAGGTAGCAAGAAGAATTTCTGGCGCCGTTGCCGGGGAGGCTTACGCAAAAGTCATATACCAAGTACCTATCACAAACCCATATCCTTCGCATTACATTTTTGCCTCTCATTTTCCTCTCCCCCACTTCACCCTTGCCGTTTTATTTGCCCTTCTTCCGCCGTGCGTTTGTCGTTTGCTTGCCTCTTGTTTGCGTGTGTTGCTATGTGCCCTCATTTAGCTGCTAAAGTATGAATCCTCATCCACTTGCTATTCTCTTTAAGAGATCCAATTATGTTGAACCTATTGTTAGTGAGCTGCGTGCACTAGATTAGCTTTATGGGGTTTTGCTTGAAATTTATGAATCTGAAAATTGTGAGGAATTGCTAAAAGAAAAAGTGATTCATGTTAGCTCCTCAAATAAAAAGCATGATTGCAATGATGTTACTATAAATTCTATTGATGTCAATTGTGCTCATAATATGCAAAACCCTAAGCTTGGGGATGCTAGTTTTGCTATGTCTACTACTTGTTACAATGATCATGATTGGGGTGATTCTTCTTATGATCTTGAAAATTTATTTAATTCCCATGATGAATATAAGATTGATAATAATGTTTGCATTAATATTGAAAGTGGGTTTGGAAGAGTGTCAACTATATATCCCACATACTTGGAGAATGTTCAATCTTATGAATTTTTTGATAAAAGTGGGTTCAGAGAGGTCATGACTTTAGTTAATGTTAATCCCACTATTTTGGAAGAGTGTCAACTTTGCATGCATGTGGATCGTGTTGAGAATATGTTATGTGATAGCTATTTTGTTTAATTTGATCATGACCCTACATGCAATTATTATGAGAGAGGGAAATATGGTTGTAGAAATTTTCATGTTACTAAATTACCTCTCGTTATGTTGAGATTGCTATTGTTTCTTTCTCCTTCCTTGCATATGCTAGATCTTGCTTGTCTTGGTAATTTGTTTTCCTGTAAGATGCCTATGCATAGGAAGTATGTTAGACTTAGATGTGATTTTCACAGGCTATTTGATGCTCTCTTTGTGCTTCAATTCTTATCTTTCATGTGAGCATCATTGAAATCTCAAGCCGATCTTAATGGCTATAAAGCAAGAGCTTGTTGGGAGGCAACCCAATTTTATATTTTTTGTTTTTCTTGCTGTTAGGGAATAAATATTGCATCTAGTCTCTAATTAGATGTGTTTTCATGTTTTGTTTAGTGTTTGTGCCAAGTAGAACCTTTGGGAAGACTTGTGTGAAGTTTATGTGATCTTACTGTGAAAAACAGAATCGTTAGCGCTAGCTAAAGTAGTCGTGGGATTTTACCGGAGTGTGCTTTTTAGTTGATTATTTTTGCTGATGATTGGTAGACAAATTATGCAAATTTACCAATTTAGTTTGAATTTTTTGGAGTTCCAGAAGTAGGCGAACCCTGTAGATTACTACAGACTGTTCTGTCTTTGACAGATTCTGTTTTTCGTGTGTTGTTTGCTTATTCCGATGCATCTATGAGTAGTATTGGAGGATATGAACCATAGAGAAGTTGGAGTACAGTAGGTTTAACACCAATATAAACAAAGAATGAATTCATTGATGTACCTTTGAGTTGTTATTTGCTTTCTTATACTAACAGAGCTCACGAGAATTTTTGTCTAAGTTTTGTGTTGTGAAGTTTTCAAGTTTTGAGTATTGCTTTGATGAACTATGGAACAAGGAGTAGCAAAGGCCTAAGATTGGGGATGCCCATGGAACCCCAATTAAATTCAAGATATAAAAATCCTAAGCTTGGGGATACCCCGGTAAGGCATCCCCTCTTTCGTCTTCATCCATCGGTAACTATTCTTGGAGCTATATTTTTATTCGCAACATATTATGTGTTTTGCTTGGAGCGTCTTGTATAATTTGAGTCTTTGTTTGTTAGTTTGCCACAATCATCCTTGATGGACACACCTATTTTAGAGAGTTAAATATGGCCTAGAAATTATTAGAACACTCTATGTGCTTCACTTATATCTTTTGAGTTGAATAGTTTTTGCTCTAGTGCTTCACTTATATCTTTTAGAGCACGGTGGTGGTAATATTTTGTAGAAATTTTTGAACTCTCATGCTTCACTTATATCTATTTGAGAGTCTATTAAAACAGCATGGTAATGTGTTTAGGCTAAAAGAACTAGTCTTCACATGATAGACATCCAATGTCAATGTAGTAAAAAAATTCACACTAATTTGAATAGAATGAGATGTTGGATGCTTGATAATTGTTTTGAGACATGAGGATAGTGATATTAGAGTCATGCTAGTAGAGTTATTATGAAATTGAGAAATACTTGCGTTAAGGTTAGTGATTCCCGTAGCATGCACGTATGGTGAACCGTTGTGTGACTAAGTTAGAGCATGATGTATTTGTAGAGTGTCAACCTTTGTGTGGAGGTCGGGGGCGCGCGATGGTTAACTCCTACCAACCTCCCCCCTAGGAGCATGCGTTGATTGCTTTGTTTTGATGACTTGTAGATTTTTGCAATAAGTATATGAGTTCTTATGACTAATGTTGAGCCCATGGTTATACGCACTCTCACCCTTCCCCCATTGCTAGCCCCTCTTGTACCGCGCAACTTTCGCCGGTGCGATAAACCCACTATATCCTTCCTCAAAACAGCCACCATATTGTTCCTCAAAACAGCCACCATACCTACTTATCATGGCATTTCCATAGCCATTCCGAGATATATTGCCATGCAACTTTCCATCGTTCCGTTCTTATGACACGCATCATATTGTCATATTGCCATTGCATGATCTTGTAGTTGACATCGTATTTGTGGCAAGGCCACCATGCATAACCTTTTTATACACGTCACACTTGTTTCATTGCACATACCGGTACACCGCCGGAGGCATTCATATAGAGTCATACTTTGTTGTTGTAGTATCAAGTTGTAATATCGTGTTGTAATGAAAGTGTGATGATCATCATTATTAGAGCATTGTCCCATGGGAGGAAAGGCTGAATCTATAAAGCCCCTCCGAAAAAAAGAGAAAGGCCAAAGAAAAAAGAAAGGTCCAACAAAAAAAGGAACAAAAGAAAAAAAGAGAGAAAACAAGGAAAAGAAAAAGGGACAATTGCTACTATCTTTTTCCACACTTGTGCTTCAAAGTAGAACCATGTTCTTCATTGTAGAGAGTCTCATGTTTAGTCACTATCACATACTAGTGGGAATTTTCGTTATAGAACTTGGCTTGTATATTCCAACGATGGGCTTCCTCAAATGCCCTAGGTCTTCGTGAGCAAGCAAGTTGGATGCACACCCACTAGTTTCTTTTGTTGAGCTTTCATTCATATTTAGCTCTAGTGCATCCGTTGCATGGCAATCCCTACTCACTCACATTGATATCTATTGATGGGCATCTCCATAGCCCGTTGATACGCCTAGTCGATGTGAGACTATCTCCCTCTTTTTGTCTTCTCCACAACCACCTCTATTCCACCCAAAGTGCTATATCCATGGCTCACGCTCATGTATTGCGTGAAAGTTGAAAGGTTTGAAAAGATAGAGTATGAAAACAAATGCTTGGCTAAAATCGGGGTTGTGCATGATATGAATATTTTTGTGTGATAACGAGGGAGCATAGCCAACACTATATGATTTTGTAGGGATAACTTTCTTTAGCCATAGTATTTTGAGAAGACATGATTGCTTTGTAAGTATTGCTTGAAGTATTATTATTTCTTGTGTCATTATAGACGTTTATCTTGAATCTTTCAGATCTGAACATTCATGCCACAATTAAGAGAATTACATTGAAAAACTATATTGGTTAGCATTCCACATAAAAAATTATTTCTTTGTCATTTACCTACTCGAGGAAGAGCAGGAATTAAGCTTGGGGATGCTTGATACGTCTCCAATGTATCTATAATTTTTGATTGTTCCATGCTATTATTTATGAAGTCTTGGATGTTTAATGGGCTTTATCATTCACTTTTATATCATTTTTGGGACTAACCTACTAACCCAAAGGCCCAGTCCAGATTGCTGTTTTTTTGCCTATTTCAGGGTTTTGCAGAAAAAGAATATCAAACGGACTCCAAACGGAATGAAACCTTCGCGAGAGATATTTTTGGAGAAAATCACGATTAGGAAGCTTGAGAACCACGTCAGAGGATCGAGGAGCCGCCCTTGATGGTGGGGGGCGCGCTCCCTTCCCAGGGCGCGCCCCCCTGCCTCGAGGCCTCCTCGAGTGGCCCCCGGTGCCCTCCTTCTTCCTATATAAGTCCACATACCCCAGAAACTCCGTGAACGGAGAGAAAACCCTAATTCCACCGCCGTACCTTCTGTTCCCGTGGAGATCCCATCTTGGAGCCTGTTCCAGAGCTCCACCGGAGGGGGATCCATCACGGAGGCCTTCATCATCATCATCATCGCCCTCACCATGAGTTGTGAGTAGTTTAGCACAAACCTTCGGGTCCATAGCTAGTATCTAGATGGCTTCTTCTCTCTCTCCGGATCTCAATACAAAGTTCTCCTCGGTCTTCGAGGATATCTATTCGATGTAATCTCTTTTTGCGGTGTGTTTGTCGAGATTCGATGAATTGTGAGTTTATGATCAAGGTTATCTATGAAAGATATTTGTGTGACGCCCGAAGACCGACGTCCCAGAAGATTCCAGAAGATTCCAGATGTTTCGGGTTCTTCCGTGTGTTTCTTTTGTGCTTGTGTTATTTATTTTTGCTTTGCATCATGTCATC
The DNA here is from genome assembly GCA_902687465.1 of Secale cereale. Classification (NCBI taxonomy): domain Eukaryota; kingdom Viridiplantae; phylum Streptophyta; class Magnoliopsida; order Poales; family Poaceae; genus Secale; species Secale cereale. The sequence continues at coordinate 365,716,228 of LR738713.1, read as the reverse complement.
ATGCCATCATGTCATATTTATTTTCTTCTCAACTTAAATAAATCGTGTGGATCTTTGATCCATTTAAATCGAGGGATGTGTGACTTCTCTTTATAACATATCCTCCTAATATTATGGAGCTATTATAATTAAATATTCCATTTGTTTGGAATTGACCCAACACACTTGCATATTTTTCCCCATGCCTTCTCTTTCTTATTCCTTGCCTCCAAACCTTGTCTATAATTTTTCCGTTGTATCGAGGCTCCTCCTAAAGTCTAGACTCCTTTCAAACTCCTTAAGGCAAGCTAATTATTTTAGTTTGCATTTCCCTATTTTGTTGGAACCACTTTTGTTGGGTTGGTAATATTCCTTAAAGCCTTACAAAAATGTTCCATCATTTATTTTTTTTGTTCCGGCCTCTTTTCTCAATATTTTGAACTCTCTCTATTTTCTGCTAAAGAATAAATAGAGGGAGAGAGAGAGAGTAGGTCCTCCAGCCGGCCCAACCGCCACTCCTCCAGGCCTCTGTTTTTCCCATCTCCACCCACCTGGCCCAAGGCCCAGCCAGCCTCCAGGCCCGACTCCAGCTAACCCTAGCCCGAGCCTCGCTCCTCCTTCTATTTCCCTTCGTCCGCCGCACCCCCTCGCTCGTCTCCCTTCCTCGGCCGTGCGCCGCAAGTGCTCGGTCTCCTCTCCCTCTCGCTCCCCAAGCCCCTCGAGCACTCATACAGTGCGACCGTACCGCCAGATTGCCCGCCAAGTAGCCGCCGCAGCGCCCCTCACCTCTCTCCCCTCGTCCCGACGCGCGCCATGGGCTCCCTCCCTTCGTCCCGCGGCGCCGGCCAGAAGCTGCCGCCGACCGCATCTGCTCCCTCAATTCCGCCCCGTGCCTCGTCAGGACGCCAGCGACGACCAGCGCCGCGCGCCGCGCCGTCCATCTCAGCCGTTCGCGCCGGCCAGGCCCGCCTCCTCGTCAGCACCTCGCCTCGTCCATCTCCTCCGCGGTCGTCCAGCGCGGCCACCGCTGCTCCTCCCGGCCGCCCAAGTCCGACGCCCCGGTCTGCTCCGCTCCTCCCGACGTCCAGGTGCAGCCAGCCGTCCCTGTCTCCCGCCATGGACGCCCACCGGTCGCTGTCTCCCTCCAGCCGGCAGCCAGCAGCCGCCATTTCCCCTCCGTCTCCAGGCCGCATCGCCACCAGCGCCAAGGCGTCACCCCGAGCAACCTCTGCAGCCCTTTTCCTTTTTTTGTTTTTTTGTTGCTGTTGTTGTTTATCTCAAGTACCCGTGGTTTATCGCGCGCCAAGTTCTACTACGCCATGAAGATACGTGCGAGTACGACTTCATGGTTTCGCCAAGTAACCCTACGGCTCGTCAAGATCGGCAAGTCCGAAGACCTTGGATGCGTCAAGTTCCACTACACCATCATGAACGAGTACCACGACGAACGTTTTGAAGCGCCAAGTACCGCGACGCCCGGAGCACTCGAAGCCGTCAAGTACATCTACGAACGAGAACGTCTACTTCCACTACCGTCGCCCCGTGTACGACTACGAACGAGAACGTCTACTTCCACTACCGTCGACCCGTGTACGGCTACATAACGAGTACCTCTACGGAACGACTACTTCCTCTACGAGTTGCGAGAACGACTACTTCCACTACGTCCCTCGACCTCGAACCCCTCCGAGAACGAACGCTTCGAAGGTATAACCCCGAGACGATGACCCGTCGAATGCTTGATGTGTTGTATGAGATGTTTCCCTTGTGTGCACCGTGTCTTTTCATCTTTTGCCGTGCTCCTCGTTTGCCTTGGAGGCAACCCGTGGGAACCCGGTGATGGGATCACTCCACCTTTTCATCTTGTTCGACTCTCTCTCCGTCACCTTTTGCACCGGACTCCCAATGAGTTACCGGAACCGAGATGTTGCGTTGCATCATTTTCGGATCGTTGCCGTGGCACCCTTTCCTTCCACCACGGTGACAAATACTCCTTATCATCTTCATGTCAACCTTTTAATAAAACTTGGATAAAACTTGATCATGTCATCTGCATCATGTTAACAACATTATATGTGTGAATTGTTGTTTCTTGCTTTAATATTTGCTAAACGTGCTCATCGGGATTTTCCCGGAATTGTTGTTGTTTTTCCGGCCTCATTTAAAATGTCTAGATAGGTAGTTTACTTTTGTTTCACCTCTTGCCATGTTAACCAACATTTAACCTTGTCTTGTAAATAAACGAGAGTCAATTAAATAATTATAATGTGGTGTTTCGTCAATATGCAACTCGTTGCATATTGAGCTCCACTTAACTTGTAGTTTTGTTTGTGCACTTGCCATGCCATGCATATTTAAACCAAACATGCATCATACTTGGATGTGCATCGTATGCCATGTTTATGCTTGTGTGTTTACCGTGTTGTTTGCTTTTTTCCGGTTGCTTCTCTTGTTAGCTTCGGTTTCGTTCCGGAGTTGTGAGGATTCGCTCGACTATGTTGCTCCATCTACTTCATGGACTTGTTCTTCTCCCTTGCGGAATCCCAGGCAAGATGATCATACCCTTGGATACCTTTACTACCATTGCCATGCTTAGTTGTCTCGATGCTATCGTTACATGTCGCGCTACCCATCTTTTATGTCAGCCTCTCCTTGTTGCCATGAAACCTCTAACCTTTGACACCTTCCTAGCAAAACCACTGTTTGGCTATTTACCCGCTTGCTCAGCCCCTCTTATAGCGTTGTTAGTTGCAGGTGAAGATGAAGATCGTTCCAGGAGGGAACTTGTTGTTGGTATATCACAATATCTATAATGATTAATAACACACCTATATACTAGGCATGGGTGGAAGGCTTGGCCTTTTGCTCGGTGTTTTGTTCCACTCATGCCACCTTAGGCGCCGATAAACCGACATTATGTTCCTTGATTTTGCGTTCCTTACACGATGGGTGGATGGGGACCCCTTGACAGTTCGACTTTGAATAAAACTCCTCCAGCAAGGCCCAACATTGGTTTTAATTTCCCTCATAATAACAACTTAATTAAATAATTAAATTTGCATAGGGGGTCGCGTCCCCGGGTTCTTAATTCTACATAGCAGGGGGGCCAGTGCTGATGGTGTTGGTCCCAAACGGGGGTTCTGCAGGGCCGCCACGGGGAAACTCGAGGTATCTGGTATAACCTGTAGAATCGCCCATCCGAACATGGCCTGAGACGAGATACGCGCGGCTACCATTGTCGAAATGTCTTGTGCACCGGGATGCCGAGCCTGATCGGATTTCCCTAAGATAAGGGGTGATGATATTATATTTATCACTTCAGCTAATCATGAGAGCTTGTGATGGGCTAAGTTGGAACACCCCTGCAGGGTTATGATCTTTCGAAAGCCGTGCCCGCGGTTATGTGGCAGATTGGAATTTGCTAATGTCCGGTTGTAGAAAACTTGACAGAGGATCCGAAGTAAAACACACAACTGTGTGAGTAACCGTGACTGTCTCTTTTCACTTTGAGAAGATAACACGGTGGGGTTATGTTTGACTCGTATGTAGTTCAGGATCTTTAGCGATCACTACTAGTTGCGACTGTTTGCTTAGATGCTCATCTTATTCTTGTACTCGTAAGCTACCCACCATATTGCTTAGCCGCTGCTGCAACCTCACCACTTTGCCTCTTCCTACCCACAAAGCTTTGCTAGTCTTGATACCCATGGTTATGGGATTTCTGAGTCCTCGTGGCTCACAGATACTACAACACCAGATGCAGGTTCAGCCGAGAATGATGCAGGAGATGGATCAGTACTTCACTGGGAGCTCGATGAAGAGAGTGGCCGTATGCTTGTGACGTTTTCGACGATCAGTAGTGGTTTCTACTAGGATTCGATCTAGACCTGTGGCTTTATGTTGTTTTTGGTATCTTTCTTTTGGATCTTCCCCGTAGTCGGGTTGTGATGTTTTGAATGATGTTTTGCTTATGTAATGTATTGTGTGAAGTGGCGAGTGTAAGCCAACTATCTCCTTTTGCAATTTAATCCCTCTTTTACATGAGTCGTGCAAAGATACCAAACTTGAGATCATTCCAGAATGGGCTTATATCTTTAAGTCGTGCCTCGACACGTAGGAGATATAGTCCCATCCTGGGCATTGCAAGTTGGTATCAGAGCCTTCTCCGACCTAGAAGCCCCCACTGATTGATCGAAACGTTGACGGTTGAGTCTAGGCACACACTGAAAATGTTTTGAGTCCTATATATATATCGGAGAGTAGGATTTCTTTTGCTCCTCATCTCTTTTCACTCTGGTGAGGACTCCTGATGATTACTCTTATCTCTTCTACTCTAAAAAATGCACCAAAATTTTTTAGGATCTCGCGAGTATTGGTTGGATTGTTCCGATGTCTTTGTGACGAGAACATTGTTCTCGATGCCTCCTGACATTAGGGGTTGTGGCAGTGTCCCAGGGAGTTGAGCTCCGAGGTGTTGTCGTCACAAATCCATCGCATCAGTTCTAGAATACTTAAGACGGCCGACATCGAAAACTCTCCTATGCGGTTAGTGGCAAGATAACCCCGACATCACCCAGTATTGGGGAGGTAGTTCGGGAGTATTGCCATAGCTTGTATAGTAGATGCGTTTCGAAGGCCGAGGTAAACGGTTTCCGAGAAAGACTGGTTATGTGTTGAAGGATGGATACAGCTGGATGTAGGATTAGAGTTGAGTGCGCGGTGCTTCCCCTGTATCCCCAACACCTGATTGCATAACTGGAAACTTTCGGAAATTAATAGGTGGGTTCATCTAGTAGTTCGTAGGCATTCTTCCAACGAATGCATGATATGAAGTTCGGGGTTCTACATTGAGTGAAGTGGTTTTATGGCCGATGTTCCGATCGGGAGTTGCATCTTAAAGGGTCCTTGGCTATGCTGATCCGGGGATTGCAAAACCCTTTTGTAACACGTTCCATGAGCTTTCAGCACGAAGATGTCGAATGAAACTTCTATCTTGTATTTGTTCCATCTGCGCCTTGTTGTTTTTATTTATCTTTAGTTCTCCCAAGTGGCTTCTCGGCAAGCTGATGTACCTACGGAATTCATTCGTTCAATTCTCTGTTCGGATAGATATGTTGCAACATAATCTTCTTCATAAACATATCTATCCTTTGTTTTTTGTTTTGATTCTGGTATTCGAGTTGCTTCGATGTCAAATGTTGATTCCATACCTTTCTAAATCGGTGTTCTCATATTTCTATGGGAGTGCTAGTCCTTCTTCATCATCAAGATCTTCATGTTAAATTCTTTTCCAACCGGTGTGCCTTCTCTTCAAGTTATTCCATACGAACGCCGTTGAGAAATCTGACGATTTGTCTGTTTCATTCATCCCAAGTTGTCTGTGTTTCCCCGCCCTCCCTCCCTTCTTCTTCTCGGAGCAAGAAATTCTCAAATGAAGTATCCATTTTATTCATGTGATGTTTCTTCATTCTTTTCCTTCAATGTTCTTATCTGGTGATTTATCGTGAAGATGCTCAGGAAACTCCAAGTTCATCATTCGTTTGTTCTCAAATTCTGTCGGTGGATGTAATTCAAGATTTCGGTGTTGATCTTATCCTTTTTCCTCATTTCACAATGCTTTCTTATTCCGGTGCACCAATTAATCATTCTCCTCGTGCTATTCATATCCGGAGTGCTGAAGATTCATAATTACATTCTTAATCCGTTCAAATTGCTTTGAGGATTGTTATCTTATTCAAGCCATTTAATTCAACCGGTGCAATATCTCTTAAGCAATCTTTTCCAACGGTGATTTCTTTTTAGTGGGCCCTAACCCACAGGTCTTTTCCAGGATCTTACCCGACTCTTCTAATTTTTCTGGAGTTATACTCAAATTCTTTAAAGTGTGACGTAAGAATGATTCCCATCAGTCACATGCTTTCTCCAAGATCGCTTTCAAATTCTTGTTCATCATTGGTTCAACCTTTTAATTCTTCATTACGGAGTGCCTATACAATTCATGGTGGGGTATCTCATCGTCTTCTCAGATTTTGAAGACCCGAAGACGAGTTCCTCTTGAATCCTTATCCGTTCTTCCAAGATTCGTGGTTCTAGCTTCTTGCCATCCTCATTATTGTTCAGTTTGTGAGGAATTCTTTTATGCCATCCGAAGCATATCATGAATTCTTTTCTTTGTGATCCTCGAAGGCCATAATTTCAGAAGATTCTTCGTTCTCAGTTTTCAACTTCGACCTCCAACTATTCTTCATTGATGCATCTTTGTTCGTCTCCATATTCTTATGGTGGTTCTTTCGAGATTACCCTTCCGTTGTTATCATTTTAATTCATTTGTTCTTTTCACAATCCTACCGGTGGTTCGTCGAAGATTTACCCAAGTTGGCCATATCTCTCTCCAATCCTTTTCAAGAAGAATAAGTAGTATGTCAAATCCATTGCTTGTCGCCAATTTAAATTGGTGAAGGATATGCATAACATAAATCTTATTCTAGTTTCTTCCAAGAGGTTAATCCCTTCCTTCAGAGCTTGTTCATCATATCATATTCTCGGTTCTAAATTCTTCATCTTGTTTTCCGGAGCTCCAAGTTATTTCTGTTATATCATTTCAAAGCTCCATCTAATTCATCGCAGGCCTTGAATCTTATTCTTTTCATCTTTCACTTCTCATGCTTTTATTACCAGAGTTTTCATGGTGCTTCATCATGTTTTAATTCATCCTCGAAGTCTTCATCAAGATTCTTGTTGGAGCTCAAGCATTCTTCATCATGCTTTCCAAGTGCAATTCTTTCTACCTTGATTGTTTGAGATGGTGGTATGCCATTTTTGACAATTTTCATTCATGTTTCATGATTCACAAGTTGTCAGGAATGGGATATTTAAAACCCATCATTTTTCCTTGTTCAGGAGATCTTTTCAACCCTTTAATTATTCGTTGGAGTTATCTTGGGTTATAATTCACCTAAAAGCCTTCCCTGAGAATTGTTCCTATTATGGTGCTTATAATGACCCAAGTTCCTTCATTTATCCTCCCGGTGAGATAAGTTTATCGTCTCCTTGTTGATCTCAATGCAATCAATCGTTTTCCGTTAGTGGTTGGTTATCACCTCTTAATTTTGAGATGTTTTCCATAAGCCCACATCAAGCTTATTCGTTTTTGTTGTTGATTTTTCCAACAACTCCGTTCAACCCTTCTTCGTAAAGATGCTCTTTCAAATTCAATTTTGAGAGAGGTTGTCATATTTTCTCCGTTCATTTCTTCATTGATCTATATTCTATTCTTTCATTCCGGAGGCATTGTAATATTGCTCTCTTTGACCATATCATTTTTTTCGAGATCATGTTCTTTCCCTTGCTTATCATTTAACTCGAGTGTTGTGCCCAACGTTTGAGTTCTCTCATCTCATCAAGTTTTGCCTCTCTTTTCAATCGGAGTGCTATCTGAAGCCTTCCTTACCCCTTGTGCCATTATTTCAATTGTTTCGGAGGCAATGTGTTGTTGTCATCAAGTATCATCCCATCTTCTCAAGTTCTTGTTCATTTCCTTCCATTTTTCAGACGGAGTGCTGTCCAAATTATGTCATTCTTATTCCTGGGCTGTACCATTGCAGTTTCATATTCTTTTGGTTCGTAAGCTCTTGTTTCATGTCTTTCAATCTACAAGGTTCTCGTAATGTTCCTTGTTCCTTCTTTTACCGGAGTGCTCTTAACTTCGTTCATCCCCGTGGTATTCTTCTTTCATTTTGGTCAACCTCTCAGGTTCTTTGGTTTCACTCGTCTGTCAAAGAAGCAAATTTGTTTACCTCTTCTTTTTCGTTTTCTACCCGGTGCTATCTCTAGGATCTCGGGTCGAGATCCTCTGTTAGTGTGGGAGAGTTGTGACGCCCGAAGACCGACGTCCCAGAAGATTCCAGAAGATTCCAGATGTTTCGGGTTCTTCCGTGTGTTTCTTTTGTGCTTGTGTTATTTATTTTGCTTTGCATCATGTCATCATGCCATCATGTCATATTTCTTTTCTTCTCAACTTAAATAAATCGTGTGGATCTTCGATCCATTTAAATCGAGGGATGTGTGACTTCTTTTTATAACATATCCTCCTAATATTATGGAGCTATTATAATTAAATATTCCATTTGTTTGGAATTAACCCAACACACTTGCATATTTTTCCCCATGCCTTCTCTTTCTTATTCCTTGCCTCCAAACCTTGTCTATAATTTTTCCGTTGTATCGAGGCTCCTCCTAAAGTCTAGACTCCTTTCAAACTCCTTAAGGCAAGCTAATTATTTTAGTTTGCATTTCCCTATTTTGTTGGAACCACTTTTGTTGGCTTGGTAATATTCCTTAAAGCCTTACAAAAATGTTCCATCATTTATTTTTTTTGTTCCGGCATCTTTTCTCAATATTTTGAACTCTCTCTATTTTCTACAAAAGAATAAATAGAGGGAGAGAGAGAGTTGGTCCTCCAGCCGGCCCAACCGCCACTCCTCCAGGCCTCTGTTTTTTCCATCTCCACCCACCTCGCCCAAGGCCCAGCCAGCCTCCAGGCCCGACTCCAGCTAGCCCTAGCCCGAGCCTCGCTCCTCCTTCTGTTTCCCTTCGTCCGCCGCACCCCCTCGCTTGTCTCCCTCCCTCGCCCGTGCGCCGCAAGTGCTCGGTCTCCTCTCCCTCTCGCTCCCCAAGCCCCTCGAGCACTCGTCCAGTGCGGCCGCACCGCCAGATTGCCCGCCAAGCAGCCGCCGCAGCGCCCCTCACCTCTCTCCCCTCGTCCCGACGCGCGCCATGGCCTCCCTCCCCTCGTCCCGCGGCGCCGGCCAGAAGCTGCCGCCAACCGCATCTGCTCCCTCGATTCCGCCCCGCGCCTCGTCAGGACGCCAGCGACGACCAGCGCCGCGTGCCGCACCCTCCATCTCAGCCGTTCGCGCCGGCCAGGCCCGCCTCCTCGTCAGCACCTCGCCTCGTCCATCTCCTCCGCGGCCGTCCAGCTCGGCCACCGCTGCTCCTCCCGGCCGCCCAAGTCCGACGGCCCGGTCTGCTCCGCTCCTCCCGACGTCCAGGTGCAGCCGGCCGCCCCTATCTCCCGCCATGGACGCCCACCGGTCGTCGTCTCCCTCCAGCCGGCAGCCAGCAGCCGTCGTTTCCCTCCGTCTCCAGGCCGCATCGCCACCAGCGCCAAGGCGTCGCCCCGAGCAACCTCCGCAGCCCTTTTCCTTTTTTTTGTTTTTTTGTTGCTGTTGTTGTTTATCTCAAGTACCCGTGGTTTATCGCGCGCCAAGTTCTACTACGCCATGAAGATACGTGCGAGTACGATTTCATGGTTTCGCCAAGTACCCCTACGGCTCGTCAAGATCGGCAAGTCCGAAGACCTTGGATGCGTCAAGTGCCACTACACCATCATGAACGAGTACCACGACGAACGTTTTGAAGCGCCAAGTACCGCGACGCCCGGAGCACTCGAAACCGTCAAGTACATCTACGAACGAGAACGTCTACTTCCACTACCGTCGCCCCGTGTACGACTACGAACGAGAACGTCTACTTCCACTACCGTTGACCCGTGTACGGCTACATAACGAGTACCTCTACGGAACGACTACTTCCTCTACGAGTTGTGAGAACGACTACTTCCACTACATCCCTCGACCTCGAACCCCTCCGAGAACAAATGCTTCGAAGGTATAACCCCGAGACGATGACCCGTCGAATGCTTGATGTGTTGTATGAGATGTTTCCCTTGTGTGCACCGTGCCGTTTCATCTTTTGTCGTGCTCCTCGTTTGCCTTGGAGGCAACCCGTGGGAACCCGGTGACGGGATCACCGCACCTTTTCATCTTGTTCGACTCGCTCTCCGTCACCTTTTGCACCGGACTCCCAACGAGTTACCGGAACCGAGATGTTGCGTTGCATCATTTTCGGATCGTTGCCGTGGCACCCTTTCTTTCCACCACGGTGACAAATACTCCTTATCATCTTCATGTCAACCTTTTAATAAAACTTGCATAAAACTTGATCATGTCATCCGCATCATGTTAACAACATTATATGTGTGAATTGTTGTTGCTTGCTTTAATATTTGCTAAACATGCTCATGGGGATTTTCTCGGAATTGTTGTTGTTTTTCCGGCCTCATTTAAAATGTCTAGATAGGTAGTTTACTTTTGTTTCACCTCTTGCCATGTTAACCAACATTTAACCTTGTCTTGTAAATAAACGAGAGTCAATTAAATAATTATAATGTGGTGTTTCGTCAATATGCAACTCGTTGCATATTGAGCTCCACTTAACTTGTAGTTTTGTTTGTGCACTTGCCATGCCATGCATATTTAAACCGGACATGCATCATACTTGGATGTGCATCGTATGCCATGTTTATGCTTGTGTGTTTACTGTGTTGTTTGCTTCTTTCCGGTTGCTTCTCTTGTTAGCTTCGGTTTCGTTCCGGAGTTGTGAGGATTCGCTCGACTATGTTGCTCCGTCTACTTCATGGACTTGTTCTTCTCCCATGCGGAATCCCAGGCAAGATGATCATACCCTTGGATACCTTTACTACCATTGCCATGCTTAGTTGTCTCGATGCTATCGTTACATGTCGCGCTACCCATCTTTTATGTCAGCCTCTCCTTGTTGCCATCAAACCTCTAACCTTTGACACCTTCCTAGCAAAACCACTGTTTGGCTATGTTACCCGCTTGCTCAGCCCCTCTTATAGTGTTGTTAGTTGCAGGTGAAGATGAAGATCGTTCCAGGAGGGAACTTGTTGTTGGTATATCACAATATATATAATGATTAATAACACACCTATATACTGGGCATGGGTGGAAGGCTTGGCCTTTTGCTCGGTGTTTTGTTCCACTCATGCCACCTTAGGCGCCGTTAAACCGGCATTATGTTCCTTGATTTTGTGTTCCTTACACGATGGGTGGATGGGGACCCCTTGACAGTTCGACTTTGAATAAAACTCCTCCAGCAAGGCCCAACATTGGTTTTAATTTGCCTCATAATAACAACTAAATTAAATAATTAAATTTGCATAGGGGGTCGCGTCCCCGGGTTCTTAATTCTACATAGCAGGGGGGCCAGTGCTGATGGTGTTGGTCCCAAACGGGGGTTCTACGGGGCCGCCTCGGGGAAACTCGAGGTATCTGGTATAACCTGTAGAATCGCCCATCCGGACGTGGCCTGAGACGAGATACGCGCGGCTACTATCAGGGTGTCGGCACGCCGGGAGGTCTTGCTGGACTTGTTTTACCATTGTCGAAATGTCTTGTGCACCGGGATGCCGAGCCTGATCGGATTTCCCTAAGATAAGGGGTGATGATATTATATTTATCACTTCAGCTAATCGTGAGAGCTTGTGATGGGCTAAGTTGGAACACCCCTGCAGGGTTATGATCTTTCGAAAGCCGTGCCCGCGGTTATGTGGCAGATTGGAATTTGCTAATGTCCGGTTGTAGAAAACTTGACAGAGGATCCGAAGTAAAACACACAACTGTGTGAGTAACCGTGACTGTCTCTTTTCACTTTGAGAAGAGAACACGGTGGGGTTATGTTTGACTCGTATGTAGTTCAGGATCTTTAGCGATCACTACTAGTTGCGACCGTTTGCGTAGATGCTCATCTTATTCTTGTACTCGTAAGCTAGCCACCATATTGCTTAGCCGCTGCTGCAACCCCACCACTTTGCCTTTTCCTACCCACAAAGCTTTGCTAGTCTTGATACCCATGGTTATGGGATTGCTGAGTCCTCGTGGCTCACAGATACTACAACACCAGATGCAGGTTCAGCCGAGAATGATGCAGGAGATGGATCAGTACTTCACTGGGAGCTCGATGAAGAGAGTGGCCGTATGCTTGTGACGTTTTCGACGATCAGTAGTGGTTTCTACTAGGATTCGATCTAGACCTGTGGTTTTATGTTGTTTTTGGTATCTTTCTTTTGGATCTTCCCTGTAGTCGGGTTGTGATGTTTTGAATGATGTTTTGCTTATGTAATGTATTGTGTGAAGTGGCGAGTGTAAGCCAACGCTCTCCTTTTGCAATTTAATCCCTCTTTTACATGAGTCGTGCAAAGATACCAAACTTGAGATCATTCCAGAATGGGCTTATATCTTTAAGTCGTGCCTCGACACGTAGGAGATATAGTCCCATCCTGGGCATTACAATTTGGTTCTTCTCTAAACTTTTTATGTGTGCTCATAATATTCTTGCAAGTCTCTTCGAATTATTGGTTTGGTTTGGCCTACTAGATCTATAGTTCTTGCAATGGGAGAAGTGCTTGGCTTAGGGTTCAATCTTGCGGTGTCCTTTCCCAGTGACAGTAGGGGCAGCAAGGCACGTATTGTATTGTTGCCATCGAGGATAAAAAGATGGGATTTATATCATATTGCTTGAGTTTATCCCTCTACATCCATGTCATCTTGCTTAAGGCGTTACTCTGTTCTTATGAACTCAATACACTAGATGCATGCTGGATAGCGGTCGATGTGTGGAGTAATAATAGTATATGCAGGTAGGAGTCGGTCTACTTGTCTCGGACGTGATGCCTATATACAATGATCATGCCTAGATAGTCTCATAATTATTCGCTTTCCTATCAATTGCTCGACAGTAATTTGTTTACCTGCCGTAGAATAACGCTATCATGAGAGAAGCCACTAGAGAAAACTATGGCCCCCAGGTCTATTCTCAACATATCAATCTACATCTACTTTACTTTTACCGCTTTTATTTGCTGTTTTATTAAACTAAAAATACCAAAAATATAAACTATCATCTCTATCAGATCTCACTTTCGCAAGTGACCGTAAAGGGATTGACAACCCCTTATCGCGTTGGCTGCGAAGTTCTTATTTGTTTGTGCAGGTGCGAGGGACTCGCGCGTGGTCTCCTACTGGATTGATACCTTGGTTCTAGAAAACTGAGGAAAATACTTCCGCTACTGTGCTGCATCTCCCTTTCCTCTTCGAGGGAAAACAACGCAAGCTCAAGAGGTAGCACACGCCGTCATGCTGACGAAACTCTCCCGTGAAGCTCAACTGGATCAAGAGCTCGTGGGACGTCATCGAGCTGAACATGTGCGGAACGTGGAGGTGCCGTATGTTCGGTGCTTGGATCGGTTGGATCGTGAAGACGTTCAACTACATCAACCGCGTCACTAGACGCTTCCGCTTTCGGTCTACGAGGGTACGTAGACACACTCTCCCCTGTCGTTGCTATGCATCTAGTAGATAGATCTTGCGTGATCGTAGGATTTTTTTTGAAATACTACGTTCCCCAACAGATATCACCCTCAAAAACAACCTGGCCATGGGCCAGATTCCCCAGCTCAGCGGGTTTGCTGCATGCGCCCGCATGGCCGCCAGGACAACCGCGCTCCCCGCGGTCATCGAGCATCACTCCTATATTGGCTCCGGCCACTCTGATGACGCGATTTTGGCGGATTCCTCATCTTTAAACGAGCTGCTGGATCGCATTGCCACCTTGGGGCTTTCATCGCCCGATGATCAGATCGGGCTTAAATCCGGTCAGGAGGAAGTAAATTCCACTCCGATCACTCACCTGGTGGTAGCCATCGAGGACCGAGCCGAAGATATTTCCCCCTCGAAACGGAGACCGGCGCTATTCGGATTTTCGAACCCTTTGAGCCGAACATACCCCTATCAGGTGGCACTTCATGCCTTTCGAGCTTTGGGATAGACGTCGGGCCCACGGAATAGTCAGATCCCGCTGGGCCTAAATCGTTCACACCGGAGGTTGCATAAACCCCCGACACTACGTTGGGTTGGGACTCAAATTTATCCACACCCACCCACCACATTACACGCTCTCCAAGTAACTCCAAACTACCGGACATATGTGATCTTACGTACATACAACAGCAGCCCCAAGAGACGGTTCATCACTTCTGGTCCAGATTCCTACTTGTTGAAAACAAGATTAAGGACTGCTGCGACGATGACACGGTTCCCGTATTTCACCGCAATTGCACGGACAAAGTCTTGAACACCCTCAACCGCTGTCGAATATGGAGCTTTGCAGAATTAACGCATTTGGTACGAAAGTACTGCGCTACAAAAAACACTTGGAAAGCCCAGAATACACCCCTGGAACAGTCCATCTTCGAACAATACGCCGCTAAAGCGAAACATACATACCCGAACAGGGCATCTGATAACATACACAATGGTAAGAAAAAAAGACCTTTCACAGTACACAGGTCCGTTCTGGATGAACTGTTGGATAAACCTTGCCAAGTACATGCCGACATGGACATTATCCCAACCCACTGCCTTAGAGCATGTTGGGTGCTCGCCACCACAACGCCAGGGGAAACATATTTCGATGTCTTTACTGTCTTTGAGATGTTCTCCTCAAACAACCGGCGCAAGAGAGAAAATCGCGAACTTGCCGAGGTATATCAAATCAGCACTGCAAGCCCATGGAGCGACACGACAATCACCTTTTTCTGCCAAAGATGAACCACGAGTCCGGCCGGTCCGAGCCACAGCCGCTCTTGTACTAAACCCAATAGTAGACGGCTTTCGCCTCACTAAAGTACTCATGGACGGGGGCAGTGGACTCAACCTCATATATGAGGACACGCTTGCAAAAATGCAGGTCGATAAATCCCGCATCGAACAAAGTAATACAACCTTTAGAGGAATTATTCCCAACAAGGAAGCCCAGTGTTCAGGAAGCATTAAGTTCGACGTAGTATTCGGTACACCCGAGAACTATAGGACGGAGGAACTACTCTTCCACATTGTCCCCTTCAACATCGGATATCACGCCCTTCTAGGGTGGGATGCTTTCTCACACTTGCAATCTTGAAAGTATCGAGAAGAGGTGTTTATAGGGGGGGGGTGAATAGACTCTTAGCAAGAAAAGTGACAGTTTTTAATTTCTTCAAGTTGAGGTGGAGATTTAGCATATGTTTAAACATTCACAATACATAACAAGCATGCATGACAAGAGTATATGGGCAGCGAAAATAAAAACCTAGCCTTTTCCCAATTTTAAGTCTTGCAGATTTTAGAAATTTAGCACAAATCAAGCAATCAACCTACACATGCAATTCACTCAATATGTTGTCTTGTCTAGATGTAGGCATGAACATAGGGGAGTGTTGTTCTCTCAAAGAACTCTCCGTCCCCCCATTATGCATAAATTGATCAACTCTTCCACATTAGCCATTTTTATGGTACTTGTGCTTCAAAGACGAGTTTTGGTCATGGGCCCAAGGATAATTATTCGCGGTGCCATACCAAGTAACTCAAACATAGGTGGCTCCGGCCACCGCCCTCTCTTTGGAGAGGTTGAGTTGTGTCCTTGCTCCTTGTTGTCCTTTGCTTTCTCGTTGTACCACTTTTGTGTTTTTAGTTGCCTCGAGTGTGTGCTCTTTTGCGTGTTCTTATGTTTGAAGGATGTATTGCAAATGCCTCATTTTTCTTGTGTTTGTGAAACTAGCACTTTTCTTGGGTTACAGTACTACCGTGACATGCAACTGTACTACCGCAGGAGTTGAGCACGGTACTACCGCGCCAATCACATAAGTAATTTGTTAATGCCGCTGTACGAGCGGTACTACCGCCTTGCGTGCGGTAGTTCCGCCTGGGCGGTACTACCGCGATAACCAGCGGTACTACCGCGCCGTCGTGAGAAGGTGGGGGTTAAGAGTGGGCAGGGGGAGTTTCAACTCCCCCATACCCATTCATCTCTTATTCCCCATCTCGTCTCTCTCTTTTTCTCTTGACCAAGAATGGAGCCGGAGGACCTCGTCGGATCTCCGTCTCCGGCTACTCTCCTTGCATTCCGACCGGTGGGATCATTCCCCACCTCGGCCACTTGTGATGGACCTCGGTATCTCCCCTGGTCCCTCTCTATTTTTGCCTTGTTTGTGTTTCTAGGTCTTGGGGAGATGCTTGTGTAGTTCATGAGATTTTCGGCTAAATCTATGCAAGAGAGGACTGTAGGTGTAACATCCCAAATTTTCAATTTGGAATGTTATACATAGATCATAATTGCATTTCATGTTTTTGCATTTTGTTCGTGGAGTTCCTCGAAATTCTAAGCAACTCAAGGACCTATGGAGAGAGTTGGGAATTTTACCGTTTTCGTACTTGAGTTCGCTCGAATACCGGTACGAGGACAATGTGATTCCAATAAATTTTCTCTCCTAAAAATATTTCTAAATAAAATATATGAGCGGAGATAATATGACTTCTCCAAAATAACAGAAATATTGGAGGAAAATGTTAAAATCACTTTTGGTATTTTCTGGATTTATTTTCAAATTTGTTTGCATAGGAAAAATATGCGTTTTCCAAAACTGCATTTAGGTCCGGAAAAAATGTTCACTTTGTCCTAAATATTATTAGACGACGGTGAAAATTTATTTCGGGAATTTTGGAGTTCGTTTGGTATTTCTTTCGTTAGTTTTTCTGCGCCGGGACTCTTATAGAAAAAAAAGGGAACCGACCTAGTCTCGTATAGGGTCGGGAGACTGAGCTTTATAAGCCGCAGCCCCGCCGACCCAACTCGCCTCGCCCGCCCCCGCAGCCGCCCGAAACACTAGCCCGAGCCGCCTCCCGCCGCCGCCGCCGGAAGCCGCCGCCGCCGCCTTACTGCCCCGCCGCGCCGCCCCGCCGCTAGCCCGCAGCCGGCGCGCCGCCGCCCCTCGCCGGAGTCCACCGGAGTTCGCCGGAGTTGAGGTAGTTTTTTTTTGGTTAATAGATCGGTTTTGTTTAGGAAAACCTAGATCCGTTTTTTTAGATCGGTTCGGTTTTTTTTTATTTTCCGCCAGTTTAGTTAAATAGCGGACGTTCGTCCGTACGTTCGTTTTAACGAACGGTTTTCATTAGTTAACCGCAGACAGCGAACATTCGTTCGTTTGCCTGTTCGTCGTTTTTCTTTTTCGGGGTATTTATCCACGATTTTCCGATCGAGATTTCTGCCCTGATCTTGTTTTTCGTTTTTCTTTTCGCTCGAGAGTCGGAATTAGGTGATTCAAAATCCCAGATCATCGTCTCAAAGCCCTCTTTACGTTAGATCATCTGGAACAAGATTTTGGCTACTGTAAAATTTGAGTTTAGGCCAACTAGTAATTCAGAGCTCGTTTCTTTCGCAGTTTGAGTTTCGTTGCTTCTTTCGAGTTGATTCTTTTTGCAAACCGGAGTTCTTAAGTTGAACTTTCTGGTTAGATCTCTTATTTGAGTTTTACCCGTGCATTAGTTAAGTACTTATTGTATGCTTGTTTGTTTGATTGTGATAGAGTACCCAGAGTGCGTTGCTTGCTACTTTGAGTCTCTAGGTTTTGCGGATCATCAGCAAGGCAAGTAACACTTTGATCATGTTTTCCAATTACCCAGTTTTCATTGCATTAGTCAAACCCTCACACATTGCATGAGTAGGATCAATTAACTTGTGGGATTGGGAAGTAGTTTGAGGTAGTACCTATTACCTGCATTACATTCAAAACCCTTGGGAGTTACTTCTACATTTGCTGCTAGGACATGCTATGCTCGTGGACGTGGATTAGGTGAGTGAAATCCATGACAGATGTGAGATTGTTTAATTAATGGTTCAACTTAAGGTGGCAACATTAATACACATCTGGGTGGATTGAGGCATCTGGGTATTCCAGGATTGCCTGTTTTTCTTTTGGACCGCCACCCAGGCTCAAAGGGATCATGAGATTATTCATACTAGAAACTTCCGTGTGCAACCACAATGCTATTATGGGCTCTAGCATAGTATGAGTAAGTTGTGCGAACTCTTACAGTGGTGGACTAGCAGATGTAGGGGATGTAGGTTGGTACGGTCCGCCCGATCTTAAGGTGCTAGCGCCTCTGAAAGACTATGTCTCGGTCATCCGTTTCTCAAACACCATGCAGTGCGAGAAACCAAACGGAGGCGATCGAGTCTTGTGGGAAAAGTGCACAAACCTCTGCAGAGTGTACAAACTGATCATGATTAGCCGTGTCCCCGGTTATGGACATCTTGAGTATCTAGTACTTGGATTTTCATGTGCATCTCAACATGTTACTTTAATTTAATTTTGTTGGGTTTAATGATGAACTTTAATTGGGGTTGAGAGGATGTCTATCTTCTCAACGATGTTTCAACTACCATGATAGTTAATTAAAATGCATTCCTTTGAAGAAGGGAAAAATTGGCTTTACGCAAAAACTTAACCATAGAGCTTTCCACCAGCCATATTGCATATAGTATAGCTTTACTTTCATTGCATTCTCTTGTGTTACCTTGCCAGCATATTCCATGTGCTGACCCGTTTTCGGGCTGCAACGTTTTATGTTGCAGACTTTTCAGACGACGAGTAAGATGCCCTTTTAGGTCGTGGTTCTATACTCAGTGATGCCGCTGGAGTTGATGGACTCACTTATCTTCCAAGCCTTCCGCTGTTATCGTGTTAGATGGCCTTCAGCCATATTATTTGTAATAATTTCATCGTTGGACTATCGATGTAATAAGTGTGTGATTGCCACTCTGTTATAAATCCTTCAAGTATTATGCGTGTCAGCATTACTGATCCAGGGATGACACTGATGCACAGAGATCAGACTGTTTGAGGTCTGGTCGCTACAAGATGGTATCAGAGCACACGCTGACTGTAGGACACGGCCACTAAGACAAGCCCTAGAGCACTATTCACTCTTCTCTTTTCTGACTCCTCATCTTTTCTACTCTTTAGGATGGTGGAAGCAAAGCACAAGTTCATGCAACCGGATGATGATACACCATTTGGACGACACCTGAAGGAAGTCACAAGATATCTCAACATTGGATTACCAAGTTTCACTGGAACCTATAATGCCACTCTACCTGAGGAGGAGCATTGGTTGATTCAAGCTCAAGTTCCAGGAAGGACGTTCGCACCCGTCACCTCACTCATAGCATTTTCCTTTAATGCACCTACATGGAGCCTAGGAAGGAGTATGGCAGCCCACATTGCTATGGGAAGGATTGGAGAAGTCTACCAGCAGGAGCTAAAGGACACTATCTACCAGATTTGTGGACGCCGAGATGAGAATTGGGATTTGATCAGCACTCGGAAGGGTATATCCATTGCAGCATTCATCCAGGAGTTGAACCACCACATTCGTCGCCAGGAACACCAGATGTGTGCTGGGATGATAAATTTGAAGGAAGCCCTAAACAGGAAGTTGGAGTTAGAAGAAGAACTCAAGTCTACACGCGACGGATATGAGGAGGAAATGAAGATACTTGTGGAGAAGAATGATGATTTGACCCGGAAGTAAGGGATACTCATGGGAGAAGAAGACGAGGAAGAAGAACCCAAAGAGATTCCACCGGAAGACTATATCATCATAGATGACATGGATTCGGAAGCTGAGGATAGCAAGGATGAAGACTATGAAGATGAAGCTCGAGCAGATATTATGGAATCCTCTGCCGATCAATATTTTTAGATGACCACCCCGTGACTAGTAGTTTACCACCAAATATTAGATTTAGAGCACCTTTGTAACGATCGTTAGATTTGTAAGACCTTGTTTGAAATTGATTGGTGTGATATGATTGTGTGTTTGTCTCATGTGCATATGGGTAGTGATTTTCCCTTAGACCTCTTTTCTATTCTAATCTCTTCCCTCTACACCCCTCAGATGCCTCCAAGACATGAATTCGAGTTTCCCCCTGAGCTCACTCAGTTGATCCAGCAGCAGAACACCCTGATGCACCTTCTTGTCCAGAACACTCAGAACAACCAAAACAACAACAACCCTCCACCACCACCACCTGTGGACAACCTGACACGTTTCTTAAGGTTGCAACCACCCGTGTTTGCTAGCAGCATCGAACCAATTGTGGCTGATGACTGGCTACACAAGATTGGAAGGGATTTGATCACCGCCAATTGCTCGGATGCTGAGAAGGTGCGATTTGCTGCACACCAGTTGTCTGGACTAGCCGCGGCATGGTGGGAGAATTACACAGCCACTTACCCCGTAGCCAATGTCACTTGGGATCAGTTTCAGCAAGCTTTTCGTACCGCCCATGTCTCAACTGGAGCCATGAGTATGAAGAAGCAGGAGTTTCGCAACTTGCTCCAAGGAAATCGTACTGTGGCTCAGTACGTGGATGAGTTTAGTATCCTATCTCGTTATGCCCCAGATGATGTGGCCACAGATGCCAAGAAGCAGGAGATATTTATGGAAGGGCTGAATGATGAGATGAGTGTACAGCTGATGGTGGCAACTTTCAATAACTATCAGGAGTTGGTTGATCGTGCCCTGATGATTGAAAGGAAGCATCAACAGATTGAGAGTCGCAAGAGGAAGTATGGGCAAGGAAAGTATAACTCTGGAGCTCAGCAGAAGCCTCGCTTTACCCCTAAAGCGGTAGGACAGTTTCAGCATACCCATGGAGGAGGTAGCTCACACAACCACAATGGCACCAAGAATGGTAACGGGAATGGGAATGGAGCCAATGGAAACCAGAACCGCCCTACACCATCCACACCCACCAAGAGGGATTTTAGCCATGTCACTTGTTACAAGTGCGGGAAGACTGGACATTATGCCAATGAATGCCCAGAAGTTAAGAATGGGAACGGCAATGGAAGCGCCGGGAAGAAGCCCAACCCATTCAACAAAGGACAAGTAGACCACGTGACTGTGGAGGAAGTAGAAGAGCAACCAGATGCAGTTATAGGTAAGTTCTTAGTTAAGTCCTTTACTGCACTCGTTCTTTTCGATACTGGTGCATCGCATTCATACATTTCAAGGGGATTCGTGGATAAGTATAAACTGCCGACCCAAGCCCTTAGATCACCCATGTTAGTAACCTCACCAGGAGCAGAGTATATGGCTAAGTCATGGTGTGATCAGTTGCCCTTAAGGATTTGTAATTACATATTCCCTTCGGACCTAATAGTATTGGAATCTCAAGGACTGGATGTGATATTAGGCATGGATTGGTTATCTAAGTATGAAGGGAATATTGAATGTGCCAGCAAGACCATTTTGCTTACTACGCCGGAAGGAAGAAGGATCAAGTATGTATCCCGGCATGAGTCAAAGAGGAGTAGATTAAATTCCCTGTCAGGAGTTGTACATGAGGAAGTGCCAATAGTGAAGGATTATCCGGATGTGTTTCCAGAAGAATTGCCAGGAATGCCACCGGATAGAGATATAGAGTTTTTGATTGAACTTTTGCCAGGCACCGGGCCAATTTCTAAGAGACCATATAGGATGCCCGCAAAGGATTTGGAGGAAATTAAGAAGCAGATTAAGGAGTTACTGGATAAAGGATTCATACGCCCAAGTTCTTCGCCTTGGGGTTCGCCAGTACTTCTAGTGGAGAAGAAGGATGGATCGTTAAGAATGGTTGTTCATTACCGAGGATTGAATGAAGTAACGATCAAGAACAAGTACCCATTGCCAATGATCAATGATCTGTTCGATAGATTGCAAGGAGTTAAGGTCTTTTCTAAGATCGATCTGCGATCAGGGTACCATCAATTGAAGATCCGAGAGCAAGATATACCTAAGACGGGCTTTACCACTAGGTATGGGTTGTACGAGTATACCGTTATGTCGTTTGGTCTGACAAACGCACCGACATACTTTATGAACCTGATGAACAAAGTGTTTATGGAGTATTTGGATAAGTTCGTCATAGTGTTCATAGATGATATTTTGATCTTCTCGAAGGATGAAGAGGAGCATGAAGAGCATTTGCGTTTGGTATTGGAGAAGCTCAGAGAGCATCAGTTATATGCCAAGTTTAGCAAATGTGAGTTTTGGTTGAGGGAAGTCGGATTCCTCGGACATGTTATATCCGGAGAAGGAATAGCAGTAGATCCCGCCAAGGTGGACACTGTGACCAGTTGGGAAGCACCG
This sequence comes from Secale cereale, assembly GCA_902687465.1. Taxonomy (NCBI): domain Eukaryota; kingdom Viridiplantae; phylum Streptophyta; class Magnoliopsida; order Poales; family Poaceae; genus Secale; species Secale cereale. Next base: position 365,694,374 of record LR738713.1, on the reverse strand, counting down.
ACGACCGTGGGAGAGATCCGGAGTTTTCTTGGACTCGCAGGATACTACCGGAGATTTATCGAGAATTTCTCGAAGATTGCAAAGCCAATGACGGAGTTGTTGAAGAAGGACACCAAGTTTAGTTGGACCGAAGAATGTGAGACTAGTTTCCAGTAGTTGAAGAAAAGGTTGGTATCATCCCCTATGTTGATTCTGCCAGATCAACATAAGGACTATGAGGTGTACTGCGACGCTTCACGTCGAGGACTTGGAGCTGTTCTTATGCAGGAAGGAAGAGTTGTTTTGTATGCTTCACGACAACTAAAACCTCATGAGATGAACTACGCCACCCACGATTTGGAATTAGCAGCCGTAGTGCATGCATTGAAGACGTGGAGACATTTTCTTATTGGAAACCATTGTGAGGTATACACGGATCACAAGAGTTTGAAGTATATATTCACTCGGAAGGAGCTGAATCTTAGGCAAAGGAGATGGCTGGAACTCATTAAGGATTATGACATGAGATTGCATTATCACCCCGGAAAGGCTAACGTAGTAGCCGATGCGCTAAGCCGTAGGAGCCATGTCAATACCCTAATGATGGAGGAGTTTCCAAAGGAGTTAGCCGAGGACCTACGAGAACTACGTCTGGAGATAGTTCCGAGAGGCTATGTGGCAACATTAGAAATTCATTCTACCCTGATGGATAAAATCAGAGAAGCTCAGAAAGCTGACAAGGAGGTTGTCGCTATAAAGGAGAGGATGAGCGAAGGAAAAGCTAAAGGATTTCGTGAGGATGAACACGACACCCTATGGTTTGAGGATCGAATCTATGTGCCCAATGACCCGGAGATCAGGAAGTTGATTTTACAGGAGGCCCATGATTCACCATACTCGATTCACCCAGGAAATACCAAGATGTATTTGGATTTGAAGGATATTTTCTGGTGGACCGGTATGAAGAAGGATATTGTGGAGTATGTAGCAGTTTGTGATGTATGCCAGAGAGTAAAGGCAGAACATCAGAAGCCAGCAGGATTGTTACAACCTATGTCAATACCCGAATGGAAGTGGGAGAAGCTTGGCATGGATTTTATCACCGGATTGCCCAGGACAAAGCAGGATATGATTCAATCTGGGTAGTAGTAGACCGATTGACGAAGGTAGCCCACTTTATTCCTGTGAAAACCACTTATACCAGTACAAAGTTGGCAAAGATATACATGACCAGAATTGTATGTCTGCATGGAGTTCCGAGGAGCATCGTATTAGATAGTGGAACCCAGTTTACCTCAAAGCTCTGGAATCAGTTACATGAAACTTTGGGTACCAGGCTAGAGTTTAGCAAAGTGTTTCACCCGCAGAAAGATGGACAGACAGAGAGAGTCAATCAGATTTTGGAGGATATGCTAAGAGCCTGTGTATTAGATTATGGATCTAGTTGGGATGACAACTTGCCCTACACGGAGTTCTCATACAACAATAGTTACCAAGCCAGTTTGAAGATGGCACCGTTCGAGGCATTGTATGGAAGGAGATGTCGAACACCGTTGTCGTGGGACGAAGTTGGAGACCGACAGTTGTTTGGACCAGACTTAATCAAAGAGTCTGAGGAGAAGGTGAAGTTGATCCAAGATAGACTGAAGGTAGCTCAGTCCAGGCAGAAGAGTTATGCAGACTCGAAGCGCAAGGAGATAACCTATGAGATCGGAGACAGAGCATACCTGAGAGTATCGCCTCTGCGAGGAGTTAAGCGTTTCGGAGTTAAAGGGAAGTTAGCCCCGAGATTTGTGGGACCTTACCGTGTTTTGGAACGCATGGGAGAGGTTGCCTATAAGTTGGAATTGCCCGAAGGATTGTCAGGAATGCACGACGTGTTTCACGTTTCACAGCTTAAGAAGTGCCACGCGGAGATGGCCGACATACCGCTTAGAGACACAGTACCCCTGGAAGCAATTAAGTTAGAAAGTGATCTGACTTACGAGGAGAAGCCTGTTAAGATTCTCGAATTTTCGAGTAGAGTTACTCGCAGTAATGTTATCAAGTTTTGCAAAGTTCAGTGGAGTCACCACACCGAGGAAGAAGCCACCTGGGAGGGAGAAGATGATCTACGCAAGGACCACCCACACATGTTCTCTAGCCAATTCGAATCTCGAGGACGAGATTCATTCTAAGGGGGGTAGGTTTGTAACATCCCAAATTTTCAATTTGGAATGTTATACATAGATCATAATTGCATTTCATGTTTTTGCATTTTGTTCGTGGAGTTCCTCGAAATTCTAAGCAACTCAAGGACCTACGGAGAGAGTTGGGAATTTTACCGTTTTCGTATTTGAGTTCGCTCGAATACCGGTACGAGGACAATGTGATTCTAATAAATTTTCTCTCCTAAAAATATTTCTAAATAAAATATATTAGCGGAGATAATATGACTTCTCCAAAATAACAGAAATATTGGAGGAAAAATGTTAAAATCACTTTTGGTATTTTTCTGGATTTATTTTCGGATTTATTTGCATAGGAAAAATATGCGTTTTTCAAAATTGCATTTAGGTCCGGGAAAAATGCTCACTTTGTCCTAAATATTATTAGAGGACGGTGAAAATTTATTTCGGGAATTTTGGAGTCCGTTTGGTATTTCTTTCGTTAGTTTTTCTGCGCCGGGACTCTTTTAGAAAAAAAAGGAACCGACCTAGTCTCGTACAGGGTCGGGAGACTGGGCTTTATAAGCCGCAGCCCCGCCGGCCCAACTCGCCTCGCCCGCCCCCGCAGCCGCTCAAAACCCTAGCCCGAGCCGCCTCCCGCCGCTGCCGCCGGAAGCCGCCGCCGCCGCCGCCTCCCGCCGCCCCGCCGCCCCGCCGCGCCGAGCCGCCGCCGCCGCCGCCCCTCGCCGGAGTTCGCCGGAGTTGAGGTAGTTTTTTTTCGGTTAATAGATCGGTTTTGGTTAGGAAAACCTAGATCCGGTTTTTTAGATCGGTACGGTTTTTTTATTTTCCGCCGGTTTAGTTAAATAGCGGACGTTCGTTTTAACGAACAGTTTTTGTTAGTTAACCGCAGACATCGAACGTTCGTTCGTTAGCCTGTTCGTCGTTTTTCTTTTTCGGGGTATTTATCCGCGATTTTTCCGATCGCGATTTCTGCCCTGATCTTGTTTTTCGTTTTTCTTTTCGCTCGAGAGTCGGAATCAGGTGATTCAAAATCCCAGATCTTCGTCTCGAAGCCCTCTTTACGTTAGATCAACTGGAACAAGATTTTGGCTACTGTAAAATTTGAGTTTAGGCCAACTACTAATTCGGAGCTCGTTTCTTTCGCAGTTTGAGTTTCGTTGCTTCTTTCGAGTTGATTCTTTTTGCAAACCGGAGTTCTTAAGTTGAACTTTCTGGTTAGATCTCTTATTTGAGTTTTACCCGTGCATTAGTTAATTACTTATTTTATGCTTGTTTGTTTGATTGCGATAGAGTACCCGGAGTGCGCTGCTTGCTACTTTGAGTCTCTAGGTTTTGCGGATCATCAGCAAGGCAAGTAACACTTTGATCATGTTTTCCAATTACCCAGTTTTCATTGCATTAGTCAAACCCTCACACATTGCATGAGTAGGATCAATTAACTTGTGGGATTGGGAAGTAGTTTGAGGTAGTACCTATTACATGCATTACATTCAAAACCCTTGGGAGTTACTTCTACGTTTACTGCTAGGACATGCTATGCTCGTGGACGTGGATTGGGTGAGTGAAATCCATGATAGATGTGAGATTGTTTAATTAATGGTTCAACTTAAGGTGGCAACATTAATACACATCTGGGTGGATTGAGGCATCTGGGTATTCCAGGATTGCCTGTTTTTCTTTTGGACCGCCACCCAGGCTCAAAGGGATCATGAGATTATTCATACTAGAAACTTCCGTGTGCAACCACAATGCTATTATGGGCTCTAGCATAGTATGAGTAAGTTGTGCGAACTCTTACAGTGGTGGACTAGCAGATGTAGGAGATGTAGGTTGGTACGGTCCGCCCGATCGTAAGGTGCTAGCGCTTCTGAAAGACTATGTCTCGGTCATCCGTTTCTCAAACACCATGAAGTGCGAGAAACCAAACGGAGGCGATCGAGTCTGGTGGGAAAAGTGCACAAACCTCTGCAGAGTGTACAAACTGATCATTATTAGCCGTGTCCCCGATTATGGACGTCTTGAGTATCTAGTACTTGGATTTTCATGTGCATCTCAACATGTTACTTTAATTTAATTTTGTTGGGTTTAATGATGAACTTTAATTGGGGTTGAGAGGATGTCTATCTTCTCAACGATGTTTCAACTACCATGATAGTTAATTAAAATGCATTCCTTTGAAGTAGGGAAAAATTGGCTTTACGCAAAAACTTAACCATTGAGCTTTCCACCAGCCATATTGCATATAGTATAGCTTTACTTTCATTGCATTCTCTTGTGTTACCTTGCCAGCATATTCCATGTGCTGACCCGTTTTCGGGCTGCAAAGTTTTATGTTGCAGACTTTTCAGACGACGAGTAAGATGCCCTTTTTGGTCGTGGTTCTATACTCAGTGATGCCGCTGGAGTTGATGGACTCACTTATCTTCCAAGCCTTCCGCTGTTATCGTGTTAGATGGCCTTCAGCCATATTATTTGTAATAATTTCATCGTTGGACTATCGATGTAATAAGTGTGTGATTGCCACTCTGTTATAAATCCTTCAAGTACTGTGCGTGTCAGCATTACTGATCCAGGGATGACACTGATGCACAGAGATCAGACTATTTGAGGTCTGGTCGCTATAGTAGGAGAGTACTAGTGCAGTAGAAATGCTATTTGGTATGATGCAACAATATAGTTTTGATCACCGGTAGTACCGATCTATTTGTGCGGATGTTTTAGATCCGTAGATGTGATTCACGTGCTTGTTGAATCCGTGCGGTACTACTGCTCGGCTGGAGTGGTACTACCGCTGGGAGTGCGGACGTAAAATTTTACTTATGCTTCAGGCGCGGTACTACCGTTCCACGGTACTGCCGCGGCTCGAGCGGATGTAAATTTTTACATCCGCCCTCCTAGCGGTACTACCGCACCCCCTTGCGGTACTACCGCACACAAATGGTACTGCCGTGGTGATCCCAATTACATTGTTTCATCCTCCAAATATCATTTCCCCTTGTTTATTTTGGTTTTGGCCTAGTCTTTGCATTAATCCTTCTCGGTTTCTCTCGTGTTTGTGTTGTGTAGCATAGGTGGTGGCTACAGTTCTAATTTCAGGCGCTCCAATCCTAGCCGTGACACCAGTTCCAAGCGACTCCGCAACCAAGATGATCCAGAGGGGTTCAATGCCCCCAACGTCATGTCAAGAAATCTGTTGGCAAGCTCAAGGAGCCCACCTTGGGCCTGGATGAGGTGCCTCTAGTCGAGTTTGTCACTTGAAGGAGGCTCAACCCCTATGGGAAGCGTCGTGAGACTGGCAAAGGAAATGAGTTGTTCTGGACCAAGCAACAAAACCTCATCTAGCTCGATGTGATCAAGTCCAAGCAAAACATCTATGTTCTGATGTAGTGGATTGACTTGAATTATATGAGGAAGGACCGGGCATACATTGGTGATGCATTGGATCTCTTGGAGCAGTTCTGCATTGAAGACTTTGTCTCATTCCAGATGGACTTTGACCCTGAGCTCGTGGCTCAGTTCTTTGCCTCCGTTCACTTCTCTCGTGAGGAGAGGACTATGACTTGGATAACCCATGGGAGGAAATTGTCTGCTACATGGAAGGATTTCATGGATTTGATGCATGTTCGTGATGAGGGGCTCAATACGCCCATTGGTGTTCGCCCTCATGCCAACCTAGAGGCCACCAACAAGAACAAGCTTCGACCGTACCTTATGGAGAAGAATTTACCTAATGGCTTGTCATCTTGGGTGCTCAACCCTTCCCTTGATGTCATGCATCGGATCTTCCGCAACACCCTCTTTCCGCGCGTTGGTGACAAGGACAAGGTGCACTCTTATCTCATGGATATGATGCTTCCGTGAGAGGAGGCGCGTCTTCAAGAGCCTGACCCACTTGATGTCTCTCACATCATGTGGGTTGCGCTCGGGTTCGTGATTTTCAATCACAAAGTCCCTATCTATGGTCCGTACCTGCATCTGTTGATCTCGAAGACTTGAGAGAAGCTCATCCCCGATGAGGTCTTTATTGCTCCTGAGTGGATCCGTCATGAGCCCATCAGGCTGCTCCACAAGAACAAGTGGGCCAATACCACTACCAGGGCAAAGGCTGAGGCTGCTAAGATGGATGTGGGTGAGGATGAGTTTCAAGAGGAGGAGGCTGATGACAGTTCTGCAGGATACGCCCCTCCCTCGCCTGAGCCCTCGTGGGCTAAGAAGCTGAAGGCTAAGATGAAGAAGATGTTCTGCATGCAGGCCAAGGGGCAATACACTTCTCATGTGGCTCAGAAGGAGGCTCGCCGGTGTGACAACAAGATCTTGAGTACGTTCGGCGAGAACGTGTCAAGTGGATCTGAGAGGAACATCACTCTGGAGGCTGAATGGATGGCCAAGCAAGGTTGCAAGTGGACTGAGTCAGAGGAGGAGTCCATTCCCGCTACCGATAGCGATGAGGATCTTGATGGCTGATCACTGCAGAGGGAGCTACCACCTGTGTAGTAGGTGTCCTCTCTGCCTTTTTGGTGTTTCGATGCCAAAGGGGGAGAGAGTGTAGGATTTGCGAGTTGTGTCTTATTTTGCTTTGCTTCTGTTGAACTCTCTCTCGTTGCTTTGCGTTGGTTTGTGTTGTGTGTGTGAGACCTGAAGACTATCATATGGTGTGAGACATATGCACTCTACTCTATCCTATCTATTTGTAATGTCTAGTTTGTTTAGTAAGTTGTGAGCTTATGCCTTATTGCGCCCTTTACTTTATGTTCACGATCTTCTCCTTGCATCCATGCATAGTGCCATTTAGTAAGTTGCAAGGATTGTGTTGTTTATAAAATATAGGGGGAGTGTTGATCCTAGTATGTGTGCCATGCAGTCCAAAGCATCTATCTAATAATGCACACATCTAGGGGGAGCTTTCCTATATTTTATATACATGTTGGGTTTGCTTATGTTCTTATTCATTTCTTTGTGCAAATCCCGTATTTTCATCAATCCACCAAAAAGGGGGAGATTGTAAGGGCATATTTCTCCCTAAGTGGTTTTGGTGATTGATGACAATGCATTTGCGGACTAATTGTGTGCATTGAGCTTTTTAGATATCTCATGTCTAGGCACAAGGCGATTCATTGCCCCTCGGAGCCTATCTGTAATGCCCAGTATGCGGCTATGTCCCCCACGTGTCAAGGCATGACTTAAGGACATAAACGCATACTAGAATGATCTCAAGTATGGTATCTTTGCACATCTCATGTAAAATTCAGGGATGAAATTGTAAAATGATAGTTGGCTTACATTCGCCATGTCACACAATGAATACAATAGCATACACCATCCCAATAACATCAGGGTCCGACTACGAACGAAAACCAAACGAGAAAGATACCATAAATAACACAAGCCCGGATCCTCCTAGTAAGAACCACTACTGATCGTCTGGATAAGACACATAGTAACGTCCACGCTCTTCATCGAACTCCCAGTGAAGTTCCGAACCATCTCCTGCATAGTTCTCAACAGTACCTGCATCTGGTGTGTGTTGAATCTTTGAGCCACAGAGGACTCAGCAATCCCGTTCCCGGGTATCAAGACTACCAAAGCCTTAGGTGGGGAAGGCTATAAACAAGGGTTGCAGCCAGCACTAAGCACTAGCTTAGGAGTTTAGAGCGAGAAGAGAACAAGTGCCAACGATCGCCAAGTTGATCAAGAAGTGATCCTAACTACTCACGATCAATCATAACCCCATTGTGTTCACTTCCCGAAGCCCTTCGGAAAGAGACAATCACGGTTACTCTCGCAGGTAGTGTATTCATGAATAAGGTGTCAAGTTATCTACAACCGGATATTAACAAATTTCCATCTGCCACATAACCATGGGCACGGCTTTCGAAAGATCAAAACCTTGCAGGGGTGTCCCAACTTAGCCCATCACAAGCTCACGATCTGCGGAGTCACAACTCCAAAGTGGGAAGACCCAAGTATTCTCAGAATCCGATGCTCAAGATATTTCAACAAAGGTAAAACTAATCCAGCAAGACCTCCCAGCATGCCGACACCCTGATAGTAGCCGCGTATCTCGTCTCAGGCCACGACCAGATGGGTAATGCTACAGGTTATACCAGGTACCTCGGGTTTCCCCAAGGCGGCCCTGCAGGACCCCCAGTTTGGACCAGCACTCATGAGGAGCACTGGCCCGGGTTGTTAATTAAGTCCACGGGGTAGCTAGTCCCTATGCAAATTTTAGTTATAAGGCAAATGTGAAACCAATGTTGGGCCTTGCTGGAAAAGATTTAAACAGAGCGAATTATCAAGGGGGGCCCATAAACCCCAACCGTGTTAGGAACACAAAATCAAGAAACATAACACCGGTTTATCGGTTCCTAGGGTGGCATGAGTGGAACAAAACACCAAGTAGAAAGGCTTAGCCTTCCACCCATTACCAATATATAGGTGAATTAGTTTAACAGGTATTATATATTGTGTTATCCCAACAACAACTTCATCATGGAGCAATCTTCTAAACTTCACCTGCAACTAACAACGCTATAAGAGGGGCTGAGCGATGCGTACTTAGCCAAACAACGGTTTGCTAGGAAGATGGTTAGAGAGTTTCATGGCAACAATAGGAGGGCTAACAAACAGGAATATGCATCGAGGCATATCTAAAATAACGAGACATCTAGCATAGGCAAAGATAGAAATGATATCGGGGAATGGTCATCTTGCCTGGTAAGTCGTTGGTGGGATCGTAAGATGGCTCCTCGAACTCAGTATTCCCGGCTCTACCCAACACAAGAGCACAACAACGACACAATATCAAAGACGGTGCAATGCACAATCAACATGATGCAAGTCATATCATGGGATGCAAGTATGATGTGCGTATGCATGAGGATGCTCTCGAGCCTAAGGATAAGATGATGGAAATGGCCTCATCTTGGGAAACCAAGCAAGCCACTTGATAGAGGAGAAGATTTTGGTTGAAATCGATATAAAGATCACCGGAAACGGATGCACGGTTTGCAAATGACAAGCAAAACAAGATGCAATGCAAAATTGCAGTTTACAGCAACATGGCATCTTTAGAGCAAGAAATAATTATGCCACAACACCCAAACATGCAGACAAAAGGCATGGCTGTGAAATAGATATGATACTTAACAAGCATGAACTTAGAGCACACCCAAAAACTTGCTGGAACACAATTAAACAAGCATGGCAAGTTGCAATAAATTTACAGAATTCTCAGACTTAGTGAAAATTACAAGGCATGGCGAGTAGGCATGTTTGCAAGCTTGTGCAACTCAACTCAAAGCATATCATGACATGGGAATATATCCAACAGCAAGAAGACATATTTGAGAAGCTACTCATGGAAAGAACATTATCCTAGGGTGCATAGAACACTAGATATTCACATGGCAAAACTGAACTTGTTGATAACATGCTGACAGGTAAATTTTATAGCCACTTGAGAGCATGAAAACAACAAGTTACAGCAAGCCATCATGCAAGAAAAAGGCATGGTAACAACATACATAGCATGCTCTTCTAGAATAATCACATGGCTACTTCTACCACATACTAGAACATGTCCCAAACACCATGGCAAAAGTGCAAATGTTTATCCAGACTTGGAAAAATCTGGGCATGCTGACAGAAACATTTTATAGCAACTTGAGGGCCTCATAAGAACAAGCTACAGCATGGCATCATGGCAAACAAGAGCATGGATAGCTAGGTAATAACATATACATCAAGGAACACCCACTGGACAACTCTAAACATGCACAACAATGACAGTGGCATCATGGAAACATGGCATAAAAAATAACAGATTCACATTTAGCAGAAATTCAACATCATGATGACATGTTAACAATCTTGTTGCACTCATCTCAAGACATATCATGGCATGAAAATGAATCTATCATGTAGAGCACATTCCAAAGAGCAAAACTCATGTTGACACCTAGCTCATATGACACATGGATTAATATGCACAAGCAAGACAAAACATCATCTCATAACAAGTGCAGAAACTTGTCCGCCAAATGCACTTTTGCAACAGAGATAAACATGGCAATATGACACCTAACATGAATGCTATAACAACCATCATGTAGAGCACTTCACAATGAAGATCTGGACATATCATTCACTCCATTCGGATCGACATGCACAAAGTTACTAGCCCACGAACATGCCAACAAATTTACACAGACAACTAGATGATCTCTATCATGCATCAAACTGATGCTAACATGTAGAGCATGACGAGATGAACATTTTGACATATTATATGCGCAAAACGGAGCAACGAGCACAAAGTTATCACATGCTAAAGGAGGCATAAAAATTAAAGAATCCGGGGACTTAGAAGAAAAATCGGGGTCAACCTCAAATCAGATATAGGGTTCCGGCGCGTGGATCGAGGATGGCCGGAGAAGGAGCGGCGGCTCGCCGGAGACGACAATCGGCGAGGAGGCACGGTGGGGCCGGCGAGGCGGCGCCTGCCCGGCGGCGAGGAGGCGGCGGCCGGCGGCAGCGGCGTCGCAGCCGGGCCGGGTGGCGGCCACCTGAGGCCGGGACGAGGCGGCGCGGTGGCGCGTGGACGTCGGGGCCACACCGGCGGGAGGCGGTCGTGGCGCCGGCGACGAAGGGCGTCGGGGGCCGGGGGGCGCGCGTCGGGCGGCGGAGGCGGCTCAGGCCGGGGAGGGGCCCGGCGGGCCCGCGCGGCACGGTGGGAGGCTGGCGGCGCGGTGGGACACATGGCCGGCAGTGGTTGGCCGGGCGCGTCCGGGCGGACGTGTCCGGTCTGTCCCGGACGTGTCCGGCGGCGCGAGGAGGGAGGAGCTAGGTTTCGCCCGTGAAATGGAGGGGGTGTGGACGTTTTTATAGGCATAGGGGGCTAGGAGTGTCCAAATGGGGTGCGGTTTTCGCCCACACGATCACGATCCGACGACCGAGAGGATGGGAGTGGTTGTGCTGGGTTAGTGGGCTGTTGTGGAGGGGTGTTGGGCCAAAAAAAAGATGAGCTTTTAGCCCACTAGGTTAACCGTTGGAGTATCAAACGATCTCCAAACGCGACGAAACTTGACAGGCGGTCTCCATGTACTAAAACAACAACGCACGACAAGTATCACCTCATTCCGAGAACGTTCTATGGCCTCACACGAAAGAAGGACTCAGGGTGCCACGGGCACATGTGTGAGTGTCGGAACTCGAAACGGACAACGGGAAGAGACGAGCATGACCGGGTGCAAGTGACAACACGAATGCAATGCAATCCACATGATAACATGACATGGATGATATGCACACACACACACATGACAAAAACAAAGAAATCCGAAATGAAGGAAGATCCCAGAATGGAATTGATGAAGTCAACGTTGCATATATTGCCATAAATGGAATTGTTACATCCGGGGTGTTACACTATCGAAGACGGCGGTTCCTTTTGTTTATTTTCCATGGAATTGAGTCATAGGAAAGCCGTACTATTAAGAGGGGGTTCGCTTCGGAAAGGTTAGGGTGGAATCAACACGTACACATCTATCCCTTTGCACCACCTTTCCTTCGCCTCTTTGGAGCACAGGCCGTTTTCCTTGTTGTTGCAAAGACAAAGGCTTCCTACTACTACTGTTCTGTGGCATGCGGTAGTACCGCTCAAGGGAGTGGTAGTACCGCAGAGACCCATAGTAGTACCTCCCATGGCTGCGGTAGTACCGCACATTGCGGTAGTACCGCGCCTAGTTCACGGTAGTACCGTGGCCTCTGCCCCAGGGCCGTGGCTAGCGCGGAAGTTGGAGCGGAAGTAATTTTTTACTTTTGCACCCTACGCAGTAGTACCACTCGAGGTGAGCGGTAGTACCGTGCCGGGTTTTTGCATCGATCGAAACTCTATGGAAGTAGCCACGGATGTAATTTTATTAGTCCGTGCCCTTCTCAGCCTAGACTGTACCCTGCCTTGCGGTAGTACCGCAAGGGCGCGCGGTAGTACCGCTCCGACAGTACTACCGTCCGTTGCTATACGCAACAGGGCCCCATCTGGCTCCTGTCGCGCAAGCGGTAGTACCGCACTGCCTTGCGGTAGTACCGCAAGTCTGGTGCGGTAGTACTGCAAGTCTGGTGCGGTAGTACCGCGTGTCGCACGCAGAGTTGGTGGATAACGGTTGGATCTTTCCTCTTACCATATAAGGGGGGTCTTCTTCCCCAAGTTGGCTACCTCTTCCCTCCCTAAGCTCCATTGTTGCTCAAAGCTCCATTTTCACCCAATCTCTCTCCCTAGCCAATCAAACTTGTTGATTTCCTAGCGATTGGTTGAGAAGGCATCGATCTACACTTCCACCAAGAGAAATTTGATTCCCCCACTAATCCCTTGCGGATCTTGTTACTCTTGGACGTTCGAGCACTCTAGACGATTCAGGTCACCTCGGAGCCATAGTCCATTGTGGTGAAGCTTCGTGGTTTTGTTGGGAGCCTTCAATTAAGTTTTGGAGATAGCCCCAACCTTGTTTGTAAAGGTTCGATCGTCGCCTTCAAGGGCACCACTAGTGGAATCACGGCACCTCGCATTGTGTCAGAGTGTGAGGAGAATACGGTGGCCCTGGTGGCATCTTGGGGAGCATTGTGCATCCACACCACTCCAACGGAGACGTACTTCCTCTCAAAGGGAAGTAACTTCGGTAACACATCCTCGTCTCCACTGGCTCTACTTGTGGTTATCTCTTACCTTTACTTGTGCAAGTTTTTTTGTGGTGTATAGCTTGCTTGCTTGTGTACTTGTTATTGTTGCATCATATAGGTTGCCCACCTAGTTGCACATCTAGACAACCTATCTTGATGCTAAGTTTAATTTGGTTAAGAAAAGCTAAAAAATTGTTAGTTGCCTATTCCTCCCCCCCCCCTCTAGTCAACCATATCGATCCTTTCAAACGACAACTTGGGCTTCTTGCCAAACCACAGTTCATAAGGTGTCGCCTCAATGGATTTAGATGGTGCCCTATTAACGTGAATGCAGCTGTCTCTAAAGCATAACCCCAAAACGATAGTGGTAAATCGGTAAGAGACATCATAGATCACACCATATCTAATAAAGTATGGTTAAGATGTTCGGACACACCATTACGCTGTGGTGTTCCAGGTGGCGTGAGTTGTGAAACTATTCCACATTGTTTCAAATGAAGACCAAACTCATAACTCAAATATTCACCTCCATGATTAGATTGTAGAAACTTTATTTTCTTGTTATGATGATTCTCTACTTCACTCTGAAATTCTTTAAACTTTTCAAATGTTTCAGACTTGTGCTTCATCAAGTATATATACCCATATCAGCTCAAATCGTTTGTGAAGGTCAGAAAATAACGATACCCACCGCGAGCCTCAACACTCATTGGACCGCATACATCAGTATGTATCATTTCCAATAAGTCAGTTGCTCGCTCCATTGTTCCAGAGAACGGAGTTTTAGTCATCTTGCCCATGAGGCATGGTTCGCAAGCACCAAGTGATTCATAATCAAGTGATTCCAGAAGTCCATCAACATGGAGTTTCTTCATGCGCTTTACACCAATATGACCTAAACGGCAGTGCCACAAATAAGTTGCACTATTGTTATTAACTTTGCATCTTTTGGATTCAATATTATGAATATGTGTATCACTACGATCAAGATTCAACTAAGATAGACCATTCATCAAGGGTGCATGGCCATAAAAGATATTACTCATATAAATAGAACAACCATTATTCTCTGATTTAAATGAATAACTGTCTCGCAACAAACAAGATCCAGATATAATGTTCATGCTCAACGCTGGCACCAAATAACAATTATTTAGGTCTAAAACTAATCCCCAAGGTAGATGTAGAGGTAGCGTGCCGACGACGATCACATCGACTTTGGAACCATTTCCCACGCGCATCGTCACCTCTTCCTTAGCTAATCTTCGTTTAATCCATAGCCCCTATTTCGAGTTACAAATATTAGCACCCGAACCAGTATCAAATACCCTGGTGCTACTGCGAGCATTAGTAAGGTAGACATCAATAACATGTATATCAAATATACCGTTGTTCACTTTGCTATCCTTCTTATCCGCCAAATACTTGGGGCAGTTCCGCTTCCAGTGTCTAGTCCCTTTGCAGTAGAAGCACTCAGTTTCAGGCTTGGCTCCAGACTTGGGTTTCTTCGCGGGAGTAGCAACTGGCTTGCTATTCTTCTTGAAGTTCCCCTTCTTTCCCTTGCCCTTTTGCTTGAAACTAGTGATTTTGCTAATCATCAACACTTGATGCTCCTTTTTGATTTCTACCTCCGCACCTTTGAGCATAGCGAAGAGCTCGGGAATTGTCTTCTGCATCCCTTGCATATTATAGTTCATCACGAAGCCTTTATAGCTTGGTGACAGTGATTGAAGAACTCTATCAATAACACTATCTTCATCAAGTTTGACTCCAAGTTGAGTCATGTGATTGTAGTACCCAGACATTCTGAGTAAGTGTTCACTGATAGAATTGTTCTCCTCCATCTTGCAGCTATAGGACTTGTTGGAGACTTCATATCTCTCTACTCGGGCATTTGCTTGAAATATTAACTTCAACTCTTGGAACATCTCATATGCTTGATGACCCACAAGTGTAGGGATCTATTGTAGTCCTTTCGATAAGTAAGAGTGTCGAACCTAACAAGGAGTAGAAGGAAATGATAGACAGTTTTTAGTAAGGTATTCTCTGCAAGCACTGAAATTATCGGTAACAGATAGTTTTGTGATAAGGTAATTGGTAACAAGTAACAAATAGTAAAAGTAAATAAGGTGCAGCAAGATGGCCCAATCCTTTTTGTAGCAAAGGACAAGCCTGGACGAACTCTTATATAAAGGAAAGCGCTCCCGAGGAGACATGGGAATTATTGTCAAGCTAGTTTTCATCACGTTCATATGATTTTCGTTCGTTACTTTGATAATTTGGTATGTGGGTGGAGTGGCGCTTGGGTGCTGCCCTTACTTGGACAAGCATACCACTTATGATTAACCTCTATTGCAAGCATCCGCAACTACAAAAGAAGTATTAAGGTAAACCTAACCATAGCATGAAACATATGGATCCAAATCAGCCCCTTTTGAAGCAACACATAAACTAGGGTTTAAGCTTCTGTCACTCTAGCAAACCATCATCTACTTATTACTTCCCAATGCCTTCCTCTAGGCCCAAACAATGCTGAAGTTTCATGTATTCGACGTTCACATGACACCACTAGAGGAAAGACAACATACATCTCATCAAAATATCGAACGAATACCAAATTCACATGACTACTTATAGCAAGACTTCTCCCATGTCCTTAGGAACAAACATAACTACTCCCAAATTATATTCATGTTCATAATCACAGGGGTATTAATATGCATAATGGATCTGAACATATGATCTTCCACCAAATAACCAACTAGCATCAACTACAAGGAGTAATCAACACTACTAGCAACCCACAGGTACCAATCTGGGGTTTTGATACAAAGATTGGATACAAGAGATGAACTAGGGTTTCAGAGGAGATGGTCCTGGTGAAGATGTTGATGGAGAGAACCCACCCCAAGATGGGAGAGTTGTTGGTGATGACGATGGTGATGATTTCCCCCTCCCGGAGGGAAGTATCCCCGGCAGAACAGCTCCGCCTGAGCCCTAGATTGGTTCCACCAAGGTTCCGCCTCGAGACGGCGGCACTTCGTCCCAAAAGCCTCCTTATGATTTTTTCCAGGTCAAAACACCTCATATAGCAAAAGATAGGCATCAGGGGCTGCTAGGTAGCCCACGAGGCAGGGGGGCGCGCCCAGGGGGTAGGGCGCGCCCCCACCCTCGTGGACGGTGGGTGGCCCCCCTGCTATACTTCTTTCACCAGATATTTTTTATATTTTCCAAAACTGACTTTCGTGGAGTTTCACGTCTTTTTGAGTTGTGCAGGATATGTCTCCAATGTTTCCTCCTTTTCCAGCCCAGAATTCCAGCTGCCGGCATTCTCCCTCTTCAGGTAAACCTTGTAAAATAAGAGAGAAAAGGCATAAGTATTGTGACATAATGTGTAATAGCAGCCCATAATGCAATAAATATCAACATAAAAGCATGATGCAAAATGGACGTATCAACTCCCCCAAGCTTAGACCTCGCTTGTCCTCAAGCGGAGGCCGATATCGAAAAATATGTCCACATGTTTAGAGATAGAGGTGTCGATAAAATAAAATACGGACATGAGGGCATCATGATCATCTATTATATATAAAAAGTAATATAAGAGCTAACCAGAAAAAAGAGAATTAGTCTAGAAAATCACACAATAATTAGAAACATCCGGCCGTCAATTAAACGGACTAACTGATTATGACCAATGGATCGCCAAAATAGTCTATTTACATAAGGTTCAATCAAATTACCCACCAATGCCTTTAATTATTTTTAGTCGTACCCATTCAATTTATCAAGCAAGAATAAAAAAATTAGGTTATGGTGCTTTGGCACCAACATGTTCTCGCCGCCGCCAAGTTCTCCATGGCGCATTCGGCCGGCCGGCCGGGCGTCAGCCCAATACATCCGTGTGTCAGCACATACATGCAAACTGGAGCATCAGGTTTCATAATTGCTATGTGCATGCATCGACGACCAAGGAGCTACGTATGCACACCAGTAGCATCTGGTTCCATAATTGGTTTGTGCATGCATCCATATGTTCCAAGGAGCTATGTTTGAGATTTAGGGAAGACATGACTAGGTCTACTGCATGTATGTGTGAGTGTACGTGGACGAGCTTGGCGCGCCACGAGACGCGAAAGCTTGTAGAGATTCTAAGCGCTCATAGCGGTTGATGCTAGGAAATAATTGACCAGGGTAAGGCCTGGTATGTGTGTGTTACATAGCTCGCCAGCCGCGCTTGTGATCAGGTACACGAATACAGGATTACTCGAACAACAGGAACGGCCAGAACCATGCAATTATGGTCTACATACAGATACAAGATCGATCATAAATTTTTCTCATGCATACAGCTCAATGCTTGGTGTAGTCACGACGTGAGGTATTATTTTTTCTACTATGTCTATGGATGCGTGTACAATACAACATAGATTCTCTAAATTTTTATCAGCATAAACTACGTAAAAAAGAGGTGATGTCTTGGATTAATTAATTAGTTAATATTGAAGATTGAGCAGAATTTTGAGGTCTTGCCAGCAAGATATGTGCGAAAAGAGTTCAGGTACAAGTAAAGTGTTGCATAATTTTTTAGATCTTGCAAGCAGGGCAACAAGGTTTCTTGAAGAGTCCATGTCCAAGTATCATGTTGCATTCCATCTTAATGTTTTTTTCCTGATAGATGAAAATCAATCGGAGTAATTCATGTCAGCTTTATCCCATCTCAAACTTTTGCAGCGTGATTATGCCATGACCTTCCATGGCACCTACAGGCTTTCGGCAACGTACAGGCGGTACAGGCTGATGAAAATAATTATGCACGAATCTCCACATTTCTTGTACTATGATTAGCCCTCTTGAATTTAGAATCTAGAGAATGGTCCATTCTTCCAGTTCTCATCTTGCGATTCAATACACAGAAGCAACGATTCTCAGATGCAGTGAGCCTCATAGGAGTGGGCATTCGCGATGTTGTTAAAGCATCACCAATTAATCCATGCTTACGCTTGGAGACGTACGGCATGCATTGCTGCCAGCGGACTTCACCATGGTGAATGACGTCGCTGCCAGCAGACGTCTCACCCCACACTAGATGCACTCTGGTGCTAAGTTTGTCTTATACTATTTGACATTGAGCGATGCAACGAGGACACCTGCAGCTTACATGCTTCAGCATGCTCACGTACCAAAATTGTAAACAAATTGCCGAAATAAATATTAGGTGTGTGGAAACACCTTTTCTGGATGAAAGTTAACACACCTTGAATACTTCTTGAAGCATTATGGTTTTTATGATTCTGAAAGTTGTTAACACCACTGCATATAAATGTTCTATTTTTTCCACTTCTACACTATATTGGCTTCATCTGTACTTTTCCAAGTAATATGATAAGCAGTTATGTGATAAACATAATTTTAATATAGTAGATCAATATTAGAAGTTTATGAGTGGTGTAAAGGTATATGTACATGCTGGTCCATTTTTTTTTTTCAGAGAACTAGGTTCCACCACAAGATCATGGGATATATGCACAAAGTAAGCCACACTATCAACTCAGTATACCTCTCTTTAGTTAGCAAGAACCACACAATTATATTTGAAATGTTTGAAAATTAAGTATTTCTCTTTTTCAAAATAGGCAGCATCATTGTTTCAAGACCATAGCTGCCTCTTAGACGTATGACACCCACACACGCTTATTACCGTGATAGAGCGGCTTATTAACATGATTTATTATTTGGATTTTTCTACAATGAATACTAACTCAACTATATGTATATTTGAGTTTAAGGCAAAACTTGAGTCAAATCTACTTACATGTGTAATTTTATAGTTTCAATCAAAATTTTATAATCAGTATGATCATAAACTTTTACCTATTGGTCTATCTACAGATCATGTAGACTTATTAATGATGTTTTGTAAAAGCTTATATGTAAAATCACTTGATGTACACAAAACATATGTGCACCAATATTGAACAAGGAAAGGATTGATGTGCTCCTATGAGTGTTAGTTATCGATTTCTCAACTTTTATCCGCTCTATTATTTTTATGAGCACAATATCAATTCTTATTATTGTCAACTATCATACAATCTCGGAGTAAACTAAATTTTATACATTCCTTTTGGACTAAGCATTAATGCACATTTGATAACTATGTCATTTTTCTAAAGTGTACCTTATATCTTAACTACACACATTTGTATGTTCTATTCTCCTTTTTATGTATTGCTCACTTAGTTTGCAAGATGGTATTGCCTTTAGTATTTTACTTCCAGTGAGACTAACATTTTTTCTAAGACCAGGGGGTTGTTGTAGAGTTTATTAGTAGAAACCAGGTCAATACTAATACATCAAGGGCCAAACCCACTTGAACATCGTTACAACATGGGTTATGTCCATCGACGCCAACGGGAAGCCTGCTCCCATGGGAGGAGCAAACACATGAAACTTCCACTGCGGTGAAAAAACTCACACTACACTAGACCTGCGATTGCAGTTGGATTAACTTTTTGTAATGTCACCATCTTTTATACTTGAGCATCGCAACTGCTACTGTACCAAGAATTGCATTGTTCAATTTGTGTATTTCTGAGCTATTAATTATTGTTCAACTAAAGTGTTAACCTACAACTATTCCATGGAGCTTATGATATTTATATAGAATACAGAAAGTAGCTTATAGAGTAATTCTCAATGTGCATTACTACCAGCAGGTATAATGTCAAGGAGGGCACAAGCAAAGTGAGATCAAAATGATAACTTTGGTCTCATTATTGATTTTGTCCTTCAAAATTCGCTGAAGAACTACTTCTAAACAAACATCTTTTGCTAACTGAACATAATATGTTGCTAATTATTAAATCATTTTGTTCCACTAAAATATATACATTTTCCACATTTTAGCAATAAGATGTAAATGGCTCACTATGGTAAACACTATTTTGCTCATATTAAGAGACTTAGTAGGTATACAATTTACAATCACTAAAAACTAAACTTTCTAATTCCAAATATATTGATATTGTATTCCAAAATATAAATAATATAACTAAATACAACGAGAGCGATCCTAAAAAATATGGATAGTATGGCATGCATAATTAGAAGGTAAATGAAAAACAGATAACATATGTATTTATATAAAAATAAACAATCAAAAATACCTAAGAAAAAACTATGATTGCACAAGTCTTATATTGGTAAATGGCATCATGTATGATTCCAATTTGTTTGTAGATAAATCAAATTGTATGCCCTCATTATGAAAAAAAAATTAAAATGCTAGCCCGCGCATCGAGCGGGCCACTCTTCTAGTTCTTATAACAGCAACATCTTATGATTTTTTATGGTAAAGTAACAATCCGTTCACAATGTGAAGTATGAATCAGAAACTTCATTGAAAACTAACAAACTATGATCTCGGTCATTGAAGCAATTGCAATTTATCATAATATCGGAAAGAGTCAATATAAGAGCTTTTCAGCAAGTCCACATACTCAACTATCATTTAGTCTTTCACAATTGCTAACACTCACGCAATACTTATGGGTATGGAGTTTTAATCGGACACAGAGAAAGATAGGGGCTTATAGTGTTGCCTCCCAACCTTTTACCTCAAGGGTAATGTCAACAGTAATAAATCATGATAACTTACATCCTAGTGGGTATATATGTCAAGATATTTTCAACACAATGTGCTTGCCAAAGGATAAAATGTAAAAAGGAAAGGTGAAGATCACCATGACTCTTATAAGGTAAGAACAATAGATAGGCCCTTCGCAGAGGGAAGCAGAGGTTGCCATGTGCTTTTATGGTTGGATGTAGAAAATCTTAGCGCAAATGAACGTCACTTTATATTTCCACTTGTGATATGGACCTTTATTATGTAGTTCGTCGCTTTTATTGCTTCCATATCACAAGATCGTGTAAAGTTTATTTTCTCAACACTAATAGATCATCCATATTTTAGAGAGTTGCAACAATGACAACTTACTTGAAGGATCTTACTCAATCCATAGGTAGATATGGTGGACTCTCATGGCAAAACTGGGTTTAAGGATGTATGGAAGCACAAGTAGTATCTCTACTTGGTGCAAGGAGTTTGGCTAGCATGAGGGGGAAAGGCAAGCTCATCATGTTGGATAATCCACATCAATATACTTTATTTCAGATATAAGAAAACATAACCCATTATGTTGTCTTCCTTGTCCAACATCAACTCTTTAGCACGTCATATTTTAATGAGTGCTCACAATCATACAAGATGTCCAAGATAGTATATTTATATGCGAAAACCTCTCTTTCCTTATTACTTCCTATTAATTGCAACGATGACCAAAACTACGTTTGTGAACTCTCAACAACTTTTATTCATCATACTCTTTATATGTGAAGTCATTACTTTCCATAAGATCAATATGATATTTTTGATACTTTTTATATTTTCTTTTGTCCTCTCATGATCATAGTGGGATAATCAAGCCCTTGACTCAAAACTAATCTTTATCATATATAGCTCACGGACTTGATTACATAGATAAGATCATAAAAGCAAAGCTCACAACTAGCTCATACTAAAGTTTATTCTACTAGATCAAGATATTACCAAAAGGATCGAACTAAGAAAAACAGTAAAGATAGGAGTGTGATGGTGATATGATACCGGGGCACCTCCCCCAAGCTTGGCAGTTGCCAAGGGGAGTGCCCATACTCATATGATTATGTCTCTTTCTTCGGAGGTGGAGATGATGGAGTTGTTGATGATGTAAGCTTGCCGTCCATCTTCCAAGGCATGGGCTCACCATCGTAGAAGGATGATCGGGTCTCCGGGATCCTTGGATCTGCAGCCAAACTCATCTTCTTGAATTTATATTCATACTCACAATTTTTGGTTTTGCAGGTCATAGATCTGGGCTTGGAGGTGCTCGATTTTCTCGTGGAGCTTGAAGATGGCCTCCCCAATGGTCTTGGCATCCAGCTTGTGGTTGTTGGTGAACTCCGTGATCATCATGTGGTTGGCGTTGAGTCCTCGTTCCACCATACCTTGGCACTTGAAAACTTGCTGCTCCATGGCTTCGAGTCTTGTCTTCACGCTTCCGGTCCTCCTTGGTCCCACAATATCGTGGATGTGCAGCACCCCCTCACACACCTCGATGGTTTGATGGTGTTGCAGCACCTCCGCGAGGTAGGGGTTGATGACCTTCTCGAAGAACTTGTCCCTGGGGTGCTTGAAGACATCATGGTGATCTAGATCTGTCAGAAACACAGTTCAAAACAAAAGCAGAAGATTTTGGCATGATATGGTGGTCAAAACCTTTGGGATGTTATATAATGAATTTTTACCGACCAAAAGGAGTAACGTGCAAGAAAACGGATTCCGGAGGGCACACGAGGTGCCCACGAGGTAGGGGGCGCGCCCAAGGGGGTAGGGCGCACCCTCCACCCTCGTGGACGCCTCGTGTCCTTTCTGGACTGCTTCTTATTTTTCTATTTTTCTAAATATTCCAAAACAGAGAAAAATTTTCATTAGAACTGTTTTGGAGTCGGTTTACTTACCGTACCACATACCTCTTCCTTTTCGGAGTCTGAATCGTTCTGGAAAGTGACCCTTATGTATTCCTCCAGGGTTGCGGTTTCAATAACATTGGTTTCAACATTTATAGGATTACCTGAGATATAATGTTTGATTCTTTGACCGTTCACCACCTTCGCATTTGTGCCTTCGAAGTTGTTGATTTTTATGGCACCCGATCGATAGACCTCCTCGATAATGTAAGGACCTTCCCATTTAGAGAGAAGTTTTCCTGCAAAAAATCTTAAACGAGAGTTGTATAGCAAGACAGAATCACCTACATTAAACTCACGCTTTTGTACCCTTTTGTCATGCCATCTTTTAACTTTTTCTTTAAATAGTTTGGCATTTTCGTAGGCCTGGGTTCTCCATTCATCAAGCGAGCTAATGTCAAATAATCTCTTCTCACAGTCAAGTTTGAAATCATAATTGAGCTCTTTAATGGCCCAATATGCCTTATGTTCTAGTTCGAGAGGTAAGTGACATGCTTTTCCATAAACCATTTTATATGGAGACATACCCATAGGATTTTTATATGCAGTTCTACAAGCCCATAATGCATCATCCAGTTTCTTGGACCAATTCTTTTTAGATCTATTAACATTCTTTTGCAAAATTAATTTCAGCTCCCTGTTACTTAATTCTACTTAACCACTAGATTGTGGGTGGTAAGGGGATACAATTCTATGATTAACATCATACTTAGCAAGCATTTTGCGGAAGGCACCATGAATAAAATGTGAACCACCATCAGTCATTAAGTATCTATGTCGGGGGAAACTGTCCACCACGAACACCTATGGGACCGGAGCCCCTTCTACGTTGCGGTAAGGGAGCAGAGGGAGCACGGAGAGCAGATCGAGGAGCGCACGCGGGTAGTTTTACCCAGGTTCGGGCCGCGCGGACGCGTAAAACCCTACTCCTGCCTTAGGTTGTATTGAGTTCTTGAGCTCGGGAGCTTGAAGAGCTACAGTACTAGCTACACCGAGCGAGAGAGTTGTCTAGGTTTCGAACCCTTTCTACATTGTGCATGGGCCTCCTTTTATAGCTCAAGGGGTCACCGACAGGTGTCAACGTAGAGGAGGGTAAAAGTGTAAATTTGGTGGTAGTTGTAACAGTGCATGAACAGTGGATGAACAGTGGTCTTCACCTAACCTTGACAGTGGGGGACAAGGGCATTAAATGCCCGTCGCCGTCGACCCCAAAAGCGTCCGTCCATGCTTCTCCGTTCGCCACGGCGGTAGCCTCGTCACCGTGGCTTGCCACCGTGTCCCCCAGGCTGCACAGCCATCCGCCACGCGTCCCTGGAAGGGCCCCAGGGCGACGCGTGGGCCGATGAGCTGGAGCGCGGGCACACAGCGCAGGCTTCCCGGGCAAGCACCTTGCCGGGGTCTTGATCTTGCCGGGCCCGGAAGCTTGTCGCTCCCCGGGTCCTGCCGGGGCGCAAGGTGCGCCGAGGCATCTTTTGAGATATGCATTCCTTGGCTTTCCTGGCAAGCTCCTCTTGCCAGGGTCTTGCGTTTAAGTGATAATCTTGAGCCTGGTGCGGCCTTCCCGGCAAGCTCCTCTTGCCGGGGTCTTGACCTTCTGTCTTGTATACTTTGTTCTTGAATGGCTTCATAAGGACCAGAAAAGGTTTCCGGCGAGCACGCGGTAAACCCTGCTGCGGGAAGCTGCTACTGCCCGTGCACAAGTTGGGGTACTAAGGTACCCCTATCTTAGTACACCGACAGGAGCCCCCGGGTCTGGGCCACACACGGTGCCGAGCGCTATTGGGCCAGGCCCAAGACAGTGCACGGGCACGCACGGCCCACGGCAAGCCGTATCCCCTTCCGTATCCGCCGCATCCCTCCCTAACGGCACGCGTCGATTGCGGCGTCGTGGGAGAGATCGTGGCCTGTTTCTTTAATGGGAAATGCGGAACGTCCCCCACTCCCCCCTTAAAAGCAGAGGAAGCAGGGGCAGTTCCCCTCCATCGTCTTCATTGCGCCTTGATTCTCCAGAAAACTTCCGCTGCTTCTTGCCTCCGCCCCTCCTCCGCCGTCTTCCGCATCCGCGGCGCCGTCGAGCTCCTCGCCTCTTCCCTCGCCGCCTCCGCCATGGCTCCGAAGAGCGACAAGGTGAAGAGCGACAAGGCCAAGAACGACAAGGCTAAGAAGGAGAAGTCCGAGCAGGCGGCGAAGCTGGCCGCCCTGCGGAAGAGGTCCATGGTCTTCGCGCCGAGGCTTGGCGCGAGGGAGCTGCGGAACAAATACTATTTGTTCTGGGCGAGGGAGACCAAAGCTCATCCCCGCACCAGAGTCTTCCCAGCCGTCGCCAAAGATATGTTCCCCGGCGGGTACTTCTTCTTCGCTGCATTTTTCCACTGTGGATTGTGCCCTTCGTTGTCGGAGTTCTTTTGTGATATCATGAACACATATGGCCTCCACCTCCTAGATTTCACCCCCAACGCCATCCTTACAATGGCCGTTTTCGTACATCTGTGCGAAAACTATGTTGGGATTCATCCAAACGTAGCCCTTTTTCGCCACTTCTTCATGCCTAGAGTAGAAGCTGGCGCTCCCCTCTCCGGCGGCATCTCCTGGATCTTCAGGTTGAACAAGAAGGACTCGTACCTGAAGGGAGAACTCCGCGGCAAGTGGGAGGAATGGAGAGCCAATTGGTGTTGGGTGGTGGAGGATAAGCCGGAGCCCTTCACCGCGCCGCACACAACTTCCATAGTGCGCGGCAGGGATTGGAGCGAATTGGCCCCGGAGGACAACAAGCTTAGTATCGCCCTCATCAGGATTATTCGTCTCCGGGTCGCCAATCTGACCATCGGAGAGGTTGGAGCAGATTTCCTCCGCCGCCGCATCGCCCCCTTACAAGAAAGGAAGAGGGCCGCCTGGGAATTCGGCAATGCGGCGGATATCATGAGGCTGCGCCTTGGATTAAACTATAACTTCACTGCTCTGGAGTTGAAGGGGATGGTTCGGGAGCTCTTCAAGCATGACCCGGCCCATCCGAAGTGGTTTAGACCTTCCCGGGGAGTGGTGCCGCTGTGCAACAGCACTGCCCGAGATTCTTTGCGCGCGATGATGCCTGCGTGCGACTCCCACGGCGTCGTCCCTACTTGGATAGAGCCTCCGCCGGATACTGTGCTGTCCTTCTTCGACAACTTGGTCGAGACGCCCAAGAACACCGAGGAGAATAAAGGCCTTACCCGGGCCACCACCGAGCGGGATATAGCCTACATCGCCACCAGGATGGAGGAGGCCGCCGCAGCTGCGGCGGCGGGTAACTTTGGGTACACTGTGGAAGAGGCGTAGGCCGCGGACGCAGTGAGCCAAGCAGAAGAGGCGGAAATCCTCAAGTTGCTGAAGCTTGCGCCCGAGGAGTTTGCCGGGGAGCCTTCCGTGCAGTTTGCCGGGACGAGCGAGGTCGCCGGGGGGAGCGAGGTTGCCGGAGGGAGCGAGGCCGCTGGGCATGGTGCTGGGTCCAGCGGGCCTGTCGGGGAGGAGGAGGACGTCGGGGCTGACGAAGACTCTGGTGGATCTCTGGGTCTTGATGACGACGCCTCCTCGTCCTCAGAGAACTCCCCGCCTCCGGCAAGTCCTAAGCAGCAACCGAGGAAGCGCCTCCGCAAGGCGGCTGAGGCGGCGAGGCCACAGGCGCCCCGACAGCAGCCGGCGCGCCGTGCGACGCGCGCCACCAAGACGAGCGAAGTCGTCAAGGAGGCGCCCCGCGCTCATGCGCCAAGCGGAGGAGGATCTTCCCGGAGTGGAACGAGTGTTCCTTCTGCTCCTCGGGCCTCGGCGACGACGGGGGCTGGGTCTTCGCAGCCCACAGCCCCGGAGACCGCCAAGCGCCCGAGGGAGCCTTCTCCTCCAGCTCCTCGCACGGGAGCAAACCAGGCGGAGTTTGATTTCTCCGCCCTCAGCTCCGACGAAGAGGAAGAGGAGTAAGTACTTGCAATTCTTTGGCTTCTTTGATTTTGTCTTGATTTTCCTTGTTGGTTTTGATCTTGCTGTTGCTTTGCTCTCAGGACCCTGACCCAGCGGATGGCGAAGAGGGCCAAGATCCCTGTGGTCGAGGTTGAAGACGACTCGCCCGTCGCGGCGACCGAAGACGTGCCAGCGGCAAGCTTGCCGAATCAACCTGCTGCTCCGAGGAGCAGCCCCCAGCGCAGCCCCCAGCGTAAGTCTGGTATTTATCTTTTTTTTGGCTTGACGGGCGCGCGTGAGGTTGTTGCTTGTACTGATATTTTGTTGTCTTGCTTGTCTTGTGCAGAAGTGGAGCCGCAACCGCAGGAGCAACCGGAGGTCACCCCCGATGAGCCACCTGCTCCACCCTCCCCGCCAAGGACGAACTCCCCGGCGAGGGAGAACGCTCCGCCAAGGACGGGCACTCCGCCAAGGGGGAGTACTCCGCCAAGGGTGAGCAGCCCGACAAGGGTGAGCACCCCGCCAAGGGAGGGCGCGGGCGGCCCTCCGCCAGTAGGGGCCACCACTCTGCCGCCAAGGGAGAATTCCCCGGCGAGGGAGCCTGTCGTTGAAGAAGTCCGCGAAGGTAAATCTTGTAGCTTCTTTTTCTTGAACTTGTCTTTTTGGATATTTGCTTGACTCTTTCTTTTCTTTTTCTTCTGTTAGATCCCCCTGCACCGGAGCGGATGGAGACGGAGGTCATCGGCGAGGAGGGCGTGCACGGCGACGGCGGCAACGCCACTGCTCCTGAGGGAGGGGCTGGAGCCGACGAGCCTGCCGCTGAAGAGACTGCCCCGACCGCAGACTCTGCGGCCGGGGAAGAGGCCGGCGACCGCACTGCTGGCCCGGAGGCTGCAGGAGCGTCGGACGCTGCACCGGCCGCCGACCCTTCCGCTTCCGCGGAGCAATCTGGCGTCTACTTGGAGGCCGCCAACGGGGTCTTTATTCAAGTCCCGTGGGCGTCCACGTCTCGAGCACCCGTGGAGGGAGAGACCTTTGACGGAGAGGTCCTCGCCTCCGCGGGGTTAAAGGTTGTTGAAGCGCCCGGCGGTAGCGACGAGCCCGAAGAGGAGAAGCTCCTTCGCCGGCTTCTGGCCCTGTACCGGGCCAGGCAGGCGAAGCTGGAGTCTCGGGAAGCTCTCACCGCCAAGGCTGGAGCTGACTTGGAGAAGCGCGCCGTGGAGCTCCGCGCCGCCAACCAGGCGGCCCTCCGCAACTTGGCGGAGGAGCGCGAAGGGCTTGCCGAGGAGCAGCAAGCATTCCTCCTTGAGAAAGCTGAGGCCGAGGAGCAGCAGCGGCTGGCCGCCGAGGAGCTGTCCCGGCGAGAAGGAGCACTCAACCAGCGGAAGGTCGACCTCGACGCCCACGAGGACGACCTCACCGCCCGGGAGCAAGCCATTGGCGGGGCTCTGAAGGAGGCGAGGAGCGCTGCAGCCGCCGCAGAGACCGCCAAGAAAGATCTGGAAGCCAAGGTGGAGCAGCTGGAGTTGTACCTGAAGGCAAGCGAGGACAGAGTCACCGCGCTCAATGTGGAGCGGGAGAAAGATGCCCACACCAACTCTGACTTGCAGGTACGTCTCTCCAAGAAAGGCGACGAGCTCACTGCCGCCAAGGATTCCATTGCTGACTTAGAGTTGAAGGTCTCCACTCTGACCGATTCGCTCGACGCCGCCCGGGATCGCGAGACGAAGCTGAAGGATGAACTCCGCAAGGAACGGGGCCTGGTGGAGAGCGCCGCCGTCTCGGCGAACCAGTTCAGCCGGGCAGTGGAGCAGTGGACTTAGGAGCTGGTCACCTCCGCCGCCAACATCGACGCGGAGATGATGGCGCTGAGCATCTTGTGTATTCTCCGGACGAGAACCTCCCCCACAGCGCCAAGTTGAGTCTCTTCTTCTGGGGAATCGCTCCGGCGCTTGCGCGGCTGCGAGAGAAGATCTCCGCGCAGCTGGCCGACGAGGCGCGTCGACTCTGCATGGGCACCCTGGAGCGCGTCTTGTCAAAGATCGTCTATCGCAACCCCGGCATCAACCTCGTCAACGTCCTCCGCACCTTGCCGCCCGATGCTGATCATGAAGCGTTGAAGGCGCAGGTTGCCCACATCGTCGCCAAGGTGGCCAAAATCACGAGGCGCGAAGGCGATCGCATAGACTAGATTCCTTTGCTTCTGCATCCTTTGCCGCTGCCAATTAAGTCATAGGCAGTAGTTGATTAGAACAGCGGCAAGCTATCTTTGTAATATACAATCTTATTTTAAACAATCATTGCCATGTTATCTCCCTTGCTTTTGCTCCTTCACTTTGTATGCTTTTTACCCTACGCTTTTAGGGAACTTTCCGGCAAGGGGCCCTTGCCGCGAGCGCTGAGTGCTGGACTCTTAGCAGCCTGCTGGCAAAGACCTTGTCGGCAAGCAACCTTGCCGCAGCTAGTCGCAGCACACTTAGCCTGCTGAACGAACTCGAAAACGAAGTAAGGGCGCGACACTTGTCGCAACTCACTTAAGCCGTTGAGCGTGCTCGAAACAGAGTAAGGGCGCGGCTAGCTACGGGTAGGTTCCTCCGCGCACAGGTTTTCCATACAAAGGGTGGTTGTTCAAGGAAGACAACTAAAAATTTTAAAAATTTGAATGCTCAAACTTTGATAACTTAGCTTTCATAGATTGTTTGCTTCCGGCAAGTCTTCTCTTTCTTGAATTGCACTTGGTTCACCCACTTGGTTCACCCTCCATCTCCATCCCCCCCGGCAAACTTGTGCGCGAGGAATATCCCTTCTGCTTAAGAGGGAAAGAAAAAGAGGAGGAAAAACAGGTATAGAGCTTCACGGCTCGTTAGTGCTTACCGGGGATGTGAGTTGCACAAGGTGCCAAACGATGCATGCAAATAACAAAGAAAAGCATGGAAATGGCAAATAGTGCGAAACACAAAAGCTTTACTGATGCACGGGATCTGCGCCCGGCTTTGTACAAAGGTTTACATGCGACAGCGGCAAGACTCGTACAAAAGGTGGTTGCCGGAGCGGATCACGGCAACCGCGCCTTATGGGTGAAACTTGCGAAGATGCTCTATGTTCCAGGAATTGCTCACCGGTAAGCCTTCTTCGGTCTCAAGGCGGACAGCTCCGGGCCTTGTGACTTGTCCCACCCGATAAGGGCCTTCCCACTTCGGCGTCAACTTGTTGGAATTCTTGGCAGACTGAACACGCCGAAGAACAAGGTCGCCTTCCTCGAGACTTCTGGCCCTGACCTTGCGGCTATGATAGCGACGCAAGGCTTGCTGATATCGAGCAGCTCGTACAGCAGCCTGGAGACGTTCCTCCTCAAGGAGCAATGCATCATCTTGTCGCAGTTGCTCTTGCTCGAGCTCATCATAAGCGAGCACTCGAGGAGATCCGTATACGAGTTCCGTGGGGAGAACTGCCTCTGCTCCATAGACAAGAGCAAAGGGTGTCTGTCCGGTGGCTCGATTTGGTGTCGTCCTGATTGACCAAAGAGCCGCCGGCAACTCCTCTATCCAGTTTCTTCCGCACTTGCGCAGCCTGTCGAAGGTTCTTGTCTTGAGTCCGCGCAGCACTTCAGCATTGGCCCTCTCCGCTTGACCATTGCTCCTCGGGTGAGCAACAGAAGCGAAGCAGACCTTGGCGCCAAGGTCTTGGACGTACTGCATGAAGGTGCGGCTTGTAAACTGTGTGCCGTTGTCGGTGATGATCCTGTTAGGGATTCCGAAACGGCAAACAATCGCTCTGAAGAACCTGACTGCTGACTGTGCTGTCACCTTTCTCACCGGCTCCACTTCTGGCCACTTTGTGAACTTGTCGATTGCAACATACAAGTACTCAAAGCCCCCGACAGCACGGGGGAAGGGGCCGAGGATATCGAGCCCCCAGACCGAGAAGGGCCAGGACAAAGGAATCGTCTGGAGAGCTTGAGCTGGCTGGTGAATTTGCTTGGCGTGGAACTGGCACGCTTCACACTTGGTTACTTGTGAAGTTGCATCTTGGAGGGCTTCTTGCCAAAAGAACCCTTGCCGGAACGCCTTCCCGGCAAGTGCCCTTGCGCCAATGTGGTGGCCACATATGCCTCCATGTATCTCTGCCAACAGCTTCTGTCCATCTTCTCTGGAAATGCACTTCAACCTGACACCGTTGAGTCTTCTTCTGTATAGTTCATTGTCAATGAACTGGTACATACTTGACTGTCTGGTTATTTTCTCTATCTCCTCTGGCTCATCGGGAAGTTCTCCAGTTTGCAGAAAACGGACGATCTGCTGTGCCCATGCCGGAGCCCGAGGCTCAACGGCAAGGACTAAAGGCATGAGGGCTGCTGCGGAAACCCCAGCTTCTACGGCAAGAACATCCGGCTCTGCCGGAGCTGATGGTCCCCCGGCAAGCCTGCTGGGGCAAGACTTGTCGGGAACGCCTGCTTCAACTGTACAGACCCTTGGATCTGCAGGAGCAAACTGTTCCTCAGCATCTCGGCTGTTTATCTTGGGGACCTTGGCGGCGGCTTCGGGAAGATCCACCGACAAGTAGTCGCCGGAGACCAACTTTCTCTTCTTGTTCTGCCCAACTGATGGTGTAATGGATGGTTGAGTTAACTTGAGCAGGAAGGTCCCTGGTTCCACAGGTAACTTCATTGCAGCACACTTTGAAAGGCCATCCGCAATATCATTCTGAGCTCTTGGGACGTGCTCCATTTGCAGACCTTCAAAGTGCTCTTCAAGCTTCCTCACTTCATCAACATAAGCCTCCATCAAAGGGCTCTGGTAACTCTTATTCACTTGTCGGACCACCAACTGTGAATCTCCCCGCACAATCAACTTCTTGATCCCAAGCTCGGCGGCAATTCTGAGGCCGGCAAGCAAACCTTCATACTCAGCAGTATTGTTTGTCGCTTGTTCCTTGGGAAAGTGCATCTGGACAACATACTTGAGGTGCTCTCCGGTGGGCGCTATGAGTACCACGCCGGCACCGGCGCCTTGCAGCGAGAAAGCACCATCAAAGTACATCATCCATTCACTGCTCACTTCTTGGACGGGGATACTTGTCTCTGGAACTTCTTCATCTGGCGTTGGGGTCCATTCTGCTATGAATTCTGCCAAAGCTCTGCTCTGTATGGTTGAAGTACTCTCAAACTTGAGACCAAAGCTTGACAGCTCCAGTGCCCACTCGACGATCCTGCCTGTTGCTTCTGGATTTTGCAATATCCTCTTCAACGGAAAGCGAGTGACCACTGTTATCTCGTGTGCTTGGAAGTAATGGCGCAGCTTCCTTGAGGCCATGAGGAGGCCGAATAGCAACTTCTGCACCCCAGAGTATCTTGATCTAGCCCCCTGCAAGAGGGAACTTACAAAATACACTGGGCGCTGCACCATCTTCTTTCGCACTTCACCTTGTTCCTGCGCAGATTTGTCCTTGTCGGGGCCAGAGCTTGTCGGTGGAGCCCCCTGCTTGTCGCTGGATTCGCTTCCCGGGGATGTGGGCTCCTCATCCGCCTCCCTCTCCGCTACTAACGCAGCACTAACCACTTGATTGGTTGCCGCTAGGTACAGCAGCAACTTCTCTTGTGGCCTAGGTGCGACAAGTATTGGAGTAGAGGACAGGTATCCTTTCAAGTCTTGCAGCGCTGCCTCCGCTTCCGGAGTCCATTTCATAGGACCTGCCTTTTTCAAGATTTTGAAGAAAGGCAGGGCGCGTTCTGCAGACTTTGAAATGAACCTGCTGAGGGCAGCCACACAACCGGCAAGTCTTCTTACGTCCTTGACGCGCTTCGGGGCTTCAATCTGCTCGATGGCTTTTATCTTGTCGGGATTGGCTTCAATCCCCCTCTGGGACACAAAGAACCCGAGAAGCTTGCCGGAGGGGACTCCGAAGACGCATTTCTCGGGGTTCAACTTGAGCTGGATCTTGCGCAGGTTCTCAAAGGTTTCTTCCAAGTCTTGGATCAGGGTATCCTTGCTTTTACTCTTGACCACTATTTCATCCATGTATGCTTCTACATTTCTGTGGATCTGTGGCTCAAAAGCAGTGTGCACCACCCTTGCAAATGTGGAGCCTGCATTCTTCAATCCAAAGGGCATGCGTATGAAGCAATATGTGCCACATGGAGTAATGAATGCGGTCTTCTCTTCATCTTCCTTGGCCATGAATATCTGGTGGTAACCTGAGTATGCATCAAGGAAGGAAAGCAGCTCACATCCGGCGGTGGAGTCAACAATCTGGTCAATACGCGGCAAGGGAAATGGATCCTTGGGACATGCTTTATTCACATCAGTGAAGTCTATACAAAGCCTCCATTTTCCATTGGCCTTGCGTACGACAACTGGATTGGCCAACCACGTAGGATGGATCACGCCTCTAACCAGGCCTGCTGCTTCTAGCTTCTTTATCTCTTCGGCGATGAATTCTTGGCGCTCCACGGCTTGCTTTCCGACCTTCTGCTTGACGGGCCGCACATGAGGACAAACAGCAAGCTTGTGCTCAATTACCTTCCTGGGAACGCCGGGGATGTCAGATGGTTGCCATGCAAACACATCGACATTCGCTCGTAGGAAGGCAACGAGCGCGCTTTCCTATTTGTCGTCGAGTGTAGCACTGATGGTGAAGATACCGCCAGTGCGATCCTCCTTGGCGGACACCTTCTTGGTTGCCGGTGGAGCTGCCATTCCTTTCTTGCACTTGCCGGTGGAGCTCGATGGTGCGTCCTCGACGGCAGCGCAGCACTCCAAAGAGGTGCGTTTGCCGGAGTGGGCCCCAGAGCTCTTGCCGGACTTGGTCTTGGTCTTCTCCCCGGGAGCTTCAGCGGCAAGTGTGTTGCTCTCTGCTGCGGCTGCTGCATCCCGGTAGATCTTGTCGGCGCAGATAAGCGCGTCCTTCTTGTCGCTAGGGACAGAGATGACGCTTATCGGCCCCGGCATCTTGAGTACGTTGTAGGCATAGTGGGAAGCTGCCATGAACTTGGCGAGGGCAGGACGTCCAAGTATCCCATTGTATGGCAATGGGATATCGGCAACATCAAACGTGATCCTCTCCGTCCTGAAGTTAAGCTCCCCGCCAAAGGTCACTGGCAGAGTAATCTTTCCCTTCGGCTTGCTCCTTCCCGGGTTGATCCCCTGGAACGACCCGGTTTCTTCGAGCTCGCCGTCTTGGATTTGTAGTTTCTTGATCACAGCTGAGGAGATCAAGTTCAGGCCAGCCCCGCCGTCAACCAGCATCTTGGTGACCTTGAGGTTGCGGATAGTTGGTGAGACCAACATCGGCAAGCACCCGACTGCTGTGGTGCGGTCGGGGTGGTCCTCAAGGTCAAAGATGATAGGCGTGCCGGACCACTTCAGCAGCCTGCGTGACTCGACGGGTGGCTCAGTTGTGTTCACTTCCCGCACCCACTGCTTGAGTTGGCGGTGGGAAATGTGCAGAGAGGCACCTCCATCGACACACATAACCTCTGTGGCCTTCTGGAACTCCTGCTCGCTGTTGTCTCCTTCTTCCATGTCGTCATCGTCTTCTTCTTCCTCATCCTTGTCGCGGCCCCGGGGAGGTCTATCACCTTGCCGCTGCTTGGCCTTGCCGCGGCGTCCTCCCCGGCCATTGAACGGCCGCTTCTTGCTGGGTTCTCCTCCGCCTCCTTGGGCCTTCTCCTTGTCGCGACGCTCGTATTCAGCCTTCTGCTGCTCTACGAGGTACTCGACTCTTTTACAGTTCTGAAAATCGTGGCCATTGGTGCGGTGGATCTTGCAGTACTGCTTGTCGGAGCCTTCCTGCTTGTCGGCTGCCGCTATAGGGGCGGGCTCCTTGCCGGAACCGCCAGCCTGTGTCTTCTTGGCGGGAGCCTCCTTGCCGGATTGCTCGACAGCCAGCACCTCCTTGTTCTTCTTCCTTCTGTTGTTCCGCCGCCGGCTCTTCTTTGCCGGGGCGGCGTCGTCGCAGTCGCTTCCTCCTGTGCCAGAGTCCTCTCCGGGGAGTTTCCTCCCCTCCTCAGCGCGCGCGCACTTGTCAGCCAGAGCGTAGAGCTCGCTAACATCCCGGATCTTGGTCATGGCCATCTCTTCCCTCATGCGGCGGTTACGCACGTTCTGGTGGAACGCGCTGATAACCGCGGCAGGGTGGACGTCGGGAATGTTGTGTTGCACGCGGCTGAATCGTTGTATGTACTTGCGCAGGGATTCTCCCTCTTTCTGGGCGAGGATGTGGAGATCGCTCTCTTGGCCGTGGGGTTTGTGGCCGCCCGTGAAGGCGCCAACAAACTGGTGGCACAGATCCGCCCATGAAGAAATGGAGTTCTCCGGCAAGTGCATAAGCCAAGAGCGGACGTTTGGCTTAAGCACTAGCGGGAAGTAGTTGGCGAGGATCTTCTCGTCGCGTCCCCCGGCAGCCTGCACCGCGATGGTGTAGATGCTGAGGAACTCCGAGGGGTGCGTCTTGCCGTCGTACTTCTCGGGTACGTCGGGCTTGAAGTTCTTCATGCTGGGCCACTGGACTTGCCGCAGCTCTCGGGTGAACGCGGGGCAACCTGCCGCGTACGGCAAGTCACCTGGTTCACCGGGCGCGTGCATATCGACAGCGGTCCCAGCTCGATGATCGGATTGCCTTCTGGCTTCTCGTCGACGCTCGATGCGAGTCCGAGCGTCCTCTTGCCGCCGGTCGTCAAGGACTTGGCGCTGATCGCGGCGAGCCCGCGGATCCGACGACGCCGTGGAGTCGTCGTCGACGTTGATCCGGCAGGGTGGCGATTTCTGCTTCCGCGGCGGGGAGTGCACGGTAGTCGCACCCCCGGCGGTCTTATTGCCATCGGCCTTCGCTTGATCGACTTGCCGCGGCTGCGAAGTTGCCGGCTGCTGTGGCACGTCATTGTTGGCGAAGGCGATGAGGCTCTGGATCGTCGCCCTCCAGTCTTCGGCCTTGTCTGCCGCTGGAGGGAAATCGAGGAGTAGATGTGCTCTTGCTAGAGCTTCTGTGGGAGAAGAGGGGAACGGCGGTGAACGGTGCGAGGAGCGGGACACGCTCGGACTTCTAACCGCGTTAGAAGGAGCACGTTCCCGCCCCGGCGACCGCGCCTTGCTCGTACCAGCTTGCTGGCCTTGAGCATCCCGCGATCCTCCGGCTTGGCTACGCCCCAGCAAGCGTATGGTACCTCCAGTACCACGCCGCTGCGGGTCTTGCACCTCCCTAGAGAGACGTGGCGCGTCCACGGACACCGAGGCCTTGGAATTCGCCCGGTCGTCCGTTTTGTCCTTGGACTTGGTGGCGCCGTGAGTTTCCTCGCCGGCGACCACCCTTCCGCCGGCGTCCCCTCCACCAACCGTTGGTTCTGGTGGCGGTGGAATCGACGCAGACGGGCCTCCGACCTCCGAAGCCTTCTTCTTCGGAGGCATGTTGTTGTAGCTGATGAAGTTGATGAAGCTGGAGAGGTTGATGAAGAATGCGCCCGCGTGAGCGCCGGATCAGGTTCGCACAACCTCGACGCCCCCTACCTGGCGCACCAAAGATGTCGGGGGAAACTGTCCACCACGAACACCTATGGGACCGGAGCCCCTTCTACGTTGCGGTAAGGGAGCGGAGGGAGCACAGAGAGCAGATCGAGGAGCACACACGGGCAGTTTTACCCAGGTTCGGGCCGCGCGGACGCGTAAAACCCTACTCCTGCCTTAGGTTGTATTGAGTTCTTGAGCTCGGGAGCTTGAAGAGCTACAGTACTAGCTACACCGAGCGAGAGAGTTGTCTAGGTTTCGAACCCTTTCTACGTTGTGCATGGGCCTCCTTTTATAGCTCAAGGGGTCACCGACAGGTGTCAACGTAGAGGAGGGTAAAAGTGTAAATTTGGTGGTAGTTGTAACAGTGCATGAACAGTGGATGAACAGTGGTCTTCACCTAACCTTGACAGTGGGGGACAAGGGCATTAAATGCCCGTCGCCGTCGACCCCAAAAGCGTCTGTCCATGCTTCTCCATTCGCCACGGCGGTAGCCTCGTCACCGTGGCTTGCCACCGTGTCCCCCAGGCTGCACAGCCATCCGCCACGCGTCCCTGGAAGGGCCCCAGGGCGACGCGTGGGCCGATGAGCTGGAGCGCGGGCACACAGCGCAGGCTTCCCCGGCAAGCACCTTGCCGGGGTCTTGATCTTGCCGGGCCCGGAAGCTTGTCGCTCCCCGGGTCCTGCCGGGGCGCAAGGTGCGCCGAGGCATCTTTTGAGATATGCATTCCTTGGCTTTCCTGGCAAGCTCCTCTTGCTAGGGTCTTGCGTTTAAGTGATAATCTTGAGCCTGGTGCGGCCTTCCCGGCAAGCTCCTCTTGCCGGGGTCTTGACCTTCTGTCTTGTATACTTTGTTGCTGAATGGCTTCATAAGGACCAGAAAAGGTTTCCGGCGAGCACGCGGTAAACCCTGCCGCGGGAAGCTGCTACTGCCCATGCACAAGTTGGGGTACTAAGGTACCCCTATCTTAGTACACCGACAATCTAGGAACTCCAAACCTAGGAAAAATAAATTCTCTAAGCATCTTAATGGAGGTGTTGTGATAAGCACTACTAGTTGGAATAGCTTCTACCCACTTAGTAACGTAATCAACAGCAACTAAAATATGTGTATACCCATTAGAGTAAGGAAACAATCCCATATAATCAAAGCCCTAAACATCAAATGGTTTAATAACAAGTGAATAATTCATAGGCATTTCTTGACGTCTACTGGTATTACCAATTCTTTGACATTCATCACAAGACAAGACAAACTTACGGGCATCCTTGAAGAGAGTAGGCCAATAAAAACCCAGATTGCAGTACCTTATGTGCAGTTCTATCTCCAGCATGGTGTCCTCCATAAGCTTCGGAGTGACACTTGCGTAGGATCTGTTCTTGTTCATGCTCAGTTACACAACGTCTAATAATACCATCTACTCCTTCTTTATAAAGGTGTGGGTCATCCCAGAAGTAATGTCTTAAATCATAGAAGAACTTTTTCTTTTGCTGGTATGTGAAACTATGTGGTATAAATTTAGCAACAATGTAATTAGCATAATCAGCATACCATGGAGCAGTACGAGAAGCATTTATGACAACTTATTGTTCATCAAGAAAGCTATCATCAATAGGCAGTGGGTCATCAAGAATATTCTCTAACCTAGACAAGTTGTCTGTAACAGGGTTTTCAGCTCCTTTTCTATCAGTAATAGGCAAATCAAATTCTCGTAGCAGGAGAACCCATCTAATAAGTCTAGGTTTAGCATCTTCCTTTTTCATAAGATATTTAATAGCAGCATGATCAGTGTGAACAGTTACTTTAGAATCAACAATATAAGGTCTAAACTTATTAGAAGCAAATACAACAACTAAAAATTCTTAGTAGTAGCATCATTTCTCTGGGCACTGACTAGAGTTTTGCTAGCATATTGGATAACATTCAATTTCTTAGCAACTCTTTTTCCTAGAATAGCACCTACAGCATAATCACTAGCATCGCACATAATTTCAAAGGGTAAATTCCAGTCAGGAGGCTGGACAATAGGTGCAGAGATCAATGCTTTCTTAAGTATTTCAAATGCTTCTACACAATCATCATCAAAGACAAAAGGAACATCTTTTTGTAAGAGATTAGTCAGCGGCCTAGAGATTTTGGAGAAGTCATTAATGAACCTCCTATAAAACCCGGCATGACCAAGCAAACTTCTTATACCTTTGATGTCCTTAGGACACAACATCTTTTCAATAGCATCAACTTTAGCTTTATCAACTTCAATACCTCTTTCAAAAACATTATGCCCCAAGACAATACCTTCATTAACCATAAAGTGGCACTTTTCGCAATTCAAGACAAGATTAGTTTCTTCACATCTTTGCAAAACTCGATCAAGGTTGCTTAAGCAATCATCAAAAGAAGTTCCATAAACGGAAAAATCATTCATGAAAACCTCAACGATTTTTTCACAAAAAATCAAAGAATATAGCCATCATGCATCTTTGAAAGGTAGCAGGTGCATTACATAAACCAAAAGGCGTATGTCTATAAGCAAAGGTACAGAAAGGGCAAGTAAAAGTTGTCTTTTCCTGATCCTCTTTTGACACGAGTATTTGAGAGAAATCAGAATAGCCATCTAGAAAGCAAAAATGAGTATGTTTGGATAACCTTTCTAGCATTTGATCAATAAAAGGTAGAGTGTCATGATCTTTCTTAGTAGCTTTATTTAATTTACGGAAATCAATTACCATTCTATAGCCTGTAACAATTTTTTGTGGGATCAATTCATCTTTATCATTAGGAAAAACAGTAATACCTCCCTTTGTAGGGACACAATGGACAGGACTTACCAACTGACTAACAGCAACTGGATAAATTATACCTGCCTCTATAAGCTTTAGTATTTCCTTTCATACCACTTCTTTCATCTTAGGATTTAACCATCGTTGGTGATCAACAACTGGTTTAGCGTCCTTCTCCAATTTTATTTTGTGTTGGCATAGAGTGGGACTAATGCCCTTAAGATCCTCAAGAGTATATCCAATAGCAGCACGGTGCTTCTTCAGAGTTTTCAATAATTTCTCTTCTTCCTGCTTTGAAAGGTTAGCACTAATAATAACAGGATACATCTTCTTTTCATCGAGAGAAGCATACTTAAGAGTATCAGGTAATGGTTTGAGTTCAAACACGGGATCACTCTTGGGTGTAGGAGGATCCCCTAGAATTTTAACAGGCAAGCTGTGTTTCAATAAGGGTCCTTGCTTAAAGAATATTTCTTCTATCTCCCTTCTCTCATTTATATATACATATCATTTTCATGGTCCAGCAGATATTGTTCTAAATGATCGTTAGGAGGCACAGCAATAGAAACAATGATACGTCTCCAACGTATCTATAATTTTTTATTGTTCCATGCTATTATATTATCCTTCTAGGATGTCCTATGGGCTTTTATATACACTTTTATATGATTTTTGGGACTACCTATTAACCCAGAGCCCAGTGCTAGTTTCTGTTTTTCACCTGTTTTAGGGTTTTACAGAAAAGGAATATCAAACGGAGTCCAATTGACGTGCCAATTTTTTATGATTTTTTCTGGACCAAAAGAAGCCCCCGAATTAAAAGAGTTGGGCCAGGAGAGCCATGGGCTGCCCACGAGGGTGGGGGCGCGCCCTCCTATCTCGTGGACACCCAAAAGCCCCTCTGACGTGTTCCCTATGCCAAAAAATCCTATAAATACTGAAACCTTCGGAAATTAACCTAGATGGCCAGTACCGCCGCCGAAAGCCTCAGTAGCCATCGAAAACCAATCTAGACCCGTTCTGGCACCCTTCCGGAGGGGGAATCCCTCTCCGGTGGCTATCTTCATCATCCCAGCGCTCTCCATGACGAGGAGGGAGTAGTCCACCCTCGGGGCTGAGGGTATGTACCAGTAGCTATGTGTTTGATCTCTCTCTCTCTCTCTCTCGTGTTCTTGAGATAGCAGGATCTTGATGTATCGCGAGCTTTGCTATTCTAGTTGGATCTTATGATGCTTCTCCCCCTCTACTCTCTTGTAATGGATTGAGTTTTCCCTTTTGAGTTATCTTATCGGATTGAGTCTTTAAGGATTTGAGAACACTTGATGTATGTCTTGCACGTGCTTAGCTGTGGTGACAATGGGATGTCATGTGATCTACTTGATGTATGTTTTGGTGATCAACTTGCGGGTTCCGTGACCTTGGGTATCTATGCATAGGGGTTGGTACATGTTTTCGTCTTGACTCTCCAGTAGAAACTTTGGGGCACTCTTTGAAGTTATATGTGTTGGTTGAATAGATGTTTATGAGATTGTGTAATGCATATCGTATAATCATGCCCATGGATACTTGAGGTGACAATGGAGTATCTAGGTGACATTAGGGTTTTGGTTGATTTGTGTCTTAAGGTGTTATTCTAGTACAAACTCTATGATAGATTGAACGTTACTACGGACTCTTGAATATATTGATCAGAAAGAATAGCTTTGAGGTGGTTTCGTACCCTACCATAATCTCTTCGTTTGTTCTCCGCTATTAATTACTTTGGAGTGACTCTTTGTTGCATGTTGAGGGCTAGTAATATGATCCAATTATGTTAACCTTGTTGAGAGAACTTGCACTAGTGAAAGTATGAACCCTAGGCCTTGTTTCCTATCATTGCAACACCGCTTATGCTCACGTTTACCACTTGCTACCTTGCTGTTTTTATATTTTCAGTTTACAAAAACCTATATCTACCATCCATATTGCACTTGTATCACCATCTCTTCGCTGAACTAGTGCACCTATACAATTTACCATTGTATTGGGTGTGTTGGGGACACAAGAGACTCTTTGTCATTTGGTTGCGGGGTTGTT
The DNA here is from genome assembly GCA_902687465.1 of Secale cereale. NCBI lineage: Eukaryota > Viridiplantae > Streptophyta > Magnoliopsida > Poales > Poaceae > Secale > Secale cereale. Next base: position 365,653,693 of record LR738713.1, on the reverse strand, counting down.
TGAGAGAGACCATCTTCATCCTACACCTCCCATGGATTGATAAACCTTAGGTCATCCACTTGAGGGAAATTTGCTACTGTCCTACAAACCTCTGCACTTGGAGGCCCAACAAAGTCTACACGAAGAAGGTTGTGTAGTAGACATCAAGCTCTTTTCTGGCGCCGTTGCGGGGGAGGTTAGTGCTTGAAGGTATATCTTTAGATCTTGCAATCGAATCTTTTAGTTTCTTGTTTTATCACTAGTTTAGTTTATAAAGGAAAACTACAAAAAAATGGAATTAAGGTTACCTCATATGCTTCATCTTTTTAATATCTTTCGTGAAAATGATGGGAAGGAAAATTGTGCTCAACTACTAGAAGAATAATTACATAGAATGCTTGGCATAAAATATGTGCATGATGAGCATGATTGCAATGTTGTTAGTATGAATTCTTTGAATACCCATAATGCTAATGATATGCAAAGCCACAAGCTTGGGGAAGCTATGTTTGATGAAGATGATATTTTTAGTCCCCCAAGTTTTGATGAGCAAATTTATTATGATGAAAGCATGCCTTCTATTTATGATGATTATATTGATGAAAGTGGATTTGGAGAGGTCATGACTTTATTTAGTGATGAATCCACTATTTCGGAAGAGGTTCCAATTGATTACGAGAACAAAGTTACTATCTATGATGATTATTGTGATTACTTGTATGCTATTAAGAATAATGATAATCATGAAACTTGTCATCATGATTTTAGTTTTCAATTGGATTATGCTTCACACGATAGTTATTTTGTTGAGTTTGCTCCCACTACTATGAATGAGAAGAATTTTGCTTATGTGGAGAGTAGTAAAATTTCTATGCAAGTAGATCATGAAAATAATGCTTTATGTTCTGGTTATATGGTTGAATTCATTCATGATTCTACTGAAAATTATTATGAGAGAGGATCATATGCTTGTAGGAATTGCAATAATATCAAGCTTCCTCTCTATGTGCTTAAAGTTTTGAAGTTATGCTTGTTTTCCCTTCCTATGCTAGTTGATTATCGTTCCCATAGGTTGTTTGCTCACAAAATCCCTATGCATAGGAATTGGGTTAGACTTAAATGTGCTATTCATATGCTTCATGATGCCCCCGTTATGTTTCAATTCTTATCTTTTATGTGAGCATCATTATGCCTAGCTAGGGGCGTTAAACGATAGCGCTTGTTGGGAGGCAACCCAACTTTATTTTATTTTATTTGCTCTTGCTTCTGTTTAGGAATAAATATTGCATCTAGATTCTGTTTAGATGTGGTTTTGTGTTTTAATTAGTGTTTGTGCCAAGTAGAACCTTTGGGAAGACTTGTGTGAAGTTTATATGATCTTGCTGTGAAAAACAGAATCGTTAGCGCTGCTAGAATGGTCATCAGATTTTACTGGAGCGTGCTATTTAGTTGATTCTTTTTGAAGATGATTAATAGACAAATTCCTCACATTTACCAATTTAGTTTGAATTTTTTAGAGTTACAGAAGTATGCGAAACCTGCAGATTACTACAGACTGTTCTGTTTTTGACAGATTCTGTTTTTCGTGTGTTGTTTGCTTATTTCAATGCATCTATGAGTAGTATTGGGAAGTATGAACCATAGAGAAGTTGGAATACAGTAGATTTAACACCAATATAAACAAAGAATGAATTCATTGCAGTACCTTTGAGTAGTGGTTTGCGTTCTTATACTAATGGCGCTCACGAGATTTTTGTCTAAGTTTTGTGTTGTGAAGTATTCAAGTTTTGAGTATTGCTTTGATGGACTATGGAACAAAGAGTGGCAAGAGCCTAAGCTTGGGGATGCCCAAGGCACCCCAAGGTAAAATTCAAGGACAACCAAAATCCTAAGCTTGGGGTTGCCCCGGGAAGGCATTCCCTCTTTCGTCTTCATCCATCGGTAACTATACTCGGAGCTATATTTTTATTCACCAAATGATATGTGTTTTGCTTGGAGCATCAATTTAGTTTATTTTGTTTTGCTTGCTGTTTGAATAATATCCCAAGATCTGAAGTTCTTAAATGTTAGAGAGTCTTCATATAGTTACATAATTATTCAACTACTCATTGATCTTCACTTATATCTTTTGGAGTAGTTTGTTGTTTGCTCTAGTGCTTCACTTATATCTGTTAGAGCACGGGGTCATTTTATTTTGAAGAAATAGATGAACTCTCATGCTTAACTTATATCCTTTTGAGAGTCTATTAAAACAGCATGGTAATGTTCTTAGGCTATAAAACTAGTCTTCACATGATAGACATACAATATCAATGTAGTAAAAACTTTCACACTAAGTGCATTGAATATGATGAGAAGTTGGATGCTTGATAATTTTTTTGAGATATGAGGATAGTGATATTAGAGTCATGCTAGTGGAGTTATTATGAAATTGAGAAATACTTGTGTTAAGGTTAGTGATTCCCGTAGCATGCACGTATGGTGAACCGCTATGTGACGGAGTTAGAGCATGAGCTATTTGTAAAGTGTCAACCTTTGTGTGGAGGTCGGGGGCGCGCGATGGTTAACTCCTACCAACCTCCCCCCTAGGAGCTTGCGTTGATTGCTTTGTTTTGATGACTCATAGATTTTTGCAATAAGTATATGAGTTCTTATGACTAATGTTGAGTCCATGGATTATACACACTCTCACCCTTCCACCATTGCTAGCCTCTCTTGTACCGCACAACTTTCGCCGGTACCATACACCCACTATATATCCTTCCTCAAAACAGCCACCATATATATTCCTCAAAACAGCCACCATACCTACCTATCATGGCATTTCCATAGCCATTCCGAGATATATTGCCATGCAACTTTCCACCATTCCGTTCATATGACACGCTTCATATTGTCATATTGCCATGCATGATCATGTAGTTGACATTGTATTTGTGGCAAGGCCACCATGCATAACTTTTCATACATGTCACTCTTGTTTCATTGCACATACTAGTACACCGCTGGAGGCATTCATATAGAGTCATACTTTGTTGTAGTATCGAGTTGTAATATCGAGTTGTAATGAAAGTGTGATGATCATCTGCAACATCCCAAAATTTCAATTTGGAATGTTATACATAGATCATATTGCATTGCATATTTTCTTTGCATTGTGCATGGCGATCCTCAAAAATCCTAAGCAACTCAAGGACCTACGGAGAGAGTTGGGAATTCTACCATTTTCGTATTTGAGTTTTCTCGAATACTGGTATGGGGATCACGTTGGTTTTAATTATTTTCTCTCTCTAGAAATATTTCTTAATAAAATATATGAGCGGAGATAATATGACTTCTCCAAAATAACAGAAATATTGGAGGAAAATATTAAAATCACTTTTGGAATGTTATTCGGATTTATTTGCAATTTTATTTGCATAGGAAAAATGCATGTTTTTCAAAATTGCATTTAGGTGCGGTAAAAATGTTCACTTTGTCCTAAATATTATTGGTGGACGGTGAAAATTTATTTCGGAATTTTTGGAGTCCGTTTAGTATTTTATTTTCGCCTGTTTTAGTGCGTTAGGACTCTTTATAAAAAAAGGGAACCGACTTCGGGCCGTACCCGACTAGGACTCCCCTAGTCGGCCTCTTTATAAGGCCCGCCCGACCCAGCCGCCAGCCCTCCTCACCCCTGCCCACCTCGCCGCCGCCGAACCCTAGCGCCGCCTGAGCCGCAGCAGCCGCCGCCGCCCCGCCGTGTCGCCGCCGCTGCCGGTCCTGCCCGCCGAGGTAGCCGCCCCCGCCGTTTACTTCGCTGTTGTCGTCGTTTTTTTTAACGATCGGTTTTTTTCGAAACCCTAGATCAGTTTTTCTAAATAGATCGGTTCCGTTTTTTTGGTTTAGTTAAATAGCGGACGTTCGTCCGTATGTTCATTTTAACGAACATTGTTCGCCCGTTAGTTACAGACAGCGAACGTTCGTTCGTTAGCCTGTTCGTCAGTTTTTTTCGGGGCTTTTTCCGCGATTATTTTCGATTGCGATTTATGTCCTGATCTTGTTTTTAGTTTTTCTTTTCGCTCGAGAGTCGGAATGAGGCGATTAAAAAGCCCAGATCTTCATCTCGAAGCCCTCTTTCCGTTTAACCAACTTGAACAAGGTTTTGCTACTGTAAAATTTGACTTTAGATCAATCTAGTAAACGGATCTTGTTTCTTTCTCAGTTTGAGTTTCGTTGCTCCGTTTGATTTGATTCTTTTTGCAAACCGGAGTTCTTAAGTTGAACTTTCCCGTTAGATATTCTTATTTGGAGTTCTGTTTGTGCATCTTTGCTTGATTGCTTATGTATACTATTGTTTGCTTGTGATAGAATACCCAGAGTGCGAAACGTGCTACTACGAGTCCCTAGGTTTTGTGAATCATCAGCAAGGCAAGTAACACTTTGATAATACCCATTATTTACCCAGTTTTTATGCATTAGATCAAACCCTCACACATTGCATGAGTAAGATCTCTTAACTTGTTGGTCTGGGAAGTAGATTGAGGTAGAACCTATTACCTGCATTATTTTCAAACCCTTGGGAGTTACTTCTACGTTATGCTTAGGTTGCCATGCTATGCTCGTAGACGTGGGTTGGGTTTGAGTGAAATCCATGATAGATGTGAGTTGTTAATTAATGGTTCAACTTAAGGTGGCTACTTGAATACACATATGGGTGGATTGGTTGTAGGGCACCTGGAGAATCCAGTGTTGTCCTAGGAAATCCCGGGGCACCGTGTGATTGTTCTATGGAATGCCACCCAGGCTCAAAGGGATCATAGAACTATTCATGCTAGAAACTTTTGTGTGCGGCCATAATGCCATTATGGGCTCTGGCATAGTATGAGTAAGTTGTGTGAGCTCTTTCAGTGGTGGACTAGCAGATGTAGGGGAAAGTAGGTGTACGGGTCCACCCGGGGTAAAGAGTAAATGCTTCTGAAAGACTGTGTCCTGGTCATCCATTTCTCAAACATCATGCAGTGCGAGAAATTAAACGGAGGCGATCGAGTCTTGTGGAGAAAAGTGCACAAACCTCTGCAGAGTGTACAAACTGATCATGATTAGCCGTGTCCCTGGTTATGGACAATCTTAAGTATCTAGTACTTGAATTATTGGTAGATCTCATCACTCTATAATTAATTTGTTGGGTTAATGATGACTACTTTAATTGGGATTGAGTTGGAGGTACCTTCTCAATGATGTTTCAACTACCATGATAGTTAAAATACATTTATTCCTTTGTTGTAGGGGAAAATTGGCTTTACGCAAAACTTTAGCCTTAGAGCCTCCACCAGCCAAATATGCATATAGTGTTAGCCTTTATTTTGTTACTTGCTCTACTGTGTTATCTTGCCAGCATATTCCATGTGCTGACCCATTTCGGGCTGCAACATGTTACGTTGCAGACTTTTCAAACGAGGAGTAAGACGTGCTAGGTCGTTTGTCATTCACTCAGCTATGCCGTAGGAGTTGATGAACTCACTTATCTTCCAAGCCTTCCATTGTTATTTTCTTAGATGGCCTAATGCCATAGACCTTTGTAATAAGTTCTTTTTTGAGACATTCGATGTAATAAGTGTGTGATTGCCACTCTGTCATAAATCCTTCAAGTACTGTGTGTGTCAGCATTACCGATCCAGGGATGACACTGAAACACAGAGACTTCGGTCCATTCGGATCGTGGTCGCTACAAGATGGTATCAGAGCACACGATGACTGTAGGACACGACCACTAAGATAAACCCTAGGTCACTCTTCTCTACTCATTTCTGACTCCTCTCCATTTTCTACTCTTTAGGATGGTGGACCCAAGGAACAAGCTCACTCAACCAGATGAAGACACACCTTTTGGACGACCCTTGAAGGAAGTCACTAGGTACCTGAACATCGGAATACCAAGCTTTACCTGGACCTACACCGCCACTTTACCAGAAGAAGAGCGATGGAGTATTCAAGTTCAAATTCCTGGGAGGACCTTCACACCATCCACTGAGCCAATAGGGTTTTCCTTTGATGCACCAACCTGAAGCCTAGGCAAGAGTATGGCAGCCCACATTACTATTGGACGGATTGGAGAAGTCTACAAGAAGGAGCTGAAGGACACTATCTACCAGATTTGTGGCCGCCGAGATGAGCAATGGGACATGATAAGTACCCAGAAGGATAGGTCCATTGCAGCGTTCATCCAGGAGTTAAACCGGCACATTCGTCAACAGGAGCACCAAATGTGCGCAGGGATGATAGATTTGAAGAAGGCGCTAACCAGGAATTTGGAGCTAGAAGAGGAACTCAAGTCTACACGTGACGGATACGAGGAAGAGATGATGATAATCGTGGAGAAGAATGATGACTTGACGAGGAAGCTAGGAGTATTCGTGGGAGATCCAGCACCAGGAGCAGAGGAGGAAGAAGAAGAACCCAAGGAGATTTGTTTTGAGGACTACATCATCATCGACGACACAGACTCAGACCCCGATGATAGTGATGAAGACTACAAAGATGAAGCTGGAGCAGATATTATGGAATCCTTCGCCGATCAAAATTTTTAGATGACCACCCTATGACTAGTAGTTTTTCCCCATATATTAGAATTAGAGCACTTTTGTAACGTTAGAAGCTTTGTAAGCCCTTGCATGAAATTGATTGGTGTGATATGATTGTGTTTGTCTCATGTGCATATGGGTAGTGAATTTCCCCTTAGACCTCATTTCTATTCTAATATCTTCCCTCTACACCCATCAGATGCCTCCGAGACGTGAGCCTGGATTTCAGTTTCCCCCTGAGCTTACTTAGTTGATCTAGCAGCAGAACACTTTGATGCAACTTCTAGTCCAGAACAATTAGAACAACCAGAACAACAACAACAACAACCCTACACCACCACCACCCATGAACAACCTGACACGTTTCCTAAGGTTGCAACCACCGATGTTTTCCAGCAGCATTGAACCAATAGTTGCTGATGACTGACTGCGCAAGATTGGAAGGGATTTGACCACTGCCAATTGCACTAATGCTGAGAAGGTGCATTTTGCCGCACATCAGTTGTCTGGACCAGCAGCAGCATGGTGGGAGAATTACACAGCCACTTTCCCTATAGCCAATGTCACTTGGGATCAGTTTCAGCAAGCTTTTCGTACTGCCCATGTCTCAACTGGAGCTATGAGCATGAAGAAGCAAGAGTTTCGCAACTTGCGCCAAGGAAATCGTACTGTGGCTCAGTATGTAGATGAGTTTAGTACCCAATCTCGTTATGCCCCGGATGATGTGGCCACAGATGCCGCTAAGCAGGAGAGGTTTATGGAAGGGCTTGTAGGATCGAAAGTAGGTCTAGAGGGGGGGTGATTAGACTACTTGACAATATAAAAAAATCTGCCTTTAGATCATGCAATGTTTTTGGCAGTTTCACAATTAAGATCAATTCAAGTAACACCCTACACATGCAATTCTAGAGTATATGCAGCGGAAAGTAAATTGCACATGTAAAAAGGAGGTGGAGAAGATCAAACGCAGTTTGGTGACACGGAGATTTTTGTCGTGGTTCCGATAGGTGGTGCTATCGTACATCCACGTTGATGGAGACTTCAACCCACGGAGGGTAACGGCTGCGCGAGTCCACGGAGGGCTCCACCCACGAAGGGTCCACGAAGAAGCAACCTTGTCTATTCCATCACGGCCTACGCCCACGGAGGACTAGCCTTACTCGGGGTAGATCTTCACGAAGTAGGCGATCTCCTTGCCCTTACAAACTTCTTGGTTCAACTCCACATCATCAAGACGGAGGCTCCCAAGCGACACCTAACCAATCTAGGAGGCACCACCCCCCAAAAGGTAATAGACGGTGTTGATGGTGATGAACTCCTTGCTCTTGTGCTTCAAGTGATAAACTCCCCAACACTCAACTCTCCTCACTGATATGGCTGTGGTGGAAGAAATATTTGAGTGGAAAGCAACTTGGGAAGGCTAGAGATCAAGTTTCATATGGTAGGAATGGAATGGCTTGATCTCAACACAAGGGTAGGTGGTTCACTTCTCAGAAAGTGTATGGTAGAAGTGGTGGTACTTTCTGATGGCTCTCCTCACGAATGAGGAGGGGGTGGAGGGGTATATATAGCCTCCACACAAAATCCAACCGTTACACACACATTTGACCAATCTCGGTGAGACCGAAGTGAAACTCGGTCAGACCGAAAGTTCAAATATAGTGAACGTTGGGATTTTCGGTGGGACCGAAAATACCATCTCGGTGTGTCCGAAGTGAGTCAAAGGTTAGGGTTTGCCATCTCGGTGTGACCGAAAACAACAACTCGGATATTCCGAAATGCTGTCATTTGGTTACAGAAGGTTGGCAGAACATTTTCGGTGAGACCGAGACTCAGAATCGGTTTGTCCGAGATTACTTATGAGTGTGTTGTAAAGTGAAGAGTGCTGATAGTTGAGGGAGCTAGATCACCAAGCACTTGAGCAACAAGAACATTAACACAACCTCATCCCCTTTTAATAGTATTGGCTTTTCCTATGGACTCAATGTGATCTTTGATCACTAAACCAAAAATGGAGTCTTGAGCTTTTGCCAATGCTTGTCTTAGCATTTTGAGGGGTCCACTTCTTCAGACATTTCCATACCCATATCATCGAACTTTTCTGAAATGATTCTCAAGTAAACATTAGTTCAATGATATATATGTTGTTATTAATTACCAAAACCACCCGGGGATTAGTTGCACTTTCAATCTCCCCCTTTTTGGTAATTGATGACAACATATAGATCAAAGCTTCGACAAAGGATATAATCAAAGAATAATATCGTCGCTTTGAGAAGTATGTGATAAACAAGAGCTCCCCCTAAATTTGTGCATTATTTAAAATTTGCGTTTGAATGCAAATGCACAATCGATTAGGATTATGGATCACTCTTCCATGTCACATACATCTTGGTGGAGCGCACAAAATGATAAGAATGAGTAACATGCACTCAATCACCAAGACAAGAGTAAATAGCCATACAAATAAGGAATAACATAGGATAAGCAATAAGCACACATTAAGGCATAGTATGACTAAGCACTCATTAAGGTAGCATCAAACGTAGTAGCAAGCACACTTAAAGTATCAGGAACCAAAAGAAACCAATGTAACTCAAGGAAAACCGGCAAAAGAACAAAAAGACGAAAGAGCACTCTCTCTCTCGAAGCCCTATGATCTATAACAATTTCTCCCCCTTTGGCAACAAGTTACCAAAAAGTTCGAAAAGGTATAGAGCTAAACGTCACTGCGGGCTCTGCTGGCGGCTCCCGTCTGGGTAGATGTCGGTGTAGAGATAGCTGAATCTGCGAAGACTTCTGCTGAAGTCTGTGGTGGAGGAGTGGATGCTGGAGCTGGAGGAACTGCTGGAGCTGTAGCTGGTGCTGAAGTGGTAGCCCTGGAGTCTGTCACTGGGATAGCTGCAGATCTGGATCCTCTGGGAACCTGAGCAGTCTGGCGATGAGAGTCCTGGACTAGATCATCCTGCATAAGCTCTGCTCTCTCCTGCCTAGTCTCCTCCATGTCTGCCTCAAGCTTGTTGACAGACACCTGAATCTCAGTCAGCTTCACGTCCAGAGCGTGGATCTTGTCCTCGACAATCCTCTCAAGGCTTTCCTGAGATTGCTCAATGCTGGCCAGGAGTTGTTCAATCCTCTGGGTAGCTTCAAGAATTTGTTCTCCAAAGCTCTTTGGCTTAGCTGCTGCTGCTGCTGCCTCTTTGTCAGCTTTAGCCTTCTTTGTAGCTTCGATCTTGGCTTGTCCTTCAACTGAGGTAGGATCCTCTTCATCCATCACAACTACGTTGTCCTCATGCTCTGGCTGTAGTGGCAAGTGCTTCCTATCCAACATGAATTTGCCCGTGCCAAACTTGGCGTTGATGAGCATCTGTATCTGCGGTGCAAACCCACACGACCTTTTCTGGTCAGCTGCAGTCCTCTTAATGGTCTCTACCATCAAGTCCATCACCTTAAAAGGTGCCTTCTCATCGAGAATGTGCAGCATGTTGATAGAATAGCCTCGTATCATCCGGTGGTCTCCTGACTTAGGCATCAAAGTATGCCTCAGAATAGTGTTAGTGGTGGTCAGACCTGCCTGGAGATAGTACACTGAGCCAAGCTTCCATCCTTCCAAATCAGCAGCTGGGATCTCCTTGTACATATTCTTCATGGAATCATGACTCTTCTTAGGAATCCCATAGACATCAATGTCGTCCTCTCTCTGTACTGGAGCGTTCAGAAGTTCTGCCCATTCTTCAACAGTCGAAGAAAATCGTTGACCTTCAGTCATCCAGGTGATCTTGCCATCAGGATAGAAATGGGCTGTGGCATAGAACTGCATGATCATCTCGTCATTCCAAGCTGTCAGCTCTTGACCCACAAAGTCAGCAACTCCACATGCAGTAAAGCTCTCATGCACATGGGGAAAGAAGTCCCGGTGCTCTTCACTGTCAATATACTTCCAGTCAACATACCTGGTGTCAGCAACAATGGGCTTCTTATCCATTAGCACGGTCTCATAGAAATCCTGCTGCTCTCTGGTGTGGAATCTGGGGTCCAGAGCAGTCCTTCTCCTCACGGCATATGGATCAGACTGTCTCCATAGCCTGAGACCTTTGTCCTTCCTTGCCTTCATGTCCTCAGCTTGAGGATGAGCATCATTGTGGAGTGGCAATTTGGGACGGAGCTTAAGCAACACATGCTCTTCATCTGATTCAGACGGTGGCATCTCACCTTTGTTCTTCTCAGAAGCTGGAATGCTTCTGGTTGTTCTCTTGGGCTTGACTGGAGCTGCCTTGGATGGAGCAGACTTCTTGGGCTTAGAAGAGGCTTGAGCCCGAATAGCATCACCCATGAACTTAGCTTTCTGAGGAGGAGGCTGGGGTGCTTCTTCTTCTTCTTCTTCTTCAGCATCAACTTGAGGTTCAGCATATACAACCCTCTTCCTCTTGGAAGTCTTCTTCACCTTGCTTGGAGCAGGTTCTTCCAAGTTGAGCTTCTTAGCAACTGCTGATTGCTTCACTTTGCTTGTGCCTTTCCTTGGCTGCTGCCCTTGGTGCTCTTTGGCAACCACATTCCTCTTGGGCTTGGAGGTAACTTCCTCAGCAACAAAGTCGGAGTCCTCATCATCAGAAGTTTTCTTCTTCCTTGTTCTCGTGGCTGCAGGAGGCAGACCACTAGGGGTGCTCCTCTCACCATCATCACTAGAGCTGCTCGCAGGACTTGTATCTGCCTCTGGAATTTCAGCAAACGGTGATTCAGACCTGTTCTGGCTGTCACTGACATCTGACATGGCTGAAAGACCTGTGAAAAGATAAGGTATAGGCAGAATAGAAGAGTTATTACAACTGCAGAAGTTTTTGCAAAAAAAATGAGTTCAAAACTTAGTTTTGAGTTTTCACAGAATGTATTTCGGTCAAACCGATTTTAGGTTTCGGTACAACCGAAGTGCTCAACAGAAACCTACACACCACTTTCGGTCACACCGAAATGGGTTTCGGTCCTACCGAAAACTTAGGGTTTCACTGAAACTACTTTTCGGTCGTTCCGATTGGCACAACTCGGTTAAACCGAATTACGCAGTGCAATGGCCAGAGGCCAAATCGGTCATTCCGATTTTCAAAAATCGGCTTCACCGAGATGCATTCCGTGGAAACCTAAACCTAAGAATTTTCCTCGAAACTAGAAGATCTGAACTATTGTATAGGGAACATATCAAACGTGGATTGAATCATGGCAGCCTATCGTGCAAGAATCAGAAGTGGAGCACGAAAAGGGATCGGGACACACCCTAACTTGGTGGTGTCCCTCTACGGCGACAACGGTGGAGATGATTACCGTTGACGGCGGCGGAGACCTGCGGCGAGGGCGCACAGGCGACGAAGGCGACGATCCGTAGACCAGGGCGGCGGCAGCAGGGGTCTTGGGGGCGAACGGTTTGAAGAAAGAAATCGCGCGCAGCCCCTCAGGTATATATAACCCCGTGCTGTCGGTGGGACCGAGTTGAAAAACTCGGTGTCACCGAGATGTATATCTGCTATGCAGTTACACATATCGGTCAGACCGAGAGTTTGAACTCGGTTTCACCGAGATGAAACCTAGATCAGTCTAAGCGTTTCGGTTGGACCGAGATTGAGAAACCGGTCAGACCGAAATGGACTTAGAAGGTTTTGGAAGTCAGCCTTAGACGAATCGGTGGTTCCGAGTGCTCCTCACTCGGACTGTCCGAAAAAGACTTGTTCAAAGTTGTGATATGAGCATGAATAGAATTTTGAGACAAGAAAGCATAGATAGCTAGGGAAAGGTGCTTAGGCATTCTTGTCCATCCATTTGGCCAGAAAGAGAAACCAAAACAATCAAAACCACAAATGGATGTCCTTGAATGAATAGAATCATGCATTCAACATGCTCACACAATAAGATAGCAACTGAAATATGTGTCAAACATGCACAACCAATCACTCTAGCTACTAGCACACAATTTGTCGATGACTAGGTCATCTATATATGAGTATATTGACTTAGGAGCCAAATGAGAACATTTGATCATAGGTCATACTCATCGTTTAAGCACAAGTGGGGTTGCCACTTTTACATAAAGCATTTATGTGTTCACATCATTTGGAGATGCTTTAGCTCAATTTTTAGAGCAAAGCTCCCCCTAGATGTGAGAACCCCTTTTAAAGGGTCAAACTAACCTTGGGTTGTCGTAGAAGACTTCATGTAGATGTTGAAGATGTGGATGCTCAATGTTGATGTAGATCATCAAGAGTTGGGAGCAATCCTTTGGATTAGGGCACTTTCAATACCTACATGGGTTAGTCCCACAAGGAACAAACAAGAATATCCATAGACATAGAGTGAAGTACACAAAAGATGATGTCCATGAAAGCAATGATTACCTTGTCCCTTGACTTACCAACAAGAGGGTTTGTGACTCCATGAACAAGTGCATGATGTGGAAGTTGATTGCACAAGTTCTTGCCAAAAAGAATATGAGTGAAGTTTGTTGGCGGAGTCACCCTCAAGAACCTACTAGTTCTTGTTCTTTGGGATCCACATCATCTTGATGGGAATCCTTGGTGTTGTAGTTGAGCTTGACGAATTAGAACTTGATGTGTCCTTGGGAACCCACTTGACCATGGCTTGAGGTGCTTCAATGAATGCATCAATCTCCTCTTGAAGCTTGTCCTTGGCCTTTAGCTTGTGGTCTTGTGGTGGAAGGTCATCTTGAGCTTGTTCCACATTGGAAGAAGTAGGATCATACTTCTCCTTTTGTGAGACAAACTGTGGAGTAGGGTATTGACCTTCTTCCCACTCAACACCTTCGGCGTTGAACTTTCGCTCAAAACCAATCCCTTGATTCTTCCGGTGTCTTCCTTGTTTGCGAACAATCTCCTCAAAGTTCTTGCTTCCGGCAAGACTCTTGTAGACACCTTTCTCTATGATTTCCTTCAATAAGCTATTTTCTTGCTCAAGTGTAACTTGGCTTGAAACATTGTTAGTGGAATCAAGAGAACTACTAGAAGCAACAATATTGGACTTAACATTGTTATTGTTACTACTAGAGGAAGAACTTTTCTTATGCTTGTCATGCTTAGTCTTAATAGATGGCAAGAAATTAGACAAGAGAAGTCGTTTGGCAAGATATGAAGAACTCTTCTTTCGAAGATCGTCATTGATCGCTTTTAAAAACTCATGTTCTTGCTCTAGAGTGAGCTTCTCGAAGCGTAGCTTCTCATGAGATCTTAGGAGCTCTCTATGATCTTCTTGAGTTGTTTCATGAGCTAACTTAAGAGTGTTTAGTTCTTTAGTTAGACGCTCAATCTCCTTCATAGCATTGTCATTCGACTCTTCTCGACTATAAAGACTACTAGCGTTTTCATCATTACTAAGCTCACTAGATTTATCATGCAAGAGCTCATCTTCACCAAGCAAGTCATCCTCATCACTATCAAAGTCAATGAATTCAGGGTGTGTTACCTTGGGGCCTTTAGCCATGAAGCATCTTCCAATTCCCTCATTTGGTGAATCAAATAAGTCGTAGGAGTTGGAGTTGGAGGATACGAGTGCAAGTCCGGCAACACCTTCATCTTGACTATAGTCGGAGTCGGAGTGATAGCTTCCATCGGATTGATTGTCAGAGTCGGAGCCGGAGACCCATTCACCAACATGAGCTTGATGTCTTCTTCTTGTGTAGCTCCTTGATGACTTGTCTTTCCTCTCCGAATCCTTGCTTCTCCGAGAAGATCTTCGTTCATAACGATCATCTCTACTCCTTCTCTCTCTCCGAGGTGACTCATCTCTTGCTCTTCTTCTTGGAGATTCTTCTCTTCTCTTGTGGGGAGCCGTACACTCATTTGAGAAGTGTCCGGGTCTTCCACAATTGTAGCAGTTTCGATCACGACTAGAAGATCTCTTTTCATCATATGATCTAGACTTTGAGCTTCTTTCTTTGCCTCTATTCTTGTAGAACTTGTTGAAGTTCTTGACCATTAGGCTTATCTCTTCATTGGAAATTAGCTTGTCACTTGAGGTAGTAGGAGCATCACTTGTAGCTTTGTAAGCACCACTTGACTTGTTGTGAAGCTCTTCCTTATCCTTAAGTGTCATCTCATGAGCAACAATTCTTCCAATGACTTCAGTTGGCTTGAGGGTCTTGTAGTTTGGCATCATTTGGATCAAAGTACACACGGTGTCATACTTTCCATCCAAAGCTCTGAGAATCTTCTTAATGATGAATCGGTCGGTCATTTCAGCGACTCCTTCACCATCCTTCATCTTGAACTTGTCAAGTTGACCTTGAAGAATATCTAGCTTTGATTCCTTCACAGATTCAGTACCTTCGTGCATTTCAACCAAAGTATCCCAAATCTCTTTAGCATTCTCAAGACGGCTGATTTTGTTGAACTCTTCGGGACACAACGCATTGAAGAGAATGTCACAAGCTTGAGCATTGTTTTGCAACATCCGCAACTCTTCCGGTGTAGCTTCGCGATCCGGAACTTTTCCTTCTTCAAAGAAATCACCTTGCATACCAACACAAATAATGCCCCATGCGGCTGGGTTATGACCAAGAATATGCATTTTCATTTTATGCTTCCAACTAGCAAAATTTGTACCATCAAAGTAAGGACCTCTACGATAATTACCCTCACTAGACGCCATACTCTCCTAGGTTGTGAAACCAAGCTTATGGAGTCCAATGCAATGGAAACCAAAACAATGGAGACCAAAGCTCTGATACCACTTGTAGGATCGAAAGTATGTCTAGAGGGGGGGTGATTAGACTACTTGACGATATAAAAAATCTGCCTTTTGATCATGCAATGTTTTTGGCAGTTTCACAATTAAGATCAATTCAAGAATCACCCTACACATGCAATTCTAGAGTATAAGCAGCGGAAAGTAAATTGCACATGTAGTAAAGAGAGGTGGAGAAGATCAAACGCAGTTTGGTGACACGAAGATTTTTGTCGTGGTTCCGATAGGTGGTGCTATCGTACATCCACGTTGATGGAGACTTCAACCCACGGAGGGTAACGGCTGCGCGAGTCCACGGAGGGCTCCACCCACGAAGGGTCCACGAAGAAGCAACCTTGTCTATTCCATCATGGCCTACGCCCACGAAGGACTAGCCTTACTCGGGGTAGATCTTCACGAAGTAGGCGATCTCCTTGCCCTTACAAACTTCTTGGTTCAACTCCACATCTCAAAGACGGAGGCTCCCAAGCGACACCTAACCAATCTAGGAGGCACCACCCCCCAAAAGGTAATAGACGGTGTTGATGATGATGAACTCCTTGCTCTTGTGCTTCAGATGATAATCTCCCCAACACTCAACTCTCCTCACTGATATGGCTGTGGTGGAAGAAAGATTTGAGTGGAAAGCAACTTGGGAAGGCTAGAGATCAAGTTTCATATGGTAGGAATGGAATGGCTTGATCTCAACACAAGGGTAGGTGGTTCACTTCTCAGAAAGTGTATGGTAGAAGTGGTGGTACTTTCTGATGGCTCTCCTCACGAATGAAGAGGGGGTGGAGGGGTATATATAGCCTCCACACAAAATCCAACCGTTACACACACATTTGACCAATCCCGGTGAGACCGAAGTGAAAACTCGGTCAGACCGAAAGTTCAAATATAGTGAACGTTGGGATTTTCGGTGGGACCGAAAATACCATCTCGGTGTGTCCGAAGTGAGTCAAAGGTTAGGGTTTGCCATCTCGGTGTGACCGAAAACAACAACTCGGATATTCCGAAATGCTGTCAATAGGTTACAGAAGGTTGGCAGAACATTTTCGGTGAGACCGAAACTCAGAATCGGATGGACCGAGAAATTAGGGTTTGGGGAAATAACTGAAGTGGTTCATCTCGGTGGGACTGAGTTTGCAGAATCGGTTTGTCCGAGATTACTTATGAGTGTGTTGTAAAGTGAAGAGTGCTGATAGTTGAGGGAGCTAGATCACCAAGCACTTGAGCAACAAGAACATTAACACAACCTCATCCCCTTTTCATAGTATTGGCTTTTCCTATGGACTCAATGTGATCTTTGATCACTAAACCAAAAATGGAGTCTTGAGCTTTTGCCAATGCTTGTCTTAGCATTTTGAGGGGTCCACTTCTTCAGACATTTCCATACCCATATCATCGAACTTTTCTGAAATGATTCTCAAGTAAACATTAGTTCAATGATATATATGTTGTTATTAATTACCAAAACCAGCCGGGGATTAGTTGCACTTTCAGGGCTGAATGATGAGATGAGCATACAGTTGATGGTGGCAACCTTCAATAACTACCAGGAGTTGGTAGATAAGGCTCTTATGATTGAAGGGAAGCAGCATCAGATTGAGAGCCGCAAGAGGAAGTATGGACAAGGAAGGAATAATTCTGGAGCCCAGCAGAAGCCCCGATTCACCCCAAATTCTGGAGGATAAACCCATAACCATGGAAGCCACACCCACACCGGAGGAAGTTCTCACAACCACAATGGCTCCAAGAATGGGAATGGGAATGGAGCAAACAATAATTAGACCCGCTCTACTCCATCCACACCCGCCAAGAGGGATTTGAGCCACGTTACCTGTTTCAAGTGCGGGAAGAAGGGACACTATGCCACGGTGCTACCTCTTGAGCTTGCGTTGTATTCCCTCGAAGAGGAAAGGGAGATGCAGCACAGTAGCGTAAGTATTTCCCTTAGTTTTGAGAACCAAGGTATCAATCCAGTAGGAGACCACGCGCCAGTCCCTCGCACCTGCACAAACAAATAAGAACTTCGCAGCCAACGCGATAAGGGGTTGTCAATCCCTTTACGGTCACTTACGAGAGTGAGATCTGATAGAGATGATAATTTATATTTTTGGCATTTTTTGGTTTAATAAAACAGCAAATAAAAGCGGTAAAGTAAAGTAGATGTAGATTGATATGTTGAGAATAGACCCGGGGGCCATAGTTTTCTCTAGTGGCTTCTCTCATGATAGCGGTATTCTACGGTGGGTAAACAAATTACCGTCGAGCAATTGATAGAAAAGTGAATAATTATGAGACTATCTAGGCATGATCATTGTATATAGGCATCACGTCCGAGACAAGTAGACCGAAACGATTCTGCATCTACTACTATTACTCCACACATCGACCGCTATCCAGCATGCATCTAGTGTATTGAGTTCATACGAACAGAGTAACGCCTTAAGCAAGATGACATGATGTAGAGGGATAAACTCAATCAATATGATGAAAACCCCATCTTTTTATCCTCGATGGCAACAATACAATACGTGCCTTGCTGCCCCTACTATCACTGGGAAATGACACCGCAAGATTGAACCCAAAGCCAAGCACTTCTCCCATTGCAAGAACTATAGATCTAGTAGGCCAAACCAAACAAATAATTCGAAGAGACTTGCAAGGATATTATGAGCACACATAAAAAGTTCAGAGAAGAACCAAATATCTTTCATAGATAACCTTGATCATAAACTCACAATTCATCGGATCTCAACAAACACACCGCAAAAAGAGATTACATCAAATAGATCTCCTCGAAGACCGAGGAGAACTTTGTATTGAGATTCGAAGAGAGAGAAGAAGCCATCTAGATACTAGCTATGGACCCGAAGGTCTATGGTAAACTACTCACAACTCATGGTGAGGGCGATGATGATGATGATGAAGGCCTCTGTGATGGACCCCCCCTCCCGGAATAGGCTCCAAGATGGGATCTCCACGGGAACAGAAGCTACTGCGGTGGAATTAGGGTTTTCTCTCTACGTATGGAGTTTCTGGGGTCCGTGGATATATATAGGAAGAAGGAGGGCACCGGGGGCCACACGGGCCAGCCTTGAGGCAGGGGGCGCGCCCCCACCCTCGAGGGCAGCCCTTCTATCCCCTGACATGGTCCTGAATTTTCCCGTGCGTGATTTTCTCCAAAAATATCTCTCGCGAAGGTTTCATTCCGTTTGGACTCCGCTTGATATTCTTTTTCTGCAAAACCCTGAAATAGGCAAAAAACAACAATCTGGACTGGGCCTTTGGGTTAGTAGGTTAGTCCCAAAAAATGATATAAAAGTGAATGATAAAGCCCATTAAACATCCAAGACTTCATAAATAATAGCATGGAACAATAAAAAATAATAGATACGTTGGAGACGTATCACACGGACTGCCCTGAAGCTAAGAATGGGAACGACAATGGAAGCGCTGGGAAGAAGCCCAACCCATTCAACAAAGGACAAGTGAACCACATGACCGTGGAGGAGGTTGAAGAGCAACCAAATGCAGTTATCGGTAAGTTTTTGGTTAAGTCATTTACCGCACTAGTTCTTTTCATTACTGGTGCATCGCATTCATACATTTCAAGGGGATTCATAAATAGACATAAGTTGCCCACCAGAGTCCTTATGACCCCCATGTTAGTAAGTTCGCCCGGAGCGGAATATATGGCAAACCAAGGATGCTTTCTGATGCCATTGACCATTGGACGACATGTTTTCCCCTCAGACCTGATAGTTTTGGAGTAACAAGGATTGGATGTGATACTAGGAATGGATTGGCTATCGATGTATGGAGGGAACATCGACTGTGCCAGTAGGTCGATTGTGCTTACCACCCTAGAGGGAAAAAGGATCAAGTATGTATCTAGGCATTCGCCTAAAAGGACACAAGTACATTCTCTCACGGGAGTTGTTCAGGAGGAAGTGTCTGTAGTAAGGGATTATCCGAATGTGTTTCTAGAGGAGCTACCAGGCATGCCGCCGGATAGGGATATTGAGTTTTTGATTGAGCTATTGCCTGGCACCGGACCAATATAGAAGAGACCGTATCGGATGCCAGCAAATGATCTGGAGGAGATCAAGAAGCAGATTAAGGAGTTAGCAAAAGATCTTAGGGAGCTTTGTTTGGAGATAGTTCCTAGAGGTTTTGTTGCAACCTTGGAGGTTCAATCAACATTGTTGGGAAAGATACGAGAAGCCCAGAAGGATGACAAGAAGATTGCGAGATAAAGGAGAAGATGAGTGAAGGAAAAGCCAAGGGATTTCGTGAGGACGAACACGACACCTTGTGGTTTGAGGATCGAATCTATGTGCCCAACAACGCCGAGATCAGGAAGTTGATATTACAGGAAGCACATGATTCGCCATACTCGATACACCCCGGAAACACCAAGATGTATTTGGATTTGAAGGAACGTTTCTGGTGGACGGGAATGAAGAAGGATATTGCCGAGTATGTAGCCGTATGTGATGTATGCCAGAGAGTGAAGGCGGAGCATCAGAAGCCAGCAGGATTGCTACAGCCTATGCCGATACCCGAATGGAAGTGGGATAAGCTTGGCATGGACTTTATCACCGGATTGCACAGGACCAAATCAGGATATGACTCAATCTGGGTAGTAGTGGATCGCTTGACCAAAGTAGCCCACTTTATCCCCGTGAAAACCACGTATACCAGTGCGAAGTTGGCCAAGATATACATGACCAGGATTGTATGTATGCATGGAGTTTCGAGGACCATTGTATCAGATAGAGGAACACAGTTCACCTCAAAGTTTTGGCATCAGCTCCTCCAAACTTTGGGAACGAGGCTGGAATTCAGTACAGCTTTCCACCCGTAGATAGATGGACAGACCGAGAGAGTCAATCAGATTCTGGAAGACATGTTGAGAGCTTGTGCGTTAGATTATGGATCTAGTTGGGATGGAAACTTGCCCTATGCGGAGTTCTCGTACAACAATAGTTACCAGGCCAGTTTGAAGATGGCACCGTTCGAAGCATTGTACGGGAGGAGATGCCGAACACCGTTGATGTGGGATGAAGTTGGAGACCGACAGTTATTTGGACCAGATCTGATCAAAAAGTAAGAAAAGAAGGTTAAGATGATTCGAGATAGACTGAAGGTAGCTCAGTCCAGGCAGAAGAGTTATGCAGACTCGAAGCGCGAGGAAGTAGTCTATGAAATTGGAGACAAAGCGTACCTGAGAGTGTCGCCTCTGCGAGGAGTTAAACATTTCGGAGTTAAGGGAAAGTTAGCCCCGAGATTTGTGGGACCGTACCGTGTTTTGGAACGCATGGGATAGATTTCCTACAAATTGGAGTTACCCGAAGGACTGCCAGGAGTGCACGATGTGTTTCACGTTTCTCAGCTTAAGAAGTGTCACGCGGAGATGGCTGATATTACTTTCAGAGATACAGTACCCCTGGAAGCAATTCAGTTGGATAGTGACCTGACTTACGAGGAGAAACCCGTCAAGATTCTCGAGTTTTCGAGCAAAGTCACCCGCAGTAAGGTTATCAAGTTTTGCAAAGTTCAGTGGAGACACCACATCGAGGAAGAAGCCACCTGGGAATGAGAGGATGATCTACGCAAGGACCACCCACACCTATTCTCTAGCCAAGACGAATCTCGAGGGCGAGATTCATTCTAAGGGGGGTAGGTTTGTAACATCCCAAATTTTCAATTTGGAATGTTATACATAGATCATATTGCATTGCATATTTTCTTTGCATTGTGCGTGGGGATCCTCGAAAATTCTAAGCAACTCAAGGACCTACGGAGAGAGTTGGGAATTCTACCGTTTTCGTATTTGAGTTTTCTCGGATACCGGTACGGGGATCACATTGGTTTTAATTATTTACTCTCTCTAAAAATATTTCTTAATAAAATATATGAGCGGAGATAATATGACTTCTCCAAAATAAAAAAATATTGGAGGAAAAATATTAAAATCACTTGTGGAATTTTATTCGGATTTATTTGCGATTTTATTTGCATCGAAAAATGAGCGTTTTTCAAAATTGCATTTAGGTCCGGGAAAAATGTTCATTTTGTCCTAAATATTATTAGAGGACGGTGAAAATTTATTTCGAAATTTTTGGAGTCCGTTTAGTATTTATTTCGCCTGTTTTAGTGCGTCGGGACTCTTTATATAAATATATAAAAGGGATTCGACTTCGGGCCGTACCCGACTAGTACTCCCCTAGCCGGCCTCTTTATAAGGCCCGCACCACCCCGCCGCCAGCCTACCTCGCCCCAGCCGGCCTCGCCGCCGCCGAACCCTAGCGCCGCCCACGCCGCAGGCGCCGCCGCCGCCGCGCGCAGCCGCAGCCGCCCCGCCGCGCCGCCGTCGCCGGAGCCGCCGCCGCCCGACGAGGTAGCCGCCGCCGCCGTTTACTTCGCCATTGCCGTCAGTTTTTTTAAAACCGATCGTTTTTTTCTTTTCGGAACCCTAAATCTGTTTTTCTAAATAGATCGGTTCGGTTTTTTTTGGTTTAGTTAAATAGCGGACGTTCGTCCGTACGTTCGTTTTTAACGAACATTGTTCGCCCATTAGTTACAGACAGTGAACGTTCGTTCGTTAGCCTGTTCATCAGTTTTCTTTTTCGGGGCTTTTTCCGCGATTATTTTCGATCGCGATTTCGGCCCTGATCTTGTTTTTACTTTTTCTTTTCGCTCGAGAGTCGGAATCAGACGATTCAAAAGCCTAGATCTTCGTCTTGAAGCCCTCTTTCCGTTTAACCAACTTGAACAAGGTTTTGCTAGTGTAAATTTGACTTAAGATCAATCTAGTAATCGGATCTTGTTTCTTTCGTAGTTTGAGTTTCGTTGCTCCATTTGATTTGATTCTTTTTGCAATCCGGAGTTCTTAAGTTGAACTTTCCGGTTAGATCTTCTTATTTGAAGTTCTGTTTGTGCATCTTTGCTTGATTGCTTATGTATGCAATTGTTTGCTTGCGATAGAATACCCGAAGTGCGAAGCGTGCTACTACGAGTCTCTAGGTTTTGCGAATCATCAGCAAGGCAAGTAACACTTTGATCATACCCCTTATTTACCTAGTTTTTATGCATTAGATCAAACCCTCACACATTGCATGAGTAGGATCTCTTAACTTGTGGGTCTGGGAAGTAGATTGAGGTAGAACCTATTACCTGCATTATTTTCAAACCATTGGGAGTTACTTCTACGTTATGCTTAGGTTGCCATGCTATGCTCGTAGAAGTACGTTGGGTTTGAGTGAAATCCATGACAGATGTGAGTTGTTACTTAATGGTTCAACTTAAGGTGGCTACTTGAATACACATTTGGGTGGATTGGTTGCAGGGCACCTGGAGAATCCAGTGTTGTCCTAGGAAATCCCGGGGGTACCGTGTGATTGTCCTATGGAATGCCACCCAGGCTCAAAGGGATCATAAAACTATTCATGCTAGAAACTTTCGTGTACATCCATAATGCCATTATGGGCTCTGGCATAGTATGAGTAAATTGTGTGAGCTCTTTCAGTGGTGGACTAGCAGATGTAGGGGAAAGTAGGTGTACGGGTCCATCCGGGGTAAATAGTAAATGCTTCTGAAAGATTGTGTCTCGGTCATCCGTTTCTCAAACATCATGCAGTCTAAGAAATTAAACGGAGGCGATCGAGTCTTGTGGGGAAAAGTGCACAAACCTCTGCAGAGTGTACAAACTGATCATGATTAGCCGTGTCCCCGGTTATGGACAATCTTGAGTATCTGGTACTTGAATTATTGGTAGATCTCATCACTCTGTAATTAATTTGTTGGGTTAATGATGACTACTTTAATTGGGATTGAGTTAGAGGTACCTTCTCAATGATGTTTCAACTACCATGATAGTTAAAATAAAATGTATTCCTTTGTCTTAGGAAAAAAATTGTCTTTACGCAAAAACTTTAACCTTAGAGCCTCCACCAGCCAAATATGCATATAGTGTTAGCCTTTATTCTGTTACTTGCTCTACTGTGTTATCTTGCCAGCATATTCCATGTGCTGACCCGTTTCGGGCTGCAACATGTTACGTTGCAGACTTTTCAGACGAGGAGTAAGACGTGCTAGGTCGTTTGTCATGCACTCAACTATCCTGTTGGAGTTGATGGACTCACTTATCTTCCAAGCCTTCCGCTGTTATTTTCTTAGATGGCCTTATGCCATAGACCTTTGTAATAAGTTCTCTTCTGAGACATTCGATGTAATAAGTGTGTGATTGCCACTCTGTAATAAATCCTTCAAGTATTGTGTGTGTCAGCATTACCGATCCAGGGATGACACTGAAACACAGAGACGTCGGTCCATTCGGATCGTGGTCGCTACATCATCATTATTGGAGCATTGTCCCATGGGAGGAAAGGCAAAATCAATAAAGCCCCTCCGCAAAAAAAAGGAAAAAAGAAAAAAAAAGGGCCAAAGAAAAAAGAAAGGCCCAAGAAAAATAAAAAAGAGACAATTGCTACTATCTTTTTTTCCAAACTTGTGCTTCAAAGTAGCACCATGTTCTTCATTGTAGAGAGTCTCATGTTTAGTAACTTTCATATACTAGTGGGAATTTTAATTATAGAACTTGGCTTGTATATTCCAATGATGGGCTTCCTCAAATGCCCTAGGTTTTCGTGAGCAAGCAAGTTGGATGCACACCCACTAGTTTCTTTTGTTGAGCTTTCATACATTTTTAGCTCTAGTGCATCTGTTGCATGGCAATCCCTACTCACTCACATTGATATCTATTGATGGGCATCTCCATAGCCTGTTGATACGCCTAGTCAATGTGAGACTATCTCCCTCATTTTTGTCTTCTCTACAACCACCTCTCTATTCCACCCATAGTGCTATGTCCATGGCTCACGCTCATGTATTGCGTGAAAGTTGAAAGGTCTGAAAGATAGAGTATGAAAACAAGTGCTTGGCTGAAACCGGGGTTGTGCATGATATGAATATTTTGTGTGATGAAGAGGGAGCATAGCCAGACTATATGATTTTCTAGGGATAACTTTCTTTAGCCATAGTATTTTGAGAAGACATGATTGCTTTGTTAGTATGCTTGAAGTATTATTATTTCTTATGTCAATACAGACTTTTGTCTCGAATCTGTTAGATCTGAACATTCATGCCACAATTAAGAGAATTACATTGAAAATTCTGTTGTTTAGCATTCCACATCAAAAACTCTGTTTTTATCATTTACCTACTCGAGGACGAGCAAGAATTAAGCTTGGGGATGCTTGATACGTCTCCAACGTAACTATAATTTTTGATTGTTCCATGCTATTATATTATCCTTCTAGAATGTCTTATGGGCTTTTATATACACTTTTATATGATTTTTGGGACTAACCTATTAACCCAGAGCCCAGTGCCAGTTTCTGTTTTTATCCTGTTTTAGGGTTTTACAGAAAAGGAATATCAAACGGAGTCCAATTGACGTGCCATTTTTTGATGATCTTTTCTGGACCAAAAGAAGCCCCCGAATTAAAAGAGTTGGGCCAGGAGAGCCACGGGCTGCCCACGAGGGTGGGGGCGCGCCCTCCTATCTCGTGGACAGCCCAGAAGCCCGAAAACGGGTCAGCACATGGAATATGCTGGCAAAGTAACACATAGAGAGTAACAAAAGTAATGCTATACTATATGCAATATGGCTGGGGAAAGCTCTATGGTTACAGTTTTTGCGTAAAGCCAATTTTTCCCTACTGCAAAGGAATAGATTTTAATTAACTATCATGGTAGTTGAAACATCATTGAGAAGGTTCACCCAACTCAATCCCAATTAAAGTAAACATTAACCCAACAATATTAATTAAAGTAACATGATGAGATTCACACGATAATCCAAGTACTAGATACTCAAGACGTCCATGACCGGGGACACGGCTAATCATGATCAGTTTGTACACTCTACAGAGGTTTGTGCACTTTTCCCCACAAGACTCGATCTCCTCCGTTGGGATTCTCGCACTACATGTTGTTTGAGAAACGGATGACCGGGACATAGTCTTTCAGAAGCACTATCACCTTACGAACGGGTGGACCGTACCAACCTACATCCCCTACATCTGCTAGTCCACCAGCGTAAGAGTTCGCACAACTTAGTCAACTATGCTAGAGCCCATAATAGCTTGTGGCTGCACACGGAAGTTTCTAGTATGAATAATCTCATGATCCCTTTGAGCCTGGGTGGCGGTCCATAAAGAAAAACAGGCAATCGCTGGAATACCCAGGTGCCTCAATCCACCCAGATGTGTATTTAAGTTGTAACCTTAAGTTGAACCATTAATTAACAATCTCACATCTGTCATGGATACACTCACCCAATCCACGTCTACGAGCATAGCATAACCTAATAGCAAACGTAGAAGTAACTCACAAGGGTTTAAAAAAATATGCAGGTAATAGGTACTACCTCAATCTACTTCCTAGTCCCACATGTTATTGGATCCTACTCATGCAATGTGTTTGAGGATAATACTAATGCAATGAAAACTGGTTATTGGAAAGTATGATCAAAGTGTTACTTGCCTTGCTGATGATCCGCAAAACCTAGAGATTCAAAGTAGCAAGCGGCGCACTCCGGGTACTCTATCGCAAACAAACAAGCACACAATAATTACTTAACTAATGCACGGGCAAAACTCAAATAAGACATCTAACCGGAAAGTTCAACTTAAGAACTCTGGTTTGCAAAAGAAACAAACCAAACGGAACAACGAAAGTCAAACAGCGAAAGAGAATCAACTACCATACCAATCTGGACCTAAGTCCAAATTTAACAGAGGCAAATGCTTGGGTGACTAGGTTAAACAGAAAGAGAGTTTCGAGATGAAACTCCAGGCGCTTGAATCGCCTGATTCCGATAAACGAGCAAAAAGATAAACTAGACCGAAGATCAGATCAGAAATCTCGATCAGAAAAATAACTATGAAAAGAAAACTAAAACTGCTTAACGAACGGACGTTCGTCAGCTGAGACTAAACGACGAACTCGTTCGTTAAAACGAACGAACGGGTGAACGCTCGCTAATCATCTAAATAGAGAAAAGAAAAAAAGAACCGATCTAACTTAAAAAACGAACTAGGGTTCTAAAAAAACCGGGAGGTTTACTACCGAGAACCGGCGGCGGCGCGGCTACCTCGTCGGGTCCGGCGGAAGGGCGTCGGCGGCGGGCGGTGGCAGGCAGTGGGGCTGCGGCGGCGGCTGCTGCTGCGGCAAGCGGCGGCGGCGGCGGCTGTTTGGCTGCGGCGGCGGCGGTGTGCTGCGGCGGCGGTGTGGGGCAAGGCGAGGCGAGGCGAGAAGGGGGCGGGACGGCGCTATATATAGAGGGGGGTTGTTGCTTCGGGGAGGGGGCAAGCAACCGGCGGCGACGGCGGAGTCTGCCTCGGGCACAGGCGGCGCGGCGCGGGGAAGGTGGCGGTGGTGGCGCAGGCCTGGCTCGGCTGGGCCTTCGGGCAAGTCGGGCTCGGGTCTCCTATTTTTTTTCTTCTTTTTTTTACGCCGAAGCTACGAAAAATCCTAGAAAATAAAATAAAAATCTAAAATTGCCAAAACAAATTTTCACCGTCTAAATCGGATATTTAGAACAAGATGAGCATTTTTTTTGGCACTAAATGCATTTTTGAAAACATGCAATTTTTCCTAATTCAAATAAAACTCCAAAGAAAACTTATTTGATTTTTTTATTAAATCCTCAGTATTTCTTTATTTTTGGGAGAGTCATTTTATTCCCTATCTCATATTTTCATAATAGAAATCTTGAAGATAAAATAAATAAAATCAAATGATCCTATTTTCAAAATTTGAGAAACCTCAAATATGAAAATAACGAAATCCCCAACTCTCTCCGAGGGTCCTTGAGTTGCGTAGGATTTACTTGGATCCACCAAAAGCAAGAAAATATTATATGCATGATGATCTAATGTATAACATTCCAAATTGGAAATTTGGGATGTTACAAACCTACCCCCCTTAAGATGAATCTCGCCCTCGAGATTCGGGTTGGCTGGAAAATAGGTGAGGGTGGTCCTTCCGCAGGTCTTCCTCTCGTTCCCAGGTAGCTTCATCCTCGGTGTGGTGACTCCACTGAACTTTGCAAAATTTGATAACCTTGTTGCGGGTGAATCGGCTGGCATACTCAAGAATCTTGACTGGTCTCTCTTCATAGGTCAAGTCAGTGTCCAGCTAAATAGCTTCCAATGGCACAGTATCCCTCAGCGGTATCTCAGCCATCTCGGCGTCGCATTTCTTCAACTGGGAAACGTGGAATACATCGTGAACTCCTGACAATCCTTCAGGCAATTCCAACTTGTAGGCTACTTCTCCCATACGTTCCATAATCTTGTATGGTCCTACAAAACGTGGCGCTAGCTTTCCCTTAACTCCAAAGCGCTTAACTCCTCGAAGTGGAGATACACGAAGATAAACTCGGTCTCCGACTTCGTAAACGATCTCTTTGCGTTTTGAATCCACGTAGCTCTTCTGCCTGGACTGGGCTATCTTGAGCCTATCGCGAATCAACTTTACCTTCTGTTCCGATTCCTTGATCAAATCTGGCCCAAACAACTGGCGGTCTCCAACTTCGTCCAAGACAACGGGGTCCTACACCTCCTTCCGTATAATGCTTCGAAAGGGGCCATCTTCAAACTGGATTGATAACTGTTGTTGTAAGAGAACTCCGCATAAGGAAAATTGTCATCCCAACTAGATCCATAATCAAGCGCAGAAGATCTCAGCATATCCTCCAAAATCTGATTGACTCTCTTAGTCTGTCTATCTGTGTGCGGGTGAAAAGCTGTGTTAAACTCTAGCCTGGTACCCAATGTTTCGTGTAACTTATTCCAGAACTTTGAGGTAAACTGGGTTCCTCTATCTGATACGATGCTCCTCGGAACTCCATGCAGGCATACGATTCTGGTCATGTATATCTTTGCCAACTTCGCACAGGTATAAGTAGTCTTTATTGGGATGAAATGAGCTACCTTCGTCAAGTGATCGACTACAACCCAAATCGAGTCATAGCCCGAACGAGTTCTGGGTAATCCCGTAATAAAATCCATGCCTAGCTTATCCCACTTCCATTCGGGTATTGGCAATGGTTGTAACAATCATGTCGGCTTCTGATGTTCTGCCTTCACTCTGTGACATACATCACAAATGGCTACATACTCTGCAATGTCCTTCTTCATACCGGTCCACCAGAAGATATCCTTCAAGTCCAAGTACATCTTGGTATTTCCTGGGTGAATCGAGTATGGTGAATCATGGGCCTCTTGCAGTATCAACTTCCTGATCCCTGGGTCATTAGCTACATATACGCGGTCTTAGAACCATAGGGTGTCGTGCTCATCCTCATGAAATCCTTTAACCTTTCCTTTGCTCATCCTCTCTTTTATATAGGCGACCTCCTCGTTAGTTTTCTGAGCTTCTCTGGTTTTATCCATCAAGGTAGACTGAATCTCCAGTGTTGCTACATAGCCTCTCAAAACTATCTCCAAACATAGTTCTCGTAAGTCCTCGGCTAACTCTTTTGGTAAATCCTCCGTCATTAGGGTATTGACATAGCTCTTACGGCTTTGGGCATCAGCTACCACGTTAGCCTTTCCGGGATGATAATGCAATCTCATGTCATAGTCCTTAATGAGTTCCAGCCATCTCCTTTGCCTGAGATTCAGCTCCTTCTGAGTGAATATATACTTCAAACTCTTGTGATCCATATATACTTCACAATGGTTTCCGATGAGGAAATGTCTCCAAGTCTTCAATGCATGAACTACGGCTGCTAACTCCAAATCATGAGTGGCCTAGTTCAACTCATGAGGTTTCAGTTGTCGTGAAGCATACGAAACAACTCTTCCTTCCTGCATAAGAACTGCTCCAAGTCCTCGACGTGAAGCGTCGCAGTACACCTCATAGTCCTTATGTTGATCTGGCAGAATCAACACGGGTGATGAGACCAAACATTTCTTTAATTCCTGAAAGCTGGCCTCACATTCTTCTGTCCAATTGAACTTGGTATCCTTCTTTAACAACTCGGTCATAGGTTTCGCAATCCTCAAGAAATTCTCAATAAATCTCCGGTAGTATCCTGCAAGTCCAAGAAAACTCCGGATCTCTCCAACTGTTGTCGGTGCTTCCCAATTTGTCACAGTGTCCACCTTGGCGGGATCTACTGCTATTCCTTCTCCGGATATAACGTGTCCGAGGAATCCAACTTCCTTCAACCAGAACTCGCATTTGCTAAACTTGGCATACAACTGATGTTCTTGGAGCTTCTCCAATACCAAATGCAAATGCTCTGCATGTTCCTCTTCATCCTTTGAGAAGATCAATATATCATCTATGAACACCACGACGAACTTATCCAAAAACTCCATAAACACCTTGTTCATCAGGTTCATAAAGTATGCTGGTGCGTTAGTCAGACCAAAAGACATAACGGTATACTCGTACAACCCATACTTGGTGGTAAAGGCCGTCTTAGGTATATCCTGCTCTCGAATCTTCAATTGATGGTACCCTGATCGCAGATCGATCTTGGAAAATACCTTAGCTCCTTGCAATCTATCGAACAGATCATTGATCATCGGCAATGGATACTTGTTGATGTAGGGTGGAACCCTAGATGGCGGATCTTTCACGAAATGGAGGGGATCCCACGATGAACATGAAGAACACAAAGGGGAATCACGAGGGAAACACTCAAGAACAAGTCCAATCACACATCCACTAGACAATCAAACACACAAGATCACAAGATACATGAACAACAAAGGGAAAGATACAAGGTAGAGTTCATCTCCAAGAGGAGGTCTTGAATCCGCGAAGGATCTTCCCGTTAGGGGTCTTGAATCCAAGGTGGATCTTCTCCGTAGAGGGGCCGCGGTCTCTCTCGTGGAGTAGATCCGGGATGGATGAGCAAAGCTCTATCTCACATATGAGCTAAACTAATGCTAACCCTAAAATGGTGGAGGTGGAGGAGTATATATAGTCTAGTACACGAAGGGGTAAGTAGATGGGGGGATACATGGGCCTCGGGCCCTGTCCATGCGCGCAGGCAGGCGCTGGATGTCCGGCTAGGGGCCGGATGTCCGGGCTCTCATGAGACGCCGGATGTCCGGGGCGGTCGGCCGAATGTCCGGGCTAGCGGGGCCAAGTCTCGGGTGTGGTTCTGTTGCTGGCGCCGGATTTCCGGGCTGAAGGCCGGATGTCCGGGCTGGCGCCGGATGTCCGGGCTGGCGCCGGATGTCTGGCAGCTGTAACTTCAGCCGCTCCGTCTTCTTTCGTCTTCTCTTCCAAGCTTCCCTCGCGGATGGTGTAGGTGATCCTTGGCGCTTGCACTCCTCCTCATCATCCGTGAAGCTCCGACAATACATATGCATGCACACGAGAGGAGTGTCAAGTAGTATACCATCCTCGAAGGGGTCAAGTGAACACGTGTAAAGGAGATGGTTCACCTTTTTGTATGAGAAGTAGAGGTCGCCCGTGTCACTTGCCAAGCAGACTCTTGACATGGTGATGTCCATAGGATGCTCCGCATCATCCCCTCCCCCTTGGGAAAGATCCGACCTCGGATCGAAAACCAAATCACCATGGGAGAGAGGTGGCGTCGTCGTGTAGATGTGGACGATCACGAAGTGCTCATCATCTTGAAGCTCAACATGGGCACTCTCCAATGTCTCACCGTCTAGTTATTCCTTCAAGAGGAGCAAAGACAACAAACACTTGGAAAAACAAATGTGGTTAGCGTTAGTGCAAAACCAAACATTCAAGAGGTGATTTACCCAACAAGTGTTGTCATCAAGCATAGCGTAGGGTGTGACAAAGGTTTGTGGCATGGCATTTAAGCACATCAATTGAGCACAATCAAGGTCATCATGGAAACAAGCATGTAAATGTGAGGTAGAGATGCACATATGTGTGACAAGAGAATAAGCATCTACCTCATGGTCATAGCAAGCATGCATAAAGCGCTCAATGAAAGGTTTATGGTAGGCATACGAATCATTCACAACACCAAAGAAAATGAAGTGTCTAAACACAAGGGTCAAGTGCAAGACAATCCAAGCATAATGCGCATAGGGTGTAGTGAAAATCGAGTGGCACTCAACACAATAGAAATAGCAATTGTTCATCATGTGTGAGGCAAACAAGTCAATCATGTGACAAGCAATGGGACATGGCATATGTGAAGAGACGATATTGTTGCAACCAAGCACATGATAGGAGCAAGTAATCCACAAGTCGGATGCAACACACAAGGCATATATATCATGATGCATGGAGATGTGTAAATGGTAAGTCGAATCAAGATCTCTAACATGTGTGCAAAGTGTCATGGTGCAAGCAACACAAGTAGTGTGATCCACAATATGCATGCACATGGTTTTTGGTTCCTCGAATGAGAAGGATATAACCTTGAAAACGTGTCCTTGTGCATCCTTCACAATGCCGAAGCACAAGCAAGTGCGATGTAGAAGCGTCGTGTTAGAAAGTGGTTCGCTCTCAAGAGCTCGAATGGTCAACTCACGTGAAGTGGAAGTCGACACATAGTCCAAGTATCCTACACATGCACACAACAAAAGGAAGAACGTATGCGCATGGTAGATAAACACATCATCCATCATGATGGTTCTCTTCTCTTGCACATAACCATTAGAAGCAAAAGTGCATGAATAATATGGTGCAGCAATTGCTATATTCATGTCACTAGGCATATGGTGCAAAGAGGTAAGACAAGCATGCTTCACAAGAATTATGTCAAAATCTCCAAATAAATGCGAGAATGCTATGGGGGCAATCTCATTGGCAAGACTAAAATCATGGTTGCGCTCAATGCATGGGCAATCATATAGCATGAGAGAGGCAACATGTGGAGACATATGACAACAAGCAATATCAATCATGTGCAAAGCATGGCAATGGTTGACATCAACCGCATGAAAGGAGCAAGTATGAATCATCGATGATGCAACATAAGCAAGCATGGTGATCAAGTTGTGCACACTAGTGGAGCAAAGATGCAACACACTAGGAGAAGGCATGGCAATCATGTCATGTGAGCAAATAGTGGATATAGGCAATGCACATGACATATCGCAAGCACGATCACAAATCAAGGTCAAAGCATCATAATAGCCATGGTGTGCAAAGGAATCACGGCAATAACAAGTGATATCTCCACCAAACTTGCAAATACACATACAAGTATGAGAATCAATCATCATGTGTAATGCGAAGCATGGGTCACAAATGCATGGCAAAGGCAAAGGCATTGGCATATCATGCAATGTGAACATGGCAAGGTGGGCATAAGAGATATAATGTACAATAACCCATAACCATGTGAGTGCCATGTAGAAGGAATGCGCGAAGTGTTTGCGCAAAAGGAGCGGTGGGAAAGACAATCCATGATATCCCAAGTCATCGTTGCTCTCTAGAGCTCTTTTCGTCAATTCGTGCGTTTGTGAAGTTGACGAGTATGGTAAATGTACACATCAAAAGAAATTGTGCGCGTGGTAAATGTACACATCATCCATCATGATGTGTATGTGCACGTTAGAGTTAGCACAAGATAAGCATCTCTTAAAGAAATTTGATGCATGGTATAAGAACATGTCATCCATCATGAATGAATAGTTATTGTGTATAGCATGATGTGGATGCAAATTGAGCATACAATTATATGGCACATCTATAGCATGTTCATTCATGGGGAGCATATTGTGCACACAAGCATGGGTATCATGCAATGGATGGGATGGGTCAAAATCTCCTAAAATGTATGAGGAAACTATGGGGGTATCCTCATAAGCAATACCGGAAGCATAATGTGGAGAAGTGTAACAACATCCAAAACAATGCATATCCGAAGCTAGGTAATCATGGCATGGCATATGATGGATATGATGCAAAGGAAGCATATCAATATCATCACAAGAAAAACAAATGCCAATAACCATGGGCTTGTCATCTATGCCATATGTGCAAATTGGGTTTATTTTAATGGCATATGCATAGTTACTACGAAGAGATTGCAAATATGACATATTATTGATCTCATGCATAGCATATGACAAGTCAAGCGGATTGTCAAACATGATGTGACCGAGAGAATTATCACATGAAATCCTATGCAACATGGCAACACAACTAATAGACTCCACATGGCAATCATCAAACTCATCATAAATGGGTAAATCATCGCATGGGGAAATCATACTAGCACGAAGCATGGCAATAGGTGGATCAACATCATGCACGCAATCAATGTCAACATAGTCCACTAGTGGGACGAGAGCATCACCTTCACCTTTGTTACCTTTCTCTTTCCACTCATGTGGTGTAGGTGAGGTGGGAAAGACTAAATTGTGGTCATCGTCGTCATCTTGATGGAACCATGTGGGGGGTGCATCATATTCCACCATGGCCATCGGCTTGTCCAATGGAAGGACGAAGTCGTCGAGAATCGGCGCGTCACCATATGTGGGACCTAGCACCAAATGAGAAGGCACAATAGAGGTAGAGGTTAAGTCGTTAGTGTTGAAATTGGCCTCACATGCCGTATCAACTATCTCACTCTCTCTATGTGGTGGCTCACTCACTCCCTCAAGGTAGGTGCACTCAAGCTCACATAGGATGGAGTCACTCATCTCACTCAAGTGGTGGGGGTTGTGGCTCTCCTCACATGGGAATTGGGGCAGCTCATCATATATGGGGCTAGTGGTGAACTCGCTCTCACTCTCAATATGGTGGCACAAGTCACTCAAGTCATCATACGTCGCCGTGGTCGAAGGGAAAATACCATGCTCAACCATCTCGTCACCGTCGCCGTGGATGAAGGCCGAAGATGGCACATCATCACTCTCGCCTCCAAAGATGGAAGCATCATCCGTGCTCGTCACCATGTAGTTCACCTCCAAAGCTTGGTCCTCGAATGGCTCCGTAGTCGTAGTCGTCGTCGCACCGTCTTGAAAAAGAGTCGAAGTATACTCGGCATCATGAATGCCACAAAGAGGAATGGCGACGAAGTCGAACTTTGGAACGTCGTCTTGGAGCTCGTCGGGCTTGGACATCATGGTGGTACTAGCCTCATGCTCGCCATCTTGGAGCTTGGTCTTCGAGAAGTGTGTTTGCGGTGGAGAAGCCTTGGCCTTCATGAGTTCTTGTTCCGCCTTGAGAGCACCAATGTAGTTGTCGTCAAGGGACTTGTAGTTCTCGAAGAAGATTGTCTTGTAGACGTCATTGTGCAATCCCATCATGAAGTGGAGCTTCATTGAAATGGGGTCGTCCACGCCGGCACGTCGCAAGGCCATCTTCATCTCCTTGAAGTACTTGTCGATGGACTTGGATCCTTGAATGGTGTTCTCCAATTGGCGTAGAAGTTGTTCCGTGTAGGTGGGAGGCACAAACTCTCTTCGCATAGCTTTCTTCATCTTGGGCCAATTCACGTTGAAGCTCGTCGAAGGTGTGTGAAGCCACCATGTTGAGGCGTTGTCGTGGAAGTTTCTTGTGGCGCACTTCACTTGATCTTCATAGGGAACTTGGTGTATCTTGAGGTAGTCGTCCATCTTGCGCTCCCACTCGAGATACTCCTCGGGGTCTTGAGTCCCATAGAAAGGAATCTCATGGTCGTTGTCGAGGTCGTAGTAGCTCGTGGTAGTCGCGGACTTGAGCTTGGGGAGCTTCTCTTGATCATAAGCTTGAGGTGCTTGTGGGCGAAGATGCCGCATATCCAAAGGCGAAGATGCCTTGAAGTCGCTTGGCGAAGATGCCAAGGTGTACGGTGAAGTCGTTGAGCGGTTGTTGGTGTTGAGCTCTTGACCTTCACGTTCTTGTCATTGATGGTGTCGATGCCGATGTGATCTCGCCGAAGATGGCAGCTCGGAAGGATGTGCACTAGAGCGTCTTCTCAAAGATGAGGGAGACCTCTTGTGGTTCTTCATGAGGGCTTTGAGCTCCTCCATTTGAGCATTCATGTTGGCGCACAATTTGTTCGTCATGGCATCGAACTTGTCGTTGTTGTTGTAGACCGAAGTAGATGAAATGCTTTTCCTATCCATCACAAGACTCGAGCAAAGGTGAGTAGGAGATGAGATAAACAATACCAAGTTACCTTTTCCGAATGTTGAGGATGTATCCCGTTTCACTCAATGTGAAATGAAAGAATAGTGGAATTGGTACCAGACTTGTTCACTCACACCTATCAAGTAAAGCTTATGGAGTAGCTCGGCGAGGATAGTGGCACAAAAATTTGATGCAAAATGTTAGAAAAAGTCAATAATGTTGAAAGAGATTCACAAATTTGCAAGTGAAACAAGTAGACCAATAGCAATATGTGGCACACGGAAACACACACACGGATAGATAGATGGGGTCGTGCAACCAAGGAATGAGCACAAAATGTGGAGTCCACGGAAAACGCTCGTGTTGCACAACTCAAGAGAGACGCTAGCACGATTGCTCTATAGGCGGATACGACACTTGTGCACAACCTATAAGATGCGAATGTATGAACTTTCTATCCCAAGTATGCTATGTGTATGATGTTCCGGTGCTTTTATCACAAGATGAGCCAAGATGATCAAGTATGATATCATATGATGCGATGCTATGTCTCTTGCTTACAAGCTTCTTTGTCTTTCTCTTTTTGCTTAAAAGCTTATTCTCTTTTTTTTGTATGGCCAAGATGCGAAATGCACAAACCAAGATAGCAATTGTGTATATGCGGGAACAATCTTGTGACACAAGGGATGATATGATGATACCAATATGATATGGTATGTATGCAATGGAAGGCGGATCGATGATCACTAATGTGCACAAGTAACGTTGCCGGCAATACTCAAAGGCTAGTCTCGATAGGCAAGTGACGCAAAATGGGCTAGGGGTTAACAATGCAATTGCAAGGGGATATACAATGATGTCGTCGAAGTTACCGTCCGATGATGATGATGAGATGCGGTGCTCTTGATGTAGACCCGTTCCTAATTAGCCGAAACACCTTAGGAAAAAACCACAACTCCAAATCTCAAGGACAAATGTCAAATGGTGGTAGCGGCAATTCCGTGGTGGTTGCGGAAGTGGAATGATGGGCTATACACGATGTAGGAGTTGAAGTCACGGTCCCTAAGTAGCCGAAACACCTTAGGAGACACAAGCCACAACTCAAACAAGCTTGAATAAAATTGGGTTAAGTTTGGTTGGCTATGAATAATGGGCAATGGGTATGCGGAAGTGGTGGTGGTGGTTGATGAAGAAGCAATGGTCCCTAAGTAGCCTAAACACCTTAGGAGACTCAAATCACTACTCAAGCAACCACACATGGTATGGGAACAAAATTGGTTAGGTTGCGGAAGTCGGTGGTGGTGTAGCGGATGATATGGTGGAAGCCCTAGACAAAGATGCCAAAATCCACAAAATATGATGGAGTCAAATGATTATGGTGGTATTTTTTTGTTATGTGGGATGTCAAGAGCTTCAAAATGAGCTCAAGAACGTCGAAATCGGAGTTCGGATGAATTAGTTATGGACAAAACGGTGAAACGAAAAAGTCTGAATTCTCAGGGGTCGAACATCCGGGGCCGGGTCCGGAAATCCGGGACCTGATGTCCAGAAACTTGCGCGATTTTGCCCTCCAGGAGCCGGATGTCCGGCCGGGGACCCGGATGTCCGGCCCGATGGCCCGGATGTCCGGCCTATGGCCCGGATGTCCGGCCCGACGATTCCAGATCGGGATTGGGACTTCCAAACTCGTTTGGGGGCGGAATTTGATGATTTTGGTGGCAAAATTTGACGGATTTTGTGGAGGAAAGATGGGGAAACTTGGGGAAAAGCTAGATCCACTTGAAACCAAGCAAATCCATGGATCAAAATCAACAAAATCTCATCAAACCAACAGATCACAAAAAATTTTGGGGCTATTTTTGGTGGGGAATTTTCGAATTTGGGGAAGAACACAACAAAACAAGGCTAGAAAACGATGGGGAGGCTCCAAATTCATGAGAAACCGTGGCTCATGATACCATATGATCACTAAACTAGGTGGGGGGCTCCAATTTCGTGAGAAACCATGGCTCTTGATACCATATGATGTAGGGTGGAACCTAGATGGCCGATCTTTCACGAAATGGAGGGGATCCCACGATGAACACGAAGAACACAAAGGGGAATCACGAGGGAAACACTCAAGAACAAGTCCAATCACACATCCACTAGACAATTAAACAGACAAGATCACAAGATACATGAATAACAAAGGGAAAGATACAAGGTAGAGTTCATCTCCAAGAGGAGGTCTTGAATCCGCGAAGGATCTTCCCGTTAGGGGTCTTGAATCCAAGGTGGATCTTCTCCGTAGAGGGGCCGCGGTCTCTCTCGTGGAGTAGATCCGGGATGGATGAGCAAAGCTCTATCTCACATATGAGCTAAACTAATGCTAACCCTAAAATGGTGGAGGTGGAGGATTATATATAGTCTAGTACACGAAGGGGTAAGTAGATGGGGGGATACATGGGCCTCGGGCCCTGTCAATGCGCGCACGCAGGCGCCGGATGTCCGGATAGGGGCCGGATGTCCGGGCTCTCATGAGACGCCGGATGTCCGGGGCGGTTGGCCGGATGTCCGGGCTAGCGGGGCCAAGTCTCGGGTGTGGTTCTGTTGCTGGCGCCGGATTTCCGGGCTGAAGGCCGGATGTCCGGGCTGGCGCCGGATGTCCGGGCTGACACCGGATGTCCGGCAGCTGTAACTTCAGCCGCTCCGTCTTCTCTTCCAAGCTTCCCTCGCGGATGGTGTAGGTAATCCTTGGCGCTTGCACTCCTCCTCATCATCCGTGAAGCTCCGACAATACCTATGCATGCACACGAGAGGAGTGTCAAGTAGTATACCATCCTCGAAGGGGTCAAGTGAACACGTGTAAAGGAGATGGTTCACCTTTTTGTATGAGAAGTAGAGGTCGCCCGTGTCACTTGCCAAGCAGACTCTTGACATGGTGATGTCCATAGGATGCTCCGCATCACTTGTTCTTGATTGTTACTTCATTCAATCCTCGATAATCAACAATCATTCTTAACGATCCGTCCTTCTTCTCCACTAGAAGTACTGGCGACCCCCAAGGCGAAGAACTTGGGCGAATGTAACCTTTATCCAGTAACTTCTTAATATGTTTCTTAATATCCTCCAAATCCTTTGCGGGCATCCTATATGGTCTCTTAGAAATTGGACCTGTGCCTGGCAAAAGCTCAATCAAAAACTCAATATCTCTATCTGGTGGCATGCCTGGCAGTTCCTCTGGAAATACGTGAGGGAAATCTTTCACCACTGGTACTTCTTCCTGAACAACTCCTGATAAGGAATTTACTCTGTTCCTTTTCGGCACATGCTGGGATACATACTTGATCCTTCTTCCTTCTGGCGTAGTAAGCAAAATGGACTTACTGACGCATTCAATGTTCCCTCCGTACTTGGATAACCAATCCATGCCTAATATCACATCCAATCCTTGATATTCCAATACTATTAGGTCCGAAGGGAATGTGTAGTTACCAATCCTTAATGGCAACTGATCACACCATAATTTAGCCATATACTCTGCTCCAGGTGAGGTTACTAACATGGGTGACCTAAGGGCTTGGGTTGGCAGCTTATACTTATCCACAAATCCCCTTGAAATGTATGAATGTGTTGCACCAGTATCAAAAGGAACGAGTGCAGTAAAGGACTTAACTAAAAACTTACCTATTACTGCATCTGGCTGAGCTTCAACCTCCTCCACGCTAACGTGGTTCACTTGTCCCCTATTAAAAGGGTTCGGCTTATTTACAGAGCTTACATTGCCATTTCCATTCTGGGCTTCTGGGCATTCATTAGCGTAATGTCCCATCTTCTGGCACTTACAGCAAGTGAGTTGACTCAGGTCTCGCTTGGCTGGTGTTGTTGGGTTGGTGCGGTTCTGTCCGTTGCTTCCTCCATTTCCATTAACCTTCTTGGAGCCATTATGATTGTGCGAGCTACCTCCTCCATGGGTATGTTCAAAGTGTCCTACCGTTTTAGGGCTAAAACGTGGCTTCTATTGAGCTCCAGAATTGTACTTTCCTTGTCCATACTTCCTCTTGCAATTTTCAATCTGTTGATGCTTCCCTTCAATCATTAGAGCTCGGTCAACCAGTTCTTGGTAGTTGTTGAAGCTTGCTACCATCAACTGTACGCTCATCTCATCATTCAGCCCTTCCATAAATCTTTCTTGCTTAGCGGCATCTGTGGCCACATCATCTGGGGCATAACGGGATAGAGTACTAAACTCATCTACGTACTGAGCCAAAGTACAATTGCCTTGGCGCAAGTTGCAAAACTCCCGCTTCTTCATGCTCATAGCTCCACTTGAGACATGGGCGGTACAAAAAGCTTGTTGAAACTGATCCCAAGTAACATTGGCTATGGGAAAAGTGGTTGTGTAATTCTCCCACCACGCTGCGGCTGGTCCAGACAACTGATGTGCGGCAAAACGCACCTTCTCAGCATCCGAGCAGTTAGCAGTGGTCAAATCCCTTCCAATCTTGCGCAGCCAGTCATCAGCGACTATTGGTCCAATGATACTAGCAAACACCGGTGGCTGTAACCTTAAGAAACGGGTCAGGTTATCCACGGGTGGTGGTAGTGGAGGGTTGTTGTTGTTCTGGTTGTTCTGAGTGTTCTGGACAAGAAGTTGCATCAAAGTGTTCTGCTGCTGGATCAACTGAGTGAGCTCAGGGGGAAACTCAAATCCGGGCTCACGTCTTGGAGGCATCTGATGGGTGTAGAGGGAAGAGATTAAAATAGAAAAGAGGTCTAAGGTAAAATCACTACCCAAATGCACATGAGACAAACACACACATAACACACCAATATCAAAACAAGGGCTTACACGGATCTAACGTTACAAAAGTGCTCTAAGTCTACTAAATGGGAAAAACTACTAGTCATAGGAAGGTCTTCTAGAAATTTTGATCGGCAGAGGATTCCATGATGTCAGCTCCAGCTTCATCTTCATAGTCCTCATCATCGCTATCATTGGGGTCTGAGTCCGTGTCATCAAGGATGATGTAGTCTCCAGGGCATATCTCCTTGGGTTCTTCTTCCTCTTCTTCCCCTCCTGGTGCGGGATCTCTCATGAATACTCCTAGATTTTGTGTCAAATCATCATTCTTCTCCACAAGTATTAACATCTCCTCCTCTAACTCTAAGTTTTTGGTTAGTGCTTTCTTCAAGTCTATCATCCCTGCACACATCTGGTGCTCCTAACGACGAATGTGCTGGTTTAACTCTTGAATGAACGCGACAATGGACATGTCCTTCTTGGTGTTGATCATGTCCCACCGCTCATCTCGACGTCCACAAATCTGGTAGATGGTGTCCTTTAGCTCCTGCTTGTAGATTTCTCCAATCCTTCCCATAGTGAAGTGGGCTAACATGCTCCTGCCTAGGCTCCATGTAGGCGCGTTAAAGGAAAATTCTATGGGTGCGGTGACGGGAATGAACGTCCTTTCTGGAACTTGAGCTTTAATCAACCAGCGCTCCTCTTCAGGTAAAGTGGCGTTGTAGGTTCCGGTGAAACTGGGTAGTCCGATGTTTAGATATCTCGTGACTTCCTTCAGGTGTCGTCCAAATGGTGTATCTTCATCAGGTTGCGTGAACTTGTTCTTTGCATCCGCCATCCTAAAAGAGTAGAAAAATATGAGGAGTCAGAAAGAGAAGAGTGAATAGTGCTCTAGGGTTTTAGCTTAGTGGTCGTGTCCTACAGTCAGCGTGTGCTCTGATACCATCTTGTAGCGACCAGACCTCAAACAGTCCGATCTCTGTGCATCAGTGTCATCCCTGGATCAGTTATGCTAACACGCACAGTACTTGAAGGATTTATAACAGAGTGGCAATCACACACTTATTACATCGATAGTTCCAACGATGAACTTATTACAATAAAAATGGCTTAAGGCCATCTAACAACGATAACAGCGGAAGGCTTGGAAGATAAGTGAGTCCATCAACTCCAACGGCATCACTGAGTATAGAACCACGACCTGAAAGGCACCTTACTCGTCGTCTGAAAAGTCTGCAACATGAACGATGCAGCCCGAAAATGGGTCAGCACATGGAATATGCTGGCAAAGTAACACATAGAGAGTAACAAAAGTAAAGCTATACTATATGCAATATGGCTGGTGGAAAGCTCTATGGTTACAGTTTTTGCGTAAAGCCAATTTTTCCCTACTGCAAAGGAATAGATTTTAATTAACTATCATGGTAGTTGAAACATCATTGAGAAGGTTCACCCAACTCAATCCCAATTAAAGTAAACATTAACCCAACAATATTAATTAAAGTAACATGATGAGATTCACACAATAATCCAAGTACTAGATACTCAAGACGTCCATAACCGGGGACACGGCTAATCATGATCAGTTTGTACACTCTGCAGAGGTTTGTGCACTTTTCCCCACAAGACTCGATCTCCTCCGTTGGGATTCTCGCACTACATGTTGTTTGAGAAACGGATGACCGAGACATAGTCTTTCAGAAGCACTAGCACCTTATGAACGAGTGGACCGTACCAACCTACTTCCCCTACATCTGCTAGTCCACCACTGTAAGAGTTCACACAACTTAGTCAACTATGCTAGAGCCCATAATAGCTTGTGGCTGCACACGGAAGTTTCTAGTATGAATAATCTCATGATCCCTTTGAGCCTGGGTGGTGGTCCATAAAGAAAAACAGGCAATCGCTGGAATATCCAGGTGCATCAATCCACCCAGATGTGTATTTAAGTTGCCACCTTAAGTTGAACCATTAATTAACAATCTCACATATGTCATGGATACACTCACCCAATCCACGTCTACGAGCATAACATAACCTAATAGCAGACGTAGAAGTAACTCCCAAGGGTTTAAAAAAATATGCAGGTAATAGGTACTACCTCAATCTACTTCCCAGTCCCACATGTTATTGGATCCTACTCATGCAATGTGTTTGAGGATAATACTAATGCAATGAAAACTGGGTATTGGAAAGTATGATCAAAGTGTTACTTGCCTTGCTGATGATCCGCAAAACCTAGAGATTCAAAGTAGCAAGCGGCGCACTCCGGGTACTCTATCGCAAACAAACAAGCACACAATAAGTACTTAACTAATGCACGGGTAAAACTCAAATAAGAGATCTAACCAGAAAGTTCAACTTAAGAACTCCGGTTTGCAAAACAAACAAACCAAACGAAACAACGAAAGTCAAACGGCGAAAGAGAAACAACTACCATACCAATCTGGACCTAAGTTCAAATTTAACAGAGGCGAACGCTTGGGTGACTAGGTTAAACAGAAAGAGAGTTTCGAGACGAAACTCCAGGCGCTTGAATCGCTTGATTCTGATAAACGAGCAAAAAGATAAACTAGAACGAATATCGGATCAGAAATCGCGATCAGAAAAATAACTACGAAAAAAAACTAAAACAACTTAATGAACGGACGTTCGTCAGCTGAGACTAAACAACGAACTCGTTCGTTAAAACGAACGAATGGGTGAACGCTCGCTAAACATCTAAACCGAGAAAAGAAAAGAAAAAACGATCTAACTAAAAAAACGAACTAGGGTTCTAAAAAAACCAGGCGGTTTACTACCGAGAACCGGCGGCGGCGCGGCTACCTCGTCGGGTCCAGCGGAAGGGCATCGGCGGCGGGCGGCGGTGGGCGGTGGCAGGCGGCGGCGGCTGCTGCTATGGCAAGCGGCGGCGGCGGGGGGTGGTGCTGCGGCGGCGGTGCGGGCTTGCGGCAGCGGCGGTGTGGCTGCTGCGGCGGCGGTGTGCTGCGGCGGCGGTGTGCTGCGGCGGCGGTGTGGGGCAAGGCGAGGCGAGGCGAGGAGAGGGCGGGGCGGCGATATATATAGAGGGGGGGTTGTTGCTTGGGGGAGGGGGCAAGCAACCGGCGGCGGTAGCGGAGTCCGCCTCGGGCACGGGCGGCGCGGCGGGGGGAAGGCGGCGGCGGCGGCGCGGGCCTGGCTCGGCTGGGCCTTCGGCCCAGTCGGGCTTGGGTCTCCTATTTTTTTCTTCTTTTTTTAACGCCGAAGCTACGAAAAATCCTAGAAAATAAAATAAAAATCTAAAATTGCCAAAACAAAATTTCACCGTCTAAATTGAATATTTAGAACAAGATGAACATTTTTTGGCACTAAATGCATTTTTGAAAACATGCAATTTTTCCTAATTCAAATAAAACTCCAAAGAAAACTTATTTGATTTTTTATTAAATCCTCAGTATTTCTTTATTTTTGGGAGAGTCATTTTACTCCCTATCTCATATTTTCATAATAGAATTACTTGAAGATAAAATAAATAAAATCAAATGATCCTATTTTCAAAATTTGAGAAACCTCAAATATGAAAATAACGAAATCCCCAACTCTCTCCGAGGGTCCTTCAGTTGGGTAGGATTTACTTGGATCCACCAAAAGCAAGAAAATATGATATGCATTATGATCTAATGTATAACATTCCAAATTGGAAATTTGGGATGTTACAAAAATTATATATATAATTACGATCACGATGAACCTGATGCATAGGATAAAACTTCTGATGAAATTCCAATTTTAACC
The DNA here is from genome assembly GCA_902687465.1 of Secale cereale. Lineage (NCBI taxonomy): Eukaryota > Viridiplantae > Streptophyta > Magnoliopsida > Poales > Poaceae > Secale > Secale cereale. The sequence continues at coordinate 365,609,773 of LR738713.1, read as the reverse complement.
GGTTGTAGTTCCAGGATCTAATATCATCGCATAGCCTAAACCATGTCAATGCCTCTCCCTTCAAAGATAAAGGGAATAACTTCTTCTTGATCACATCCTCGGACATACCTGCAAGCTTAAATAATCCATAAACTTCATCCACATAGATTAGGTGCAAGTCGGGATGCAATGTTTCATCTCCTGTAAAGGGATTAGCTAGCAGTTTCTCTATCATACCCGAAGGAATTTCAAAGTAAACATTTTCAGTAGGTTTAGTAGGTTGAGGAGAAACTCTTTGTTCTACTGGTCGAGGTGAAGATACCCCGAACAAGCCCCTCAAAGGGTTAAGTTCCATAGTAACAAGTGACAGTAAATTTCAGCACACTATATAAATTTTTCCTTACCAAATTCCACTTACCAAAGGCGCTTCACATCCTGGCAACGGCGCCAGCAAAGTTCTTGATGACCCACAAGTGTAGGGGATCTATCATAGTCCTTTTGATAAGTAAGAGTGTCTAACCCAACGAGGAGCAGAAGGAAATGATAGGCAGTTTTCAGTAAGGTATTCTCCACAAGCACTGAAATTATCGGTAAGAGATAGTTTTGTGATAACGTAATTGGTAACAAGTAACAAATTGTAAAAGTAAATAAGGTGCAACAAGATGTCCCAATCCTTTTTGTAGCAAAGGACAAGCCTGGACGAACTCTTATATAAAGGAAAGCGCTCCCGAGGACACATGGGAATTATTGTCAAGCTAGTTTTCATCGCGTTCAAATGATTCCCGTTCGTTACTTTGATAATTAGGTATGTGGGTGGACCGGTGCTTGGGTGCTGCCCTTACTCGGACAAGCATCCCACTTATGATTAACCTCTATTGCAAGCTTCTGCAACTACAAAAGAAGTATTAAGGTAAACCTAACCATAGCATGAAACATATGGATCCAAATCAGCCCCTTTCGAAGCAACGCATAAACTAGAGTTTAAGATTCTGTCACTCTAGCAACCCATCATCTACTTATTACTTCCCAATGCCTTCCTCTAGGCCCAAACAATAGTGAAGTGTCATGTAGTCGACGTTCACATGACACCACTAGAGGAAAGACAACATATATCTCATCAAAATATCGAACGAATACCAAATTCACATGACTACTTATAGCAAGAATTCTCCCATGTCCTCAAGAACAAATGTAACTACTGACAAATCATATTCATGTGCATCATCAGAGGGGTATTAATATGCATAATGGATCTGAACATATGATCTTCCACCAAATAACCAACTAGCATCAACTACAAGGAGTAATCAACACTACTAGCAACCCACAGGTACCAATCTGAGGTTTTGATACAAAGATTGGATACAAGAGATGAACTAGCGTTTGAGAGGAGATAGTGCTAGTGAAGATGTTGATGGAGAGAACCCTCCCCAAGATGGGAGAGTTGTTGGTGATGACGATGGCGACGATTTCCCCCTCTGGGTGGGAAGTATCCCCGGCAGAACAGCTCCGCCGGAGCCCTAGATTGGTTCCGCCTCAAGACGGCGGCGCTTCATCCCGAAAGCCTCCTTATGATTTTTTCCAGGTCAAAACACCTCATATAGCAGAAGATGGGCATCAGGGGGCTGCCAAGTAGCCCACGAGGCAGGGGACGCGCCCCCCACCCTCGTGGACGGTGGGTGGCCCCCCTCCTGTACTTCTTTCGCCAGATATTTTTTATATTTTCCAAAACTGACTTTCGTGGAGTTTCATGGCTTTTCGAGTTGTGCAAAATAGGTCTCCAATGTTTGCTCCTTTTCGAGCCTAGAATTCCAGCTGCCGACACTCTCCCTCTTCATGTAAACCTTGTAAAATAAGAGAGGAAAGGCATAAGTATTGTGACATAATGTGTAATAGCAGCCCATAATGCAATAAATATCAACATAGAAGCATGATGCAAGATGGACGTATCAATACTCCATGATGTTCAAAACGTCTTTGAAGACCCAATTCTAAGCCGTAAAGCATGGCACACTGAACTATCGAGTAGTCATCAGCTTTGCTCTACCAGACGTTCATAGCGTCCGGTGTTGCATCTGCAGTGGGCTTTTCACCTAGCGGTGCTTCCAGGACATAATTCTTCTGTGCAGCAATGAGGATAATCCTCAAGTTACGGACCCAGTCCGTGTAGTTGCTACCATCATCTTTCAATTCAGCTTTGTCTAGGAACGCATTAAAATTCAAAGGAATGGTAGCACGGGCCATTGATCTACAACAACATAAATATGCAAAAACTATCAGGACTAAGTTCATGATAAATTAAAGTTTAGTTAATCATATTACTAAAGAACTCCCACTTAGATAGACATCCCTTTTGTGCTATCAAACGTCACAACGTAACTGGGCGATTATAAATATGCTCTACAGTGTCTCCGAAAGTGTTCATGGTGTTGGCATAGATCAAGAATAGGATTTGTCACTCTGAGTGTCGGAGAGGTATCTCTGGGCCCTCTCGGTAATGCACATCATAATAAGCCTTGCAAGCAAATGACTAATGAGTTAGTCACGAGATGATGTATTATGGAACGAGTAAAGAGACTTGCCGGTAACGAGATTGAACTAGGTATTGAGATACCAACGATCGAATCTCGGGCAAGTAACATACCGATGACAAAGGGAACAACGTATGTTGTTATGCGGTTTGACCGATAAAGACCTTCGTAGAATATGTAGGAGCCAATATGAGCATCCAGGTTCCGCTATTGGTTATTGACCGGAGATGAGTCTCGGTCATGTCTACATAGTTCTTGAACCCGTAGGGTCCGCGCTCTTAACGTTTGATGACGATCGGTATTATAAGTTTATGAGTTTTGTTGTACCGAAGGTAGTTCGGAGTCCTAGATGAGATCACGGACATGACGAGGAGTCTTGGAATGTCCGAGACATAAAGATTGATATATTGGACGACTATGTTTGGACATCAGAAGGGTTCCGGAAGGTTTCGGGCATATACCGGAGTACCGGGGGGTTACCAGAACCCCCCGGGGAGTTAATTCGGCCTCATGGGCCCTAGTGGGAGAAGAGGAGGGGCGGCCAGGGCAGCCGTGCGCCCGCTCCCCCTCTAGTCCGAATTGGACAAGGAGGGGGGGTGGCGCTCCCCCCTTTCCGTCTCTTCCTCTCTCCCTTCCTTCTCCCCTCCTACTCCAACTAGGAAAAGAGGGAGTCCTACTCCCGGTGGGAGTAGGACTCCTCCCTTGGCGCGCCCTCCTCCTGGCCGGCCGCCTCCCCCCCCAGCTCCTTTATATACGGGGGCAGGGGGCACTTCTAGACACACAAGTTGATCAGTTGATCTCTCCCAACCGTGTGCAGTGCCCCCCTCCACAGAAACACACCTCGGTCATACCGTTGCAGTGCTTAGGCGCAGCCCTGCACCGGTAACTTCATCATCTCCGTCACCACGCCATCGTGCTGACGAAACTCTCCTGTGAAGCTCTATAGTATCAAGAGCTCGTGGGACGTCATCAAGCTGAACGTGTGCTGAACGCGGAGGTGCCGTACGTTCGGTGCTTCATCGGTTGGATCGCGAAGAAGTTCGACTACATCAACCACGTCACTAGACGCTTCCGCTTTCGGTCTACAAGGGTACGTAGACACACTCTCCCCTCTCGTTGCTATGCATCTAGTAGATAGATCTTGCGTGATCGTAGGATTTTTTCGAAATACTACGTTCCCCAACAGTGGTATCAGAGCCAGGTCTATGCGTAGATGATATGCACGAGTAGAACACAATGAGTTGTGGGCGATAATAGTCATACTGCTTAGCAGCATGTCATACTTTGATTCGGCGGTATTGTGAGATGAAGTGGCCCGGACCGACATTACGTGTACGCTTACGCGAGACTGGTTTCACCGTTATGAGCACTCGTTGTTTAAAGGTGACTGGCGGGTGTCTGTCTCTCTCACTTTAGTTGAATCGAGTGTGGCTATGATCGGTCCTTGTGAAGGTCAAAACGGCACATACTTGACCAAAAATTGTTGTTTTTTTGTATGCGTAGGTAAGAACGGTTCTTGCTAAGCCCGTAGCAGCCACGTAAAACTTGCAACAACAAAGTAGAGGACGTCTAACTTGTTTTTTGCAGGGCATGTTGTGATGTGATATGGTCAAGACATGATGAGTTATACATTATTGTATGAGATGATCATGTTTTGTAAAGTTATCGGCAACTGGCAGGAGCCATATGGTTCTCGCTTTATTGTATGAAATACAATCGCCATGTAATTGCTTTACTTTACCACTAAGCAGTAGTGATAGTCGTGGAAGCAATAGTTGGTGAGACGACAACGATGCTATGAGGAGATCAAGGTGTCGCGCCGGTGACGATGGTGATCATGACGGTGCCTTGGAGATGGAGATCAAAAGCACAAGATGATGATGGCCATATCATGTCACATATTTCGATTGCATGTGATGTTTATCTTATTACGCTTCTTATCTTGCTTAGTACGACTGTAGCATTATAAGATGATCCCTTACAAAATTTCAAGGTACAAGTGTTCTCCCTGAGTATGCACCGTTGCGAAAGTTTGTCATGCCGAGACACCACGTGATGATCGGGTGTGATAAGCTCTACGTTCACATACAACGGGTGAAGTCAATTTTGCACACGCAGAATACTCGGGTTAAACTTGACGAGCCTAGCATGTACAGACATGGCCTCGGAACACTGGAGACCGAAAGGTCGAGCGTGAATCATATAGTAGATATGATCAACATAAGATGTTCACCATTGAAAACTACTCCATCTCACGTGATGATCGGACATGGTTTAGTTGATTTGGATCACGTGATCATTTAGATGACTAGAGGGATGTCTATCTAAGTGGGAGTTCTTTAGTAATATGATTAACTGAACTTTAATTTATCATGAACTTAGTCCTGATAGTTTTCTTTGCATATCTATGTTGTTGTAGATCAATGGCCCGTGCTACCGTTCCCTTGAATTTTAATGCATTCCTAGAGAAAGATAAGTTGAAATATGATGGTAGCAATTACACGGACTTGGTCCGTAACTTGAGGATTATCCTCATTGCTGCACAGAAGAATTATGTCCTTGAAGCACCGCTGGGTGACAAGCCTGCAGCAGGAGCAACCCGGATGTTATGAACGTCTGGCAAGCTCGTTCTGATGACTACACGATAGTTCGGTGTGGCATGCTTTACGGCTTAGAACCGGGACTTCAACGATGTATTGAACATCATGGAGCATATGAGATGTTCCAGGAGTTGAAGTTGATATTTCAAGCAAATGCCTGGATTGAGAAATATGAGATTTCTAATAAGTTCTACAGTTGTAAGATGGAGGAGAACAGTTCTATCAGTGAACACTTGCTCAGAATGTCTGGGTACTACAATCATATGGCTCAACTTGGTTGCAAAGTTGATGAAGATAGTGTTATTGATAGAGTTCTTCAATCACTGCCACCAAGCTATAAAGGCTTCGTGATGAACTATAACATGCAAGGGATGCAGAAGAAAATTCCCGAGCTCTTCGCTATGCTCAAAGCTGCGGAGGTAGAAATCAAAAAGGAGCATCAAGTGTTGATGGTTAACAAGACCACTAGTTTCAAGAAAAAGGGCAAGGGAAAGAAGGGGAACTTCAAGAAGAATAGCAAGACAGTTCCTACTCCCACGAAGAAACCCAAGTCTGGAGCCAAGCCTAAAACTGAGTGCTTCTACTGCAAATGGACTGGACACTGGAAGCGGAACTGCCCCAAGTATTTGGCGGATAAGAAGGATGGCAAGGTGAACAAAGGTATATGTGATATACATGTTATTGATGTGTACCTTACTAATGCTCGTAGTAGCACCTGGGTATTTGATACCGATTCGGTTGCTAATATTTGTTAGTCGAAACAAGGGCTACGTATTAAACGAAGATTGGCTAAGGACGAGGTGACGATGCACGTGGGAAATGGTTCCAAAGTTGATGTGATCGCCGTCGACACGCTACGTCTACATCTACCTTCGAGATTAGTTTTTGACCTGAATAATTGTTATTTGGTGCCAGCGTTAAGCATGAACATTATATCTGGATCTTGTTTATTGCGAGACGGTTATTCATTTAAATCTGAGAATAATGGTTGTTCTATTTATATGAGTAATATCTTTTATGGTCATGCACCCTTGAAGAGTGGTCTATTCTTGTTGGATCTCGATCGTAGTGATACACATATTGATAATATTGAAGCCAAAAGATGCAAGGTTAATAATGATAGTGCAACTTATTTGTGGCACTGCCGTTTAGGTCATATTGGTGTAAAGCGCATGAAGAAACTCAATAGTGATGGACTTTTGGAATCACTTGATTATGAATAACTTGGTGCTTGCGAACTATGCCTCATGGGCAAGATGACTAAAACTCCGTTCTCTGGAACAATGGAGAGAGCAACAGATTTGTTGGAAATCATACATACTGATGTATGTGGACCGATGAGTGTTGAAGCTCACGGCGGGTATCTAATGACCCACAACCGTAAGGGATCTATTGCAGCGTTTCCGATAAGTAAGAGTGTCGAACCCAATGAGGATCAGAAGGTATTGATAAGTGATTCTGAGCAAGGAATAACTGCAAGCACTAAAAGATAACTTTTTAGGGGTTTTCTTGATATAAGCAACAGGAAAGTAGAAGCGAGCAAAGTAAAAGGCACTGGAGAGTGACAAGTGGCCCAATCCTTTCTGAGCAAAGGAGAGGCCTAGCAACTGAACTTATAAAGGCTAAATTGTTCTTGAGGACACACGGGAGAGGTAGTCATGTGCTTTCACCATATTCCGTATCGGTACTATGTGATGTGTTGATAAGTGTTGAGTGGGTGGATCTATGCTAGTACACCCTCTAGACTAAGATGAGTGCACTCTTATGATTAAACACCTTGCAAGCATCCGCAAATACAAGATAGTATTTAAGGCAAAAGCCTAACCATAGCAATACGATCGATGATCCATTGTTTCCTTGTGCAAAAGCGTGCGAACTGGGGTTCAGGTTTCTGTCACTCCGGCAACCCACCGTAAGCATTCTTTGTACACAATGTATTCCCCTAGGTCCTTAATAAGGCAAAGTGTTGAGTGTTCGACTCACACAACACCACTAGGAAAATAACAACACAACTTAAGTATCAAACAACACATATTACTTCAACATCATATGACTACTAACAACAAGACTTCTCCCATGTCCTCAAGAACTAAAGTAACTACTCACAAGACATAAAAGAGATCATGATCAGTGGAGATAGATGGATGATAAACAATCTGGACACAATGATATTTCTCCAACAAAACTCAATAGCATTCACCACAAAGTACTAATCAACACCGATAGGGTAGAGAGGATAGATAGTACGGATTACAACACAAGTTGCAATTGTGAGATGAGATTGGATGAAGATGGAGATGGTGCTGATGTTGGGGATGATGTTGATGATGATATCGATGATGCCCGTGACGATGGTGATGACGATGGCGATGATCTCCCCTTCCGGGAGGTGATCTCCCCGGCGGAATCTGCCCGCCGGAGATGGCTTTTCTTCTCTGTAGGTTTCCGCCTTGGAGCGGCGGCGGAACTCCGTAAACTCTCCCCCTTTTAGGGTTTCTGGATGACGAGGAGTATATAGGCCAGAGGGGGGAGCCTGGAGTGGGCCAGGGGCTCCAGGCGCCCTCCCGGCGCGGCCGGGGTGGGGGCCGCGCCAGGTGGCCGCCTGGGCACCCTGTGGCCCCCCTCTGGTTGCTCTTTTGTGTATCTTCGTGATCCTTCTGGAAAATACCCTCTGTCGATTTTCAGGTAATTTGGAGGTATTCTTCTTCAGCAACTCAGCGTCCACTTTTTACCGCTGAATCCTGCGTCTGCTGCTTCGGCACCAGAAAGTTGCAAACTGTGTAAAATAGGCCAAAACAACATAAGAACATCATGGTAATGTGAAATATATCAATGAATAAGGATGAATTACGATATAAAATAGTGATGCATTTTGGACGTATCAACACCCCCAAGCTTAGACCTCGCTTGTCCCCAAGCGAATACTGAGCTCGGTAAACCTGTCCACAAGTTTAGAGAGTGAAGTGTCGATAAATAGAATACGGACAAGAAGCATCACAGTTTCTTCACCAAACTCAAATATCCTCAACAGCAATCTTCAACTCATAAGGCCCTTATAAAAGAGTGGTAACACTTATAATCGAAAGTAGGGCTAAGGAAACTCATCAAATCATGGCAAACATGTCCTTTGGTCAAAGAACAACTAATAGCTTTTACTTTTGCTCTTTCTCTTTATGTTTTGATGAGATTAATTGAAGCTTTTGAAAGAACATGTTATTAGGCAAGAAGTGAAAGTGTTAACACAAAGGAAGATGTTTGCTTTAGCTGGGCTTGACAAACAACTTACTTATCAAATGATAATGTCAACAAGGATATGATATGACAAATCTTAATGCAACTTTATATGAATGAATCCTCGTCAACATCAAATGTCTGCTCTCTTTAAGAATAGAAGGAAGTAGGAATAACTGACTCAACCTAAAACTAAGAGATAGGCCCTGCTCTAGGGAAGTAGGGAAAACTCATGTGCTATCCTTAAATCAAACAGAATAAAAACAAGTTTTGAGAGGTGCATGATTTGTCAACGAATGCTAATAGATAACTCAATTACTTCTCAAACTGGACAACTTTCGAGGAACGGCTCCCGCAGGGGGACGATCACATCCCCTTAATCTCCTTTGTTTATCACTGCCAAAAGTTTTCTGATTTCTCATGAACAAAGCGTGAAGGAGGGTTTGTTTGTTGTATTATCTTTTATGAGCCGGGCGCACTCATGCCAGTTCCTCCTCATATTAGGGGTTTGCAGATTAGACATGCAATCCCAGGGTAAAACTTGTCCAACTTAAAAAGATCATTAATTAACTACTACTTCCTCATGAGCTAAAACAGGGGCATAAAATAGAAGATTTTGAACATTTAAGGATAACACATAAATTATATACTTTAGGAGGTGGTAGTGGAATACCACGAATAGGAAGGTATGGTGGACTCATATGGAAGGTATTGGTTTAAGGGTATGGATGCACAAGCAGAATTCCGCTTAGTACAGAGTTTAGGCTAGCAAAGGCTTTGAGAGAACACACAATTGATGATGACAAAGATGCAAAGCAATATAAAGCATAAACATTAAAATAAGCATAACACATCAAGTTGTCTTCCTTGTCAGCATAACACTTCAAGCATAATAACATAAAGGTTTTGGCTATGTCGCTACTTTAAGAAAATCATGCTTGTTGTTATGACCAAAGCTATGTTTGCCAAGATTAAATAAAGTTTTCAAAGCCATACCTGATATAAGGTCAATACTCTCCATAAGAATCATCATATAAGGTCGATTGCGTGAAGAGAATACCGAGTGCAACAAAGGAACCAATAGACTTCTCATTAATATTCCATCATAGACGACTCCATACTCACGGATACAATCCCTCCACAGAAGGAGTGATAGACCTCAATGCACACACCTATTTCATATAATAACCTCCCGAGACATGATACGACTCTACTTGACTCTAAAAGACAAAAGATAAAGATAAAGATACCGGGCACTCCCCCAAGCTTGGAACAAGCCAAGGGGATGCCATTACCCAAGGAGATTTCACTCCTCATTCTTGTTGACGTTGATCACGTAGTCCTCGGCGAAGCGCTTCCATGGAAGGGGTTCTCCAGTCTCATATGAGAAGTTTGTCTCCTGAATCCTGCATGGAGCACCCATACCCATGCGCATAAACCTTAGTTCATACTCACAGTTCTGGTGATGTAGATCATAAATTTGCCCTTGGAGCTCTTCAATTCTTTCTTCAAATGTGGTGATGCTTTTCCACATCTCCTTCATCTCCTTCAGGAAGTAGGTCTTCAGCTCGTTGATGATGTCAAAGTTAGCTTCGACACCACGCTCGATCATCTTCTTGTACTTGAAGACTTCTTGCTCCACTTCTTCTAGCCTGGCCTGGATGCTCCCCTCCTTGATAGGTCCCTTCAGATCTTCTCGATGGAGGACACCGTCCTCCATCCGAACAACCTAAGGGTGCTTCTTCACCTCAGCGAGGTAAGGGTTGATGACGTTGACGACGAACTTGTCCTTGGAGGGACTTGGGGAAGCCATGGCACCTAGGTCTAGCTAAAAGATTTCCTGGCAGAAACAGATCGAAAAGAAAACACACGAAATCGCGAGATACGTTGCCGGAACAATCCGGGCAAATATATAGCAAAAATTTCTGCACAGAAAGGAAGGTAACAAGCTAAAGTGGGGTCGGAGACGGACTCCTGGGTGCCCGGGCGGCCTCCCGATGAGGCCAGGAGGTAGGCCGCGCCAGGGGGGCGCCTGGGCCCCCTGGAGCTTGTCTCCGGCTCCACTTAGGCTTAGAATTTTCCTAATTTTGCAAAAACTCATAATATGGAACTTTTATGGCGGTTCGCGATGTTTCCTTACCGTAATACATACCTTTTCTTATTCTGCTTCTGCTGGTGTCTGAAACAGGGCCGCAACATGTTCTTCGTGAGTTGTTGTGTATATCATATTCACATCAACATTGACAGGGTCTCCTGCTATGTAATGCTTAAGTCTTTGCCCATTCACAACTTGAGGTTTGGTGCCTTCAAAATTGTTAATCTTGATTGCACCAGACCGATAGACTTCTTCAATATGAAATGGCCCTTCCTACCTGGAAAGTAGTTTGCCTGGAGAAAACCTGAAACGGGATCTAAACAACAAAACTTTATCACCAACATTAAATTCACGTTTCAGAATCCTCCTATCATGCCACTTCTTTACCTTTTCCTTGAACATTTTAGCACTCTCGTAAGCTTCACTTCTCCACTCATCTAGAGAAGTCAAGTTCATGATACGCTTCTCACCAGCTAACTTTGGGTCAGCATTAAGCTCTCTAACAGCCCAGAAAGCTTTGTGCTCTAATTCGAATGGCAAATGGCAAGCCTTGCCATAAACCATCTTATAGGGGGACATGCCCATGGGGTTTTTGTAAGCAGTTCTATACGCCCACAAAGCATCTCCTAACTTATTTGACCAGTCCTTTCTATTTCTGTTTACTGTCTTCTGTAAGGTCAACTTGATCTCTCTATTCGTGAGCTCAACTTGCCCACTAGTTTGAGGATGGTACGGTGAAGCAATTCTATGATTGACATCGTACTTGGCTAAAGCTTTTCTAAAAGCTCCATGCGTGAAGTGTGATCCTCCATCAGTCATGAGATACCTAGGTACACCAAACCTAGGGAAAATCACATCTTTGAGCATTTTCAAAGATGTCTTGTGATCAGCACTTTCAGTGGGGATTGCTTCAAGCCACTTGGTCACATAATCAACAGCTACTAAAATGTGAGTGTACTTGTGCGAAGAAGGAAAAGGACCCATAAAATCAAAACCCCAGCAATCAAAAGGTTCAATCACTAGTGAGTAATTCATAGGCACCTCATTCCTTCTACTAATGTTACCAACTCTCTGACATTTATCACAGGCTAAACATAATTTCTAGCATCCTTAAAGAGAGTAGGCCAATAAAAACCTGATTGAAGAACCTTATGTGCGGTCCTCTCACCGGCATGATGTCCTCCATATATTGCTGCAAAGGATCATTAGGAGGAATAGCAATAGAAGCAATACTTCCAATAATTTTATCATCACTAGGTAAATCGGTACCACGAGGCTGCTTAGAGAACTTAGAAAAGTTAAATTCATATGGCTCACCATTGAATTCAACAGAAACTTTACCTTTCTTGCAATCTATTATAGCTCCACAAGTTCTGAGAAAAGGTCTACCAAAAATAATAGGACAAAAATTATCCCTCACTGAACCATGTACTAGAAAGTCGGTAGGGTATTTTACCTTTCCACATAGGACTTCAACGTCTCTCACAATTCCGATAGGAGAGATAGTTGCTCTGTTTGCAATATGAATGGTAACATCAACTTCTTCAAATTCACAAGGTGAAATCTCACCGATGATCTCTTGATAAAGTGAATAGGGGATAGCACTTGCACTCGATCCCAAATCGCATAGCCCATAATAATTGTGATCTCCTATTTTAACAGATACTACTGGAGTACCTGAAATTGGGCCTTTATTGTTGGCTGTGATAAGGTTAGTGGAAACAGCACATAAATTTACATTGGAATCCAAAACATCATTAGTAACAAGGTCTTTAACCAATGCAACTTGAGGATCGACCTTGATCTGGTCCTCAGGCTCATCAATTCTTCTCTCACTTTTATTTATTATGCCTGTCACAAGAGAGTACTCCCTTATCGTTTCGGGAAAAGGAGGCTTTTCATATATAACTGCAGGCAAAATAGGGTCAGCAACATAAATATCAACAGGTAACTCTTTGAAAGGTTCATGATGCTGATCTCTCTTCTCTTTAAAAGAATCAACATGAGAGGAAAAACCCTTACAGAAATCAATCATTAGATGGGAATAAAGACCAATCTTAGAGCAAAAGGTATTGAAGTAATCAGTTTTCACATAGCTCTCAATATAATCATGCTCATAATTTATAGCGGGTTCAATACCTTTATCGATTTCCCAATCTTCGGTATTCCTCTGGATCCTTTCAATGAGATCCCACCTTTCTTCAACGCTCTTTGTCTGAAATACCCCACTAGAGGAGGCATCCAGCATCTCCTTATCCTGACGAGAAAGCCTGGCATAAAAATTTGTAAGTATAATTTTCTTGGGGAGCTCATGAATAGGACATTTGAGCATTAGGGACTTCAATCTCCCCCAAGCTAGAGCAATGCTTTCTCCGTCACGAGACCTAAAGTTATAGATATAGTTCCTGTCTCGATGAATTTCATGAAGAGGATAAAACTTGGTATAAAAGAGAGACATAAGCTCTTGCCAATCAAGCAAGTGTGAGTTATCGAGAAGCTTATACCAATCCGAAGCTTTATCTATAAGCGATACGGAGAACAGTTTCCTCATGACAAACTCCATTGATACACCTGCAAGCTTAAATAATGAACATAGTTGTGACAGATATAGCAAGTGTTCACCGGGATGTCTGTCTCCTGCATAACGATTAGCCAAAACATAATCGATAATACCAGCTGGTATTTTATAGGGCACAATTTCAGTAGGGGGAGGAGCAACCACCACAGATGTGGGGCGTCTTCCCACAAGCAACGATCCAATAGCAAGGTTGTCCATATGGACAAAGAGCAGCAACAGCAAAATAAAAACAGAAATATAAAAACTTCCTTACCAGCTTCACTTACCAATAGCGCTACACTCCCCGGCAACGGCGCCAGAAAACGGTACTTGATGACCCACAACCGTAAGGGATCTATTGCAGCGTTTTCGATAAGTAATAGTGTCGAACCCAACGAGGAGCAGAAGGTATTGATAAGTGATTCTGAGCAAGGAATAACTGCAAGCACTGAAAGATAACTTTTTAGGGGTTTCTTGATATAAGCAACACGAAAGTAGAAGCGAGCAAAGTAAAAGGCACTGGAGAGTGACAAGTGGCCCAATCCTTTCTGAGCAAAGGAGAGGCCTAGCAACTGAACTTATAAAGGCTAAAGTGTTCTTGAGGACACACGGGAGAGGTAGTCATGTGCTTTCGTCATATTCCGTATCGGTACTATGTGATGTGTTGATAAGTGTTGAGTGGGTGGATCTATGCTAGTACACCCTCTAGACTAAGATGAGTGCACTCTTATGATTAAACACCTTGCAAGCATCCGCAAATACAAGATAGTATTTAAGGCAAAAGCCTAACCATAGCAATACGATCGATGATCCATTGTTCCCTTGTGCAAAAGCGTGCGAACTGGGGTTCAGGTTTCTGTCACTCCGGCAACCCACCGTAAGCATCCTTTGTACACAATGTATTCCCCTAGGTCCTTAATAAGGCGAAGTGTTGAGTGTTCGACTCACACAACACCACTAGGAAAATAACAACACAACTTAAGTATCAAACAACACATATTACCTCAACATCATATGACTACTAACAACAAGACTTCTCCCATGTCCTCAAGAACTAAAGTAACTACTCACAATACATAAAAGTGATCATGATCAGTGGAGATAGATGGATGATAAACAATCTGGACACAATGATATTTCTCCAACAAAACTCAATAGCATTCACCACAAAGTAGTAATCAACACCGATAGGGTAGAGAGGATAGATAGTACGGATTACAACACAAGTTGCAATTGTGAGATGAGATTGGATGAAGATGGAGATGGTGCTGATGTTGGGGATGATGTTGATGATGATCTCGATGATGCCCGTGACGATGGTGATGACGATGTCGATGATCTCCCCTTCCGGGAGGTGATCTCCCCGGTGGAATCTGCCCGCCGGAGATGGCTTTTCTTCTCTGTAGGTTTCTGCCACGGAGCGTAGGCGGAACTCCGTAAACTCTCCCCCTTTTAGGGTTTCTGGATGACGAGGAGTATATAGGCCAGAGGGGGGAGCCTGGAGTGGGCCAGGGGCTCCAGGCGCCCTCCCGGTGCGGCCAGGGTGGGGGCCGCGCCAGGTGGCCGCCTGGGCACCCTGTGGCCCCCCTCTGGTTGCTCTTTTGTGTATCTTCGTGATCCTTATGGAAAATACCCTCCGTCGATTTTCAGGTAATTTGGAGGTATTCTTCTTCAGCAACTCAGCGTCCACTTTTTACCGCTGAATCCTGCGTCTGCTGCTTCGGCACCGGAAAGTTGCAAAATGTGTAAAATAGGCCAAAACAACATAAGAACATCATCGTAATGTGAAATATATCAATGAATAAGGATGAATTACGATATAAAATAGTGATGCATTTTGGACGTATCACCCCCCTCATGAAAAGCCCGTTGCCCCCCTTTGCTTGGCCCCGACTCCAACACCTCCTATATATACTGAAACCTCCAAAAAGAAACCGAGATCGGGAGTTCCGCCGCCGAAAGCCTCTGTAGCCACTGAAAACCAATCTAGACCCCATTCCGGCACCCTGTCGGAGGGGGGAACCCTCACCGGTGGCCATCTTCATCATCCCGACGCTCTCCATGACGAGGAGGGAGTAGTCCACCCTCGGGGCTGAGAGTATGTACCAGTAGCTATGTGTTTGATCTCTCTCTCTCTCTCGTGTTCTTGAGATGGCACGATCTTGATCTATCGTGAGCTTGCTATTTTAGTTGGATCTTATGATGCTTCTCCCCCTCTACTCTATGAGTTTTCCCTTTGAAGTTATCCTATCGGACCGAGTCTTTAAGGATTTGAGAACACTTGATGTATGTCTTGCACGTCCTTATCTATGGTGACAATGGGATATCATGTGATCTACTTGATGTATGTTTTGGTGATCAACTTGCGGGTTCCGTGACCTTGGGAATCTATGCATAGGGGTTGGCACACGTTTTCGTCTTGACTTTCCGGTAGAAACTTTGGGGCACTCTTTGAAGTTCTATGTGTTGGTTGAATAGATGTTTCTGAGATTGTGCGATGCATATCGTATAATCATGCCCACGGATACTTGAGGTGAGAATGGAGTATGTAGGTGACATTATGGTTTTGATTGATTTGTGTCTTAAGGTGTTATTCTAGTACGAACTCTATGATAGATTGAACGTTACTACGGACTCTTGAATAGATCGATCAGAAAGGATAACTTTGAGGTGGTTTCGTACCCTACCATAATCTCTTGGTTTGTTCTCCTCTATTAGTTACTTTGGAGTGACTCTTTGTTGCATGTTGAGGGCTAGTAATATGATCCAATTATGTTATCCTTGTTGAGAGAACTTGCACTAGTGACAGTATGAACCCTAGGCCTTGTTTCCTATCAATGCAACACCATTTATGCTCACGTTTACCACTTGCTACCTTGCTGTTTTTATATTTTTCAGTTTACAAAAACCTATATCTACAATCCATATTGCACTTGTATCACCATCTCTTTGCCGAACTAGTGCACCTATACAATTTACCATTGTATTGGGTGTGTTGGGGACACAAGAGACTCCTTGTTATTTGGTTGCAGGGTTGCTTGAGAGAGACCATCTTCATCCTACGCCTCCCACGGATTGATAAACCTTAGGTCATCCACTTGAGGGAAATTTGCTACTGCCTACAAACCTCTGCACTTGGAGGCCCAACAACGTCTACAAGAAGAAGGTTGTGTAGTAGAAATCAGTTGCAAGGTTCTTATTTGTTTGTGTAGGTACGTGGGATTTGAGTGTAGTCTCCTACTGTATTTATACCTTGGTTCTCAAAAACTGAGGGAAATACTTACGCTACTTTGCTGCATCACCCTTTCCTCTTCAAGGGAAAACCAACGCTTGCTCAAGAGGTAGCACTTGTCATCTATGCCATAAGTGCAAATTGGGTTTATCTTAATGGCATAAGCATAGTTACTAAAATGTGATTGCAAATATGACATACGAGTGATCTCATGCATAGCATATGACAAGTCAAGCGGGTTGTCAAACATGATGTGACCTAGAGAATTGTCACCAGAAATCCTATGTAACATGGCATCACAACTAATAGACTCCGCATGGAAATCATCATACTCATCATAAACGGGTAAATCATCGCATGGGGAAATCATACAAGCATGAAGCATGGCAATAGGTGGATCAACATCATGCAAGCAATCAATGTTAACATAGTCCACTAGTGGGACGAGAGCATCACCTTCACCTTTGTTACCTTTCGCATTCCACTCATGTGGTGTAGGTGAGGTGGGAAAGACCAAATGGAGGTCATCATATTAATCTTGATGGAACCATGTGGGGGTGCATCATAGTCCACCATGGCCATCGTCTTATCTATAGGAAGGACAAAGTCGTCGCGGATCGATGCATCTTCATAAATGGGACCTAGCACCAAATGAGAAGACACAATAGAGGTAGAGGTCAAATTGTTACAGGTGAAAATGGCCTCACATGACCTATGAACTATCTCACTCCCTCTATGTGGTGGTTCACTCACTCCCTCAAGGTCGGTGCACTCAAACTCACATATGGTGGAGTCACTCATCTCACTCAAGTGGTGGGGATTGTGGCTCTCCTCACTTGTGAATTGGGGCAGTTCGTCTTATATGTGGCTAGTGGTGAAGTCACTCTCACTCTCAATATGGTGGCAAAAATCACTCAAGTCATCATACGTCGCCGTGGTCGATGGGAAAATCACATGCTGAACCATCTCATCACTGTCGACTCGGATGAAGGCCGAAGATGGCACATCATCACTCTCGCCTCCAAAAATGGAAGCATCATCCTTGCTCGTCACCGTGTCGTTCTCCTCCAAAGCTTGGTCCTCGAATGGCTCTGTAGTCGTAGTCTTCGCCGCACCGTCTTCAAAAAGAGTCGAAGTAGACTCGGCATCATTAATGCCACAAAGAGGGATGGCGGTGGAGTCGAACTTGGGAGCATTGTCTTGGAGCTCGTTGGGCTTGGACATCATGGTGGTACTAGCCTCATGGTTGCCGTCTTGGAGTTTGGTCTTCGAGAAGTGTGCTTGCGGTGGTGAAGCCTTGGCCTTCATGAGTTCTTGTTCCACCTTGAGAGAACCATTGTAGTTGTCGTTGAGGGACTTGTAGTTCTCGTGGAAGATAGTCTTGGAGATGTCGTTGTTCAATCCCATCATGAAGTAGAACTTTGTCCAAATGGGGTCGTCCACACCGGCTCGTAGCAAGGCTTTCTTCAAGTTCTTGAAGGACACGTCGGGGGAATTGGATTCTTGTATGGTGTTCTCCAACTGGCGTTGAAGATATTCCGTGTAGGTGGAAGGCACAAATTCTCGCATCATCGACTTCTTCATCTTGGACCAACTCATGGTGAAGCTCTTCGAAGGTGTGTGAAGCCACCAAATTAACGCAGTCATGGAAGGTACTTGTGGCGCACTTCACTTGATCTTCGGAGGGGACTTGGTGTAGCTTGAGGTAGTCGTCCATCAAGCGTTCCCACTTGAGATACTCCTTGGGTTCTTGAGTTCCATATAAAGGAATCATGTGATCGTTGTCGAGGTCGTAGTAGCTCATGGAAGTCGCATACTTGAGCTTGGGGAGCTTCTCTTGATGTGCGGGTCGGCGAAGATGCCGCAAGTCCAAAGGCGAAGATGCCTTGAAGTCGCTTGGCGAAGATGCGAAGGTAGAGGGTGAAGTCATAGAGCGGTTGTTGGTGTTGAGCTCTTGACATTCACGTTCTTGTCGGTGATGGTGCCGATGCCGATGTGATCTCGCCGGAGATGGTAGCTCGGAAGGATGTGCATTTGAGCATCTTCTCGAAGATGAGGGAGACCTCTCGTGGTTCTTGATGAGGGCTTTGAGCTCCTCCATTTGAGCATCCATGTTGGCGCGCAAGTGGTTCGTCATGGCATCGAACTTGTCGTTGTTGTTGTAGACCGAAGTAGATGTGCTTTGCCTATCCATCACAAGACTCGAGCAAAGGTGAGTAGGAATATGAAAAGACAATACCAAAGTTACCTTTTCCAAAGATTGAAAATGTATCAATAATCACTCAATGTGATGCTACGATAGTAGAATTGGTATCGGGTTTGTTTCTCACACATACACACATAAAGCTTATGGAGGAGCTTGGTTAGGATAGGTGGCACAAAATTTCAAGAAAATGTTAGTCAAGATATCAAAAATGTTGAGAAGGTTCACAAAATTGCAAGTAAAACAAGTAGACCAATAGCAAAGAATGGCACACGGAAACACACACACGGATAGATAAATGGGGTCGTGCAACCAAGGAATGAGCTCAAAATGTGGAATCCACGGAGAACGCTCGTGTTGAACAACTCAAGAGAGACGCTAGCACGATTGCTCAATAGGCGGATACAACACTTGTGCACAACCTATGAGATGCAAAATGAATCAACTTTCTATCCCAAGTATGCTATATGTGTATGATGTTCCGGTGTTTCGCACACGATGATCCAAGATGATCAATATGGTAATATGGTATGCAATGTGGCATGCTATGGCTATTTCTTACAAGTTCGTTGTTCTTCCTCTTTTGCTTAAAAGCTTTTTTTTATATGGCCACTTATGCGAAATGCACAAACCAAGATAGCAATTGTGTATATGCGGGAACAATCTTGTGACACAAGGGATGGTGAAAGGGCATGTCCCTTCCTATGTGGTTTTGGTGATTGATGACAATGCGTTTGCGGACTAATCGTGTGTGCTAAGTATTTCAGAGATTAATCAATTGGCACACGATCATCTTCCCTCCAAGTTATAAGCAAGACGTGTCGTCTTCCTCAGTTTTTGTTTTGGTGGACTTGAGTCGTAGGAGACATCGTACTATCAAGAGGGGGGTCGCATTGGAAAGGCCAGGGCGGAATCATCACGTACACTTATTTTCGGCACCCTCATCTCCTTTCTCCTCTTGGAGCTCTCCACATCTCTCTGTGGAGACTTTTGCTGTTGCGCACGGTAGTACCGCCTATACCTACCAAGCGTTAGTACCGCTGCGCAGCGCGGTAGTACCGCTTGGGGGTATATGTGGCAGTACCGTTGCAGCAAGGCACCACTTCCGTGTTCATTCGAGGAGGGCATTTCTTGTGTCGGGTTCTACGGTAGTAGCAACGGCAGTAGCAGCGGTAGTACTGCTTATAAGCGGTAGTACCGCTGCCACCATCGCGGCTACTACCGCTCTTCCCCTCCGTGCCTCATCTCTAACACAGGGCGGTAGTACCGCTAGGGGTCACGGTAGTACCGCTGGCACCTGCGGTAGTACCGCTCCACCCAACGGTAGTACCGCTCTGTGCGGGCACAAAATGGGGTAACGGTTCACTTATCCCCTCCACTATATAAAGGGGTCTTCTTCCTCTAGAAGACTCACCTCTTCTCACCCAAGCTCCATTGTTGCTCCAAAAGCTTATTTTCGCCCGATCTCTCTCCCTAGCCAGTCAAACTTGTTGATTTTCTAGGGATTGGTTGAGAAAGCCCAGATCTACACTTCCACCAAGAGAAATTTGATTTCCCCCACTAATCCCTTACGGATCTTGTTACTCTTGGGTGTTTGAGCACCCTAGACGGTTGAGGTCACCTCGAAGCCATATTCCATTATGGTGAAGCTTCGTTGGGAGCCTCCAATTAAGTTGTGGAGATAGCCCCAACCTTGTTTATAAAGGTTTGGTCGCCGCCCTCAAGGGCACCAGTAGTGGAATCACGGCATCTTGCATTGTGTGAGGGTGTGAGGACAATACGGTGGCCCTAGTGGCTTCTTGGGGAGCATTGTGCCTCCACACCACTCCAACAGAGACGTACTTCCCCTCAAAGGGAAGGAACTTCGGTAACACATCCTCGTCTCCACCGGTTCCACTCTTGGTTATCTCTCACCTTTACTTGTACAAGTTTCATTGTGCTTTATTCCTTGCTTGCTTGTATGCTTGTTATTGTTGCATCATATAGGTTGTCAACGTAGTTGCACATCTAGACAACCTATTTCGTTGCTAGCTTTAATTTGGTCAAGAAGAGCTAAAAATTAATAGTTGCCTATTCACTCCCCCTCTAGTCAACCATATCGATCCTTTCAATTGGTATCAGAGCCTCATCTCTTTATTAAGGACTTTACCATCCAAAGCGTATGGGTGACAACGTAGTCGAGACGGAGGGACACTCTAGTGGAAATCCGTCCTTGTCTACGTCTGTTGGGGGACCCTCGGTCTCTCGTGAGGAGGTCAATGTGGCCTTGCGCACATTGAGTGAATCATTGATGACTGAGGTCAAAGGCATGTTCAAAGAATTTCTTGAGGGACTTAAATTACCCACCGCACCGTTGGAAGTGGTTCATCCCGCTAACAACGTGTCGGATGCTATCCGCGACAAGGGAGAAGCTAGTACTGAGCAAGTCCCTGTGACTAAGAATGGGAGTGACATTTTCGCTCACTCCGCACCTCCCATCAATTATGGAGGACCCATTCCCATCCCGCATTTAAATTCGGTTGGTCCTCCTCCTAAGTTTGTGAAAAATACTGATTTTGCTACTTGGACGTTTCGTTTCAAACTTCATTTAAATCATTTCTCTACTAATCTTTGGAGAATCATTTATCGAGGTTTATACCCGCATGATCCATACAACTTAACTCCAAGAGAAGCTGCAGATCATCAATTCAATGAGTCCGTTCTTTGCATTCTTCAAGAAGCTATCCCTCCCGAAAACATTGCACACCTTTGACCTTTCTCTGTGGCCAAGGAAGCATGGGAGCATGTTGGCTCCTTGTACAAGGGGAGCGCAAGCATTCAACGCTCAAACTATGAAGTTGTGCAAGATGAAGCCGATGAGTTTGCCATGATCGAAGATGAAGATCCTCGTGAACTTTATCGGAGATTAACCACTCTTGCGGTCTCACTCCGAGATCATGGGAGCAAGGATACGGATGAAAATTGGATGAAGCGCAAGTTTCTCTAGGCCATGATACCTTATCACAAGGCCATGTCCTCGGCCATCCGCCAAAGACCGGACTTCCACACCTTGTCCTAAAGTGAAGTGTTGGATGAGTTCGTTGCCATGAGGTCTTGGACAAGACCGCCGACAATGCAGTGTTGCAAGCTCAACGATCAAAGAAGCCCAACCTTGCATTAAAGGTCAAGGCTTGTGAGGAAGAAGAGGACGAAGATGAGTGTTGCCCAGAAGACACCAAATATGCCTATCATGGGCACATGACTCTTGCATCACGACAATTTTGGGGCAACAAGAAGAACTCAAGGCCCAACTGCAACAAGAACAACTCAAGTGGCTTCAAGGGCAAGCAACGCGTGAGGACATGCTATAATTGTGGCAATGTGAGTTACTTTTTTGTAGATTGCCAATATGAGAAAAGAGAAGACAACGGAGGCAAGCTTATCCGAAAGGACAAGGCCAAGTCTTATCCCGACAAGAACAAATTCACCAAGAAGACTCCTCCCAAAGGATTGGTGGCCCAAGAAGAATATGATGAGGATGACGATGATGAAGAAGATGACAAGATGGTTACCATGGCCATCGTTGCTATTGCAACAACTCCACGGTCATCCCTCTTCGACTCACCAAACGAGAACATCACCGCCAAGTGGCTCATGGCTAAAGCCACTAACAAGGTAACCCCCAACATCAATTATACCATCACTTCTAATCCTTCATTAATAGATTGCATTGATGAGAGTGAGGGGCGGAGGAGGAGGAAAATTAGTTTGAGTTGTTTATGAGTAAGCTCAAAGGTAAACCCAAGAAGCACTTCGTTGCTCTCTTGGAACAACTTGGTGAAGCCAATGACATGATCGAGGCTCACGAGGAGACCATCTCTAAAATGGAGGGTCATAGTCGAGGCTATGCCGATGAGATATCGGATCTCTCTAATGCCCTTGAGGAAGAGTGTGGTCTTCGTTTGGCTCTTGAGGAGTCACATAACGATGATCATGCTAAATTAAAGAAAGATCTTGATCATGCTTTAGTTGTCTCTCATGTGCTCAATTCCGAGAAGGCAAAACTTGTGGTTGACCATGCTAGACTCAAGGAGGAGTTTGATACACTTGACAAGGCTCACAAGGTCTTGAAGAGTGCAGATGCTAGCCTCAAAGAGTCTCATGATCAACTTCAAGTTTTTCTAACCAAGGAGAAGGCTACTTTTCCTCGCATGGTTTTAATTGTTAATGCAAAAGCTACAAACCCATGTTGCGAGCATGTGCATCTTGTTGAAAAGAATGCCAAGTTGAAGAAGCAACTTGAGAAAGGCCTTGTGTCTTGCATACAAGGTGAGAAGAACCTCAATGATCTATTGAGCAATCAAAAGGAAGTTCTTGCCAAGGAAGGAATTGGGTTTACACCTAAGCCCAAGAAGAAGAAGAACGACAAGACCAAGCAACCCCCTCCTCTCAAGCAAACCTTTGTGAAGGAGGGAGAGGGTACTCCTAAGAAGAAGAGGAACAATGTGGAGGGTAGTGGAGTCAAGAAAACCACTGCCACTCCTTCCAACAAAACCAACGACTTTAACCCGTCTTATGTGTTATGACGTGCTAGTGATGGACATGTTTTTGCTAAATTTGTTGGTTATTCTTATGAGTACATTGAATGGTCTATTTGGGTTCCTAAGACCCTTGTTACTAACCTCAAAGGACCCATTACAAAATGGGTACCTAAATACAAGCATTGATCTCTTGTAGGAGTTTGCTTCGGGTGGGGGATCTTGGTTGCTCGATAGTGGAGACACAAATCATATGACCGGAAGCCAAGACTTGGTGGTGGACGTGCACAAAGGTTCATCTATGGACACCAATGTCAAATGGGGTGATGCTTCATCTTCAGAGGTATTGGGGCTTGGCAAGGTTGTCGTTTCTCATGATCTCACGATCGAGAAAGTCATGCTTGTTGAGTCCCTTGCATACAATTTAATTTTCGTTCATCAACTTGCACTCATGGGCTTTGCTACTTTCTTTGATATCGATACCGTGGCCCTCTTGTGGAGCAAGACTCTTAAACTAGCCTTCGTTGGGCATGTCGAGAATGGTCTCTATGTGGTTAACTTCTCGGAGCGACCCACTAAGACCGTGACATGCCTAATGGCTAAAGTTGATGTGGGATGGCTTTGGCATCGTCATTTAGCCCACATCAATCTGAGATCTTTGCAAATTCTTCTCAAGGGGGACCACGTCCGTGGACTAACAAATGTAAGTTTTGCCAAAGATCGTGCTTGCAGTGCTTGTATCGAAGGAAAGCTACATGAGAAGGCTCACCCTCCCACGCCTATCATCTACTCAATGAGATCTTTAGAGCTCCTCCACATGGATCTCTTTGGGCCTCTATAACATCCCAAAATTCTAAATTTTGGAATGTTATAATAAATAGATAGATTTGATTGCTTGTTTGATGTGCTGAGTGAAATAGATTGAAATTCGAAACTTTTGAAAGTTAAATGAGAGGGAATAAAATGACTTTCCCAAAACTTTCACTTTGCATTTATGTTCTCCAGGAATTCAAATTCTTTTCAACACAAAACCCTCGAGTGAAGATAATATGACTTCTTCCATTTATTAAATGAAAAAGGGTTTTGAAAGGATCTTGAATTTCGATCTCAGAATATTTCAAATTCAAAAACTTTATGCAACTCAATGATTTTCCCGAGAGAAGATAAAATGACTTCTTCAAATTGTAGGAAATATGAGTTGGAAGTTTTTCTGAAATTTTCTGCAACTCATTTTCAAAATTTGAGTTATTGGGTTTTATTCAAATTATTTTTCTCGAAAAATAAAATATATGGAAAATAGGGTAACATGATTCCCTACAGTAGAAAATTGGAGAGAAATATATTCGAAATCATTTTGATATTTTCAAAATGGTTTTTATTGGATTTTTATTGAAACAGTAGCACCTTTTGATTTATTAGAATTTGTGAGGATTTTATTTGACTGTAGAAAAATGTTCATCTTGTAGGAATTCTTTTTCTGAAAACTTTTATATATAATACGCCTATATAAAAGTTCTCCCTATTTTCGTTATTTTGTTTTTCTTCTCTGTTTCTATTAAAAAACGCACATGGGTCTTTATTTATGTGTCGCCCAAATGCGCAGCTTAGTAGCAGCGGGCGCCACGTTTTTTTTCCTTTCCTCCTAACGGGCGAGGCCCAGTTAACTTTTCTTTTCCAGTTATTTTTCTCTCTTGGGCCGAATTTAAAAGAAAAAAAAACTCCAAACCCGCGTACGGGCGCGGTGGCTGGCCGATGGTTTTTTTGGCCTGTGCGCTGCATTTCCCTTCGTTTTAAATTGTACGTGTACGTTTAGTCCCACATTGCCTAGCCTTTGATTCCTAAGCTTCTTTTCCACCTATAAATATAGACCCATAGAGCCTCCAAAAATCATTCGATTCGAGTTAAATCAATATTTTGGTTTGACTAGATTCACAAAAGAAAAATATTTTTCTTCTCTCTGGCGGGACTTCTGGAAGTCGTCTCCTCTCTCCGAAGACATATTTTCTCTACCTTCTAAAGATATCTTTCTTCGTTTTTTTATATACTCCCGTAGCTTATTATTTCTAAACTAGTACGGTAGAATAATTAGATTTATAAATTAGTCTATGTATTTATACATTAGACCTATAATTATTTTAGCCATAGTTATTTTTCTTCTTCCGTAAAATAGCTTGGCCTTGATTTTTTCAAATAGTCATAACTCTTTACTCATTCAACCAAATTAGATGAAACCAGCGCCCACAGTTTCGTTTTGATTCCACCTATCCAGTGAATGTATCAAATAAACTTTTTGCAACTTTTAAGTTTCGAAATTTGTTCAAATTCATATTCAAACTTCTTTTGATCATATCTTTAACCGTAACTCTGTTTGAGTTAGATTCTTTTTGCAAATCCAATCTCTTGACCTAAACTTTCTGATAAGGCCAAATTCACATAATTTTGGTACTGTTAGAAATCATTTTCTGTTTGGAGAGTCATTCGTTTGTTTTTGAAGTTTTTCGAAGTGTTTTATTCGCTCTGTCCAATCTTCTGAGTGATTGCTTATGTGTGATTACTATTGTTTGCTTACAATAGATTGATCGGAATGTGACGAGTAGATCGATCACGAGTTCTGAGTGCGAATCTTCTACATCGTCAGTACAAGGCAAGTTCACACTTTGATCATACTTTCCAATACCCAGTTTTCATTGCATTAGTTATATCCTCAAACACTTGCATGAGTAGGATCTCTTTACTTGTGGGACTGGGAAGTAGATTGAGGTAGAACCTATTACCTGCATTATATTCAAACCCCTGGGAGTTACTTCTACGTTATGCTTAGGTTGACATGCTATGCTCGTAGACGTGGTTTGGGTTTGAGTGAAATCCACGACAGAGGTGAGTTGTTAATTAATGGTTCAACTTAAGGTGGCTACTTGAATACACATCTGGGTGGATTGGTTGGAGGGCACCTGAAGAATCCAGTGTTATACAAGGAAATCCCAGGTTTCCGTGTGATTGTCCTATGGAATGCCACCCATGCTCAAAGGGGTCATAAAACTATTCATGCTAGAAACTTCCGTGTGCAGCCACAATGCCATTATGAGCTCTGGCATAGTATGAGTAAGTTGTGTGAGCTCTTTCGTGGTGGACTAGCAGATGTAGGGGAAAGTAGGTGTATGGGTCCACCTGGGGTAAAGAGTAAATGCTTCTGAAAGACTGTGTCTCGGTCATCCGTTTCTCAAACACCATGCAGTGCGAGAAAACCAACGGAGGAGATCGAGTCTTGTGGGGAAAAGTGCACAAACCTCTGCAGAGTGTTCAAATTGATTATGATTAGCCGTGTCCCCGGTTATGGACAATCTTGAGTATTTGGTATTTGAATTATTGGTTGATCTCATCACTCTAAAATAAATTTGTTGGGTTAATGATGACTACTTTAATTGGGATTGAGTTGGAGGTTCCTTCTCAATGATGTCTCAACTACCATGATAGTTAAAATAAAATTTATTCCTTTGTTGTAGGGAAAAATTGGCTTTACGCAAAAACTTTAACCTTAGAGCCTCCACCAGCCAAATATGCATATAGTGTAGCCTTTATTTCTGTTACTTGCATTCTTCTGTGTTATCTTGCCAGCATATTCCATGTGCTGACCCATTTCGGGCTACAACATGTTACGTTGCAGACTTTTCACACGAGGAGTAAGATGTTCTAGGTCGTTTGTCATGCACTCAGCTATGACGTTGGAGTTTATGGACTCACTTATCTTCCAAGCCTTCCGCTGTTATTTTGTTAGATGGCCTTATGCCATAGACTTTTGTAATAAGTTCTTTTTGGAGACATTCAGTGTAATAAGTGTGTGATTGCCACTCTGTTATAAATACTTCAAGTACTGGGTGTGTCAGCATTACCGGTCCAGGGATGACACTGAAACATAGAGACTTCGGTCCATTTGGATCGTGGTCACTACAAGATGGTATCAGAGCACATGTTGACTGTAGGACGTGACCCTAGAAACTAGCCAGCCCATAGGAAAGGATTTCTCTAAAACCTTCCTTTCAAAAAGATTATATATCTCTCATGTTTTTCAAGCTTTGTCAAATCTTCCCTTTTACCTTAAATAGTTAGACAACCATTTTCCATTGGATCACTTCGGAGTAAAGAGGATTGTACCTTGCCTTGGAAGTGTTGAAGCTACAATAGTGGATACTCCGAAGGTTTGAAGAGTTGACGACTTTGAAGAGAGATTGACCTTTAGAAGACCAAACCCCTGTTATGTACTTACGTTAGATGCGACATTTGTGAGCCGTTATTTGTTTGATATTTCTCTGACGGCCATAAGATAAAATCGTCTTTTCAAAAACCATTGTTTGTGTTGAGTGTCTCTCTCCCCATCTCCCAAATCTCATCCCAAAACCCTTGGACCCAATAGAGGATGACTGAAGATAGACTTGAAGTCACTGGACCAATGACCCAGCCGGAGGCAGAGCTATGGATACAAAACATGGAGGATCACTTCAAGAAAAATTTGGTTGCAAGAAAGTATGAGGTTCAATACGCTCTTCAGTACTTCAGAAAAAGTGATGCAACATGGTGGAAAATGCATAAAGCCATACAAGGATGTAGTGGAGCAGAAAGTTGGGAGGAATTCAAGAAGACTCTGTTAAGATCCCATCTCATCCGAGAGCGTGGTGACAAACCGAAGAAGAAGCCTTGTGCGTGCAGGTTTTGTGGAGAAATAGGACACATCCAGGAGGAGCACAAGGATGAATGCCCTAATTGTGAAGGAAGTCACCTAGCTGAAGAATGCCCAACTAGGCAGATTACTTGTTTCTTGTGTGATGGGACTACCCACTACCCTGCTCAGTGTCACATTTATCCCATGGTGCAACAATCTATCCAACGGAAGAAAGAAACAATGAAAGCAGTCCTCAAGGAAACCTTAAGGGGATCCACAATGGAGGAAGATATTGACGACCCTGACTACACACGTGCTTGCTACTCATGTGGAAAAGAAGGACACCTTTAACAGTATTGCACGAAGGAAAGCCATGAGTATCTGGGAGACTTCCTGACAGAAGAAGTGGAGTTTGATCCTCAAAAGATAGAAGAATTGATAGGAATGAAGAAGACGAAGAAGAGAAAGAGCATATATCCCCAGAACAATCCAATTTCGGCGAAAAAGGATCGGAGTCACCTCACATGTTTTAGGTGCAAGGATTTAGGTCATTATGCTAGAAAGTGCCCAACCAGGAAGCGAAGAACCCAGTAAACCAAGACAGCCACCATGAAGTCCTTAGATTGGTCTTATGCCATTAGTTTACGCTGCAAGGAAGTAGGGCATTTTGCCAAGAGAAGGTTCAGACCAGAGGAAAGGTTGAACAGAGTAGTTGAGATTTTGATATTAGAATGAAGCATGTAGATAAATGTGGAATACACTTTAATTTACGATGTTGAGTTGAGTTATGGAAAGAACATCGTAATGGTTTGTGAAGCAATAGAAGTTGATATGTTTGGAATCAAAGAGGAAAGGTTATGAGAGGTTCGATGTTTGTGAGTGCCCTCACCCAGACCAAAACCTAGAACCCATGGAGAAGCTGACCCCAAACCTTTCTCGGACAAACGACCCCATTTTACCCAAGGATGTCCGTATGTTATCCAGAGAACCCCTTATGTATTATGCCTACAGATGACAACCCTATACGAGTCTTTTCTCAAGGGACCAGAAACAATCATGACCCTGACTAGTGATCAGGATTACCCAAAGATCCTGAAGGACATGATGAAGCATATTCACCTAGAAGGAGATGCAGTTTACAAGGGTTATCCCTTCATGGAGAATGGAGTTGAACTTTGGTACGTGGAGGTACACCTCCATCGTGTGAAAGGAGTTTGCCCAAAGACTATGGGTCAATACTTTTTCATCTCTCGAGTACCACGAACAACATTCTTCGACTCTGTTCGTGAAGCTGCTATGGAGGCCATACGTCAGATTGGAGAAATACTCGAAGCAAGAATTCATTATACCCAGGAATGCCTGAGTAGAGTGCATGCAGAGATGATGGAGATGAAGCACACGACCAATAGGACGAAGCAAAAGATTGATGATTTCAAGAATCACATTGCACAATTCCAGTGGGACCGAAGCATCCTTAGCTAGGACTAATGGATATAGATGGAAGGAATTCTTGACCCTACCAGACTATGTGGATAGTAGCATTTGTAGTGAAGCACCTTGTAATTGGAGTGTCGAATAATGGTTCAGGAAGTGATAAAAGATTTCATATGAGGAGAATATGGATTACGGATGAACCAGTGCATTTTGTTTAGGACGATACTTTATTGTGTGAACCCAGACCAATAGAAAGGAAATTGTTGCCCCAAATAGTGGAGTTTGCACAAATAAGTTGGAGTTTATTCTTGATATGAATCTTACCCCAAGAGTATGAAGGAAAGAAGTACAATTGGATTTAAAGAGGATGTAATGCTGAATATGGAGCAATAGTGACTCCAAGGATGAATTAAGAATATACAAGTTCCGAAGTGGACCCATAAGCCGAGGACCTAAGGAGGCTATGTAATCACAAGGGAACCACGAGACTTGTCAGGAGTAATATGTTTCTGCTGAAGTGAAGCAGGGCACTTTTCTAAAGGTTGTCCCCATGAGAAGGAGATTTGTGCAAAGTAGTTGAGTTGAAGGATGTAATGGAAATGCAGCAGATCGTAGTAAGTTGAGAAATCAATACAGTTAGTATCATGGTATTGGTTTTGGATTTTATGAGTTGTTACTACATAAGTGATGAGTGAAGACATGATACATGGATCAAGATTTTGGAGGAGAACTAGTGTGATTCATTTTAAGTGTGGTAGCACCCAACACCGTTACCCAAATACACTAGCTGGTGGTTAGTTATGTCAGACTTGGAATTGACTGTCCAAGGATGAGTGTGAGTAATTACACTCAATTTTGTACCCAAAGAAGAAAGGGATACCAAACAAATTGGATGGATTTAAGAGAGCCAAGGAAGTTGGATGTTGGAAGTATGATCAGTTGTAACCCAATGATGAGACCAAGTGTTACTAGTGGGAGGTGAGCCATAACCCACAGGCCCCAGGACCTGTCAAGAAAGCAAGCTCACTCTTGCTGAAGGAAAACCCCTGGAAGAAGTTACGACTTTGCCAACTGACGATCATATAGGTGCCTACGCAAAACCCGAGGGTTGTGAAGAAATGATAGATGTTTTGTTCAGCTTGCAGAATCAATGGAATTATCCGAACTTAGTTCGTTGACAAGAGAAATTCTGCAATGCTTGTGCGGATGACCGAGTGTTAGAATACGAGATTCACTAAACCATATACAAGGTAATGATTTGGGTGCGGGATGGATTGATCACCATACCGACTTACTCTTATTATTCGCCTCTGTTATACGGGATGGTAAATCTGAGAGACTTACCTATAGTAGAGAGACGACGATGTCAAAACTTTGTTGAAACCTTAGAATGGTATAGAAATTTTTCCCTTGTACACGGCATGCTGTTGCCAACCGTAGGATATACGGTGAGGTTGAAGCCCAGACCCGTTTTCTGCAAGGACCCAATCAAATTGTGTGAAGACTGTTACAATATATGTGGATTGCACTAGCCCTTTCCATCAGTTCGGACTTTTGGTTGCGTTGGCTAGTGCATGAAGCTTAACATGGTATCGGAGCTAAGGTCTTGAGTTCAAGTCCTGGCTTTCGCAATTTATCTAAAAAATTGCTGCTGCCCCCCTTTGTGTCCACGTATAGGCCTCTTGAGTCATACGTGAATTTCGCGCGCCGTCGCTCTCTTCCGGTTGCACGTGTTGACTTGTCTTCCCCGTCACACGTGAGAGGGGGTGTTACAGTATATGTGGATTGTCTAG
>LR738713.1:365532150-365570492 GCA_902687465.1 Secale cereale | reverse complement strand
CTTTTTGTTGCTTCTAGTTTTCATATCTAGGTTTCTTCTAGTTTTCATATCTAGGTTTTGAGCGGCAATAGGTGTACATTCCATGATTTTTGGCCAAATCAAGGCTTGAGTAGGATGGTGAACACCTCTAAACTGCTAGGATTGATCTTTGGTAGGAGTATGTTTGATTTTAGCCTCCCCGGTAGTACCTGATTAGGCATGGCATCTTGGGAACCGTTGTTCCCCCGCCTGGAGCGGTACTATCGCTCCGTTGGAGCGGTACTACCTCCTATCCTATGCGGTACTACCGCTGGAGGCCATCATCCACCATGATCCTATCAAATATTGATTTTTTGTTCATTTTTCTCGTGTCTTATGCTCGTTCGTTCTTGTTGTCTTTTGTGTTTGTGCGTTTGGCTCCAGGAGATGGCCCAACGGAACATCCTGCCCGTCGCATCAACCCCGGGCGCACTGGTTCAAAGCGCTATCACACCTCTGAGGTAG
The DNA here is from genome assembly GCA_902687465.1 of Secale cereale. Classification (NCBI taxonomy): domain Eukaryota; kingdom Viridiplantae; phylum Streptophyta; class Magnoliopsida; order Poales; family Poaceae; genus Secale; species Secale cereale. The sequence continues at coordinate 365,570,009 of LR738713.1, read as the reverse complement.
CAGGTGGGTCTGCAAGTGGCTCTGTTAGTGTTCCTTCTTCAAGTGCACCACCGTCTCAGTCTCAACAGCCGTCCAAGAGTACTGCAAAGAAGCCAGCTAAGAAGGCCAAGACTGTCACTGAAACGTCAAACAAGGAGTTTTGGGAGAGGCGTCGGCTCAATGCCTATGAGCATGAGCAAGAGCCCACCCTTGTCAACCGTCTGTTCTGGAACCGCTTTCAGTATGCAACCTACCTTGATGTGATCAAGGCCAAGAAGAATCTCTTTGTTGATGTTCGCACTATCGACATTTCTCATTTAGAGAAGGACATTGCTTACTTCGGCGAAGAATTGGAGATGTGCAAACAGCTGAACATTCTCGACATCACGTCATTGAACAAGGACTTTGATGCAGATCTGGTGGCTTAGTTTTATGCCACTATCCATCTTGGCACCGATGCAGAAAGGACCTTGACTTGGATGACTAATGGCAGGCGTCTGGTGGTCAAGTGGAAAGCTTTCATGGAGCTTCTTGGTGTTGAAGATCTCGGACTTGAGAGTTCGGTTCGCTTTCGACCTCATCACAATGCCACCTCCACTCACAAGTAGAACCTTTGGCCTTATTGTACTAAGAAGGTCAACCCTGAGACAAAGAAGGAGACATATGAACTGCCTGTGTTTCTGGATATCCTTCATCGCATCTTCAGGGAGACTCTCTTTCCTCGTATTGGGAACCAGGATATGGATCACTCATATCTTGTGGACATGCTTATTTTCTGCCATCATCAGAAGGAACAGAACACTGGAGAAACGTTGGATATCTCTCATGTCATGTGGTCTGAATTGTTGTCTGCCACCTCTGAGCGTAAGTGTCTCATCTATGCTCCTTATATCACGCTCCTCATTGAGAAAGCTTGGGAGCACACCTACGTTGGGTACCCGCTAGAGACTGGCGAGTTGGTCTCTCACGAGGTCAAGAGGCTTAGGAGGAAGGATCTCTGGAACACTTCAGTCACTCATTCTGAGATTCCGGTTGGTGCTGATGATGTTGAGGAAGAGGGTGATCAGGATGATGATGATGATGATGATGAGTATGTGCCATCTGGAGTAGATCCCTCTTGGGAAAAGGAGCTCAAAAAGAAGATGAAGAAGTTGTTCTGCATGGAGTCTCACGGTCAGTACATGGCCCATGTGTCTGAGAAGAAGTCCAGGACCCGTCATAGGGAGCTCATGCGCCAGCTTGGTGCCACGGTAGTCGATGGCTCTGAAGGCCGGATCACAGACGAGGAAGAATGGATTCAGCAGCACTGCCACTAGACTGACTCTGACCCCAAGCAGCTCCTAGCCGATGACGGAGGTGTAGATGACCACGCAGCGGTGTGATGATGTTGTGCCTCTCTCTGCCCCTTTTCGGTGTCTCGATGCCAAAGGGGGAGAGGTGGATTTGCGTTTGCGTATTGCGAGTTGCGAGTGTGTTTCTTGCTTGTTAAGCTATGTCTCTTTTTCTCCCAAAACTTTCTTTGTCTTGTTTGGTTTGTGTTCGTGAGACCTATGCTACCTTAAATATGTCGAGTACCTTAGAAGGTTGTGTGCTTAATTAACATTCTATCTTTACTCACCTTCTAGTTTACCGGCTTATGTCTCCTCACTGTTAGATGTCATCAGACTATAAAATATAGGGGGGGCGTTGATCCTAGAGTGTGTGTTTTGCATTCGAAAAGCAACTCATTGATATGCACACATCTAGGGGGAGCTCGTTTATATTTTATAGTCTTTGGGGTTTGCTCACTTCTAGTATTATTATATTCTATGCAAATCATGTGTTGTCATCAATCCACCAAAAAGGGGGAGATTGAAAGGGCATGTCCCTTCCGATGTGGTTTTGGTGATTGATGACAATGCGTTTGCGGACTAATCGTGTGTGCTAAGTATTTCAAAGATTAATCAATTAGCAGGAGATGATCATTTTCCCTCCAAGTTATAAGCAAGATGTGTCGTCTTCCTCGGTTTTTGTTTTTGTTGACTTGAGTCGTAGGAGACACCGTAATATCAAGAGGGGGTTCGCATTGGAATGGCCAGGGTGGAATCATCACGTACACTTATTTTTGGCACCCTCATCTCCTTTCTCCTCTTGGATCTCTCCACATCTCTCTGTGGAGTCTTTTGCTGTTGGCCGTGGTAGTACCACCGCTGGGGCGGTAGTACCGCCTATACCTACCAAGCGGTAGTACGCTGCGCATCGCGGTAGTACCGCTTGGGGGTATATGCGGCAGTACCGTTGCAACAAGGCACCACTTCCGCATCGATTCGAGGAGGGCATTTCTCGTGTCGGGTTCTACGGTAGTAGCAACGGCAGTAGCAGCGGTAGTACCGCTGCCACCACCGCGATTACTACCGCTCTTCCCCTCCATGTCTCGTCTCTAACACAGGGCGGTAGTACCGCTGGGGGTCATGGTAGTACCGCTAGCACCTGCGGTAGTACCGCTCCACCCAGCGGTAGTACCGCTCTGTGCGGGCAGAAAAGGCGGTAACGGTTCACTTATCCCCTCGACTATATAGAGGGGTCTTCTTCCTCTAGAAGACTCACCTCTTCTCCCCCAAGCTCCATTGTTGCTCTAAAAGCTTCTTTTCGCCCGATCTCTCTCCCTAGCCAATCAAACTTGTTGATTTTCTAGGGATTGGTTGAGAAGGCCCAAATCTACACTTCCACCAAGATAAATTTGATTCCCCCACTAATCCCTTGCTGATCTTGTTACTCTTGGGTGTTTGAGCACCCTAGACGGTTGAGGTCACCTTGAAGCCATATTCTATTATGGTGAAGCTTCGTGGTTCCGTTGGGAGCATCCAATTAAGTTGTGGAGATAGCCCCAACCTTGTATGTAAAGGTTCGGTCGCCGCCTTCAAGGGCACCAATAGTGGAATCATGGCATCTCGCATTGTGTGAGGGTGTGAGGAGAATACGGTGGCCCTAGTGGCTTCTTGGGGAGCATTGTGCCTACACACCGCTCCAACGGAGACGTACTTCCCCTCAAAGGGAAGGAACTTTGGTAACACGTCCTCGTCTCCACAGGTTCCACTCTTGGTTATCTCTCACCTTTACTTGTACAAGTTTTATTGTGCTTTATTCCTTGCTTGCTTGTATGCTTGTTATTGTTGCATCATATAGGTTGTCAACGTAGTTGCACATCTATACAACCTACTTCGTTGCTAAGTTTAATTTGGTCAAGAAAAGCTAAAAATTGTTAGTTTCCTATTCACCCCGCATCTAGTCAACCATATCGATCCTTTCAGATGGTACTATGATACCCAGATGATACCAATATGATATGGTATGTATGCAATGGAAGGTGTAGATCGATGATCACTAATGTGCACAAGTAACGTTGCCGGGAATACTCAAAGGTTAGTCTCGATAGGCAAGTGATGCAAAATGGGCCAGGGGTTAACAATGCAATGGCAAGGGGAATATACAATGATGTCGTCGAAGTTACCGCCCGATGATGAAGATGAGATGCGGTGTTGTCGACGAACCATCCCTAATTAACCGAAACACGTTAGGAAACGAAAAAACCACGAACTCAAAATCTCCAATGTCAAGTGTCAAATGGTGGTAGAGGAAGCGGTGGTGGTTTTGCACTCGGCAATGCGGAAGTGGAATGATGGGCTATGCGAATCAAAGTTGAGCTCATCATCCCTAAGTAGGCTAAACACCTAGGAGACACGAGCCACAACTCAAACAAGCTCGAACAAAAATTTGGGTTAGGTTGTGGAAGTCGGTGGTGTTTATGCGGATAATGTGGTGGATGGCCTAAGCAAACCTGCCAAAATTTGAATTTTTTATGGAGTCAAATGATGTTGTAACCTATCTATATGGATGGGGTATGTCAATAGCTACTCAACAAGCTAAAGAACGTCGAAATCAGACTTTGGAAGCGGAAGTTATGGCCGAAACGGTGATGTAGTGGGGCTGATTTCGGGGGGTGCGGGTACCCGGGGTGGTCACGGCAAACAGCCCGGGGGTGCGGGTACCCGGGGGTACGAGGTGCGGGTGCCCAGGGGTGTCGGGTTTGGGCAAAAATTCTTGGAAAATACAAGAAATTGATGGATTTCGTGGTGGGGAGGGTGGGGATGGATGGGGGAAGGCTAGATCCACTTGACAAACAACAAACCCATGTACCAAACCAACAAAATCTCAAAAGATCTAACAAATTGCAAGAAAATAATTTGGCCTATTTTTTGTGGGGATTTTCGAATTGGGACAAAAAGCAACGAAATTAGGCTAGCAAATGGGGGGATGGGACTCCAAGATGTGAATCAACCTTGCTCATGATACCAAGATGTTGTAGGGTGGAACCCTAGGGGAGATCTTTTCACACTTGGAGGGGGAAAAGGAGCAAGAACACAAAAACACATAAGGGAAATCAGTCCAAACAAACCCAATCACACATCCACTAGAGTAGCATACATTAGATCCACAAGCATACAAGATCAATCCAAGGAAACAAGCACTAGGGTAAAGTTCTTCCCAAATCCAAGAAGGAGATGAGGTCTTGATGATCCTATGATGGGGATCCTTCCCTAGATGGGGGTCTTGAATCCTCTAGGGATCTTCTCCATAGGAGGCCTTGATCTCCATAGGAGATGTAGATGAGCAAAGCTCTCTCAATATCTCATATATGCTTTGCTCTCCCCTCTAATGAGCTAGGGGAAGAGTACTGATAGCCTAGGGACGAAACAAGAGGGAAAGAGGGGTACAAGGGTCAATTAACCCGAAATGCGCACATGCATGGTGAGGGGGTCTGGGCACCCGGGGAAATTAGTCCGGGCACTCGGGGGTCGCTGGGAGGAGTCGTTCGGGCACCCGGGGGTATGGGTCCGAGCACCCGGGTGCACCAAGGAGGGGGGTCGGGCACCCGAGGATTGAGAGCCCGGGCACCCAGGGCGGTCTAGCTGGCCACTGGCTGGTGGCAGAAAAGAGGCCGGACACCCGGGGGCTAAGGACCGGGGCACTCGGGGCGACAGATGGCAGCGCCATGGGAGGGGCCGGGCACCCGGAGTCATTTGGTCGGGCACCCGGGGCCGGCAGCTGAAGCGCCCAAGGCGGCTGGGCATAGGGTTGGGCACCCGGGGCCTCAGTATCCCTAGTATCCCATTACCATCGATCCTTAGACACACAGCTTGAGCACCCCTACCCGAGATCTGTCGGTTTTGACACCGACAATGACCTTCTTCCTTCTCCTCCTCCATAGGTCTCCATATGGACTTGGTGATCCCTCCATGCTTCCTCGCGATCATCTCCGAAGTACCTAAGAATGCATAGAGTTTCTACTTGACGCAGAATCCGACTCTCGTGTGAATCCGAATAAAACTCTAAGAGGAAGGAGTTAGCCTCGGTTTCGATAGCGCGTGCTCTTATCATTGTTCCACGAGGTGCTTCACGAGTCGTAGTAGAGTCCATGGGGATGATGTAGGGATGCTCCACATCACTTCCCCTTGTAGTCTCCGGAGCAGCCGTAGTAATCTTCGATGTACGATGGACGGAGAGGAATCTTCGTTGTCGGATGAGGGAGACGAAAGGATCCAGGCCTGACGTCGGGCCGGGAGGCCTGCTCCTTGCGAGGTGGGCGGTAAAAGAAAAGAAGATTGGAAGCATATGCATCTGTGCAGGGACGCGTGTGTGTTAAATAGAGAGAACCAGATTACATGGCGCAAGTTGTTGTGTGGCTTGACCCCTCATCCAAGACTATACAAGATGATGATCTCCAACTAACAACAACCTGCCTAGCATTACAACTCACGCATACACGTTTACACCAATGTGACATATGTCACGTTACACAACTACAATTACATCATTTAACATCCCCCCTCAATCTAAACGTGTCAAGGTTGAGATTGTTCCTGAAAGCTTGTAGTTGTCGAACCTGTAATGGCTTTGTAAATCCATCTGCCACTTGATCTCTTGTTGGAATAAACCTAATTTCCAACAATCTTCTAGCAACCCTTTCTCTGACAAAGTGAAAGTCAATCTTTATGTATTTTGTTCTTGCATGAAACACTGGATTAGCACAGAGATACGTTGCTCCAAGATTATCACACCATAAACAAGAGGTGTGTGACCTTTTTACATCTAGCTCATCTAATAAAGTTTCCATCCACATTACCTCAGCTGTTGCATTCGCCACACGCTTATACTCAGCCTCAGTACTGGAGCGAGAGACTGTTGCTTGTTTCTTTGCATTCCATGATATGAGATTGGAACAGAAGAAAATGGCAAAACCTGAAGGAAATATGCCCTAGAGGCAATAATAAAGTTGTTATTTGTATTTACTTATATCATGATAAATGTTTATTATTCATGCTAGAATTGTATTAACCGGAAACTTAGTACATGTGTGAATACATAGACGAAACAGAGTGTCCCTAGTATGCCTCTACTAGACTAGCTCGTTAATCAAAGATGTTTATGTTTCCTAACCATAGACATGAGTTCTCATTTGATCAATGGGATCACATCATTACAAGAATGATGTGATGGACAAGACCCATCCATTAGCTTAGCACTATGATCGTTTAGTTTTACTGCTACTGCTTTCTTCATGACTTATACATGTTCCTATGACTATGAGATTATGCAACTCCGGAATACCGGAGGAACACCTTGTGTGCTATCAAATGTCACAACATAACTAGGTGATTATAAAGATGCTCTACAAGTGTCTCCGAAGGTGTTTGTGGTGTTGGCATAGATCAAGAATAGGATTTGTCACTCCGAGTATCAGAGAGGTATCTCTGGACCCTCTCAGTAATACACATCATAATAAGCCTTGCAAGCAAACGACTAATGAGTTAGTCTCGAGATGATGTATTATGGAACGAGAAAAGAGACTTACCGGTAACGAGATTGAACTAGGTATGATGATACCGACGATCGAATTTCGGGCAAGTAACATACCGATGACAACGGGAACAATGTATGTTGTTATGAGGTTTGACCGATAAAGAACTTTCTAGAATATGTAGGAACCAATATGAGAATCTAGGTTCCGCTATTGGTTATTGACCGGAGATGTGTCTCTCTTATGTCTACATAGTTCTCGAACCCGTAGGGTCCGCACGCTTAAACGTTCGATGATGATCGATATTATGAGTTTATGTGTTTTGATGCACCGAAAGTAGTTCGGAGTCCCGGATGTGATCCCGGACATGACGCGGAGTCTCGAAATAGTCGAGACGTAAAGATTGATATGTTGGACGACTATATTCGGAGACCGGAAGTGTTCCAGAGAAGTTTCGGATTAAACCGGAGTGCCGGAGGGGTATCGGTACCCCCCGGGGAACTAATGGGCCACTTGGGCCCTTAGTGGAGAGAGAGAGGGCCGGCCAGGGCTGGGCCACGCGCCCCTCCCCCTTAGTCCGAATAGGACAAGGAAAGGGGGGAGGCGGCGCCCCATTCCTTCTCCCTCTCCCCCTCCTTCCTTCCCCCTCTCCCTCTTGGTGGATGCTACCTCTTGAGCTTGCGTTGTTCTTCCCTTGAAGAGGAAAGGGTGATGCAGCACAATAGCGTAAGTATTTCGCTCAGTTTATTAGAACCAAGGTATCAATCCAGTAGGAGACCACGCGCGAGTCCCTCGTACCTACACAAACAAATAAGAACCTTGCAACCAACATGATAAAGGGGTTGTCAATCCCTTCTCGACCACTTGCAAAAGTGAGATCTGATAGAGATAATAAGATAATATTTTTGGTATTTTTGTTATAGATTGAAAGTAAAGATAATAAAACAACGGCGACAGAAATTGGCAAGTTGACGGGAAGCTAATATGATGGAAGATAGACCCGGGGGCCATAGGTTTCACTAGTGTCTTCTCTCATGATAGCAGCTTTCTACGGTGCGTGAACAAATTACTGTCGAGCAATTGATAGAAGAGCGCGTAGTTATGAGAATATCTAGGCATGATCATTGTATATAGGCATCACGTCTGTGACAAGTAGACCGAAATGATTCTGCATCTACTACTATTACTCCACACATCGACCGCTATCCAGCATGCATCTAGAGTATTAAGTTCATAAGAACAGAGTAACGCCTTAAGCAAGATAAAATGATGTAGAGGGATAAACTCATGCAATATGATGTAAACCCCATCTTTTTATCCTCGATGGCAACAATACAATACGTGCCTTGCTACCCCTGCTGTCACTGGGAAAGGACACCGCAAGATTGAACCCGAAGCTAAGCACTTCTCCCATTGCAAGAACTACCAATCTAGTGGGCCAAACCAAAGTGATAATTCGAAAAGACTTGTAAAGATATTTAAATCATACATAAAAGATTTCAGAGAGGAATCAAATATTGTTCATAGATATCTTAATCATAAAGCCACAATTCATCGGATCTCGACAAACACACCGCAAAAAGAATTACATCGAGTAGATCTCCAAGAAGATCGAGGAGAACTTTGTATTGAGATCCAAAGAGAGAGAAGAAGCCATCTAGCTAATAACTATGGACCCAAAGGTCTGTGGTAAACTACTCACAACTCACCGGAGAGGCTATGGTGTTGATGTAGAAGACCTCCGTGATCGATTCCCCCTCTGGTGGAGCTCCGGAACAGGCCCCAAGATTGGATCTCACGGGTACAGAAGGTTGCGGCCGTGGAATTAGGGTTTTGTGGTGCTCTATGTTGTTTTAATGGTATGTGGATATATATAGGAGGAAGAGGCACGTCAGGGGAGCTATGAGGGGCCCACGAGGGTGGGGGCGCGCCTACCCCCTGGGCGTGCCCCCATCCCTCGTGGTCGCCTTGTTCCTTCCCTGGCGTGTACTCCAAGTATTATGTGTTGTATTTGTTCCAAAAACGACTCTCCCGAAGGTTTCATTACGTTTGGACTCCGTTTGATATTCCTTTTCTGCGAAACACTGAAATATGCAAAAAAACAGCAATTTGCACTGGGCCTTGGGTTAGTAGGTTGGTCCCAAAAATAATATAAAAGTGTAAAATAAAGCCCATTAGACATCCAAAACAGATAATATAATAGCATGGAACAATAAAAAATTATAAATACGTTGAAGACGTATCAAGCATCCCTAAGCTTAATTCCCGCTCGTCGTCGAGTAGGTAAATGATAAAAACAGAATTTTTGATGTGGAATGCTACCCAACATAATTCTCAACGTAATTTTCTTTATTGTGGCATGAATGTTCATATCCGAAAGATTCAAGACAAAAGTTTAATATTGACATAAGAATAATAATACTTCAAGCATACTAACAAAGCAATTATGTCTTCTCAAAATAACATTGCCAAAGAAAGTTATCCCTACAAAATCATATAGTCTGGCTATATTCTATCTTCATCACACAAAATATTTAAATCATGCACAACCCCGATTTTAGCCAAGCAATTGTTTCACACTTCAATTTTTTCAAACCTTTCAAGTTTCACGCAATACATGAGCGTGAGCCATGGATATAGCACTATAGGTGGAATGGAGTGGTGGTTGTGGAGAAGACAAAAGAGGAAGATAGTCTCACATCAACTAGGCATATCAATGGGCTATGGAGATGCCCATCAATAGATATCAATGTGAGTGAGTAGGGATTGCCATGCAACGGATGCACTAGAGATGTAAGTGAATGAAAGCTCAATAAAGGAAACTAAGTGGGTGTGCATCCAACTTTCTTGCTCACGAAGACCTAAGGCATTTTGAGGAAGCCCATCATTGGAATATACAAGCCAAGTTCTACAATGAAAATTCCCACTAGTATATGAAAGTGACAAAACAAGAGACTCTCTATCATGAAGATCATGGTGCTACTTTGAAGCACAAGTGTAGAAAAAAGATAGTAGCATTGCCCCTTCTCCCTTTTCCTCTCATTTTTTTCTCTTTTTTTCTTTTTCTTTTTTCTTTTAGGCCTTTTCTCTTCTTCTTTTTATGGCCTCTTTTTTTTCTTTCCCTTTTTTTTCTTTTTCGTCCGGAGTCTCATCCCGACTTGTAGGGGATTCATAGTCTCCATCATCCTTTCCTCACTAGGACAATGCTCTTGTAATGAACATCATCACACTTTTATTTACTTACAACTCAAATATTACAACTCGAAGCTAGAACAAAATATGACTGAATGCCTCCGGCGGTGTACCGGGATGTGCAATGAATCAAGAGTGACATGTATGAAAAATTATGCATGGTGGCCTTGCCACAAATACGATGTCAACTACATGGTCATGCATGGCAATATGAAAATGATGAAGTGTGTCATAATAAATGGAACGGTGGAAAGTTGCATGGCAATATATCTCGGAATGGCTATGGAAATGCCCTGATAGGTAGGTATGGTGGCTGTTTTGAGGAAGGTATGTGGTGGGTGTATGGTACCGGCGAAAGTTGCATGGTACAAGAGAGGCTAGCAATGGTGGAAGGGTGAGAGTGTGTATAATCCATGGACTCAACATTAGTCATAAAGAAGTCATATACTTATTGCAAAAATCTACGAGTTATCAAAACAAAGTATTCGACGCATGCTCCTAGGGGAAGGGTTGGTGGGAGTTAACCATCGCGCGATCCCGACCTCCACACAAAGGATGACAATCAATAAATAAATCATGCTCCAACTTCATCACATAGCAGTTCACCAAACGTGCATGCTACGAGAATCACAAACTTTAACACAAGTGTTTCTCAAATTCACAATTACTCCACTAGCATGACTCTAATATCACCATCCTCATATCTCAAAACAATCATCAAGTATCAAACTTCTCATAATATTCAATGCACTTGTATGAAAGTTTCTATTATACCCATCTTGGATGCCTATCATATTAGGAATAATTTTATAACCAAAGCAAATTACCATGCTGTTCTAAAAGACTCTCAAAATAATATAAGTGAAGCATGATAGATAGATAATCTCTATAAAATAAAACCACCGCCGAGCTCTAAAGATATAAGTGAAGCACTAGAGCAAAACTATCTAGCTTAGAAGATATAAGTGAAGCAAATATAGTATTCTAATAAATTCCAATTCATGTGTATCTCTCTCAAAACGTGTGTACAGAAAGGATGGTTGTGGTAAACTAAAAAGCAAAGACTCAAATCATACATGACGCTCCAAGCAAAACACATATCATGTGGTGAATAAAAATATAGTCTCAAGTAAAGTTACCGATAAACGAAGACGAAAGAGGGGATGCCTTCCCGTGGCATCCCCAAGCTTAGGCTGTTGGTTGTCCTTGAATTTTACCTTGGGGTGCCTTGGGAATCCCCAAGCTTAGGCTCTTGCCACTCTTTGTTCCATAGTCCATCAAATCCTTACCCAAAACATGAAAACATCACAACACAAAACTTATCAAAAATCTCGTGAGCTCCGTTAGTATAAGAAAACAAACCACCACTTTAAGGTACTGTATCAAACTCATTCTTTATTTATATTGATGTTAAACCTACTGTATTCCAACTTCTCTATGATTCATACCCCGATACTACTCATAGATTCATCAAAATAATCAAACAACACACGAAAAACAGAATCTGTCAAAAATAGAACAGTCTGTAGCAATCTGTAACTTTCGAATACTTCTGTAACTATAAATTTTTTGAAATAAATTGGTGGATGTGAGGAATTTATCTATTAATCATATGCAAAAATAATCAACTAAAAATCACTCTCCAGTAAAAAAATGGCAGCTAATCGCATAAGCGCAAAAGTTTCTATTTTTTACAGCATGATCGCAAAGACTTCACCCAAGTCTTCCCAAAGGTTCTACTTGGAACAAACACTAATTGAAACACAAAACCACATCTAACCAGAAGCTAGATGAATTATTTAGTACTAAGAAGAAGTAAAAGCAAAGAAAATAAAATTGGGTTGCCTCCCAACAAGCTCTTTCTTTATAGCCATTAAGATAGCCTTCAGAATTCAATGATGCTCACATGAAAAATAAGAATTGAAGCACTAAGAGAGCATAATATAGCATGTGAAAATCAAAATAATTGTAACATACTTCCTATGCATAGACACTTTATAGGAAAACAAATTAGCAAGATAAGCAAGATCTAGCATATGCAAGGAAGAAGAAAGAAACAATAGCAATCTCAACATAACGAGAGGTAATTTAGTAACATGAAAATTTCTACAACCATATTTTCCTCTCTCATAATAATTACATGTAGGATCATAAGCAAATTCAGCAATATAGCTATCATAAAACGTATTTTCAACACGATCCACATGCATACGAAGTTGACACTCTTCCAAAATAATGGGATCAAAATTAACTAAAGTCATGACCTCTCCAAACCCACTTTTATCAAAAATTTCATAGGATTGAATATTCTCCAAATACGTGGGATCTAAAGTTGACACTCTTCCAAACCCACTTTCAATATTATTTCAAACATTATTATCAATCTCATATTCATCATGAGGGTTAAATAAATTTTCAAGTTCATAAGAGGAATCACCCCAATCATGATCATTGCAACAAGTAGTGGACATAGCAATACTAGCATCCCCAAGCTTAGGGTTATGCATATCATTAACACAATTGACATTAATAGAATTTACCATAGTATCATTGCAATCATGTTTTTCATTATAAGAGCTATCGTGAATCACTTCATAATTTTCTTCTTTCAACACTTCATCACAATTTTTAGATTCATGAATTTCAAGCAAAACCTCATAAAGATAATCTTGTGCACGCATCTCAGTTGCAATTGGTTCATCATAATTGGATCTCTTACAAATATTACCAAGTGGATGAGGATCGATAATTTAGCAAGCGAAGATGCAAGCTAATAGAAGGCACATGGCAACACAAGAAAACAAAAGGCGAACACAAAAGGCGAATAAAACGGCAAAGGTGAAGTGAGGGAGAGGAATACGAGAGGAAAATGGCAAATAATGTAATGCGAGGGATAAGTGTTTGTGATGGGTACTTGGTATATGACTTTTGCATAGATCTCCCCGGCAACGGCGACATAAATTCTTCTTGCTACCTCTTGAGCTTGTGTTGTTCTTCCCTTGAAGAGGAAAGGGTGATGCAGCACAGTAGCGTAAGTATTTCCCTCAGTTTTTGAGAACCAAGGTATCAATCCAGTAGGAGACCATGCGGGAGTCTGTCGTACCTACACAATAAAATAAGAACCTTACAACCAACGCGATAAAGGGGTTGTCAATCCCTTCTCAGCCACTTGCAAAAGTGAGATCTGATAGAGATAATAAGATAATATCTTTGGTATTTTTGTTATAGATTTAAAGTAAAGATAATAAAACAACGGCGACAGAAATTGGCAAGTTGAAGCGAACTAATATGATGGAAGATAGACCTGGGGGCCATAGGTTTCACTAGTGGCTTGTCTCATGATAGCAGATTTCTACGATGGATGAACAAATTACTGTCGAGCAATTGATGAAAGAGTGGATAGTTATGAGAATATCTAGGCATGATCATTGTATATAGGCATCACGTCCGTGACAAGTAGACCGAAACTATTATGCATCTACTACTATTACTTCACACATCGACCGCTATCCAGCATGCATCTAGAGTATTAAGTTCATAAGAAAAGAGTAACGCCTTAAGCAAGATGACATGATGTAGAGGGATAAACTCATGCACTATGATGTAAACCCCATCTTTTTATCCTTGATGGCAACAATATAATACGTGCCTTGCTGCCCCTGCTGTCACTGGGAAAGGACACAACAAGATTGAACCCAAAGCTAAGCACTTCTCCCATTGCAAGAACTACCAATCTAGTAGGCCAAACCAAACTGCTAATTCGAAGAGACTTGCAAGGATATTATAATCATGCATAAAAGATTTCAGAGAGGAATCAAATATTGTTCATAGACAATCTTGATCATAAACCCACAATTCATAAAAGAATGAGAATAGACCCGGGGGCCATAGTGTTCTCTAGTGGCTTCTCTCATGATAGCGATATTCTACGACGGGTAAACAAATTACTGTCGAGCAATTGATAGAAAAGCGAATAATTATGAGACTATTTAGGCATGATCATTATATATAGGCATCACGTCCGAGACAAGTAGACCGAAACGATTCTGCATCTACTACTATTACTCCACACATCGACCGCTATCCAGCATGCATCTAGAGTATTAAGTTCATAAGAACAGAGTAACGCCTTAAGCAAGATGACATGATGTAGAGGGATAAACTCAAACATAGTGATATAAACCCTATATTTTTATCCTCGATGACAACAATACAATACGTGCCTTGCTGCCCCTACTGTCACTGGGAAAGGACACCGCAAGATTGAACCTAAAGCCAAGCACTTCTCCCATTGCAAGAACTATAGATCTAGTAGGCCAAACCAAACCAATAATTCAAGGAGACTTGCAAGGATATTATAATCATACATAAAGAGTTCGGAAAAGAACCAAATATTTATCAAAGATAATCTTGATCATAAACCCACAATTCATCGGATCTCGACAAACACACTGCAAAAAGAGATTACATCGAATAGATCTCCTCAAAGACCGAGGAGAACTTGGTATTGAGATCAAAAGAGAGAGAAGAAGCCATCTAGATACTAGCTATGGACCCGAAGGTCTGTGGTAAACTACTCACAACTCATGGTGTGGCGATGATGATGATGTAGAAGCACTCTGTGGAAGATCCCCCCTCCGTCGGAGCTCCGGAACAGGCCCCAAGATGGGATCTCACGGGAACAGAAGGTTGCGGCGGTGGAACTAGGGTTTTCTCTATTGTTCCAATGGTTTTGGGGTACGTAGGTATATATAGGAGGAAGGAGGGCACCGGGGGCCAGACGGGGTGCCCACGAGGCAGGGGCGCACCCCCCCAACCTCGTGGACTCCACGTCAGCCCTACTCCGTGGTTCTCAAGTCTCCCGTGCGTATTTTGCTCCAAAAATATCTCTCCCGAAGGTTTCATTCCGTTTTGGACTCCGTTTGATATTCCTTTTCTGTAAAACCTTGAAACAGGCAAAAAAAACAGCAATCTGGACTGGGCCTTTCGGTTTGTAGGTTAGTAAAAAATAATATAAAAGTGTATAACAAAGCCCATTAAACATCCAAAACATCATAAATAATAGCATGGAACAATAAAAAATTATAGATACGTTGGAGACGCATCAAGCATCCCCAAGCTTAATCCCTGCTCGTCCTCGAGTAGGTAAATGATAAAAATAGAATTTTTTTATGTGGAATGCTAACCAACATAGTTTTTCAATGTAATTCTATTAATTGTGGCATGAATGTTCAGATCTGAAAGATTCAAGATAAAAGTCTATATTGACATAAGAAATAATAATACTTCAAGCATACTAACAAAGCAATCATGTCTTCTCAAAATACTATGGCTAAAGAAAGTTATCCCTACAAAATCATATAGTCTGGCTATGCTCCCTCTTCACCACACAAAATATTCATATCATGCACAACCCCGGTTTCAGCCAAGCACATGTTTTCATACTCTATTCTTTCAAACCTTTCAACTTTCACGCAATACATGAGCGTGAGCCATTGACATAGCACTATGTGGAATAGAGCGGTGGTTGTGGAGAAGACAAAAAGGAGGGAGATAGTCTCACATCGACTAGGCGTATCAACGGGCTATGGAGATGCCCATCAATAGATATCAATGTGAGTGAGTAGGGATTGCCATGAAACGGATGCACTAGAGCTAAAAATGTATGAAAGCTCAACAAAACAAACTAAGTGGGTGTGCATCCAACTTGCTTGCTCACGAAGACCTAGGGCATTTGAGGAAGCCCATCGTTGGAATATACAAGCCAAGTTCTATAATGAAAATTCCCACTAGTATATGAAAGTGACTAAACATGAGACTCTCTATCATGAAGAACATGGTGCTATTTTGAAGCACAAGTGTGGAAAAAGATAGTAGCAATTGTCCCTTTTTCTTTTTTCTTTTCTTTTGGGCCTTCCTTTTTTTGGCCTTTTTAGGGGCCTTCTTGATTTAGCCTTTCCTCACATGGTACAATACTCTAATAATGATGATCATCACACTTTCATTGAATTACAACTCGATATTACAACTCGATACTAGAACAAAGTATGACCTATATGAATGCCTCCGGCGATGTACCGGGATGTGCAATGAATCAAGAGCGACATGTATGAAAAATTATGCATGGTGGCTTTGCCACAAATACGATGTCAACTACATGATCATGCATGGAAATATGACAATATGAAGCGTGTCATATGAACGGAACGGTGGAAAGTTGCATGGCAATATATCTGGGAATGGCTATGGAAATGCCATGATAGGTAGATATGGTGGTTGTTTTGAGGGAGATATATGGTGGCTGTTTTGAGGAAGTATATATAGTGGGTGTATGGTACCGGCTAAAGTTGCACGGTACAAGAGAGGCTAGCAATGGTGGAAGGGTGAGAGTGCGTAATATCCATGGACTCAACATTAGTCATAAGAACTCATATACTTATTGCAAAAATTTACGAGTCATCAAAACAAAGCAATCAACGCATGCTCCTAGGGGGGAGGTTGGCAGGAGTTAACCATCGCGCTCCCCCAACCTCCACACAAAGGATGACACTCTACAAATACCTCATGCTCTAACTTTGTCACATAGCGGTTCACCATACATGCATGCTACGGGAATCACAAACCTTAACACAAGTATTTCTCAATTTCATAATAACTCCACTAGCATGACTCTAATATCACTATCCTCATATCTCAAAACAATTATCAAGCATCCAACTTCTCATCATATTCAATGCACTTAGTGTGAAATTTTTGTACGACATTGATCTTGGATGCCTATCATGTGAAGGCTAGTTTCATAGCCAAAGAACATTACCATGCTGTTTTAATAGACTCTCAAAAGGATATAAGTGAAGCACGAGAGATAAAGAATTTCTACAAAATATAATCACCACCGTGCTCTAAAAGATATAAGTGAAGCACTAGAGCAAAAACTATTCAACTCAAAAGATATAAGTGAAGCACATAGTGTGTTCTATCAATTCCTAGGCCATATTTAACTCTCTCAAAAAGGTGTGTCCAGCAAGGATAATTGTGGCAAACTAACAAGCAAAGACTCAAATTATACATGACGCTCCAAGTAAAACACATATCATGTGGTGAATAAAAATATAGCTCCGAGTATAGTTACCGATGGATGAAGACGAAAGAGGGGATGCCTTCCCGGGGCATCCCCAAGCTTACGCTTTTAGTTGTCCTTGAATTTTACCTTGGGGTTCCTTGGGAATCCCCAATCTTAGGCTCTTGCCACTCTTTGTTCCATAGTCCATCAAAGCAATACTCAAAACTTGAAAACTTCACAACACAAAACTTAGACAAAATACTCGTGAGCTCCGTTAGTATAAGAAAACAAACCACTACTCAAAGGTACTACAATGAATTAGTTCTTTGTTCATATTGGTGTTAAACCTACTGTATTCCAATTTATCTATGATTCATACTTCCCAATACTACTCATAGATGCATTGAAATAAGCAAACAACACACGAAAAACAGAATCTGTCAAAAACAGAACAGTCTGTAGTAATCTATAACTTTCACATACTTCTGTAACTCCAAAAAATTTGAAATAAATTGGTAAACATGTGGAATTTGTCTATTAATCATCTGCAAAAAGAATCAACTAAATAGCACACTCCAGTAAAATCTGGTGACCATTCTAGCGAGCGCTAACGATTTTGTTTTTCACCGCAAGATCATAGAAACTTCACACAAGTCTTCCCAAAGGTTCTACTTGGCACAAACACTAATTATAACACAAAACCACATCTAAACAGAAGCTATATGCAATATTTATTCCTAAATAGAAGCAAAAACAAAAAATATAAAATTGGGTTGCCTCCCAACAAGTGCTATCATTTTACGCCCCTAGCTAGGCACGATACATGGATAGATCTAGGTATTGCCTTCTTTGGAAGGCAATCCATAAGTGGATCTCATAATAGATTCATATGGTAATTTGATTTTCTTTCTAGGAAAGTGTTCCATGCATTTCCTTAACGGAAATTGGAATCTAATATTTCCTTGCTTCATATCAATAATTGCACCAATCGTTCTAAGGAAAGGTCTACCAAGAATAATAGGATATGAAGGATTGCAATCTATATCAAGAACAATGAAATCTATGGGCACATAATTCCTATTGGCAACAATAAGAACATCATTAATCCTTCCCACAGGTTTCTTAATAGTTGAATCCACAAGATGCAAATCTAAAGAACAATCATCAAGCTCATGGAACCCTAGCAAATCACACAAAGTTATTGGGATAGTGGAAACACTTGCACCCAAATCACACAAAGCATAGCATTCATGATCTTTAATTTTTATTTTAATAGTAGGTTCCCACTCATCATAAAGCTTTCTAGGGATATAAACCTCTAATTCAAGTTTTTCTTCATAAGATTGCATCAAAGCATCAACTATGTGTTTGGTAAAAGCTTTATTTTGAGTATAAGTATGCAGAGAGTTTAGTACGGATTGCAACAAGGAAATACAATCAATCAAAGAGCAATTATCATAATTGAATCCCTTGAAATCCAAGGTAGTGGGTTCATCACTATGCAAAGTTTTAATCTGTTCACTCCCACTTTTAACAATTTTAGCATCAAGATCTAAAAACTCCGAATCATTGGGACACCTTAAAGTAGACTCATCTCCAATCCTATCTTTATCAAGATTCATACTAGAAAACAAGTATCTAATAGGAGACACATCAATAACTTTCAGATCTTCATCTTTATTTTCATGCTCTTCCGGTTTAGCAGCTATCTTATTAATTAAGGTGGACTGTTTATCTGAAATTTGGGCTATTAAGTTCTCAAGATGAGCAAACTGAGATTTCAAACCATAAAATTCATTAGACATATCATCAAGGTCATTATTCATATATTCCATAAAAAAAATTCTGTTATTTAAGCTCGCTTCTGAAAAAATCATTGTGCTCAAATTGTATAGTCATACAATGTCTAACATTATTTTCAATCTCCTCCAGCCTCTTGAGGTGAGGTCAACACTGATAGGGAGAGCCATAGTGACAAGCAAGCAATCCAACACACAAGCAAACAAGCAGCAAGCGAACAATAAACACACGGCAGAAGAAGGGCAAATAAAACGGTAAGGGTGAAGTGGGGGAGAGGAAAACGAGAGGCAAATAAATGTAATGCGAAGGATAAGGGTTTATGATAGGTACTTGGTATATGACTTTTTTGTAAGCCTCCCCGACAACGGCGCCAGAAATTCTTCTTGCTACTTCTCGAGCTTGCGTTGTATTCCCTCGAAGAGGAAAGGGTGATGCAGCACAGTAGCATAAGTATTTCCCTCAGTTTTTGAGAACCAAGGTATCAATCCAGTAGGAGACCATGTGCGAGTCCCTCGCACCTCCACAAACAAATAAGAACTTCGCAGCCAACGCGATAAGGGGTTGTGAATCCCTTTACGGTCACTTACGAAAGTGAGATCTGATAGAGATGATAGTTTGATATTTTTGGTATTTTTGGATATAATAACAGAAAGTAAAAGCGGAAGAGTAAGATAGATTGTAGATTGATATGTTGAGAATAGACTTGGGGGCCATAGTGTTCTCTAGTGGCTTCTCTCATGATAGCGATATTCTACGGCGGGTAAACAAATTACAGTAGAGAAATTGATAGAAAAGCGAATAATTATGAGACTATCTAGGCATGATCATTATATATAGGTATCACGTCCGAGACAAGTAGACCGAAATGATTCTGCATCTACTACTATTACTCCACACATCAACCGCTATCCAGCATGCATCTAGAGTATTAAGTTCATAAGAACAGAGTAACGCCTTAAGCAAGATGACATGATGTAGAGGGATAGACTCAAACATAGTGATGTAAACCCCATCTTTTTATCCTCGATGGCAACAATACAATACGTGCCTTGCTGCCCCTAATGTCACTGGGAAAGGACACTGCAATATTGAACCCAAAGCCAAGCACTTCTCCCATTGCAAGAACTATAGATCTAGTAAGCCAAACCAAACCAACAATTCGAAGAGGCTTGCAAGGATATTATAATCATAATAAAGAATTCAGAATAGAACCAAATATTTCTCAAAGATAATCTTGATCATAAACCCACAATTCATCGGATCTCAACAAACACACCGCAACAAAAGATATTACATCGAATAGATCTCCTCGAAGACCGAGGAGAACTTGGTATTGAGATCCAAAGAGAGATAAGAAGCCATCTAGATACTAGCTATGGACTCGAAGGTCTGTGGTAAACTACTCACAACTCATGGTGAGGCGATGATGATGATCTAGAAGCACTCCGTGGAAGATCCCCCCTCCGGTGGACCTCCGGAACAGGCCCCAAGATGGGATCTCACGGGAACAGAAGGTTGCGGCGGTGGAACTAGGGTTTTCTCTGTTGTTCTGATGGTTTCGGGGTACGTAGGTATATATAGGAGGAAGGAGGGCACCGGGGGCCAGATGGGGTGCCCACGAGGTAGGGGGCATGCCCTATAGGGGGGGGGCGCCCCCACCCTCGTGGACGCCACGTCAGCCCTACTCCGTGGTTCTCAAGTCTCCCGTGCGTATTTTGCTCCAAAAATATCTCTCCCGAAGGTTTCATTCCGTTTGGACTCCGTTTGATATTTCTTTTCTGTAAAATCCTGAAATAGGCATAAAACAACAATCTGGACTGGGCCTTTGGGTTAGTAGGTTAGTCCCAAAAATAATATAAAAGTGTATAACAAAGCCTGTTAAGCATCCAAAACATCATAAATAATAGCATGGAACAATAAAAAATTATAGATACGTTGGAGACGTATCAATTTCTTAATGAAATTGATCTGATGAATTGATGTCATATTCTTCACTGATGAAGTATATGAGTTCGTAAGCTGCACTAATTCATCTGCATGATGATCAACCCAAAGCCACTGAGTGGGTCCTCGATAGTGGATATACAAATCATATAACTGGTGACAAGAATCTATTGATGGATGCTTCCTTATCTCCATCTCATCTAAAGCATATCATCTTCGCTGACAAAGGCAAAAGTCAGGTATTGGGTCTAGGTAAGGTTGCGATCTCAAAGGATCAACACATGTACACAGTCATGCTTGTCGAGTCCTTAGGATACAACCTCATGTCTGTCTCAATGCTTTGCGATCTTGATATGGTTGTAGTCTTTGGCAAGTATCGTTGTGTTGTGATGATGGAATCTGACAATTCCAAAGTCTTCGAAGGCTTTAGGAGAGGAGACTTGTATATTGTTGATTTCTCTACAGGACCTCAACCAGCTGTGTGTCTACTTGCAAAAGCTTCAGAAGGCTGGCTATGGCATCGACGACTTGGTCATGCAGGCATGAGGAATTTGCATACGATTGCGAAGAAGAAGCACGTCATTGGCATTGAGAATGTCAATTTCCTCAAGGATCACTTATGCGGAGCATGTGAAGCTGGAAAGTTGACAAAGGCCAAGCATCCAGCGAAGATTATCATGACTACTACTCGACCATTTGAATTGCTTCACATGGATCTCTTCGGTCCTAACCTTTATTCTGCAGTTTCAAATGATGCATCCCAATATGGCTTTGTTATTGTTGATGATTACTCTCGGTACACATGGGTACACATTGTTACTTACAAACATGAAGTGCATGAAGTCTTCAAATGATTTTCCTCGAGGGATTAAACCAACTTTGGTGTGAAGATCAAACACATCAGAAGTGACAATGTAACTGAGTTCAAGAATTCTGGTATTGATGACTATCTTGATGAACTTGGTATTACTCATGAGTTATCTGCTCCTTATACTCCTCAGCAGAATGGCGTCATGGAGCGCAAGAACAGGACTCTTGCTGAGGTGGCTCGCACTATGCTTGATGAATACAAAACGCCTCATCATTTCTGGATTGATGCAATTGATACTGCGTGCCACATCATCAACAGAGTATATCTTCATAATTTCTTCAAGAAGACTGCCTATGAACTCCTCACTGACAAGAAACCCAATGTGAGTTATTTCAAAGTCTTCGGTGCTAAATGTTGGATTAGAGATCCTCATCACAACTCAAAATTTGCACCGAAAGCACATGAAGGGTTTATGCTTGGTTACGGAAAGGACTCCCGCACCTACAGAGTCTTCAATAACGTTCTTCACAAGGTTGTAGAAACTGTAGATGTGCGGTTTGATGAAACTAATGGATCTCAAAGAGAGCACCTACCTTCTATGATAGATGAACCAGCACCTAAGGAAACTATCAAGTTCAAGGCTACTGAGGATGTCATTCCGATCGAAGAATCTGTTGAAGAATTCATTCTAGAACATGAAGAACGTCGAGCTAATGCACTTGAAGAAAATGCTGAAGGAAATGGTGATGAAGAAAATGCTGATCAAATTCCTCAACGACAACCAGCTCATCCTCGCGTTGCATACGAAGTGCAGATTGAGAAAATCATCGATGCCATTGAAGCACCAGGTCCTCTCACACGCTCAAGAGCTTCACATTTATTTAACTTTTGTGGGCACTTTGCTTTTGTCTCTATCACAGAGCCCAATAAGGTAGATGAAGCATTTATGGAGCCTGAGTGGATTCAAGCTATGCAAGAAGAATTACATCAATTGGAGCTCAACAACATCTGGGAACTGGTCAAACGTCCAGATCCTCGCAAGCACAATATCATTGGCACAAAGTGGATCTACCGTAACAAGCAAGATGAAAATGGCCTTGTGGTAAGGAATAAGGCATGACTTGTAGCTCAAGGCTACACACATGTTGAAGGAATTGATTTGGATGAAACTTTTGCACGTGTTGCTAGACTTGAGGCTATTCGCATATTACTTGCTTATGTGAACCATCATGATATCACTCTATATCAAATGGATGTGAAAAGTGCATTCCTCAGTGGTAAACTTGAGGAAGAAGTATATGTTGCTCAACCCCTAGGTTTTGAAGATCCAAAGAATCCTGACAAAGTCTTCAGACTCAATAAGGCCCTCTATGGCCTCAAGCAGGCCCCTCGGGTGTGGTATGATACTTTGAAGGAATTCCTCATGAAGAAAGGCTTCAAACCCGGTTCACTTGATCCTACTCTTTTCACTAAATCTTATGATGGTGAATTACATGTGTGCCAAATATATGTTGATGATATTATCTTTGGCTGTACTGACCAACATTATAGTGATGAATTTGCCTATATGATGAGTGACGAATATCAAATGTCAATGATGGGAGAATTGTAATTCTTCTTAGGTCTTCAAATTCGTCAACAACGCAATGGCATATTCATATCTCAGGAGAAATACCTCAAGGAGGTACTGAGGAAATTCGGCATGCAACATTGCAAAGGCATCAAAATAACTATGCCCACAAATGGCCATATGTGCACTGATGAAAATAGTATTGACTTCGATCATAAGGAATACCGCTCCATGATTGGTTCTTTATTATACTTATGTGCATCTAGGCCAGATATAATGCTTAGTGTTTGCATGTGTGCCCGATTTCAAGCTACACCAACGGAATCACACCATAAGGTTGTGAAACATATTCTTCGATATCTAGCTCACACACCAACACTTGGATTATGGTACCCCAAGGGCTCGGTTTTTGATCTCATTGGATATTCAGACTCTGACTATGTTGGTGATCGTGTGGACCGCAAGTCAACATCTGGTACATGTCATTTCCTCAGAAGATCTTTGGTCTGTTGGTCTTCGAAGAAACAGAACTGCATATCACTGTCTACTGCTGAAGCGGAGTACATTGCTTCTCGTTCTTGGTGTGCTCAATTGCTGTGGATGAAGCAAACTCTCAAGGACTATGGCGTCAACGTGAAGAATGTGCCTCTCTTCTGTGACAATGAGAGTGCCATCAAGATTGCTCACAACACAGTTCAGCACACGAAGACAAAGCTAATTCAGATTCGTCATCATTTTCTTCGTGATCATGTGTTGAAGGGCGACATTTCTATTGAGCATGTGAAGACTGAAGAACAACTAGCCGATATATTCACAAAGCCCTTGGATGAGAAGAGATTTAGCAAGTTGCGGTGTGAGCTAAATATCTTAGAATCTTCGAATGTTCTTTGAATAGGAAACTCATCCTAACACTTATGCAAAATTGATGACTTAGATGTGCAATACATGAAGAAATGTTTTTCTTCAATCAATGAAGAATAACACTCTAAGTGTGAAGAAATTAACAAAGAATTTGATTCTCAGAACCCTACGACAATTGTACGCGGCGTCTGAAATCCATGATATATAAGTTTATGTCTTCTACAACATTCACTTATCGCTAATTCTTCAAGTTGTTTTTCTGCTAAGTGAATGTGATCGGACCCTTCCCCCTCTGTACTAAACTCAAGCCATTCTATTCACAAATTCTTCATGTGCGTTCTATTTGAAACTCGTTCAAAATCTTCACTGTGTCCTTGTCAGCTGAAGAATTTGCGAATGCAACGTTAAAACTTATCTTATCCAAAAAATTCGGTTTTGTCGCTCAAATCGTTCTGCATCCCACGATAATACTTATCTATTCACCCACGATCTCACACAATCTCCACTTCTAAGTACGTGGGTGACACATGTCAAGCGAATGAAAAGGGTCAGGGGCACGTTCGTCCAATTCTTCGCGCGAACAGATTTTCACCGTGGCTATAAATACCCCTCCCCTTCCTCACTTCCCGTTTACTCCGCTCGATCTCTTCCCGCTCGATCTTCTCAAACCCTAGCGTCGTCGCTACTTTCATCGTCGCCATCGTACTCGCGCCGGCCGCGGATTTCTTCACTCCGCCGCCGCCGTAGCTGTCTTCCTCAGCCAAGTTAGGGCGTGGAAGGTCTGCACTGACGAACTTCACATCTCCACTTACCATTTCGTCGTGTTCTTCATCCAGGGTAATGAAAAGTTACGTTTACTGCCCTCTTTGATTCAAATGATTTCTACAAAATTCTCAAAGGTGTTTTTCTTCAAATCTTCACACTCTAAACACCTCACATGTCATCTATTCTTGATTCATTTCTCTAAGCTATGTTTTTTTCAAGATTCCTCAATTGTGTGGATTCTCAATCTATACAACTCTGGAACCTAAGACAAAGAACGCTTAGTGAAATTCTTCAAGACTCATCAGGTCAATTTCCTCAAACTTGTTCTTTTTTACAAAACCTTTTGAGAACGCATATGACCTCTCCAAATTCCTCGCAACTATATTCTATTCACAGGTACTCATGCCCGCTGCTGAATCACTAGGTTCTCATAAACTTAGCTCATTTGCAGTGTACCTCGAAGAAAAGTTGCATACTTCTTCAGAAAATTCCATTGTTCAAATTCCTCATCTAAAGAAAATGGCTGATGGAAAGAAACCACAAAAGGGAGGAAAGAGGCCTGAGATTAACACTGCTTTTGAAATCCCTGATGACATATATGCGGACTACTGCACTCCTGATGAGGCCAAGTTTGGGAAAGAGGACAAAAATCAGCGCAAGGTGCGCATACATAGGATAGAGAGGAGATGGGCAAGAGAGTGGAGGGAGTACAGGTATGTAACTCCCAAGTACATGAAGAAATTCGCACTCAATCCTCCATGCCCAAGACCTCCATTGGCACTTGGCCAAGAAGCAGATCCCACTAGCCTCAAGCGCAGTGAGGATTATCCTGATGAATGGGCCAAGCGCCAGGCCAAGTTGGCCAGACAAGCAAGAGAAGCAGTGAGGAAATTCAACAAAGACTCTGCTGATGTTGCTGCCACTGCTGAGGCCTCCACTAGCAAGCCGAAGAAGGCCATGGCAAAGAAGCCTGCGCATAAGCCAAGTGCTTCACCTTCAAAGCCCTCAAGACCAAGTTCCTCAGCAAGGTCCTCATGGCCAGATTCCTCAAAGCCCTCACGGCCAACTCCTCAAGCTGCTCCTGCTCCTCCAAAGTCCTCAGCTCCTCCGCCAAAGTCTTCAGCTGCTCCGATCAGATCCTCTGCACCAGTGCATCTCGCCACGTGCCAAAGGACTACTGGCATATCTATTGCCTCAGGAGCCTCTGCAAGTTCCTCAGCTGCTCCAAGTTCCTCAGCTGGCCCCTCTCTGCTTAAGAAAAAGGCCGCTGCTGGACGAGGTCCTCGACCAAGTCCTCACAAAAAGCAGGTCGCATTCCACGTGCCCTCTGATGATGATGAGGTTGATGATGAAGAACTAGCCGAAATCATCAGAGACAGACAAGTCAAGGCCGCTAGAGCCAAAGGAAGCAATGTGCCACTGCTTTTGGATCCGAAGCTGATCCTAGACTTCATCGATCTCTGGCACAAGGATCCCAACACACCTTTGCCTGAGATGAACCTCACACCTGGTCAAAGTCATGTTTTGACTGCCTTCATTGAAGAAGAGAAATAGAAATTTGAGAAGGCCAGGCAGCTAAAGAAAGCTCTGTACAGGAAGGAGCGCTACCTGAAGAAAAACTTTGTCACTATGACAACTCAAGAACTAGTGAAGATCCAAGCTGAAATCAAAGGCATCAACGATGACTTTAATGCTTACTATGCTGATTGGCAAGGAGCCAAGGTCAGGTTTGTAAAACTGACCGAGAAATTCACTTCAAAGCTTGCAGCTCCATCGCAACCAGAAATTCCTCAAGCCGAAGCATCTGCTCAACCAACAGAAGAGCACGCCAGCACCGCTGATGAAAATCAGGCTGCTGAAGAAAATGTGAGTTCCAGGGCTGATGACTGTGTCCCAGCGGCTGAAGAAATTGCCAGGGCATCCACTAGTGGTGCGTCTGAAGAAAATGAAGAAGTCAGGGCAACTGCATCAGTTGTGAATGAAGAAACTCAACCAAATTCCTCTTCTCCTCCTACGCCTACTCCAACTCCAATCCTACCATCTGCATCAGATGTGAAGAAGACCAAGGTTGCAGAGCGTGCAGCTGTGAAGAAAAGGAAGGCATCAACTTCATCAGATTCTTCAGCCTCGAAGAAGATGAAGCCATTGACTAGCTCATTTGACAACCCAATTGATGATGTTCCTATCTCAATCATGCCATCAAAGGACCTTGTTCCTTTTGATAAAGATTATGTGATTCCAAGTGAATCTGATGAAGGCATTCCCTCTGCTGCTTCCTCAGAGAAAATGGATGAAGGAATTGAAGTGGATGCAATCCCTTGAACACCAATTGTCTCCTCGCCTACGCATCAGTTCACTGCTGAAGAGGCCGGCGTTGAGGAATTGGATGAATAAAATTCTAACGTGGACATTGGGAGTACTACTCCATTGATGAATGATGATTTTTGGGATAGTCAGTATCCCAACTCCCCTCTATTCACGCCATTGCAACAAATCCCTCGGTCCCCAGCACATACTGCTCCATTGGGCTCTGAAGAAACTCACCCCACTCCATCTGTACATGAAGACATTCCAGCCCCTAGTGCTGAAGAAACTGCTGCTGCTGATTCATTGAAGACACAGACTGCCACTGAAGAGGAACCAGAAATTCCTCAGCCTGAAGAACCTGAGATTGCAATTCTTGGGGTTGTGATGCAACTGACTGACACTCCTCAACCAAGCCAAATGATCCATTCTCAAGGAAGCAAAAATTCAAGACTGCTGATTTCTTCGGCGAGCATGTATTCTTCACTAATTACAACCCCTATGACTCTGCTCGCATTAGGAAGAGGCATTTCTGGACTGCCAACCAGGCCAATTTTTATTCCTCAGTGTTGTTCAACAAAGACAAAGTCTTCGATCATGAGCACATTCCTCACGTGGATATCGAATCTCTGTCGTGCTTCGTTCCAGTCCTCAGTGTTCTTCATGATGCTAGACTGTTAAATTTCTACACTAACATCTATGATTGGAATGAAGAACTCATTCTTCAATTCTTTGCAACGCTTCAGATCACCGGAGACTCTGAAGATGTGAATTCATGGGTGCTGGACTGGATGACTGAAAATACTCACTACAAGGCACCAGCTACTGAATTGCTTCATGCTTTGACTCTCAGCCCTCCCCTTGAAGCTTCTCGTTGCATGTACCAAGAGCCTGAACTTACAGATCACTATATGCAAGTGCTGATGAAGCCATTGAAGCCAGGTCAGGCCCCAAGAACCAAATTCCACGTGAAGGAATTGTTATATGTCCCTCGGACTGTCTTATCGCATTCTGACGAAGACATTAAGTCCTATCAAGGGCCACGACTCGAATGAACAAGAAGTCGTTGGCATCATGAAGAATCTGCTATTCAATATCATTCATGGCGTCCCCATCAACTTCCATGATTTCTTCATGAGGACTCTGGCCAATGTCGCATTGTCACCGTTTGAGTTGAAGCCTTATGCTCCATGGATTATGAGATTCATCAGAACAAGGTCTTCACTCAACTACATAGCTGATATACTGACCATTGCAGCTACTTACCCCCGATTGAAGTCCTCAAACAGACATTTTCCTCAGCTGATGACAAGGGCAAGGCTTCTGCTGTTATTGATGAAGGCATTCGTCCATTGGATGGTCAATTTCGCAAAGCTGCATCCTACTCCACCAATGACGAGTCTGCCACCCATGACTCTGCCGCCAATGCACCCAAGCAAAATCCTCAAGGCACAACTCTCAGGGTGATGACTGATCGTGAGCTTCTCCTCAGTCTTCACCAGAAGGTTGATCGCAATAACAAATGGGTCAAGCGTCAGTTTGGTTCAATTCTTCACAACATGACTGCTACCCACAATGCAGTGAAGAAAAATCATCACTACCTCCATGAAACCTTCAACCGTTCCTATGATGTTCTGTCTCACATTTATAGCGAAGAAGATCTGAAGAAAATGGGTCTCCAGGAAGATTTTGACTGGTCTGCTCCTCCACCGAAGAAATACAAGAAGGTCAATGTTCCTTCCTTGGTGGCCAGCTCCTATTCTTCATTGCGTGACACCGACGAGCATGAAGACTTGGACGACACTGCGGCAGGCCCAACATCAACCAACGACCCCACCAACGCTGGCGCTCCTTCATCAACTTGAGATCCTTCAGGGGCGTTAGTCCTCAGTTTCGATCCTTTTGGTCATTCGATGACAAAGGGGGAGAAATTTGAGTTAATCTTCAAGCGGGTCTATTTATATGGGCGTTGTTTTTGCTAAGTTACAACTCTCGTTCTTCTAATTACTTTGTTGGATCGAGTTGTAAACTTAAACTCTATGGTGGCTTGATACTTTTGCTGTGGTTTTTTCCGCATGCTTATTCCTCATTAATGTTTATGCACGCATGCTGAATTACATCAGTCACCACATTTCATCATGCATTTCAAGTTCTTCATATTATATGTCAAATGCGTGTATGAATTACAACATATAGGGGGAGATCTCCATCATTCTACTTTTCAAGTGTGCATTGCTTCAAAAGCAAATTCCTCACTATGCATATCTTCAGGGGGAGTTCTTCTATATCTTGCAATCAAACTTCTCAATATCAGTATTTACACTTCATATGTTTATCCCCGTTGAAAACTTAACCTATATTGTCATCAATCACCAAAAAGGGGGAGATTGTAAGTGCATCTAGTGCCCCTTCGTGATTTTGGTGTATTGAAGACTTATAGGTTAAGGGACTAATGTGTTTATGAGTGTACACAGGTCTATAAGTCTATGAGGAGTTTGATATTTACAGAGAAAGTTGACCCCTAAAAATGAAGTTCTTCGTCTGAAGACTTTCTGAAGACTTTGAAAGTGAAGAAATTGGTGTGACCTTCAAGACTTGATACTCATTTGAGGAACATGAAGCGTGAAGACTTTTGTTTTCGTAGTTTCATTTTCTCTTTCCTGAGTCATAGGAAACACTGTACTGTTAAAGGGGGTCGAGGAAATACTAAGGAAAAATTTCCATGTGATGCCCAACTCAAAATCCTACACCTACCAATCCCTTCGAGTGAAGCCATTGGAAATATCATACAGTTCAGTCATATTCTTCAGTGACAGAGACGAAGTTCTTCTAGTCTCTGAGGAATTTGTGCTGGCTGAGGAGTTAGGAATTCGCTAGTGCGGATTGCCTACATAGTAAGGAACATGGTAGCCCTGAGGAATTTGATACTCAAATTTCCGACCGTTGATGTGCTATGCTCCAGCTATCCCAAAATATGCACCCACCTAACGGTCATATCATTGAAGGGCATTTATGTATTATCATGTCGGGCTGCTCCCTAGGATATAAATAGCTACCCCCTACAACCACTAGCTGGTTGGCTGCTCCGAGAGAAACTGACATTTGTCATTTGAGAGCATCCCATCCTCCGAGGACTTTGAGCGAAAATCATTGAGTGAGGAAAACCCAAACCCAAACACCTACAAACCCAAAGTGATTGAGCATCACTGAAGAGATTGATCATGTGTGGATCCGACGCTTGTTACCTTTGAAGATTGTGCTTCTTCCAGACGGTTAGGCATCATGGTCTAGAGCATCCAAGAGGAATTGTGGATTGCCGAGTGACCGAGTTTGTGAAGGTTTGGAAGTCACCTGAAGACTTACCACGAGTGATTGGGCGAGGTCTATGTGACCTTAGCTCAAGGGGAATACGGTGAGGAGTGTGTGTCCGGGACTGGGTGTCCTCGGGTTTAAATACCTAGCCGCTCCAACCAGACGTACAACTAAGACATCAGTTGGAACTGGTCTACCAAATTATTGTCTTCACCAAGCTTACTGGTTCTATTTCCTCAACTCTTTCATTTCCTCTTAACTGTGTTGTGTGCTTGTTCATATCTGTTTGAGACTTTGACTGAAGACTTTCTCAATTTCCTCAGTTCAATTTCTTCAGTCTGTTTGTATTCATCCTGTGTTATCCTGTGTTTATGCTTTATGTACTATGTGCTTGTCTTCATTTCATCATGATGACCATGCTTGTGTTCTGCTATGTTTACTTTTGAGTACTTATTCCGCTGCAAGTAGTTCTTCGCTAAGGAATTTCCTCACCCGCAAATTCCTGAGTGAAGATTTCATAAAAATCGCCTATTCACCCCCCCCCCATGTAGTCAATATAACGCACTTTTGATGAACATTATATTTGGATCTTGTTTGTTGCGAGACGGTTATTGATTCAAATCATAGAATAATGGTTGTTCTATTTTTATGATTTATATCTTTTATGGTCATGCACTCCTGAAGAGTGTTCTATTCTTATTAGAACTCGATCGTAGTGATACACATATTCATAATATTGAAGCCAAAAGATGCAAAGTTAATAATAATAGTGCAACTTATTTGTGGCACTGCCGTTTAGGTCATATTGGTGTAAAGCGCATGAAGAAACTCCTTGAAGATTGACTTTTGGAACCACTTGATTATGAATCACTTGGTGCTTGCGAACCATGCCTCCTGGGCAAGATGACTAAAACTCCGTTCTCCGAAACAATGGAGCGAGCAACAGATTTTTGGAAATCATACATACTGATGTAAGTGGACCGATGAGTGTTGAGGCTCGCGGCGGGTGTCGGTGTCAAAACCGGCGGATCTCGGGTAGGGGGTCCCGAAATATGTGTCTGAGGATCGATGGTAACAGGAGGCAGGGGACACGATGTTTACCCAGGTTAAGGCCCTCTCGATCGAGGTAAAACCCTACTTCTTGCTATATTAATATGAATGAATATGTGTACAAGAGTTGATGTACCTCGAGATCGTAATGGCTAAACCCTAGGTCTAGCCTATGAGGATATTATGATTCTTCTCTCGCCTCTATGGACTAAACCCTCCGGTTTATCTACACACCGGAGAGGCCTAGGGTTTGTACATATCATCTTGCAGAGAAAGGAAAATCTACACCCCGAGCCTAAAACTTGCCATTACAAGAATCCAGGAGTCCTATCCGGATACGAGAGATGATCTTCTATAATAATCTTCATAGCCCACCAGTCCGACCCACCAGGAGTTTGTCCGGCCACCCGTGGACCCCCTCATCCAGGACTCCCTCAGTAGCCCCTGAACCTGTCTTCAATGGCGATGAGTTCGGCTTCTGTATTGTCTTCGGCATTGCAAGGCGGGTTCCTCCTCCCGAATATATCTTATGCAAACAGATGGATTGTGTTCGGCTCTGCAAGATTAGTACAA
Organism: Secale cereale; assembly: GCA_902687465.1. NCBI lineage: Eukaryota > Viridiplantae > Streptophyta > Magnoliopsida > Poales > Poaceae > Secale > Secale cereale. Next base: position 365,537,947 of record LR738713.1, on the reverse strand, counting down.
CCCTTAGCCTCGAAAGCAAGGCTTTTAAAGAAAAGGAATAATGTGTCTCTATTGACAACTTTTGGGTGAAGCGTCGCGTCCAACCCACTAACATATCGAACCGTTTTGTTTGGTCCTAGTTTCGCGTTTCGAGGTATATCCTCATTGGCACGTCCCATTAGAATAGATATCATGCTCGCTTATTGTGGGATTCTTTATCAGTGTGACGTGAGCACCCACGCCGCACATTACGCACGACTGCTTTGGGAACCGGCGAGTTTTATGGCTAAGGTGGGGGGATGCTCTGTATTCGCAGCATTATAAAAGGACACCAATCACTTTCATCAGCCCACGCCTTCCTCTAGCCCAAGCTCTCCAATCTCCCTTGCCCCCGTATTCTCATCTCTTGTGCCCACAACTCCTCGTTCCTCAACCACTACTCCTATTCCCAGCAATGGCTGGATTCGGTGCCTGTGGCAAGTGGGAGGCTTCCACGATCACCGAAAAGACCGTGGAGGATCTACGGAGCGCGGGGTATCTCACCGGCGACATCGCACACCGAGTCCCCCCTAAGGGCCAGGTGATTCACGTTCCTAAGGCAGGCGAGAGGGTAGTTTTTACCTCTCACTTTGTTATGGGGCTAGGGTTTCCACTCCACCTGTTCGTTCGGGGTCTTTTGTTCTTCTACGGGCTAGATTTCCATGATCTAGCCCCGAACTCAATTCTTCACATATCCTCTTTCATAGTGATGTGTGAAGCCTTTCTCCGCATCCCCCCACACTTCGGATTGTGGCTTAAGACCTTCAACGTGAAGCCGAAGGTGGTTGAGGGGAAACACGCAAAGTGCGGGGGAGCCATGATCAGCAAGCTCCCAAACGCAACTTGGCCCAAGGGCTCGTTCGTGGAGATGAACAAGGTCTGGCAACAGGAATGGTTCTATATCACCAAACCCCGCGACACCAAGTGGGCGGCGGAACCTGCTTTCAGATCCGGACCCCTAATGAGGTTGACCTCCTGGACCAAAAAGGGTCTGGACTGGGGGTCGCATACTGAGGTAACGACTCTCGTGGGTCGTGTGTCCGGCGTGATGTCCAAGGGGCACCTGCTCTCCTCCGTGATCTAGGTGATGCTGACCGGCTTGTTCTCCCTTGCCAAAACCGGGATTCCTCCCTATGGGAGTTCGATCCGCCAGGAGACAAGCCGCTGAAGCATCTCTTTGGCTCTACGCACAAAGAGATCTGGAAGCACCTCTTCAAGAGCCAGAAGGAATGGCCCAAAGAGGACGAGGATGCGGGCTTCAGCACTGAAGTTTCTGCCACTGAGGTAATAATAATCCTTGTCGAACACATACCCTTTCCCTAATTTAATGATAATAGGAGTTGGAATTTTTACGTGATATACAGGGCTGGACGAAGAAGGCGTCCCGGATTAAGTGTCTGTCGCCTTTGCCCGAAGAGCCAGCACTGCCTCTACTGACGGCGATGCTGGTTCTGGCGCCGTACAAGGCGCCGACCAAGAAGACCAAGAAGTCAAAGGGCAAGGGGGCCGGAGACAGCCCCCGTCCTACAGGCAAGAAGCCCGAGGACCTACACGTCCTCTCCTCTGACAAGGCGGAGGAAGATGATGAGGAGGAAGAGGAGGAATAAGAAATGCCCCCTGCGCAAGGCAGGGGGAGGAAGGGGGGCCGTCGCTGACGCGGGGACGGCCATGCCCCGGAGGAAACTAAACCTCGGAGCTAGTTCGAGTTCATCCGAACATAGCTATGTGATGAAGACCAAGGAAAAACCCCTGCCCACGACGTAAGTCAGTCCAGACTTAAGTGTTGCATCTTTGTTTATTCAGTTTTTCTGATATTTTACTTAATGTTTTTCTCCTGCTGACCTACAGCCCTCCCCGTGTAAACCCCGATGTTACATCATCGGAGGGGAACTCTCTGGCGCCCGGGGAGACAGAGAGTGACCCGCCAGTCCGGGCTCCATCGCCCGTAATCGGCGGGGACACTGAATTATCATCCCAGCGGGTTCTCTCCGCCCAAGGAGATGAGGGCGGGGCAGGAGAGAGGGCGGCCGAGGGTAATACCTCGGTGGACGTTGATCATGGGGAGACGACCCCCATGGAGACCGAAGACGTGGGGCCCGAACAGTCCGGGGCCCCACCGAACACCATCCCGGAACCTAGCACGGCTCCGGGGTCCGAAGATCCAGCTCCTCAAGCGGAGGAGGATACGACGGCGCCCGGAGTTATTCCGGAGGCGCCGGATTCTATGGAGGGAGCACTACAAAGTGCTCTTGTGATTGAAGAACACCACACCGTGATGGGTGCGGTGATGAAGAAGATTTGGTCCGTCAAGGGCATACTGAATGAAGCCTTCTACAGCCTTTTAACATGCTTTGAGGTAAGCAATGTAATGCTTTTAAGAAATTTTATTTGTTTTAAATACACATATATAACCAGTAGCCCCTGATGCTTTGTGTGATTCTGAAAAGAATCGGACGAAGTATCCATAGAATAGCATACTTACAGAGCTGAACTATTGTGCAGGCTTCCTTAGTTATGGCGACTGCGTGAGACGCAGAGGGTGCCGAACTAAATCGGAAGCTCGAGGTGGCCAACGCGGACCTCGACCACATCAACCTGCGTTTTGATGAAACACAAGGTATGCGGAATTTTGTTTCAAAATATCAATAAGACGTATTTGATTGAGTATGATTACAAACTCTAATATTGTATTCTGTATTATACAGTTGGCGCCACTAAGCTCGAGGCCCTCAAGGGCGAGGTTGCCAAGGCTAAGGAGGAGGCCAAGGTGAACAAGGCGGCCACTGATAAAGCGGCTGCTGATTTGGAGGCCGAAAAGGCGGAGTGCGAGAAGCACAAATCTCGGGTGTCCGAAGTCGAGGTCGAGCTCCAAGATGCCATCCGTAAGTCTGAGGCATCGGAGAAGAAGGCTTCGGAGCAGGCGACCGAGCTGTCTGCGGCAGTAAAGTCTGCCCAGGACGCGCGAGACGAGGCGCGCAGCGCTCGTCAAGAAATCGAGCACGCACGACAGATAGCATCTGGTAAGATATTTCTCTTGCAGAGCATCTACGGGGGGCGGAAGTATATTGGGCTGACACGATTATGGAGTTCTCCAGGCGTGTTTGCTGATCTACCGAGGAGCAGCGCACACGCCGCCCAGTATTTCAGAGCCCTAGAGGGGAACAAGACGGATAAGCTATTTTGGTCGCAGTTCGAGGCACCAAAACATCCGATGCCCCTCAGCGACCAGATGATGCAGCTGGTCGAGCTACACAACATAGCGGGTTCGGCCGTGAAGGACTTAATAGTCCGGCTATGGCCCGCTGAGCCAATCCCAAGTAGTTACTTCGGATTGGTGAAGCGGCTCGTCGAGGCGAGTCCGCGGGTCGACGCACTAACGCGTTCGTCTTGCATAGAAGGTCCTCGGATGGCCTTCGCTCACGTCAAAGTGCACTGGGCGAAGATGAATGCAGTGCATTGATACGTCTCCAACGTATCTATAATTTTTTATTGTTCCATGCTATTATACATTCTGTTTTGGATGTTTAATGGGCTTTATTATACACTTTTATATTATTTTTGGGACTAACCTACTAACCCAAGGCCTAGTGCAAATTGCTGTTTTTTTTTTTGCCTATTTTAGTGTTTCGTAGAAAAGGGATATCAAACGGAGTCCAAACGGAATGAAACCTTCGGGAGAGTTATTTTTGGAACCGTATCAACCCAGAAGACTTGGAGTACACGCGAGGGAACGAGAGAGGCGGCCACGAGGGTCTAGGGCGCGCCCCCACCCTCGTGGGCCCCCTCTGGCTCCCCCGATGCCCTCCTTCCTCCTATATATATGTCCATGTACCCTGAAAACATCGAGGCAACAGAGAAAACCCTAATTCCACCGCCGCAACCTTCCGTTCCCGTGAGATCCCGTCTTGGGGCCTGTTCCGGAGCTCCACCGGAGGGGGGATCCATCACAGATTGCTTCTACATCAAACCATAGCCTCACCAATCAGTTGTGAGTAGTTTACCACAGACCTTCGGGTCCATAGTTATTAGCTAGATGGCTTCTTCTCTCTTTTTGGATCTCAATACAAAGTTCTCCTCGATATTCGATGCAATCTTTTTGCGGTGTGTTTATCGAGATCCGATGAATCGTGGGTTTGTGATCAAGATTATCTATGAACAATATTTGATTCTTTTCTGAAATCTTTTATGTATGATTATAATATCCTTGCAAGTCTCTTTGAATTATTGGTTTGGTTTGGCCTACTAGATTTATAGTTCTTGCAATGGGAGAAGTGCTTGGCTTTGGGTTCAATCTTGCGGTGTCCTTTCCCAGTGACAGCAGGGGCAGCAAGGCACGTATTGTATTGTTGCCATCGAGGATAAAAAGATGGGTTTATATCATATTGCTTGAGTTTATCCCTCTACATCATGTCATCTTGCTTAAAGCATTACTCTGTTCTTATGAACTTAATACTCTAGATGCATGCTGGATAGCTGTCGATGTGTGGAGTAATAGTAGTAGATGCAAAATCGTTTTGGTCTATTTGTCACGGACGTGATGCCTATATATAATGATCATGCCTAGATATTCTCATAACTATGCACTTTTCTATCAATTGCTTGACAGTAATTTGTTCACCCACCGTAGAATTCTGCTATCATGAGAGAAGCCACTAGTGAAACCTATGGCCCTCGGGTCTATTCTCAACATATTAATCTTCCATCTACTTTACTTTGCTTTATTTACTTCCTGTTCTTATACCAAAAATACCAAAAATATTATACTATCCTATCTATCAGATCTCACTTTCGTAAGTGACCGTGAAGGGATTGACAACCCCTTATCGCGTTGGCTGCGAAGTTCTTATTTGTTTGTGCAGGTGGGAGGGACTCGCACGTGGTCTCCTACTGGATTGATACCTTGGTTCTCAAAAACTAAGGGAAATACTTACGCTATTGTGCTGCATCACCCTTTCCTCTTCGAGGGAATACAACGCAAGCTCGAGAAGTAGCAAGAAGAATTTCTGGCGCCGTTGCCGGGGAGGCTTACGCAAAAGTCATATACCAAGTACCTATCATAAACCCTTATCCTTCACATTACATTATTTTCCTCTTGTTTTCATCTCCCCCACTTCATCCTTGTCGTTTTATTCACCTTTGTTTTTCCGTGTGTTTACCGTTCACTTGCCTCTCATTTGCTTGTGTGTTGGATTGCTTGCTTGTCACTATGGCTCAAAACAAATACCAAATTGTGTGACTTCTCCAATACCAACAATAATGATTTTATTAGCATGCCTATTGCTCCTATTACCGATGCTGAATCTTGTGAGATCAATGCTGCCCTGTTGAATCTTGTCATGAAAGATCAATTTTCTGGCCTTCCTAGTGAAGATGCCGCTACCCATCTGAACAACTTTGTTGATTTATGTGATATGCAAAAGAAGAGGGATACGGATAATGATATTGTTAAATTGAAGCTATTTCCGTTTTCACTTAGAGATCGTGCTAAAACTTGGTTTTCCTCTTTGCCTAGAAATAGTATTGATTCATGGAATAAGTGCAAAGATTTCATTATCTCTAAGTATTTTCCTCCCACTAAGATTTTCTCTCTTAGAAATGATATTATGAATTTTAACCAACTAGATCATGAGCATGTTGCACAAGTTTGGGAGAGAATGAAATTAATGATACGTAATTGCCCTACACATGGTTTGAACTTATGGATGATTGTACAAAAAAAATATGCTGGCTTGAATTTTGCTTCTAGAAATCTTTTAGATTCGGCCGCGGGGGGGGGGGG